>OX346270.1:14815000-15460000 GCA_947049275.1 Epinotia bilunana
TGCTCAGATAAAGGGCAAATTTTACTACGCATTACAACCTAAGGTTCCTACTAAGCCCTGGTTTGCAAAGCTAAGGCTCGGTAAACGAGCCACTAGCATTATAATACGAATGAGATTGGGTCATGTGTGCACGCCGGCTCATCTTGCCAGACTACATATTGTGGAGTCAATTTGTGTGAATGTGGAGAAATTGGAGACTTGAATCATAATACAATGATCTTTACTCACTTAAAATCCATTTTCCTGCATCCATCCCTGTTCTCTCTCTCTTCATCTTGCTAGCCTCAAAAGATCCTTCTGTGTTTAATTATCCTCTTTCATTTTACTTAATGATCAGCCAACAAAAAAGTACCTACTTATAAGATATCTTCCGCATCAATTGTCTTTTTGGATTAGTCGGCTTTTAACTTCTCATAACCTGCTATTTAAATCATCTTGTAAGCGAGTCAGTAGTGCGTATCTATAATGTATCATCATCACATCATCAATTCATCCGTCCGTTATACTGCGCGCAAGCAGGCGAGGACTCAGTGAAGCGCAAGGCGAGGACAAGGGTAAATCGCCAATAACTGGCCACCCCATACTAAAAAATCAACTCTATTCACCTATTCGTTTTTGGTATAAGGTGTTAATTGCTGGCCACCCTTTAATAACTGACCACGTTTTACTAAAGTGAATTCTGTTTACAGGGGAACATAGTTAATTTTTAGTATGAGGGGGCCAGCTATTGAAGAGTGGCTAGTTATTGGCGATTTACCATATTAGATATGTTTATTGTAAAGGTTTTATGAAAGTATACGCAGTTATTGAAAAATACTTTATTTCTTAATCACATACCATTACAACCTATGAGAATTATGAAAATCTCCCTCTTAACCGAGTATAAATAACAAACACAATTTTTTCGTCAATTTATCTACTACCAAAACGTCACAAAAAAATCACAAGCATTATAAAAGTCAACATGTCCTTTGGCATTTTTATTTATCATTAATATAAAAATGTGTGTTTGTACTCGCCTCCAATGCAATGAAATGCTCACAAATTTACAAAAAAAAAAACAACAATCCATCATGAAGTGTCTCACTCCTTATTGCATAAATGGGTACTATTTATTTGACTTGTCCGTATCATAGGGAGTGGGGCGCTTTTACGTGGATCGAAAGATCTACAGGGTGTACCAAAAATGTGGTGTGAGCCGATCAAGAGCATAACAGGCATCATGTTATGATAAGAAAAAAATCGCGTCATAAAAATCTTTTACTTTTTTCTTATCAGAACACGATACCTGTTATGCCCTTGATCGGTTCACACCCAATTTTTGGTACACTCTGTATAGTTAAAGAATAAAAAGGTTCACCAATTTTAAAATTACTTTCCATGGTAAACTTCCAGAAATTCCGAACCCTTTCAATCCGCGACCATACATAGAGTGATGAATTAATATCGTAGCGATGTAAACCCTAATATTTACAACCTTCTTACAAACAATGAAACGACCTTTTCAACTATACATTGAAAGATTTTCACTTACAAGATACCAATTATTAAACTAAAGAGATGTGAGACCAAGACACTTTCCAGGCATCAAGTTAGTTTCTAGATGCAAAAACGTTTTTAACGGAGCGAATAAGAAAATACGTGTGGTCTACCAACATGAATGTTAAGTAACTTTTTTATATCTAGGTATAAGTTATATAAAACAAATAAGATTCACGCATTTGAACAACCATTCAACTCCCGCATGATAACTACTTAGGTATATTTTGTACCAACCTTTTACCATAATTTCCACAAGAAACTAAGCCATCAGCATATAATACAAATTATTTCTTAGATGCAAAACATAACACTATTCATAAGTACAAGACATAGGAATTATTTGTATTCGTCAATTTTTATTACTACTGCCGGCGTAGCAATGGTTGCCTTTTTATCACTTATAGTTGTGGACAAGACTATCCGTCACTCTCTCACTCGCATACCAAGATACCGGCGGGTAGTGTAGTGCACTTGTCAGAACAAGGCGAATGTCTTATCCACAGCGATAATGGGATCTATACATGTCATGATTTGTCAGCCCCAATTTATTAGACGCTGACTAATTGCTATTGTCTGGAGGCATGTTGCGCTGCTGATCCAACTGTCAAACGAGTTGTACTGACAAATTGCATGCTCACAACCAACACAATTTGGACCTTGGAAATATTTATGATCAGCCAAGTTTTCAGTCCGATAATTTTGGAGTAAAATATTTAAAATATTATATAATAACTAGCTTCTACCCGCGACTCCGTCCGCGAGGAACTAGTGTTTATCGTAGCTCCATGCAAGCTTTCACCCCCCATTTCACCCCTGGGATTGATTTCCGGGATAAAAACTATTCTATGGCCTTCCCCGGGACTCAAACTATCGCTATATCAAATTTCACCCGTACAAACTTTGCACCCCTATTTAACTCACTTAGGGGTGGGTTTTCCAAATCCCTAAAATTATTGTAATAAGGAGTAAATACACAAAGTCTCAAGTCTCACTTAAAATTTTACTCCATCCCCATACAAAGTTTCAACCCCCTCTTTTCCCCTAGAGGGTGGAATTTTCAAAAATCCCTCCTTAGTGGGTACTTACGTCATATAAACAACATATTGTGAAAAAAACAGCTTTCTAGGTTCAACGGGCTGGGCGTTGATTTATGTGAGTGAGCGAGTCAGTCAGAACTTTTATGTATATAGATTTGTAATTAGCCTTCCCACAAATTTAACACGCATTTATTAAATAGTTTGAATTTTTATTAACCGACTTCAAAAAAGGAGGAGGTTTCTCAATTCGACCGTATATATATATATATATTTTTTATGTATGTCCGCGGATAACTTCGTCGTTTATAAACCAAATTTTGATTATTCTTTTTTTGTTGGAAAGGGAGTATCCCAAGGGTGGTCCCATGGTAAGGAAACCAGGATCTGATGGTGGAATCCTGAAGAAATTGAGGGAAACTCTCGAAAAAATTATCTTTCCGACTAGTGTGTTCCTTAATATTATTCAATATAAAGAATTCTAAAGCCCTATTATTTTCCCTAATAATCAACGCATTTGCTCTCGGAAATCAGTTCATGTGGTAAATTGGAAAATAAATGTGGAAATGTTCTCGTGGCTGGCGGAGTACTAAATTGAAGTCGGTTAAAACTTTGTTTTTAAAGTAAATTATAAAGGTGCTATAAAACTATAGTCGATTTGAGTCACGCTTTGATGTCTTTATTTTTTTATCATCACGTTTGCATCTTATTGTGAATAGCGATATCTTAGGAAAAATAAGTGATATCACAATCATGAGACATGAGAGTGCTTTGGTATGGCAATATTATTTTTACTAAATGGTATCCCTAAATAACAGAATATGTTTATTATATAGGTATATATAAAAATTACAATTAAACTAAAAATAAAATAAAACCTAAATTGTCAGAAATTGGATGCGACAAATCACAAGTGATAATTGTATGGTAGCCCTTCAGTCATAAAATGGCAACCATGCTATACCTACTGGTCTACTGTTATAAACAGAAATGAATAGGTACGAAAAAAGTTTTCGCATAACGTACGACGTATAGTTTCATTTCACCTAACCCGAGTCAAAGGGTTTATTACACCTACATGTTATGTCTGATGAAGCAGATGTGAAACATATGCAAAAACTCGGTAGTTAGCCTTCTATTTTGCTTTAGAAGATATTGAGCTCTCTTAGCTGTATTTCATTACGGAATGCTTCCATAAAATGAAAAGACAAAATATGATACAGTTGTAGGCACATAATAATACTATGAAAATAAACTTGAACTCAATATAATACAAAAATAGATGATGATTTTAATTTAAAAAAACCTTTCACTTGTAATCGTCACTTCAGCTGCTATTTTACAGTGTTTTGTTAACAATAAAAATAGGAAAGCAAAGATGTCGAGGTGTTCTATAATATATACATCATCCATCATCATGGCCTTATACATCTATGAGCAGATGGTTTAAACAGCGTCCATATTAGAGGTGAGGCATTTACGTACGTGGCTTATAAGGCCGATTCGGGAGCGATAGCCACGACCGCATAATAGGGGTGTAGACTCGAAAATTATTATAACTCCAAAAGAAAGAAGGCAAAAAAATATGCCTAGTGACGAAAATCCCATTCCGATACCTCAAAGAATTACGAAGCTACAACCGTTTTAATATTGCTTGTTAGAGAGAGAAAACGCAAACAGTGTGTGACGTCACATTACAGGATGCTACTAGGGAGCCGCGTCGACGGCGGCGCCGACCACGACGGGGCGCGGCACGTCGCCGTCTATTAGTTACGCCACAATCTTCCAGCGTCATCGTTTCATATGAAGTTGCGTTTTGCGAAAAAGGGACAGAACATACCCCTTCATAAAACTTTGGGCATTTATAACTTCGTGATTATTTAACCTTTTGTGTTGATTTTTTCTCCATTTAACTATATTTTTAATACTTTTTCGAGAAAATATGACATTATTGACTATTTTATTTAGTGTCTACACCCCTATTGACAAGTAAATGCCCTGAGATGAAAGAGGAACAGCAGGGCGTTGTTGTCTTAATTCGCGGCTATAGAATAAGAGATCGAACCAAGCTTACCATATTGATGGACTGCAGCACGTATTGTACGTTAACACATTCACTACCAAGAATCGCTACGTGCTACGCTCGTAGCCGATCCCGTGGTTTTTCTCGTACGTAGCGGAAAGCGACTACGGCGTAGGCAGTGAGAGTGTAAAGCCTTCGTCTTATCGCGGTAGAGTAACAAGAGCGTCCAATGTAATCGCTGGTGGAGACTAGAGGAACCTCGAGTGCATCCTCGTGGAGTTGGGCGCGAAGGTGTCGGCGTCGGCGTCGGGGTCGGCGTCCCCGTAGACGGGCGCGTAGGGGCTGCGCGACCAGCTGGCGCGGCTGCGGCGCGGCGGCGTCTGCGGCGGGAGCACGGACTCCGGGGGCTGCGGGAGACGGAGCCGCGCCTTCTGGTTCAGCCGGTGTTGGACTGCGGAGAGACAGGTTGCTCTGACTAAAATGATACGCGGAAATGTTCTACACACATAATGTGATTAGATAAGGCGGTCGACTTGCGTCGAGGACCATCGGGGGATTTTTAGTCGGTGCGAGACCAAGGTCTAACCCTCGCGCTATCCCCGCGGCGCGGAGGTATCCATAAGGGATTTTCCTCCGATAAAAAAAGGGTGGTTGACTGCCGAAAAATTTTGCCAGTTTAATTGCCAGTTTCATGGTTCAACCGGTGTTGGACTGTAGAGGAACAGAGACAGAGTACATTAAGGTATACCATTTGTGAGTGTGAGACTACAATGACAGGCAGAAATGTTTGTCACTAACAGCTCCTGCGCCGTCAGCCGCACGCCGCGTCGCACGGCCGCGCCACCTCCACGCGCAGCTCCTGCGCCGTCAGCCGCGACCGCGCCGTCACCCAGATGATGAGTACTCACTGAACAGGTAGCCCCCGGCCACGGCGCACGCGGCGAGCACCGTGGGCAGGTGCGGGCGCGCGAGCGCGAGCAGCGCGCCGAGCAGCGAGCCGCACGCCGCGTCGCACGGCCGCGCCACCTCCACGCGCAGCTCCTGCGCCGTCAGCCGCGACCGCACCGTCACCCAGATGATGAGTACTCACTGAACAGGTAGCCCCCGGCCACGGCGCACGCGGCGAGCACCGTGGGCAGGTGCGGGCGCGCGAGCGCGAGCAGCGCGCCGAGCAGCGAGCCGCACGCCGCGTCGCACGGCCGCGCCACCTCCACGCGCAGCTCCTGCGCCGTCAGCCGCGACCGCACCGTCACCCAGATGATGAGTACTCACTGAACAGGTAGCCCCCGGCCACGGCGCACGCGGCGAGCACCGTGGGCAGGTGCGGGCGCGCGAGCGCGAGCAGCGCGCCGAGCAGCGAGCCGCACGCCGCGTCGCACGGCCGCGCCACCTCCACGCGCAGCTCCTGCGCCGTCAGCCGCGACCGCGCCGTCACCCAGATGATGAGTACTCACTGAACAGGTAGCCCCCGGCCACGGCGCACGCGGCGAGCACCGTGGGCAGGTGCGGGCGCGCGAGCGCGAGCAGCGCGCCGAGCAGCGAGCCGCACGCCGCGTCGCACGGCCGCGCCACCTCCACGCGCAGCTCCTGCGCCGTCAGCCGCGACCGCGCCGTCACCCAGATGATGAGTACTCACTGAACAGGTAGCCCCCGGCCACGGCGCACGCGGCGAGCACCGTGGGCAGGTGCGGGCGCGCGAGCGCGAGCAGCGCGCCGAGCAGCGAGCCGCACGCCGCGTCGCACGGCCGCGCCACCTCCACGCGCAGCTCCTGCGCCGTCAGCCGCGACCGCACCGTCACCCAGATGATGAGTACTCACTGAACAGGTAGCCCCCGGCCACGGCGCACGCGGCGAGCACCGTGGGCAGGTGCGGGCGCGCGAGCGCGAGCAGCGCGCCGAGCAGCGAGCCGCACGCCGCGTCGCACGGCCGCGCCACCTCCACGCGCAGCTCCTGCGCCGTCAGCCGCGACCGCGCCGTCACCCAGATGATGAGTACTCACTGAACAGGTAGCCCCCGGCCACGGCGCACGCGGCGAGCACCGTGGGCAGGTGCGGGCGCGCGAGCGCGAGCAGCGCGCCGAGCAGCGAGCCGCACGCCGCGTCGCACGGCCGCGCCACCTCCACGCGCAGCTCCTGCGCCGTCAGCCGCGACCGCACCGTCACCCAGATGATGAGTACTCACTGAACAGGTAGCCCCCGGCCACGGCGCACGCGGCGAGCACCGTGGGCAGGTGCGGGCGCGCGAGCGCGAGCAGCGCGCCGAGCAGCGAGCCGCACGCCGCGTCGCACGGCCGCGCCACCTCCACGCGCAGCTCCTGCGCCGTCAGCCGCGACCGCACCGTCACCCAGATGATGAGTACTCACTGAACAGGTAGCCCCCGGCCACGGCGCACGCGGCGAGCACCGTGGGCAGGTGCGGGCGCGCGAGCGCGAGCAGCGCGCCGAGCAGCGAGCCGCACGCCGCGTCGCACGGCCGCGCCACCTCCACGCGCAGCTCCTGCGCCGTCAGCCGCGACCGCACCATCACCCAGCCCAGCCCGCACACTGACGTTTCCGTGTCCACAACCACACTTATCTGACAAATTACAAAATATGTATAATCTGCAGCGGACACTCGTGAGATTCTAGAATGCAAGATTCTTGTTTAGAAAACCTCTACGCAGTAACAAAAAACTGGAAGCCACTAGGACACTGCGCAACAAGCGAAGAAATGAAACTTGTAGTAACCGCGTTGAGATTGTTAAAGAGTCAAGGGTTAAAGTTCTTTTTCTAAAAGATAATCGGCTGCCTGACTCAGTGAAACAAAAACGACACAGCTAACAACAACAAAGTCCGCCTTCATATGCGATGTTTTTTTTTCGATATAAGGAAGTTTTATTGTGAGTTTACAAACGTGAAATATTTTTTTGTTCAGAATCCCTGTAATATAAACAATAACCCCCTTATTCATAAAACTTAAAATGCCTCTGCTAAATAAAATGCGCTTTGTCCCTTTCTTACGAACACAAATGTCAAAGTGACAGATGAGGACAAACGAATTTTAACGCCACTTTAGTTAAAACAGGCTTATAGGACGTTTATGAATACAGCCGTAAATATCTGTAAAGCAAGCTCACCTCTTCATTCGAACTGGTCTGCTCCAGCTTCAAACCGGGCGAAGGCGTTATCCTCACAGATTTCAGTGCATGCGTATCCCCATACACGGTAAAGATGGCCGGCGGGCTGAGTAGAGACACTTTCGTGCTCGACAGTCGGATTGGAGGGACCAACATGACTTTGGTGCATGTTCTGTGGACGCCCCACTCGGCGCACAGTTCGATCTCAGACGCCTGCGTGATCGGGCCCGCCGTGATCACTGAGCAGCCGAGTTTGCCTGGGAAAGTACTTAAAAATGAACCTGATAATGAATGAACGGCTTTTATATGGCTGTGTTTCTTAGCTACTACGGTGTCAGCCATATCCATATTACTCGCAAAACTGGCCCTGTCTGTGACATTGTTTACTTGTGAAATGAGGCCTTCTATATCTGTAATTCTGTATCAAATTTCAGTTTTCTATGTCAAATGGTCTTTGAGAAACGAGAACCGAGTGACCAATTTCCGTACCGCACACTAAACAAAAAGCACATAAGGAAATCAAAAATCATATGGATAGTTAGCAGTCATTTCTTGCCGTTATACGCTCACTTGTCCAGCACGGGCTTGGCTGATGCCCCGGTAAAGGTCGTGAGAGTTTACTGAATGCGGGTGGCGCAGGACCGGCACTTTTTGGGGAAGGCCTATGTTCAGCAGCGGACGTCACTTAGCTGACATGACGATCTTACCGTTAAGCAAGTCCAGCACGGGCTGTGCGTCGTGCGGCGCCTTGACGCGGCACGTGTAGGGCAGCTGGTGCGGCACGCCCTCGAGCGCGAGCCGGCGCTCCTCCGAGCACAGCACCGGGCCCGAGCTCAGGCCCGAGGCTTCCAGGGCCAGCGGGATCATGCTCGACGGCCATTCGCCTTGGAGGAACTCAATCTGTGGAGAAAATGTTTGTGTTAATGGCAAAACAGGAGCGGAGAAACGAAGCCGGCGGGTCCGATCCGTCCAACGCCGCCTAGCATTCATGTCGTCGGAATGACGAGACATGGATCAATCGAGCCTTTGAGACACAGGTCGATAGAGTTCCAAGAAGATGGGCGGGCGAGTTCAAAATGATCGCAGGGGCGAGCTGTAAATCAGCTTGAATGGAAGAGCCAACCGGTCACGCATGCAGGAGAAAAAAAGCTGCCATTCGACATGTCTAAATTTAGCGTGCTAACTGGGGAAGGGGAGTTAAACTATCTCACTCTAACGAGTTCCTACTCCCTTCAGCATGCTCAGTTTAAACACTTCTAGGTGTAAGGCTTGAGTAGACGCTCCCATATGAACGGGGCGTGGAGCGTCCATATAAATTGTATTTATTTTATAAGATCGCTACACTGCCGCCAGCAGCACGCCCGGCGGGCCCGACCAGCCCGACCCGTCCAGGCACACCACCCAGCCGCCCGTCACTGGGGAACACGCAAGTAAACATACCTTCTCTAGCGGCAGCTGCACTAGCGTGGCGGCGGCGGCGGGGCGGTCGCGGCGCAGCGCGTGGCGCGCGGCCGCGTCCCGCGCCAGCACCGCCAGCGTGGCGCCGCCGCCCGCCGCCAGCAGCACGCCCGGCGGGCCCGACCAGCCGGACCCGTCCAGGCACACCACCCAGCCGCCCGTCACTGGGGAACACGCAAGTAAACATACCTTCTCTAGCGGCAGCTGCACTAGCGTGGCGGCGGCGGCGGGGCGGTCGCGGCGCAGCGCGTGGCGCGCGGCCGCGTCCCGCGCCAGCACCGCCAGCGTGGCGCCGCCGCCCGCCGCCAGCAGCACGCCCGGCGGGCCCGACCAGCCGGACCCGTCCAGGCACACCACCCAGCCGCCCGTCACTGGGGAACACGCAAGTAAACATACCTTCTCTAGCGGCAGCTGCACTAGCGTGGCGGCGGCGGCGGGGCGGTCGCGGCGCAGCGCGTGGCGCGCGGCCGCGTCCCGCGCCAGCACCGCCAGCGTAACGCCGCCGCCCGCCGCCAGCAGCACGCCCGGCGGGCCCGACCAGCCGGACCCGTCCAGGCACACCACCCAGCCGCCCGTCACTGGGGAACACGCAAGTAAACATACCTTCTCTAGCGGCAGCTGCACTAGCGTGGCGGCGGCGGCGGGGCGGTCGCGGCGCAGCGCGTGGCGCGCGGCCGCGTCCCGCGCCAGCACCGCCAGCGTGGCGCCGCCGCCCGCCGCCAGCAGCACGCCCGGCGGGCCCGACCAGCCGGACCCGTCCAGGCACACCACCCAGCCGCCCGTCACTGGGGAACACGCAAGTAAACATACCTTCTCTAGCGGCAGCTGCACTAGCGTGGCGGCGGCGGCGGGGCGGTCGCGGCGCAGCGCGTGGCGCGCGGCCGCGTCCCGCGCCAGCACCGCCAGCGTGGCGCCGCCGCCCGCCGCCAGCAGCACGCCCGGCGGGCCCGACCAGCCGGACCCGTCCAGGCACACCACCCAGCCGCCCGTCACTGGGGAACACGCAAGTAAACATACCTTCTCTAGCGGCAGCTGCACTAGCGTGGCGGCGGCGGCGGGGCGGTCGCGGCGCAGCGCGTGGCGCGCGACCGCGTCCCGCGCCAGCACCGCCAGCGTGGCGCCGCCGCCCGCCGCCAGCAGCACGCCCGGCGGGCCCGACCAGCCGGACCCGTCCAGGCACACCACCCAGCCGCCCGTCACTGGGGAACACGCAAGTAAACATACCTTCTCTAGCGGCAGCTGCACTAGCGTGGTGGCGGCGGCGGGGCGGTCGCGGCGCAGCGCGTGGCGCGCGGCCGCGTCCCGCGCCAGCACCGCCAGCGTGGCGCCGCCGCCCGCCGCCAGCAGCACGCCCGGCGGGCCCGACCAGCCGGACCCGTCCAGGCACACCACCCAGCCGCCCGTCACTGGGGAACACGCAAGTAAACATACCTTCTCTAGCGGCAGCTGCACTAGCGTGGCGGCGGCGGCGGGGCGGTCGCGGCGCAGCGCGTGGCGCGCGGCCGCGTCCCGCGCCAGCACCGCCAGCGTGGCGCCGCCGCCCGCCGCCAGCAGCACGCCCGGCGGGCCCGACCAGCCGGACCCGTCCAGGCACACCACCCAGCCGCCCGTCACTGGGGAACACGCAAACACTTAAGGCGGGATACGTCAACTTACGATTACAGACCGATCAACGTTAAATATGGCACCGGTGGCTGTCATTCCATAGAAACTTGGCAAACTTTCCAAACATCCAGATTGTACCAAACACCGCATACAAAAACAGACGGTTTTGTTGCGACCCACTCTTAGAGCGCCCGCACATACTCTAAACGCGACCACTAGTGGGTAGCGTGAGCTCCTCCCGCAACTTCTAGCTCGGACGCGGCCACTAAACGCTCGGTGTGCGTCGATGCTGCACATCGACCGCAAGCTAGGAGCATTTTTTTTTCAGTCACTTAACGTAACGTTCGTTAAGAATGTTGTATTATGAAGCCCCGGACGTCAGCTGGGCCAACAGCAGCAGCCACCCAAACACGTAGAAAAAAAAGGCCGGGTTTCACTCCCGGAGTGCCGGCAGAAGTGAAAACTGGCGAATTGCCTTAATTATCAGTATTAAAAAAAAACCTTTCACATCCCCAGTATGACATACGCAATACTGCATTAAAAAAATATACTTAGTGTACACAATTTTTCTGCTCGACTAGCTGCTGCTCGTTAATACCTACTAAATGGTTGTAAAGGCGGAAGTACACAATGAGCCAAGTACGATGGCCCAATGTGTAACCTACAGACGCCTGAAGTCGAATGGCCTGCATTGGTAAGACATTTTTACCTTGTTGCCACAAATGGATTTTTATGAAAAAAAAAGATTTCATACAATATTGTATTGTGCATTAAATACCTAAAAATTGAGGTTGTCGCCCTCTTGTAAATAAAAAAAATAAACACAAAAAAAATGATTTTTTAGGCCTTTGTAAATAAGTTAGAATCTTCTTGTTTTTTTTTGAAAATGTATTGCTATTAGTGCCATGTATAATCCGAATTTCAAAGAAATCTGACCATTACTTTAGCTTAGAAAAATTCAAAAAGATTTTTTTTTTATCCAAATCCAGGGGAATCCTGGCTTGAAATATTGTAAAATGATATCATATTATTACCAACTCCCTCAAGAAAGAGAGAGAAGGCAAGATTGCCTGTCTTGCTTGCTACGCCTACGTCACAGCCCCGACGAGTTCTCCCACCGAGAGCCAGCCGGACGAGGAGCGAGTTGGTGGGGAAGAGACCGGAGCAGCGACGGACTTCACTTCGGCGGCGCGCTCGTTAGGGATCGGACGATTAGCTAGGACCCGTGACCATCGACTTCGTACCAATTAGCGTAATTAGTGTAATCTGATTTGTAACTTAACGCTTAAATAAATTAGTTGATTAACTCGTTGGTTTATTTAAATAACACACCTCGATCCATAAGATCAGAAGGTGGGATATGATATTCACGCGAGTGGCATCCAGACATTTATCTTTTTCCGTTTGAATAGTTTAAACCGTATTCCGTTAACGGACGTGCTAACGATTTGTCTTTTATTTAAAGTTCGAACGCATAAGGAATTCAGTGTTGAGTACATCGTTTATTTATAACTCTTAACGATAACGCGGCTTAGTGATATTAGTTTCGCTAATAACTGTTTGTTAATCTAAATCATTTTGAACTTGCTTTGATCATAGCTAAAGTGGATCATACAATTTTGGTGATTGGTTATTGCAGCTTCATTTGGCGTACATAGTTGTGGCTTGCTAAATACTTGTGCTTTGTTATAATACGTTGCAGTTTTAATGAGTGCTTGAGTATTTTAAACATTTTATTAAAATCATCTTGCAAGAAAGTAGCTGGTGTAGATTTTTTCGATATGGATTATTGCTAAAGGAATCTTATTTTTGCGTACCGAGTTGAAGTCTGCTAATGTTATGTGTTTTATTTTAGTAATAGGTACGTTACGCTTTTAAATATCCTGCTTGAGAATTTCATAGTGATTTGCATAGTATGCTAGTGCAGGTATTTTGATTTTCCGCTTACTGCTTAACTAAAATGTCGGAACGTAGCACACCTTGTGAAAAGCGTAAGAGTAAGAGTAAGAGTAAAAAGCGGACTATCGAAACTGACTTAGTGTTAGGTACGATTTTAGAGAAATTGGGGAAAATCGTTGAAAGATTAGAGCCTCCGTCCCCAACGTTGCGCCCGCATTTGTCGGTATCGGAAAATTGTGCTGGTTCTGCTTCTGTTCCACAGCCATCAGCTACTCCACCGCTGCCACTTCCAGTTGTAGCGTCGGCCAGCGCACCGGCCTCTGCGCGCGATGACATGTCGGTGGTTAGCGGCTGCCCAGCAGCGACCGAACGCCAGGACTCCGTCGCAGCCCAGCACGGTGACGCCTCTGGCGACGAGGTAACGGAGAGGATCGTGGGAACGCTTTCGTCACTTTTACAAGTAAGACCGAACCATTATTATATTTCTAACTTTGATCCGCAAATACATGACTTTGATGTTTGGTGTGCAGAGGTAGACCGCGCGCGTGAAAGAAATCGCTGGGCCGATAATGAGTGTTTATCACGTGTTGCGAATTGCTTGAAAGGTGACGCGCGTTCGTGGCTCAATGAATGGGTGACCAACGACCGCACCTGGAGTAACTTTAAAGTCGAGTTTCGGTCCCTCTGTCCACGAAGCATAGACGTGGCAACTGTGCTTTATGATGTGATGCATACCGATTCGAAGGGTTTTGTTACGTATGCCGAGTATGCGCGCCGTACCTTGTTGCGTTTAAATATTGTGACCGGTTTGTCGGATGATCTTAGAACGGCTATAGTTCTTAGAGGTATTACGGACTCACAGATTAAAGCAGCTGCCACTAACGCGAAGCTTAAACCAAATCAGATTGTTGATTTTTTGTCGGTGTTTGTAAAACCTAAGACTGAACCGCGTGTTGCTTCCCATGATCCTGCCCGTTCTAACAGTAGGCCCGCAACTTCAAATTCGCGTAAGCGTGAGCTGAGTAGGTCGGACAATCGATTGAAATGTTTCAACTGCGGTCGTATAGGTCACAAGCGCACCAACTGCTATAAAAAGTCTCGATTTGAGAGTACTGCTACGGATAGCACCGATCGTAACGCACTTGCGCCTTCGGTTAGCACTAATACAAGTGCAGTAGCATTACGTACTGCGCCCACAAGCAATAGGTCTCCGATTACTTGTTCTTACTGTCACAAACCCGGTCATTATGCAGAATCTTGTTTTGCGAAGCAGCGTGCAGAAACAAATAATAAACGCCCTAATAATGTCAATTTGTGTCGCAAACGGGATTCAGTAGCTAACGACGATGTAATGACTGCTGTCATAGAGGGGGTTCCTTTGGACGTGCTTATAGATAGTGGTTCATGCATATCTCTGATATCTAGATCGGCATTAAAACATTTCATCTGCAATCACGTCCCCACCTATCGTGTTTTACGAGGCATAGGGAGTCAAGAAATCGAATCTACTTCATTCGTTACATTAGTAGTAGAGTTCCCTGATATATCAATAGAGGTTGATTTATATGTCGTGCCCGAATCGTGTATGAACGCGTCGGTACTGATAGGAACAGATATTTTGAATCGAGAAGGGGTCACATACATTAGGACCAATGGGGTGCAGCGCCTGATGAGGACTGAGAGTTCGTTAGTTCAACAAATTAGCGAATTGGAGCCCAAAATCAACACGCCATTAGTCGGCGATGAAAAACAGCAACTGCTCACGGTTATTAACGGGTTCTCTCAATCATTCATCAGTGGCACTGCATCTTCAACAGTGACGACTGGTACAATGGCGATTAAATTGATTAGAAGTGAACCGGTCAACTACCGGCCCTATAAGCTATCTTACGACGAGAAATTGCGTGTTCGCGATATCATTAAAGACCTTAAAGATAAGGGCGTTATACGAGAATCTAACTCTGACTTCGCGAGTCCAATAATATTAGTAAAGAAAAAAGACGGCACGGACAGAATGTGCGTCGATTATCGTGCTTTGAACGCGATAACAGTCAAAGATAGATTCCCGCTGCCGCTAATAGATGACCATATCGACCGGCTAGGAAAAACGAGGTACTTTTCGACTCTCGATATGGCCACAGGTTTTCACCAAGTTAAGGTGGACCCAGATTCAGTGAGCAAAACGGCGTTTGTCACGCCTGAAGGGCATTACGAGTATCTAAAGATGCCGTATGGCTTGGCTAATGCCCCAGTTGTTTACCAAAAGATCATATCAGAGACCCTGAAGCCATTTATCGAGAGTGGTAGCGTCCTTGTATATATCGACGACGTTTTGATACTATCTGAAACTGTAGACGAGGGCATATTACTCTTGCGCCAGGTCTTACAAACGTTGACAACTGCAGGATTTTCTATCAACTTGAAAAAGTGCAATTTTCTCGTGACAGAAATAGAGTATCTAGGACGGCTCATTAGTAGAGGTCAGGTACGGCCGAGTCCACGAAAAGTTCAGGCTTTGAGTGATGCACCCCGTCCAACAAATGTTAAGCAGGTACGCCAGTTTTTGGGCCTCGCTGGATATTTTCGTCGATATATTTCCGGTTTTTCGCAAAGGACGGCGTGCATTGCTAGGCTCACGCGACGAGGTGTACTTTTCGATTGGGGACCTGAACAGGAGGAAGCTCGCACATATATTATCAAATGCCTTACTGAGGAGCCGGTCCTCGCTATATTTGACCCGAGCCTTCCCACGGAACTGCACACAGATGCAAGCGCGTGCGGTTATGGCGCAATCTTACTGCAGGAACATGAGGGGAAGCAAAAGAGAGTAGTTGCATACTTTAGTAGGAGGACGCAAGGCGCTGAGTCCAAGTACCACAGTTACGAATTAGAAACTTTAGCAATCGTGAAAGCTCTTCAACACTTTCGTCACTACCTGATCGGCGTTACTTTTAAGATAGTAACAGATTGCAATTCTTTAAAATTAACTGAGAGAAAGAAAGACCTTGTTCCTCGCGTTGCTCGTTGGTGGGTTTACATGCAGGATTTCCAATTCAACATTGAATATCGCAAGGGCGTTCTATTACCTCATGCTGACTACTTAAGCAGAAACCCCGTGGAAATCTTGCATATTCGTAAGCCAACCAATTGGGCACAGCAGGCTCAAACCGCGGATTCTGAAACACAGAATCTTATCGATAGTTTGAAGGAAGGACGCTTGGACTCGACGCGCTACGAAGTTCGCAACAATTTACTGTACTACAAGTATAGTTCTGCTGGTGATGACACTCGCCTGCTTTGTTTTATTCCGAAGGGTTATAGACTCAGTCTACTTAGAATTTTCCATGACGAGCATGACCATATCGGAATCGACAAGACGGCTGAGCTCATTTTAAGACATTTTTGGTTCCCCGGGCTTAGAGCATTTGTTCGGAAATACATAGGGCATTGCTTAGTTTGTTTAACTTGCAAAAAGATTGCACGAGCGCCTCACCAGCCAATCGAATCATGGACTAAGCCTGATATCCCATTTTCGACGCTACATATGGACGTATTAGGTCCGTTACCGGAATCCAAAGGATTCAAGTACGTCCTCGTGGTTGTGGACGCGTTTTCAAAATATTGCCTCTTGTACTCGCTGTATCGGCAAGATGCTGACGACCTAAAACGTGTATTTACAAATGTCATATCGTTGTTTGGTACACCTCAGCTTATTGTCAGCGACCGCGGTAGAATGTTTGAATGCAACAGCTTTCAAAGTTGGATATCAGAGCTAGGTTGTAAATTCCATTTCATTACTCCTGAAATGCACCATGAAAATGGTCAGGCTGAGCGTTATTGCCGTACTGTACATAACTTGATAAGGGTAGAAGCAAATAACAAAGGCGCTGAATGGTCCGATGCACTATGGCGAGTGCAATTGATTCTTAATTTGACTAAAAACGCTGCTACTAACGAATCTCCTCTCAGACTGCTTGTGGGTATTGATGCAACCACACCCGTGTTACGCTCTCTAGTCCGTGACGTTGCTCTCGAGAACACTAGTGGAAATCGCGAAGCTTTGATGGTGCTTAAGAGACAGCGCGTAAGCGATCGGTTGGCTGCAAGACAAAAGCGGCAAGACGAAAGCACTAACAAGGGTCGTAAACAACCACGTGTTTTTAAAATAGGCGATTTTGCCTTTGTCATTAAACAAGCGCAGAGCACTGGTAAATTAGACTCCGGCATGAGGGGTCCCTACAAGGTGACTTCAGTCCTGCCTCACGATCGCTATGAGCTTGAACTGCTGTCCGGTTCATATGGGAAACGGACGCGGGCTGCCGCGGAGTATATGGTGCCGTGGCGTGGAGAGTGGACCCCAGAGGCATGCGCAACGTTTTTTTCAAAGTGAGTAGCAATATGTCGTTTTAATACTTCATTGCGGCAGACTCTGACCTTTCAGGGTATGGCTTTGTAGCCGGCAGACTGTGCTCATGTGTTGGGTAGCAGTGCGATTTTATCGCGGCAGACTCTGACCTTTCAGGGTACGGCTTTGTAGCCGGCAGACTGTGCTCATGTGTTGGGTAGCAGTGCGATTTTATCGCGGCAGACTCCGATATCTCGGAGTACGGCTTAGAAGCCGGCAGACTGTACTCGTGTTGAGTGACAGTGCGCCTTTGCAGGTGCGGCAGACTACACTATTTTGTAGTACGGCTTGGCCAGCCGGCAGGCAGTGCTCACATTAGTGGGTGACTGTGTGATCTTATTCGGGACGGGCTTCTTTGCCCGGCAGACTGAGCCTTGTTGTGGGTGTCAGTATCACTTTGTTCCCAGCAGACTGCACTCCTAGGGGAGTAGCAGTGCGACATGTTGTCGCGTAAGACACTGGTACCGATCTAGCATCCGTTTTGTGGCCATGTTAACTTCGGAGCGTGTGTTTATGTACGCGTGAACGTATGTGTGCAACAATGGCTTGAAAGCATGAATGCGTCTTGTTATAGGTTTGATTAGTAACAATTGTGGCTTACATGAAAGACTGTCTGTGGGTGTGAAAGGTATTCTTGCGTCATAATGGCTTATTGCGCACAGACATTATGACGTAAATTTTGTTTGGTCCGAGTGTAGTCATTGCTCTATAGAGCTAAGCTGGTATAAAAGTTTTCTCTTCTCTTTTTCCAGCTGACGAGCACTCTGATGATGACAACAGCCTCCTTGAAAGTGTAGCGGCCGAGGACGTCTCGCAGTCAGGAACGGCCGTATTACCAACTCCCTCAAGAAAGAGAGAGAAGGCAAGATTGCCTGTCTTGCTTGCTACGCCTACGTCACAGCCCCGACGAGTTCTCCCACCGAGAGCCAGCCGGACGAGGAGCGAGTTGGTGGGGAAGAGACCGGAGCAGCGACGGACTTCACTTCGGCGGCGCGCTCGTTAGGGATCGGACGATTAGCTAGGACCCGTGACCATCGACTTCGTACCAATTAGCGTAATTAGTGTAATCTGATTTGTAACTTAACGCTTAAATAAATTAGTTGATTAACTCGTTGGTTTATTTAAATAACACACCTCGATCCATAAGAATATCATAACACCAATTAACGCTTCTAAGAAAGGTATACATTTCAGCCAGGGGCAGTTTCACTATAGGATTGCGGCTAGACCCTTTACTCTTGGACAATAAAAAAGGCATATTTTGTCTAAACTTTCAAGGGTCATATCTTTTTACGATTTTAAAAATATTATTTTATAATTTTTACTTTATTACGATAATTTGATGGTTTACTATCCAATTAGCATCACTACGTTATCAATTTGAACATGAGGCACCATGCCTATTGTGTTACGGCCCTTAGTGAGGAACTTGTCTAGCTACGAAAAAGTTCAAGGAACTTACCGACGATCCTGTCTGTTTGCGAGTCCGACCCTGTGACCCACACCTCGTCTTTAACGGTGACTCCACTCGCGGTTGCTTGGAAGCTCATGAATGAGCCGGTAGAGTCCAGACCAGAGATTAGCAACTCTGGTCCCAGGGCACTGAAAAATGAAGACAATTAGTCAAATGCAAAGGAATAGTTGGCAAGGACTCGAGACCTACTAGTTTAACCACCAGAATGTAACCGTATTATTCATAAAACTTTAAAAAACGTCTGTTTATAAAAGTATGTTTTACTCACACACTATTTTTGTAGAGCGAATGTCATCTTAGCCGATGATACACAGAGTACGTCATACTAAGAGAGACAGGCCGCGCTCCAGTCTCTTGCTAGTGTTGCTACTCACTGCCGCTACCGTCGCCGCAAAAATTCGAGGCGGTGCGGATCGGTTACCGGGTGGCTCTAATGAGCTGTGACCTTTAAAGGGCACCTTTTCATCCACACGACGAAAAATAAACGTGAGTATACAACGAGGTCGAACATATCTCCCTGCCGTATGATGGCTGATGGCACAGTTATGTAGGATGAGCACCAATACAAAGGCACTGACCTGTCCAGCTTGCGCGCGTGCGCGGCCAGCGGCTGCGCGCTGACGTTGGCCTCGGGCGCGAGCAGCTCGCGGCCCAGCGCGCTGCGCAGCGCGAGCCGCAGCGCGCCGTCCTCGTCGCCGCCGCTCGGCTCCGCGGTGCAGTATGCGGGCGACGACACCTCCACGTGTAGCGTCTACGAACAAATCTCGCTTCACTTCACTACTATTCATCTACCTATATACTCCTATCCTAAAGTTTGTTGATGGTTTGGCTACTTAATCCGTATTGCGGAACGCACACCCACAGCTAAAATTAGCTTATTACTATTAGTCTATTATTGAGTGTAAGAAATTCAACTTGACTGTTAGAAGTTCCTATAGCTTAATTGTTCTCAGCATGTGACAGATATATTTATACTTATACCGGACGCCGCTACGTCAACTGACCGCATGAATTAGACGTACAGCATTGCCAATTTCTTTTGAACTTATGTCGCCGACGATAAAACCTCGAGCGGCTATGACAATTCGGCCGCCCGTGTCGTGGGTACGTAGAAAACCGTATAAAGAGCACGAGTATACGACGTAAGTTACTCAATAGCAAGCATGAACACTCACCGTTTCCCTGTAAATATTGTTCCTCTCATCCCTATGCTGGGCCACAACGACTCCATATCCCACGCTCAGCGCCTTCAGCTCCCCATTGGAGCTGACTTCGAAGCCATCTCCGAACGCCTGCCAAGCGCTCCTCGGTAGCGACTCGAGTTTGATCGTCGAGCCGACCGCCACGGCGATTCGGCCGCCAGTGTCGAGCGGAGTCGGGTGGCCGTGGACGGAGATAGCTATGTCGGAAACTGCGAGAATCTCGACTGTGCTGTCCCAGGAACGGGTTTCTGCGACCTGTAGGTTAAAATATGATGTTTCTATAACATGAGCTTTATTTTGATAGCGTTAACCGCTAGCCGGCCAAACGTAGGATACTATTCTAAATTGGAACAGAGTTGCATTTGTTTTGTTTCGTTCGAGTTTAAAACAAAACAAACTCTACTCTATTCCCTATAACTGTTGATTCAAATTTTATTGACGATTTTTCTAATATGATGGGCGGCTATAAGGATAGAAAATCAAGTCTTAATACTCGGTTTCTGTACCTGTCCCAAATTGCGTACTCTAACGTCGATCGTGATGACGCCAGGCTTGAGAGGAACCACTCGGACCGACAGGCCTTCCGCTACGCTTCTCTCTAGTTTGTCTGTAACAATATTTTTAATGTAAACCTCAAATCCTGCAGGTAGCATTGACCAGTGTGAGCAACAAACGTTTCAATACATACATTGGTGACCTACTAATGTTAAGTCAGCTGAGGTATTCCACTGGAGCCCGTCAGCCAACGGCCTAAATCGCTCCTCCAAAAACGAAATTCCCCTTAGATCTGATCTTAGGCTCGCCAATTGACTCTTCTCTTTCTTCTTTGTTAAATAGATAAACGTCCATCAAACCAATGTTAGCTGAAATGCTGTTAAATTTGACTAGCCTAGGCAGGCCAGTAACAAGAAAGTTGCAGGCGGTGGCAAACGAACGTACGGTGCCTAATGGTAAGCTGTCACCGTGCCCTATTGATGCTTGCATCTCCTCCAGAGGTGTCTCCGTATTGCCGACCTTTTATACACTCCCTTCTTGAAGAATCCTAGTAGTCCCAGGCCCGCCGCCTCCAGCCAGAGCGGCGCCGGCGACCCAACTACTAGTCCCTCGGTCTCACCGTCGACATGCGTAGTGTGCAGCCGGGCTGTGGTGGGGTCGCGCAGCGCCCAGGCGACCCGCGGCGCGGGCTGCAGCGCGGCCAGCGCCGCCGCGCCCAGGCCCGCCGCCTCCAGCCAGAGAGGCGCCGGCGACCCAACTACTAGTCCCTCGGTCTCACCGTCGACATGCGTAGTGTGCAGCCGGGCTGTGGTGGGGTCGCGCAGCGCCCAGGCGACCCGCGGCGCGGGCTGCAGCGCGGCCAGCGCCGCCGCGCCCAGGCCCGCCGCCTCCAGCCAGAGCGGCGCCGGCGACCCAACTACTAGTCCCTCGGTCTCACCGTCGACATGCGTAGTGTGCAGCCGGGCTGTGGTGGGGTCGCGCAGCGCCCAGGCGACCCGCGGCGCGGGCTGCAGCGCGGCCAGCGCCGCCGCGCCCAGGCCCGCCGCCTCCAGCCAGAGCGGCGCCGGCGACCCAACTACTAGTCCCTCGGTCTCACCGTCGACATGCGTAGTGTGCAGCCGGGCTGTGGTGGGGTCGCGCAGCGCCCAGGCGACCCGCGGCGCGGGCTGCAGCGCGGCCAGCGCCGCCGCGCCCAGGCCCGCCGCCTCCAGCCAGAGCGGCGCCGGCGACCCAACTACTAGTCCCTCGGTCTCACCGTCGACATGCGTAGTGTGCAGCCGGGCTGTGGTGGGGTCGCGCAGCGCCCAGGCGACCCGCGGCGCGGGCTGCAGCGCGGCCAGCGCCGCCGCGCCCAGGCCCGCCGCCTCCAGCCAGAGCGGCGCCGGCGACCCAACTACTAGTCCCTCGGTCTCACCGTCGACATGCGTAGTGTGCAGCCGGGCTGTGGTGGGGTCGCGCAGCGCCCAGGCGACCCGCGGCGCGGGCTGCAGCGCGGCCAGCGCCGCCGCGCCCAGGCCCGCCGCCTCCAGCCAGAGCGGCGCCGGCGACCCAACTACTAGTCCCTCGGTCTCACCGTCGACATGCGTAGTGTGCAGCCGGGCTGTGGTGGGGTCGCGCAGCGCCCAGGCGACCCGCGGCGCGGGCTGCAGCGCGGCCAGCGCCGCCGCGCCCAGGCCCGCCGCCTCCAGCCAGAGCGGCGCCGGCGACCCAACTACTAGTCCCTCGGTCTCACCGTCGACATGCGTAGTGTGCAGCCGGGCTGTGGTGGGGTCGCGCAGCGCCCAGGCGACCCGCGGCGCGGGCTGCAGCGCGGCCAGCGCCGCCGCGCCCAGGCCCGCCGCCTCCAGCCAGAGCGGCGCCGGAGACCCAACTAGTAGCGTCTGCGTGGCAGCTCGCACGCGGATACCCGTTATGGGAATCACCTGTACGTGACATGAATGATTTGATTGAATGACTAATCATACAAATAAAACGACTATCCTCTAATTTTGCCCTAATAAATATTATGACTAATGTTATAAAGAGTGTTTGTAGAAGTTCTCGATTGCCACTAGACTATTTATTAATTTATTTACTATGAGAACCGTCAGCTGCAAAAAAACAGAAGTAATATTAGGCCATTAGGCTTGTGACCTAAGATTTATTTACGATGCCATTCGAACGAGTTTTTGGACAGGAACAAATGTTTGTATGGGAGCAACTACAATTAAAGAACATAAATAACCAAAAATTTTAAGCATTTTTTAGGCAGCCAAAACCCGTCATACTAATTGACGTAAAAGTATGACGTCACACTTTGCAATTTGTACTGGAATCATGGATCATGGAACGCTCATTTTGAAACTACAGCATTATGGTCTGTCTGAAAATGCATTAAGGTGGTTCACCGACCGTACGAAACGTTTTTGACATTCGCAGATTAACGGCGTGATATTTTAAGAAACTTATGTAACGCACTTTCATAAATTGACGGCTGCTTTAGCCTAGTTCGTAGTGACCCTGCCTACGAAGCAAGAGGTCCTGGGTTCGGATCCCGGTAAGGGCATTTGTTTGTGTGATGAGCACGAATATTTGTTCCTGGTCATGGATATTTTCTATGTATTTAAGTATTTATATCTTTATATAAGTATGTTACCCATAGTACAAGCTTTGCTTAGTTTGGGACTAGGTCGATTTGTGTAAGATTGTCCACAAATATGTATTATATTTTTAATTTGGCTTGGATTCATTTATTATTAATTTGGCTTTCCATTTGCGCGAAATAGGGTATTTGACAACAGTGAAAATAAATAGTTTTTTCATTAGCAACAGATAAAAAAGTTACTGTTAAAAATTTCGTTTTTGGTACAAGCTTTTATTGTCGACTGGACTTTTCTGTATATCATCATCAACTACTCATTGAGACGATTCTAACGAGCCCAAACTCAACGGGGTTACGTCGGTTAAGTACTGAATTCCCATGGCCACCTTCCGTCTCCATCATCAGATCAGCTCGATGGTACCATATTATTGAATTGTCATCTAAACTATACTTATACCCAAAATTTCAGCTCAATCGGTTACCGGGAAGTGGGTCAAATTCAACTTGCAAGATTTGATTACAGACAGACAGACAGACAACGGGACAGGTGAAACTAAATAAAAGCTTGTAAAATGACGAGAATACTGGGAAACTATCAATCTTTCATTTGTCCATTTTAAGATTTTTAAATTCATAACAACGAGATTGATAGTTTCCCAGTATTCTCGTCATTTTACAAGCTTTTATTTAGTTTCACCTGTCCCGTTGTCTGTCTGTCTGTAATCAAATCTTGCAAGTTGAATTTGACCCACTTCCCGGTAACCGATTGAGCTGAAATTTTGGGTATAAGTATAGTTTAGATGACAATTCAATAATATGGTACCATCGAGCTGATCTGATGATGGAGACGGAAGGTGGCCATGGGAATTTGTTTGATTGTGACGTCACCAGCCTGTAATCCCTACAAAGTCCATACAAACGGAGCGTTTTTGACGTTTCACAAAAAGAAGCTGATTTGACTTTTGTCAAATAGCGTATTGCCCCTTTCCTAGAAAAAACTTGTACAAACTAGAATAATTTGGGAAAACGATTATTCTCAAATTATCCTAGTTTATACATGTTTTTTCTAGAAAATGGAAGATTTCGCAAATGCAAAGCCAATTTATGAAAGATTGTTACATAAGTTTCTCAAAATATCACGGTGTTAATCTGCGAATGTCAAAAAACGTTTTGTATGGTCGGCGAACCCCCTTAAGTCTTCTGTCTTCATGATCTCGGCAATGGGACATGTTCCGGCCGAGCAAAGCTACGCGCCTTCACAGCGTTGCTAACACATATCGTCAGGCGCTTATATAATCTACGGCTGTCAAAATGACTTGCCGTCACTTGCAATCCGATCTTGTTACAACCAGCATGTTTTATTTAAATTAAATTGTCAAAGATACATGGAGTTTATTTGAAGCTCCCTTATGTCCGCTAAGACATAAAATGGTGGCCCATGAAAAATAAAATATACGTAAAATTATATAGAAGATACGAACACAGATTCGACAGTTCCGAGTGCATACTTCATCGCCAGTTGAAGAATAGATTGCTGGACCAGCTGAGGCAATAAGTAGTAAGACGTCTAAAATCACAAAGAAGACCAGTGAGGCATCAAAAGTTTCACACTTCGAGTGCAGTCTACGAAAAAGTTAAGTGCCTTGGATTCCTTTGTCCTTCCCAAATCAGAAAAAATACGTTAAATTATCTCAAAATAACATCTAATATCATTAAATTAAGCTTCCATTTGTTAGTTAAAGCAGTGATTTCCCGAAATACATTTAAATAATCATGTTTTAAGAACAAAGAAATACATCTGTATCTTTTGATTACAACTACCTACATTCCTACACGGAAAAAATATTAAGTTAAATTTGCGTAGTATTTTCGTAATTTCGTTAAGAATTGGTAAATATATTAGATTAAATTACTGTTAAATGCAATATATGTAATAAAAGTCGTTGTTTAGTACTGAAAGTTGAAAGATGGTCTTTCAACGAGGCGGGAATATGTTCCGGCCGAGCAAAGCTACGCGCCTTCACAGCGTTGCTAACACATATCGTCAGGCGCTTATATAATCTACGGCTGTCAAAATGACTTGCCGTCACTTGCAATCCGATCTTGTTACAACCAGCATGTTTTATTTAAATTAAATTGTCAAAGATACATGGAGTTTATTTGAAGCTCCCTTATGTCCGCTAAGACAGGACACAAACAGTCGTTGTAAATAAAACCTTAGGAGTGCCTCAGGGCTCTATCTTAGGACCATTTCTATTTTTGGTTTATACACCGTGGGCCCGAATAACCCGAAATATTTTAACCAAGCATTCCTTAGGTCATTAGGAGCAAAAAATGTTATGTGTACCCTGTCATGATATGCGTCAATGATACTCGAGATATGCTTCAAGACTGTTTATTCAGTAATTCTTCATATGAGGGTGGATGTGCATTTACCAACTACCGACATCTTTCCTCTTCAAACAAAATTAATAAACTAATACAATTAGCGTAGCTGTTGACTAACCAATTACATTTCTTAGCAAGTTTTAACTATAATTAACGATATATTCTTGCAGTATATTTATACATAATAGCATGCATTATACATGTCTCAATTAAATGCTTAAACAGATCTATGCTTTTTTATTTGTGTCATAGATTGCAGCAGTCTTGTTTATTGTAGTTATATTTAATAATAATTAGTAGTTATAAACTTATATGAACTAAACATGCGCTATATCTTAATTCAATACTTAACAATATTTTTTATTTATTTATTGCGAAGATCTGACGTAACGTTTATGTACTTATAATCATAACAATACTATAAGTATTTACTTATAACATGACCATGAACATATTTGTTAATATGTACCTACTGCATATTTTCTATGTTCATGTTTTTCAATATGTAAATATTACGCTTCTTTATATTTTATTAATGTAATATAGGGATCAAAGTATTTTTTATATTATTTTCCTAATTGACATTGTATTTTAATTGCATACATTTTAGGTACTAATTTTATATTTAACATAACATGCCTTTTCAAATCGAAAGTATTCATATATCATGCATAATTTCACCATTCTAGTGTCTTATTATTTAGGTACATACTTTTTATTTTATTTTTATCTTTTAAACAAATTAACTTGTGCACTTAAGTATATGTAGATACAGGTATCCAGCAGATAGTGTCGGTAGATTCATTTCAGTTCCAGTTTTCCCAATTGCCCCATCTACTGGGAGGTATCACTATCCTGCCGGAACGAGTTGTTACATAAGAATCAGTTCGGTTGGTATTCACATTAACTTGAAGTGACTCGGGAGCCGGAGTTGACGCGGCCCGCGCAGGCGTCGGTTGCACGTGATCGAACTCGAACCCGCACTCCGGGCTGGCTTCGGGGCGGTACTGTGAGTCCGGTATGATGTGACGTCTATTCCTAACAACTTTATTACCATTTTGCGTTAAAATTTCATATGAGCGATTTCTTAAGATTTTATTAACTTTACCGTTTTTCCAAATACCTTTTTTTCATGTTTTATTTTTACCATTTGACCTACTTTTAGAGGTGACAATTGTTTTGCGTCCTTGTCGTAATATCGTTTAAACGTATTTTGCCGATTAATTAACTGATTTCTAATGCTTTTGTTTACTGTCAAGTCTAGCGCTGTTTCACGTAATGGCAAAATACTACGTAACTTTCTATTTTGAAGTATCTCGGCTGGTGATGGTAAACATTCATTGATTGGAGTGTTTTGATATTCTAGTAATGCTAGACGGTAATCGGTTGAAGTGTACGTGCATTTCTTAATCATGTTTTTAACAATCTGGACACTACGTTCTGCCTGCCCGTTAGACTGCGAGTAGTGAGGAGAAGAACGCATATGATTGAAATGCCAATCTTTTGCAAAATTACTGAATTCACGTGACACGAATTGTGGCCCTCCGTCCGACATAACTATCTCAGGGATACCGTGACTGCAGAACATGCTTTTTAACACATCTATGATCGTATGTGACAAAGTGCTGTGAAGTTCACGTACTTCGATAAACTTGCTGTAGTAGTCAACAACTAACAAATAATTTTTACGATGGCTATGAAATAAATCTATACCTACTTTAGACCACGGCCTCTTGGGGACTTCATGCGGAATTAATTTTTCTTTTGTGTTGTTTTTTCTGTACGTTAAACATGCCTGACAATTAGAAATAAAGTTTTTTAATTGATTATTTATTTCCGGCCAAAACAACAACTCTCGCGCTCTTAACATACATTTTTCAATACCCAAGTGAGCATAATGTATTTTATGAAGCATGTCACCGCGTAATCTTCTAGGTATAATTATCCTACATCCTTTCCATAATAACCCATTTCCTTCTGTTAAATCTTCTCTGTATTGCCAGTACGGCTTTGCTATGTCTTCTACCTCTTTTTTTTCTTCTGGCCATCCTTTTCTTATGTATTTTCGCAACAGCTGCATCTCGCTATCCCGATCGGTTTCTTTCTGTAAAGTTAGATAGTGCGTATCTGTCAACTCGTTGTATGTGCACACGGTGCGTATCGCTTCCGTGAGGTCGTCGTGCAGGTCGTGCGGCGCGTGCGCTGCGGCCGGCTCGTAGGCGCGAGACAACGCATCCGCGATATGCAGCTGCTTTCCCGGTTTGTACACCAACTTGAAAGTGTAGGGTTGAAGCCTTAACAGCATACGCTGTAACCTTGGCGGGGCATCCACAATCGGTTTCTTTATTATGTTGATTAGCGGCTTATGATCAGTTTCAATGGTTATATCAGTGCGCCCATAAATATAGCCGTAAAATTTTTCACACGCGTGTACACATGCGTATAACTCCTTCTCTATTTGGGCGTATCTCTGTTCCGTGTTTGTGAGCGCCTTCGACGCATAACATACAGGTAAGCTGTTTTGTAAAAGTACGCAACCCAAACCACTTTTGCTTGCATCAACGGATAAAGTTATGGGTCTACTCATGCTATAATACTGCAACACTGGTTTTTCTGACAAACATTTTTTAATTATATTCCATGTATTTTCATGTCGTTCCGTCCAATGCCATTCTATGTCCTTTTTTAATAATTCTCTGAGTGGTTGGGTTTTATCAGATAAGTTAGGTATGAAATTACCCACGTAGGTTGTTAAGCCCAGTAATCGTTCTATGTCTTTACTGTTTTTTGGCCTCGGCATGTTGATAATGGCCGAGATGTGACTATCATCTGGATATAATCCTTTCCTTGTTATTCTATGCCCTAAATATTTAATTTCATCAAGACCAAACTTGCATTTACCAAAATTTAGTTTCAAATTAATTTTACGACATCTTTCCAATACCTGTCTTAGTCTATCGTCGTGCTCTGATTTCGTTTTGGCATAAATTAAAATATCGTCTACATACATACAAACTCCTTCAATGTCGTCAAAATTTTCGTATATTTTACGGTGAAAAACTTCACATGCAGACGAAATTCCGTATGGCATACGCAAAAATTTATACCTACCGAAAGGTGTATTAAAGGTACATAAATCACTGTTCTCTAGTTTTACCTGCCAAAAACCATTAGTAGCATCCAACGTACTGAAATACTGTGCTCCCGACAAATTCGAAACTATCTCGTCTAATGTAGGCAACCTGAAATGTTCTCTCTTTATGGCTAGATTCAGCTCTTTTGGATCTAAGCATATCCTCAAATCTCCATTGGGTTTTTTAACAATAGTGATACTATTGACCCAATCCGTAGGGCCCTCGACCTTTGCTATTATCCCAAGTGTCTCCATTTCCTCGAGCTTTTTCTTTACTTGTTCGCGCAACGGTATTGGCACTTTCCTTGGGGCATGCACGACTGGCTTGCTGTCATGATGCAACCTAAGCTTGTAACTACCTGGCAAACAACCTATACCCTGAAAAACATCTCGATAGTCATCAATGAATGCCGGTTTTATCTTGTCAGTTTCGGTAACTGAAAATACTCGTTTAATTAAGTGTAATTGTTTACAATCATGTCGTCCTAATATAGGTGTGGATGTCACATCAGCTACTTTGAATTCTAAAAAATATACATTATCTTTATAACCTACTTTCAAGTGACATTTCCCTAAGACATTTATTTTTGTTCCCGAGTAACCGTGCAACCGAGTACTAGTAGGTATCAAGTTGTCTTTATTTAAACCCACTTGAGGTAAGTATTTCATTGGCAAAACGTTAACGTCGGCTCCCGTATCAATTTTAAATCTCAATTTCGTATTATTAATATTTAAATCAATCGACCATTCATCTATCTCCTTATTAAGACAATAAATTACCTGCTGATCGGATTCCTCTATTTGGTACACGCCACACATGCGTGAAAAGTGGTTCATGCGCGAACAACGTAAACATTGCCTCCCATATGCGGGACAAGTATTTTTATCATGGCTCATACCGCATTTATTACAACTACGACTATTGTGGTTATACGCGTTGAACGTCGCACCGCGGTCGCCGCCGCCGCTCACGGCAGCTGCCGAGCGCGCCGTCGCGGTCGAGTTCCGTGCACGCCAGCCACTCGCCGACGCCATGCCCCTGCTCCCAGCGCGCGCGCCGCGCCCGGCTCCGCGGCCGCCGCGCGATGCCAACGCCGACGCCGAGAACCTTCCTCCGCCGCGACCGTTATATGAGCCGTAACCACCTTGCTGATATACTCGCCAGACATTATTATCGTCACCGTTGTCTTGTAAATTATCATGTACTTTAGTTATTTTATGCACTGATAGCTCTCGAGATTCTTGGACTATCTTTTCCGCATACACTTTGGACACAATGGCAGCGCGACATATTTCCATAGCCTGTTCTAAGGTCAAGTCTGCTTCGCGTAATAACCTTTCTCGGATAGCTTTGCACGTAATGCCACATATCAAACGGTCTTTGATCAAGGAATCACACAGACTTCCAAACTCACATGCACTTGATAGCTTCTTTAAATCAAATACATATTGTTCAATGGTTTCGTTTTCCGCCTGATTTCGTGTAAAAAAACGATGTCTCTCCACTGTTAGATTTTTCTTTTGTTCAAAATATTTTTTAAACTCATCTAAAACTTCTTTTACTGTACCACACTTCACATTGATTTGTTCATACAATTCTCTGCATTGTTCACCCACTATATGTAACAATATATTTATTTGTATGGCCGCTGATTTTTTTGAGAGTTCACACGCGTCAAAATATATTTGAAACCCTTTACTCCACTTGTTCCAACTGTCACTCAAACTACCGGTCGTAACGTTTAATAAACTTTGATCATAACAAAAAGGTGACGGCGGCGTCAGCACCGATTCCATATTTATACAGATATGTTGACTTTTAAGCACGTTCCCCGTCAAGTACTGTTCTTTAACTTTCACACTGTAATTTAACTATTCAATTAAATACCGGCTGCGCCATGTCATGATATGCGTCAATGATACTCGAGATATGCTTCAAGACTGTTTATTCAGTAATTCTTCATATGAGGGTGGATGTGCATTTACCAACTACCGACATACCCCAGTCAATACCGGCTTAGTTTTGAAGATATTTTTAATTTTCATGTAAACTATTTATTGTGATTACTAAGTGCATTTAGCTCTTTTGATTGCGACGTTGCTACCGATGTTGACCAGTTTCGCGTCGCTATTGACAGATATCATAGTGCCAGCAACCACTCACTAAATAGATCCTTTTTTGAAAAAATAATCGTTACCACACGGTAACGATTATTTTTTCTAAAACACTATTAAAAGGGATAATTTCCATAGAGAAGCGATAGTTATCCAAGTTTTATTTACAAAAACCGACAAAACAAGAAAAATTTTTTTTTTTTTTGTTGAAATTGAGTTGGGTTCATCTATCATTTTTTACTTCTTATGACCTCAGAATGCGTGGTTAAAATCTTTCGGGTTACTCGGGCCCACCGTGTATAAATGATTTGCCGTCTATAGTAAGCAACCTCTGTGATATAGTGTCATTTGCCGATGATACATCATTAATCTTTAAGTTTGACCGAAAATCAACAGACTATAGCAAAGCTAATGGCACACAGAGGCTCTAGTATAAGTTTTACCGAAACAAAACTTTACGACCGCGTTCGCGTTTAGCTGTCAAATCTCATACAAATTGGGGGTAAAACTCAAACGCGATCGTAAAGTTTTGTTTCGGTAAAACTTATACTAGAGCCTCTGGTCAAAGTACTCGATTGGTTTACCGTTAACAATCTGCTGTTAAATGCCAAGAAAACTAAATGTGTTAGATTTTCTTTACCTAATGTTAGACCAATGAAAACTAGTATATTTGTAAATGAAGAGTGTTTAGAAATAGTAGATAAAACAATATTCTTGGGTATAACATTAGACAAAAAACTACAATGGAGTGTCCATATAGCCGTGTTGGCGCGTAAACTAAGTTCTGCCGTATATGCAATTACTTATTTATAAAATTAGACAACTGACCAATGTTGAAACAGCTCGCCAAGTTTATCATAAAACATACTTGAAAAAAACATTGATATCAAAGGCTTATTACAGGGTTGAGGACTAACTGACAAAAATGCATGGCCCAAACCAAAGCCATTTTGGTCCATACTTGTCATACAATTTTGTTTCTATAAAAGCGTAAGGATTCTATTGGTAGCTTTAAATTTAATCTTGGACAATAAAAAAAATGCATATTTTTCTAAACTTTCAAGGTCCATATCTTTTTATGATTTAAACTATATTTTGTAATTTATACTTTATTACAGTAATTTGATGGTTTACTATCTATTTAGCAACACTACGTTATCAATTTTAACATGACGCAACTACCCTATTAACCCGTCAAGCGCGCTAGTAACACACGTGTGTTCATAACGGACTTATGACACTTACCTGAATTTAGCATCCTAATTACGGAGCGGAATTGCGTCAGAGAGCGAGATTGTTCTGCAGACGACGCGCGTTCGTCGGGTTAAAGGAACTCACAGATGCATATTTAACATAGAAGAGCTTACCTCCACTTCAGCTTCTGCGCTGGCCATCTCGAAATCAGCGATGTCCAGCGCGACGAGACGTATCCGTGACGTGCCCGTCGACAATCCTTGTACCAGCCCAGACTGGCTGACCTGCGGGGTTAACACAATGTCATTAGCCGTCTGAGCGTTGCGTTGGGAAATATATTACAACCACTTACGAACCTTATGCAGACGAAATATACCTCCAGATACCTTCTTGCAAGAAGCTCATCACACCAATCGATACGCTGATCATACTTCGAATATCAATACGGTAAATGCTTTGATCACTGCATTTTTGGTAAACAGACACCAGGGCTGCCCATACGCCTACGACTCCAGTGAATTCACAAGAGCATTGCATAGCTTTAATTGATTTGAGAAGGTTTGTTTTGTTAGCCAGAGATAAATAAATAAATGTAGGTCTCTCGCTCTCAATAAAACATCACATACCGTTTTAGGTGATTTGAATCTAATATCTTATTATATCTAATTTGTTTTATATTATATAATAGTAATCACATGAATGACATGTAATGCCAATTAGGTTTAACTGTAAGTGCTAATAATATTGAAATAAATAAATAATAATAATAAATAAATACCTACCTAGAGCGAGGCATAATAACATGGCTGCTGTCCTACAGTGTGTACAAATGAAGCAAATGGGATTCTGTTGTTTTACCAAATTTATTTTGGTCAAATTTCATTTTCCAAACCAAGTTCAGCAACTATTTTGTTTGTCAATGCAAACTTTGGCACAATTTTAATACGAATATTTTCATCACGTCAAATTTTCGTTCAGCAAAATATTACTACGAAAAATTACACTATGACCTTTGGTCTTTTAGCAAATGCTTTAATAAGGCAAAAAAACATTAGACAATAAACATTTAGTCAAATTAATGATATGGCAAACAATAAATAGACAAAAGTTCTCATTTAATTGGGTTATGAAATTTTACCAACATCCCCCGCCTTAAAAAAGCAAACGGTCGTAACAATTGTATCATTTGGTAGGTTAGGTTAGGGTTAGCTTGTGTCCCTTAGAGCGGAAATAGGCACCCCGCTAAATATTGACGATACAAATCATTTGTCTTATTTTGTTTTGGTTAAAACATATTATGCCAACTAACATATTTGACTGAATGAAATTTGATCAAAGTATAGATAAATTAACGAGAGCATGGAATTGCACATGTAGTAGTATTGTATGTTTACAGGCATTCTATATTTGAATTTTCTATTTTCTCGTACTATCAGCATAAAAAGAGGTTTGTTATATATTGAAGAAGTCAACGAAAATAATGTCAGTGTCAAATTGTGAATATTATTTACGTTGTACATATATTTTTACGTCTGATTTTATTGTATTCTCACAATTATCAGAATAATTTTGTGTCAGCCCGTACGACTAAGTGTAAGTTACATGATTTTCAAAAAATATGGCAGTGAGTAATTTTGGTCCGATTGAGAGTCAAAGTAAGCAAATTATTTTTAACTGTTATAAATATTTTGAACTTGAACTGAAGAAAAATTTAAATTCCCCTTACATGGCTGCCCAGTTAGTTGAAAAAGCTACAGATGTTTGTCTCTCTACTTAGCATTGTGCACTCTAGCATTGTGTCTGAGAGCAATAGTGAGAAATTCGCATCAACAAAGAAATTCACCTCCCCGAGAAATAAAAAGTTACGTACTTGTCCGTCATCAGCAGTAGACGATTTTGATCAGGAAGTCATCCGGAGAACTATATACAATTTCATCTGTCCCATAAACAATTTCCAACCTTAAAGGCACTCCACTCTGTGTTAAAATCCGATATAGATTACAAATTTGGCATTTCCACCTTACGAAAACAAATACAAAAATTAGGATTGAAATGGAAAAAGACCGAGGACAACCGAAAAATATTAATCGAAAGACACAACATACGACTGCTAAGAATAAATTACCTTACCAAAAATGCGGAATATCGGTCTTAAGATACTATATACCACTAGTTTATACTGATGAAACCTACATCCACACTTCACATGTGTCCGGAGAGGCTTGGACCGATGGAACAGAATTTGGTGTAAAAAAACAAATCAGTACAGGCCAGCGGTTAATAATAGTGCACGCAGGAGGAAAATATGGTTTTATTCCCAACGCTTTGTTAATGTTTAAGGCAAACCAAAAAACGGGAGATTACCATGACCAGATGAACTTTGTCAACTACGAAAAATGGTTAAAAGAAAAATTAATACCGAACCTTAAACCGAATAGCGTACTTATCGTAGATAATGCGTCCTATCACAACAAACTTTTGAATCGTGCTCCAACGTCAAATTCTCTTAAACAAGAAATGATGGATTGGTTGACAGAACACAACATTTCATATAGCTCGTTGATGTATAAAACCAGTTTGTATGATTTAATTAAACAAAATAAAGAGCGGTTTCGTGAGTACCACATAGATGAAATTTTAAAAGAACATGGCCACTCCGTTTTACGATTGCCACCGTATCACCCGACATTCAATCCGATCGAAAATATTTGGTCCATGGTAAAAGGATATGTAGGATATGTACGTTTCTTTAAACATGCAAGGCATTATGAGTTTAGCAACTGAACGAATGAATACTATTACTGCTGAGGGACTGGGAAAATATTTGTCGCGATGTCGAAAGTGAAGAAAATAAATATCGATGTCAGGAAGAGGAAATGGATCGAATTTCAAACAATCTTATTGTCAATACTTGTGACAGCTCAGATGAAGAACATGATATCGACTGAAAGCAAAAAACAGAGGACTACTACTTATTCAATTTCTTAAGGGTATGTAATTTTATTAAATTAAGAGAAAATTATTCTCCTTTTGTTGCAAACGGTACAACCACTACAAATGCAATTCCATGTTCTCTAAAATAATAATAATTCATCTATACTAGTTGGTAAATGAAATATTGCTTAAACATGAACATGCCAAACATTAGGTTTGCCAAAGAACTATTTGTCAAGTGTTAATTAGCAAACGATTATTTGGTAAATGATAATTTGTCTTTTTTTTTTTGGTAAAACAAAGGTAAATTAAAAGCAATTAAAGTTTTATTTCTTGGATTTTTTTTAATTTATTTCATTGCATGTTTGAGAAAAGCAGTATACACACCTCGGCGTGAAATGGAGTTGCCAGCCTTATAACTATCCGACCTTGCTACGCTCGGCCGGCAACCCCTTGCTTCCCGGCCTGTATAGTAATGTACTATTTCTGATTTTTGATTACAAAAGTAAGGTGAAGGTAAAATACAGTTGCTCCTTACCTCCACGGCGTGGTCGTGGTCGGAGAGCAGCGAGTAGTGCAGCGCGGCGAGGTGCGGCGGCGGCCCGCCCGCGGGCCGCAGCTGCAGCTTCCCGCTCGGCGGGATGCGGGCTCGCGGCGGCACTATGCTCAGCGGCGGGAACACTAACACCTAACGACATACGGCATTTGTTAACTAAATATTCATCATAACTCATTTTACAAAGTTTATTGAAAGGCTTAGCGGGATAATTTTCAAGGATTTAAGGCAGGAGATTGTCACCTAACTCACGTATTATATGTAAAAAAAAAACACATCACTGACCAAGATCTAGCAAGACACGCTTCTATAGCTTCTTCTTGCGTTCCTTTTCATCATCCTCCTAGCGTTATTCCTTGTTGTGCCCCGGGGTCCGCTTTGACACCTAGTCCCAAGATTTGGATAGGCACTAATTTTACGAAAGCGACTGCCATCTGACGTTCTAACCTTATTGGGATTAGACCGGTTTTCTCACGATGTTGTCCTTCACCGAAAAGCTAACGGTAAATATGCCGTACAGTACGATTACTGTTAGTTAAGACCTGACAGATGGATTGCCTTCATTTAATTTTCAACTTTAATCTTATACAAATAAAATAGTTATTACTAAATCGGTAGATGTGGGTAACAGTATTCTGAAAAATGCTTTATTTGTATAAGATTAAAGTTGAAAATTAAATGAAGGCAATCCATATGTCAGGTCTTAACTAACAGTAATCGTACTGTACATAAGCTTCGAAAAACTCATCGGTACGAGCCGCGATTCGACCCACGACCGCCGCTCGACAGCCGCATGCCTGAACCACTAGGCTACCGTAGCCTCCTTGCCTCTCTTTTGTCCCTACAAAATGTGAACGCTCTATCGTCGACAGTAGATAGCACTCACCTGAAGATCGGAACTAGAGACGCTTCCAAACGTGGCCCTGAGTTTCCCGGCGCCCTCCTTCAAGCCGCACAGCTGCCCCTCTCGGACGGTGAAGTGCGCGTCGTGCCTCCAGGTGGCGGCGCGCGCGGCGGCCAGGCGCGCGCGCGACGCGCCGCGCAGCGCGGCCGCCGCCGGCACGCAGGCGCCCACGCACACTGCGCGGGAGGTCGCGATCTCCACGGTGGTCACCTCCTCGATGTGGACCTGTCACAGTAACGATCGAAATCAATACGGGTGTACACTCCAACATTATTATTACTCCAAATTAAAGAAGGCAAAAAAATGTGCCTAGTGACGAAAATGCCATTCAGATATCTCAAAGAATTACGAAGCTACAACCGTTTTAATATTGCTTAGAGAGAAAAAACGCAAACAGTGTGTGACGTCACAATATGCGAGATGATTTCGGAGAAAAACCTATATATCAAAGTAACCCCATTATCTACCGTAGTTAGGTATTTTAGGAAGTCTAGGAAGGAAAGCGTGACCTCATACCTCAACAGGCAGCCTCTCTCCAGTCACACACTGATCCACCACCACGAAGTCATAGCTGCCCGGTCCGGGTACGACGGCTGCGAGCTTCGTTCCGTCCACGCTGCCGCTCGACCCTTTGGGCGCCTCGACGGAGTACCGGCCGCTCCCGCCTGAGACCGTCGCTATGTTTGATACCGTTTCGCCTTCCCATGCTAGGCTGGTCTGTGGAAAAAAATACTTTTTAGTCGAACTGGTTTTGTTCTAGGTTGTATAGAATTCGCCGAACAAATCTGCGGTTTTAACGCTTCTTTTTTGACACGACACCAACAGTACGTATTGGAAGAGATTGTACGCTAACAACAGTACATTATTGTCGAAGCAAGGGAAGTAGGCAATTGCTGGCTGAGTATTAATTTAAAACAGACGACCTTGGGAGTCCGTTTAATTTTATACGAAGCCAGAAATTGCCCTTCCAGCTGAGACAAATACAGTGCTTTTCTCAAAAATTGTGCAAGAAAACAAAAATATACTTTCTGAAAATTATAGGCATGCTTTTCTTCTCGCCACTTCATGAAATTTTCGTACGCCTTTAGATATTTGTCTTTTGGCTTTGCCGTCTTTTTCTTTTAAATCTGGAATCATTTTCACGTCAATTTTCTATATTTTCCGAAAAAACAACTAGCCGCGCTATGTAAAAACATAATATTTTTTGTATTGCCGCCTTTAATTTTTTTTAATAATAAGTTGGAAGTGTATTTTTCTTCCGAAAACGCCATAAGTTATTTAAGACAGCTAAAAGTCGCGATAAGTCACAGCTACTCTTCCGTTTTGACTGTTTAGGACCTATGCCTTTTATTTATATGGCCGTTTTAACTTTTTTTAAAGTTTGTACCACGACAAATAATGGATTTTGTATGCAACATCGTTGTCGAGCAAAACCGAGCCGGCAAGGTTTTTATTTTTCACTTTGTTTAACCATAAACTATGCACTTCACGTCCTGATATTTTACCAATAAAGTCAACTTTGCCGATATTTTTTGGGAAAAAGTAGCATACAGCTGCACAAGCTGAATACTGCGCCTAAACAGGATCTAATCTGTAAGAAGTTACATAATTTAAACTGTTTACTGGTACTCCATCAAGAATTACATGAGATGTTGTATTAGCAGTTCTCGCCGCTTACTAATTCATGTTTAATGATAGTCGAATTCAATTCACAGTGAGAGGCATAAAGAACAAGTATGTTGTAAAAACAAAGTCTAGCTATAACTAGTTGTAGTATTCTAGTTGCACCTATAACTTTAGCATGCTACAATATGGCTAAATGCTGCGTACATTGAATTCATTTGTTTTATAAGATCTATTGTCATCCACATTTATTGCAAATAAAGACCTACTACTACTACTAAGTACTCAAAAGACTTTTTAAACATTGTTGCTACATTTTTGAGAAGATTAAACGCTTACTTTTTTACGACACTGTATTGTATAATGTATGACTTGGACTATTTAAAGAATACTAACCCTGAGGGGATCACATTTGAGTGGCGCCACTACCCGCGCCTGGATGCTCGCCGTGGCCTCGGGAACACTCGCCTTCAAAGTACCGCTCCATCCGATAGCTTGCTCGTCTGCTACCACTAACTATAAAACAAAACAAGTATAACGTGACAGAGCTGTGGTATTCATCATTTCAGAATCTAACTGTAGATGCATAAATAATTTCATAGCATACAGACAAAACCGTGTAAGACAGAGAAAAATAATGGTGGCAGTAACAAACGGATTCCTTGTTTACAATGACTCAATAGAAATGCAAATCTTCAAACACCTTAATTTCAAACACGACACAGATATAGAAGATTATGTTCAGGAAAAGTATATTTTGTCCAATAGAAATGGCAATTAAAACCTTATGCGAATATTCTGGAGGTTCAAAATTGCAATTATTTTCACCTGATAATACTTGTACGGCACTGGTACCGGCACGTACTCGGGATGTGTCTCAATAAACAGTCTGTCGACGGCCCTGAACTCTATGCCGGCTTGTTTAGGTTCAGTTTCCCATGACACGCGCGGTCCCAGCTCGTCGAGCAGCTCTCTGCCTAACGCGTCGAGTAGGGTAACCTTCACCGTCACTTCGTGCCCGGGACGTAGCCAGATTCTGAAGAAAAAACAATGTTCACTTTTCAAGTTAACGAAGTCACTGCACCCGAGCGGGAAGGCTCGCAACTCAAACTGGAGGGCGTAGGTTCAATCCAGGCTCTCGCGGCGGGAGCCAATAGTGCACGGCCAAATTACATGCGGCCCGATAATCCGCGTCCACTTTTTGTGGACTCGGATTATTGGGTTGCGCATTATCAGCCCGGACAAAGGTGGCTTCCAATTATTGCCCCGGACCAAGTTGGCTCAGAGTAAATAATGCACGGCCCGATAATTAATGTACATTGGACGCGGATTATTGGAGTGCACATTATTTTGGCCGTGCATTATCATGGTCGTACATTAACCGGCACCATCGCGGCGGCCTTCAGCTCAGCAACTTGGAGGATAGGATACGATCGTGCGATGATGGACGTGGATGGGGCGGCTCAGTGGAAAACGTCAACAGCTCGTAGAATATGGAAAAATTACGATCTCTTGTGTCAGCGGACTAGATCTTTGGGTCACCGTAGGCTGATACAATTTAATTCTTCTTGCCCTTCTCTTCTTCTTATTTAAGAGCATCTACACCCAGGCAACCCGCATAGACCTAAAGGTCGATATTGGATGGGATCCTCTGTGGGCCACCGTAAGTTGCCACAGTGTAACCCTTCTCGCTTGGACGTTAAGGTGTATATTAGAACGTACTTGGGCCCGCCGGAGCAGTTGTTCTGGTGCTGGGGCTCGAGGCGCACGCGCGCCGCGTGCTGCGCGCACGCCGCCTCGAACTGCGCGGACTCGCGGTGCTCAGCGCCCGAGCTCAGGGTTAGTTGGGTGTCGCCTTTCTGCAAACATCACGTACAGGGTGAGACATCTTGGTGGGTCAGAAGGATGTCGAAATGATGGGTCAATGAAGTATTCCTTTAATCTGTGCCAGTTAGCAAGGAGGTAAGATGACAGAGTTTCTTATAAAAACTGTAACATCATGGACTTCTAACAAGCTTAGACCCGTATGGTACCCGTGTAGTCACTTTTTCACACTGCAATTATATAATTGCAGTGTGAAAAAGTGACTACACGCGTATAAATTATAGACATTATATTACTCTGGTGGCAAGCTACTAAAAAAATTCATCAAAGTTCGTTCAGTTTATTTGCATATAAAAGTATCTGCTCCAAGGAAGCGCGAGTAAATATCTGTCACGACTATTTGTAGGGCCAGACGATGTCAGAAACTGCGGGTCTGACTCTACAGAGGAAACTAGTTGGGACAGGACGTACCCTGCGACATGAGAGTGTGAACAGCTGCAAGTCTGGATGGCGGTGCGGCGGCGGGCCGTCGCGTGTCGTCAGCTCCGCTATGCGGGGGTCGATCGACTCGGGGACCAGCGCTTCGCCTTCCGCTAGGACCTGCGGTGGAAACAATAGGGGTGTACACTCGAAAATTATTATTACTACAAAAGAAAGAAGGCAAAAAATATGCCTAGTGACGAAAATCCCATTCAGATATCTTAAAGAATTACGAAGCTACAACCGTTTTAATATTGCTTGTTAGAGAGAGAAAGCGCAAACAGTGTGTGACGTCACATTACACGAGGCTGCCGGGGGGCCGTGTCGACGGCGGCGCCACACACGACGGGGCGCAGCACGTTGCCGTCTATAGTGACGTCACAATCTACATGCGTCATCGTTTCAAAAAAAAACTTTGGACACTTATAACTACGTTATTATTTAAGCTTTTGCGTTGATTTTTTTCTCCATTTGACTACAATTTTAATCGTGTTTCGAGAAAATATGACAATATTGATTATTTTATTTAGGATAAGTCCGGGGTAGTTGGCCATAGTTTTTTTGAAACACAGTTAAAATTAAAGTTTACACATTACGAATACTTTTTTTATTTCTTATTAAACTTGGGTTAATTATCTTTAGATTATTAAACAAAAAAGTATAATATCTATATCAATCACCTCGAAAAAAAACTGTTGAAAAAAAAACATGATTGGCTATCTCTCCCAAGGTGTCCGGGTGTGATGACATAATTTTCCTTACCGCCGCGGTAGTTTCTTTCGTTTACACATCGAGTTAGCCCAGTTTTGGATATTTTTTCATTGTTAGCTTTCCTGGTTTGTTATATGTTCTTCTTTTTAGGGTTCCGTTGTACGTAGTTAATTATAATTGCTAACCTTTGGTAATTATTGTAATTATAAATTATGTTTCTTTTAATAAACCTCGGTCTTTTGTCAGCATTCACGTTGTTTACTTTACCCAACGATACCTCGCTTTACACCGTAGTCGACTAGGAACCCTTATAGTTTCACTTTTGTCTGTCCGTCCGTCCGCGGATAATCTCAGTAACCGTTAGCACTAGAAAGCTGAAATTTGGTACTAATATGTATATCAATCACGCCGACAAAGTGGTAAAATAAAAAGTGTTTTTATTTTATTTTATTGGGGTACCTCCCCTATACGTGACGTGGGGAGAGTTTTTTTTCATTTCAACCCTAACGTGTGATATATTGCTGGATAGGTATTTAAAAATGAATAGGGGTTTGCTAAAATAATTTTTTGATAATGTTAATATTTTCGGAGATAATCGCTCCAGAAGTAAAAAAAAATGTGTCTCCCTCCCCCTCTAACTTTTGAACCATACGTTTTTTTTTTTTTTTTTGTTGACACATTGTATACTTAAAGGAAGCGAGGCGCCGCCGAGGGCGGCGGCGCGCGGCAGCCACACGAGGCGCGGCGCGTCGCGCACCAACACGCGCGCCCGCGCGACACGGACACATTGTATACTTACAGGAAGCGAGGCGCCGACGAGGGCGGCGGCGCGCGGCGGCCACACGTTCTTTCGTTTACACATCGAGTTAGCCCAGTTTTGGATATTTTTTCATTGTTAGCTTTCCTGGTTTGTTATATGTTCTTCTTTTTAGGGTTCCGTTGTACGTAGTTAATTATAATTGCTAACCTTTGGTAATTATTGTAATTATAAATTATGTTTCTTTTAATAAACCTCGGTCTTTTGTCAGCATTCACGTTGTTTACTTTACCCAACGATACCTCGCTTTACACCGTAGTCGACTAGGAACCCTTATAGTTTCACTTTTGTCTGTCCGTCCGTCCGCGGATAATCTCAGTAACCGTTAGCACTAGAAAGCTGAAATTTGGTACTAATATGAATATCAATCACGCCGACAAAGTGGTAAAATAAAAAGTGTTTTTATTTTATTTTATTGGGGTACCTCCCCTATACGTGACGTGGGGAGAGTTTCTTTTTTCATTTCAACCCTAACGTGTGATATATTGCTGGATAGGTATTTAAAAATGAATAGGGGTTTGCTAAAATAATTTTTTGATAATGTTAATATTTTCGGAGATAATCGCTCCAGAAGTAAAAAAAAATGTATCTCCCTCCCCCTCTAACTTTTGAACCATACGTTTTTTTTTTTTTGTTGACACATTGTATACTTACAGGAAGCGAGGCGCCGCCGATGGCGGCGGCGCGCGGCAGCCACACGAGGCGCGGCGCGGCGCGCACCAACACGCGCGCCGCGGCGCCCGCGCGCCCGCGCGACACGCGCAGCACGGACACATTGTATACTTACAGGAAGCGAGGCGCCGACGAGGGCGGCGGCGCGCGGCGGCCACACGAGGCGCGGCGCGGCGCGCACCAACACGCGCGCCGCGGCGCCCGCGCGTCCGCGCGACACGGACACATTGTATACTTACAGGAAGCGAGGCGCCGACGAGGGCGGCGGCGCGCGGCGGCCTCACGAGGCGCGGCGCGGCGCGCACCAACACGCGCGCCGCGGCGCCCGCGCGCCCGCGCGACACGGACACATTGTATACTTACAGGAAGCGAGGCGCCGACGAGGGCGGCGGCGCGCGGCGGCCACACGAGGCGCGGCGCGGCGCGCACCAACACGCGCGCCGCGGCGCCCGCGCGCCCGCGCGACACGCGCAGCACGGACACATTGTATACTTACAGGAAGCGAGGCGCCGACGAGGGCGGCGGCGCGCGGCGGCCTCACGAGGCGCGGCGCGGCGCGCACCAACACGCGCGCCGCGGCACCCGCGCGCCCGCGCGACACGGACACATTGTATACTTACAGGAAGCGAGGCGCCGACGAAAGCGGCGGCGCGCGGCGGCCACACGAGGCGCGGCGCGGCGCGCACCAGCACGCGCGCCGCGGCGCCCGCGCGCCCGCGCGACACGGACACATTGTATACTTACAGGAAGCGAGGCGCCGACGAGGGCGGCGGCGCGCGGCAGCCACACGAGGCGCGGCGCGGCGCGCACCAACACGCGCGCCGCGGCACCCGCGCGCCCGCGCGACACGGACACATTGTATACTTACAGGAAGCGAGGCGCCGACGAGGGCGGCGGCGCGCGGCGGCCACACGAGGCGCGGCGCGGCGCGCACCAGCACGCGCGCCGCGGCGCCCGCGCGCCCGCGCGACACGGACACATTGTATACTTACAGGAAGCGAGGCGCCGACGAGGGCGGCGGCGCGCGGCGGCCACACGAGGCGCGGCGCGGCGCGCACCAGCACGCGCGCCGCGGCGCCCGCGCGCCCGCGCGACACGGACACATTGTATACTTACAGGAAGCGAGGCGCCGACGAGGGCAGCGGCGCGCGGCGGCCACACGAGGCGCGGCGCGGCGCGCACCAGCACGCGCGCCGCGGCGCCCGCGCGCCCGCGCGCCCGCGCGACACGGACACATTGTATACTTACAGGAAGCGAGGCGCCGACGAGGGCGGCGGCGCGCGGCGGCCACACGAGGCGCGGCGCGGCGCGCACCAGCACGCGCGCCGCGGCGCCCGCGCGCCCGCGCGACACGGACACATTGTATACTTACAGGAAGCGAGGCGCCGACGAGGGCGGCGGCGCGCGGCGGCCACACGAGGCGCGGCGCGGCGCGCACCAGCACGCGCGCCGCGGCGCCCGCGCGCCCGCGCGACACGGACACATTGTATACTTACAGGAAGCGAGGCGCCGACGAGGGCGGCGGCGCGCGGCGGCCACACGAGGCGCGGCGCGGCGCGCACCAGCACGCGCGCCGCGGCGCCCGCGCGCCCGCGCGACACGGACACATTGTATACTTACAGGAAGCGAGGCGCCGACGAGGGCGGCGGCGCGCGGCGGCCACACGAGGCGCGGCGCGGCGCGCACCAGCACGCGCGCCGCGGCGCCCGCGCGCCCGCGCGACACGGACACATTGTATACTTACAGGAAGCGAGGCGCCGACGAGGGCGGCGGCGCGCGGCGGCCACACGAGGCGCGGCGCGGCGCGCACCGGCACGCGCGCCGCGGCGCCCGCGCGCCCGCGCGACACGGACACATTGTATACTTACAGGAAGCGAGGCGCCGACGAGGGCGGCGGCGCGCGGCGGCCACACGAGGCGCGGCGCGGCGCGCACCAGCACGCGCGCCGCGGCGCCCGCGCGCCCGCGCGACACGGACACATTGTATACTTACAGGAAGCGAGGCGCCGACGAGGGCGGCGGCGCGCGGCGGCCACACGAGGCGCGGCGCGGCGCGCACCAGCACGCGCGCCGCGGCGCCCGCGCGCCCGCGCGACACGGACACATTGTATACTTACAGGAAGCGAGGCGCCGACGAGGGCGGCGGCGCGCGGCGGCCACACGAGGCGCGGCGCGGCGCGCACCAGCACGCGCGCCGCGGCACCCGCGCGCCCGCGCGACACGGACACATTGTATACTTACAGGAAGCGAGGCGCCGACGAGGGCGGCGGCGCGCGGCGGCCACACGAGGCGCGGCGCGGCGCGCACCAGCACGCGCGCCGCGGCGCCCGCGCGCCCGCGCGACACGGACACATTGTATACTTACAGGAAGCGAGGCGCCGACGAGGGCGGCGGCGCGCGGCGGCCACACGAGGCGCGGCGCGGCGCGCACCAGCACGCGCGCCGCGGCACCCGCGCGCCCGCGCGACACGGACACATTGTATACTTACAGGAAGCGAGGCGCCGACGAGGGCGGCGGCGCGCGGCGGCCACACGAGGCGCGGCGCGGCGCGCACCAGCACGCGCGCCGCGGCACCCGCGCGCCCGCGCGACACGGACACATTGTATACTTACAGGAAGCGAGGCGCCGACGAGGGCGGCGGCGCGCGGCGGCCACACGAGGCGCGGCGCGGCGCGCACCAGCACGCGCGCCGCGGCGCCCGCGCGCCCGCGCGACACGGACACATTGTATACTTACAGGAAGCGAGGCGCCGACGAGGGCGGCGGCGCGCGGCGGCCACACGAGGCGCGGCGCGGCGCGCACCAGCACGCGCGCCGCGGCGCCCGCGCGCCCGCGCGACACGGACACATTGTATACTTACAGGAAGCGAGGCGCCGACGAGGGCGGCGGCGCGCGGCGGCCACACGAGGCGCGGCGCGGCGCGCACCAGCACGCGCGCCGCGGCGCCCGCGCGCCCGCGCGACACGGACACATTGTATACTTACAGGAAGCGAGGCGCCGACGAGGGCGGCGGCGCGCGGCGGCCACACGAGGCGCGGCGCGGCGCGCACCAGCACGCGCGCCGCGGCGCCCGCGCGCCCGCGCGACACGCGCAGCACGGACACGCCGCGCGCCGCCCACGCGCATTCTAGCACGCAGCACGCGCCCTCTGCGGATAAAGGTAACGATTAGCTGTGATCTGGCAACCAAGGCGCCTATATTATACCTGACCGCGCCGTAGCAAACCGTATAAAATGCGGACAGAACAAAAGCGGCAGATGACGAACCCAATCCAATGAAAGGAGGCGTTCCCAGTAGGACAGTCAACAGCAAATATAGATGATCATATACATATAGGAATACAAAGAATATTTTAGCAAAAAGGGACATACATTTTAATTTGGGACCCACTTAAGGTTCACAATCCTGTCAAATTGTATAGGAATACAAAGAATATTTTAGCAAAAAGAGTCATAAATTAAAGAACGCGACCGTACTATGTCGCACCTAACGCAACAATACTGCGACAGTTGGGATGCGTCAAAGTAGTGACAGTGACAAGGTACTAAATAGATCGTCTACTTTTGCTGTTGACTAGACGTATATAGAAGATGATGATTCGTTCGTGATAATAGTCCTTAAATCGAGTTAACAGACTTACCAACGGGCTCCACCCAGGGGGCTGCGGTAACGTTGTGCGGCTCCGGGCCTTCGAGCAGCGATACTGAGAATGATGCGCAGTTGCATCTGCAAACGATACAATTTATAGAAAAACGCAAAGTTATTAGTGGATGAAAAATAAATCAATAATAATGTGTCCTTAAAACGTTCGCAGTTTCGGAACACTCGCAGTCTCGCACGTTGAAATGTGTTAAGCTGTTAAGTGTTTTAAAAGAACGCTGCTTTTCACCAGAGTAAAGCTGAGCGTTTTTACGTTCGTCTTCTTATAACTTGGCTTAGCCAAATTATTGAGGTTATAAAACAAAATATTTTAAAAATATTGCATTCTAACCATGCTACCATACTCACTTATGAAAGTTGTAATATTCGCCTGTAGCAGGATGAGTGGCAGTCAACGCGATGTGCAACTGATGCGGTTTCCCGACTCGGGCGTGGCCGGAGCTCGACACTTGGACCAGTTCGGGTGGAGCAGATATAACTCTGGAAGAAATGAATCAATTAACTGAGTGTTATGGTATAGATAATAGAGTTCAAAATGGGTAATTTCGATGGAGACATCGGATAATTCAAATTGAGAATAAATTCAATGAATTCAGATTAGGATTTCAACTATGCCAGGTCAGCCTTATAGGGGATGTGTATAAAAGTCGGGAGTAAGGTCAGCCTTATAGGGGACGTGTATAAGAGTATGTAAGTAAGGTCAGCCTTATAGAGGATGTGTTTAAGAGATGGTGAGGAAGGTCAGCCTAATAGGGGATGCGTATAAGAGTCTGTAAGCTAAGGTCAGGCTTATAGGGGATGTGTATAAGAGTACTAGCTGATGCCCGCGGCTTCGCCCGCGTGGTTATAGGAAAATGTAGCATATTGAATTTTCTCGTGGGATTAGATGTTTTCCCGCTGGAAAAAGTAGTCTATGTCACTCTCCAGCTTCTAAATTCAATTTATTTATTTGCAAGAACATACGCAGGTGTTAAAAATTATACAGACATGTCAGTAGGGATTACATGCAGGTATGCTCTGCCACAATTTGGCATGCAAATCTTAATCTATCTTAAAATTAATGCTACTGTTATTTATTCATACAACCTATCAAAATATTCATGCGAATTATAAAATGGTCGAATAATCAAGTACGACTTTAATTTTATGGAGAACTCATTTACATTACTACATTGTCTTGTCCTCATTTGAGAAATTATACATTTTTATACCATTTGTAACATATAATTCTCCAACCCCCTCGCCCCTATTTACAATTAATTAATTAATTTTATCGGTTATCGATTTTTATAACCATCGAGTAGCTCGCTGAATGGCTTAATGCATCAAGTGCTCCTGTCATTCGGCCACGGGCTTTGTTTTAAAAAGGTAAGTCGCCAGTGTTGCCATTTGTCCAAACAGTCGTTCGCGTTCTGTTCTTTTATGAGGCGTTCTGTCGTTCCTTAAATTCAGTTTGTATACTATTCCTTTCCAGGAAGGTGTTCGGGAGCTTGGATTAATTTCCCCATTATTTGGTTTAATTTCTTAGTAAGATCGCGTTGGCAGAAACACTTGCTTTGCATTCTGCATGTGGCAATGTCTTCCCGGCTGTCAAGTGCTGTGACTCTGCAGAACTTTTATTCTCGAGATCACCCGTATCCCGATTTAAACTCGTCGTTCCTTTGGGAATCTGAGTTCTGGGGAGTCGCCGGGATTGGCCACCCCGGCTGACGCGTCACGAGACCCTCAGGATTGGAAGCTTCTCCACGCGCCTCTTAGCAAGGATTACTGTCTCCTGAGGGTCTTCTGGGGCCCCAGTTTTACGAGGTCTTTTGCTGAGCGAGAGCAGCTCGTCGTCCGCTCCGGGGAGAGCGCTCTGATCCGCCCGGGACATCCGGCAACGTCGAGCCTTAGGAAGGCTCCCCGGTAAAGGTACCGGACCGCAGGTCGGTAGCCTTTGTACATTATCATCTTGACGAAAATCAAAATGGTATAGTACTTGAGGAACAAGTTAGCAAGACTTGGGAGGAACTCACGCATTGGTTTAAATCGAATGGTCTCAAATTGAATGTGGATAAAACGCTGTATTTCCCCTTTCCAAGACATACTAATAGTATGTCATACGACTTGCCTCTGCCCATAGCCAAAACTTATAGGTCAGATTTCTAGGTGTAAAATTAGATACACAGTTACGTTGGGCAAGCCACATAAGCCTCCTTAGCAAAAGATTGGCCAGTGCCTGTTACACTCTAAAAAGTTTATCTATGAATGATGTTGAACTCTTCAGTGCTGAAAACAGTTTACTTTGCATATTGGAAAGTTTGATAAGATACGGCCTGGAGGAGTATGTAAGTAAGGTCAGTGAGGTGTATGACACAATATCTAATAATCTTGTGTAATATTCTCTAGCCTTGAAATACAATACCCTAGCATCTGGTTTACGCTCGTGTACACAATTACCATTAAAAGGCATTAACGATAAGAATCTAGAATCGTTAAACCTATGTAAGTATCACGCACACTACGATACACAAACTGTATATAAAGCCCTGTTTCTACCTAAATAAAGGTTCATTATATCACCGAGTTTCGTTCTATTATTTACTCCTCTACGTACTACATCTCATCTGCCTTATAGGGGATGTGTATAAGAGTCTGTGAGTAAGGTCAGCCTTATAGGGGATGCGAATACGAGCCTGTGAGTTAGTTCAGGCTTATAGGGGATGTGTATGAGTCTGTAAGTAAAGTCAATCTTATAGGGGATGTGTATAAGAGTATGTAAGTAAGGTCAGCCTTATAGGGGATGTGTATAAGAGTCTGTGAGTAAGGTCAGCCTTATAGGGGATGTGTATAAAAGTCTGTTAGTAACGTCAACCTTATAGATTTGAGAGTTACCTTATTGATGTAAGAGTTAAAGCCACTGATACAAATATATCTCCAAGAAGGAATGCTTAAACTCTATCATTGAAAATAAAAAAGAAAGATGGAAATCCTCATAATACTGGCTTGATTAAGGAATTCCAAATCGTTAACTGGTCGTCCCTTCGGCCCCGGGACGTCACTTAGGGACGCCCCGGGGCAGGCGTCCATGCACATATTGTGGAAGTGGTATCCAAAAAAAAATAGTGAAACTGGAAAAAAAGCTTTACATTGCAATGACAGACAGTTCTTTTGTACTCACTTGCCAAAAGCCCGTAGATGAGGGTATGCCTTAAGTTGCACGCGTACGTCTATTTCACCCGCGCCGCGGACAGCTAAGGCGCCGGTGGGGGAGAGCGAGACGGTACTAGCTCCCGCGGTTTCCACTTCGAACCATTGGACGGGCTCCTCGCCACCTCCGCGGTGCTTCAGTTGGATTTCCCTGTAAAATTGTAAACTATAAAAATATTTTATCACTATTACTAATATATAACGCTCTTTCAAGATAGATTTTCAAATATACAATTAAATTAATGCAGCATTAGCTTTGACTGCTGTCTACTATACAAGCAGATTGGTCGGCATAATTGAACAACTTACTGAATGGTGTCAGTCCACGCCACATAAAGTTCTGGAGGCACTACTGCTAATGGTTCGACAGCCACCCCTGTTGCCTTGCCTTCCACCTAAAAATAGGAAGAATTTTACTATCACAAATAGATATTCAAAATACAAATAAAAACGATATTTACTTAGAAAAGTGATAATAGAAATGGATTTCTCTTACCTTCCGAGATATACTTCTTCCAGCAATAGAATAAAGCTTCGCCGTTACAGTGAACGGTCCCGCATCATTCGCCACAGCGTCCGTTATAGTTCCATTCTCAGTCGACCTCACCAGGTCCACATTCGCCGGCCCTTCGACCGTCAGCCTCACCAGCATTTCAGCTCCGGCCGTTAACATGTGCCCATTCTGATCTAACACAACACAGTGTATCACGAACAACTCAGATTGTATAACCAAGTTGGCCGGTCGTATAGAGACTCGTATACTGTGAGGTTCAGCGACTGTGAGGACGGCTGTAGCGACTTCGGTAGCGCCGGAGAGGAGTTGGATGGTGGTTGTGCCTATCTGTGTGCCTCGGACCAGGCTGACGGTGTCTTCTAGACGGGCTACGTCTGTGTTTGTTACTCCTAGGAAGTAGAGTGTGTCGGCGACATCCTGAACGGTGAGACGACCGGCGCGGGCTCTGACCACTCTGAAAATAAAGTTTTGATAGTTTAGCCAGAAAGCGACAGTGGCAGAACCGTTGTACAAGCTTTTACTAAAAGGGGCTGAGTGGGTATGGTCAAAGAATTGTCAACAGGCGTTCACATTGTTGAAGAATATGCTAACAACGAGTGACACTTTGATCCATTATGATTTAACTAAACCCCTGGTGATGACGTGTGACGCATCTCAGTACGGGTTGGGAGCTGTCTTGGAACACAGAATGGACGACGGCTCCTTGAGGCCAATAATGTTCGCTTCGAGGACGATGGGCAAACACGAACGAAATTATGCGCAGATCGATAAAGAAGCGGCAGCTATAGTATTCGGTTTGAAAAAATTCTATCAGTACATATTTGGACGCTCGTTAGTTATTCGCACGGATCACAAGCCTCTTCTGGGTATTTTTGACCCAAAAAAGCCTATACCTAACGTGATATCTCCCCGGATGTTAAGATGGGCGTTATTTTTGAGTTCGTATGACTATGATTTGGTATACACAGAGGGTCAAAAAATTGGCAATGCAGATGCTCTCAGCAGATGGCCGACGCCCGAAGGAAAGAGCAACGACAATGAAGCCGAAGAAGTAAGCGTTTTACTGCTAAACGAAACTCCGATAGAACTGGAAATGACGGCTAAAGATGTGGCTAAGTTAAGTAGAACGGATGAGTTGTTGTCGAAAGTAATGTTTTGGGTTAGGAACGGTTGGCCCGTGAAAGTGGAAGAAAATTTCAAAGATTTCTATACACGGCGTAATGAGATAACTGAGTATAGTGATTGTTTATTGTGGGGAAGTATTTCGTTATACTGATTTCTGCTGTTACACTTATTTTTTGCTTAAAAGTTCTGGAAGGTAGTAATTATTTTGCAGTAAGTATTTAAGAGAAAAACATGTTTCAAGTTTCAACAAAGCAATATATACCTGCCAGGAGGCGTGCCGGTAAAGGTCGCGGGAGTTCTCTGGATGCAGAAGGCGCGGGCATGTCATTTCACTTCGTTTGTCCAAAAATTTATAATAAATTACCAAAAAATATAACAAGACTAGATGACTTATCAGACTTTAAAAAGATTGTACAAATTCCTGGTAGAAAAAGCATATTATTCCGTAGGTGAATATTTAAGTGATACTTTAATTTAAGCGAAAAATTATTTGAATTGTTATTTAAATTAGTTTTTTAAGTACATGCATGCAATATCTGGACTACAATATTTGTATGCCGAACGGCAAAACATAGCGATACCCAGAATTGATGCAACACCCTTACAACCTATGTTTACAAATAAACATTTTGAATTTTGAATTTTTTTTATTAATTAAATAACAATATACATTGCATTTGAACACATCAAAAAATAACGAAGTAAATACATCACATACATAGTCCAATAATGCTGCTGGAAGTCAGGTCAGATGTCGCAGAGACAGGCGGTGACGCGGCACTCGCCCATGGCCCGTCCGTAATCTGTGGCCTGACATCTTACTTAGACCAGTCAGATATGGCTGTGCCTACCTGTAGCGCAGCGTGTCTCCCGGCGCTATCGACGCCATGGCTGGCGTGAGCACAACGCTAGCCACTACATGCAGCTGGAAGTCAGTGCAGATGTCGCAGAGACAGGCGGTGACGCGGCACTCGCCCATGGCCTGTCCGTAGTTTGTGGCCTACCATCTTACTTAGACCAGTCAGATATGGCTGTGCCTACCTGTAGCGCAGCGTGTCTCCCGGCGCTATCGACGCCATGGCTGGCGTGAGCACAACGCTAGCCACTACATGCAGCTGGAAGTCAGTGCAGATGTCGCAGAGACAGGCGGTGACGCGGCACTCGCCCATGGCCTGTCCGTAGTTTGTGGCCTACCATCTTACTTAGACCAGTCAGATATGGCTGTGCCTACCTGTACCGCAGCGTGTCTCCCGGCGCTATCGACGCCATGGCTGGCGTGAGCACAACGCTAGCCACTACATGCAGCTGGAAGTCAGTGCAGATGTCGCGGAGACAGGCGGTGACGCGGCACTCGCCCATGGCCTGTCCGTAGTTTGTGGCCTACCATCTTACTTAGACCAGTCAGATATGGCTGTGCCTACCTGTACCGCAGCGTGTCTCCCGGCGCTATCGACGCCATGGCTGGCGTGAGCACAACGCTAGCCACTACATGCAGCTGGAAGTCAGTGCAGATGTCGCGGAGACAGACGGTGACGCGGCACTCGCCCATGGCCTGTCCATAGAGCAGCACGGAGTAGGAGCGCGCGCCGAGGCTCTCCAGCTCGGCTATGCTACGAGGCGCTTCGTAGTCTGTGTCTTGCCATCTTACTAGACTGAAATGTAAAGGTCTTTAGGTAAATAGTCTTTGTTTGAGATGCGATCAAGAGGGCTGCCGAAAGAAGTGTTAGGACTGGATTTGTTCTAGGGGCTAAAGGAATGAAACTAATGCAAATATTTGAAAATAATGACCATATTCATAAACTTTAACAAAAATGCCATTAATATTTGTTTACCCTTGCCTGTCGTTTTTTTGTAATGTATGTGGTCATTTTTTTTATACCTGTTGTAAATTTATATATATCTACTTTTTGAAAGAAAAAGATGGTCTCTTATAAAAAATAATGTTGCAAGGGACCGAACAAGTTTTATTTAACAGAGGCATTTTAACTTTTATGCACAAGGAGTTGAAAGTTTATTTTATCATTAACACTTGGCACTACGGTTTTCTAAGAAAAACAAGATGGATACTTACGTAACTAACGGATCTTTTCCAATGTTATTGCCGAGATTTTCAAAAGACCATGAGAAAGTCAATCCTTCCAGTGTTGAGAATGTGTTACCTAAGAAAGAAAAATCAAAATAGAATATAACCTTGTTTTATCTTCACCAGCTTCCCCTTTTGGGGGCTTTTCTTTTTAAACAGACAATAACACATAATACAGAAGAATTGCTACATTTAATAGTTACAACATTGAATGATTATGATTTTAATTCTACAATCTCCATTATTACATACAAAATATACAGAACCAGTGGTTAAACAGACACTGTCAATTTTTTTAATAAAAAAATAGTAGTCTTCATTAACTGAGCAGTGTACAGTTGGCAATGTTTTTATCTTAATTTATTCAACAGTTTTCAATACTCACCCACATCATCATAAGCAACCGCCTCAAAAGCCTCCGGAGCCTCCTCCAAGTACAACTTCCATGTTGTGCTCATCACCTTCAGTGAGCTGATTACGTCTATGTCTACATCTCCCCGCAAAATCTGTTGAAATGAATTCTTCATTGAAATATATTGATTTAAACTTTCACGATTCTCACACATGATCCTAATCCTACTAATATTATAAATGCGAAAGTTTACATGTTTGGATGTTTGTTACTCAATCAAGCTTAAACGGCTGAACTGATTTGAATGAAATTTTGCACAAAGATAGTTTATAGCCTGGATTAAAATATAGGATAGTTTTTATCCCGGGTCCACGCGGACGATGTCGCGGGCGGAAGCTAGTATCCTAATAATATCACAAATGCGAAAGTTTGGATGTCTAGATGTTTGGATGTTTGTTACTCAATCATGCTTAAACAGCTCAATGGATTTGGATGAAATCTTGCATGAAGATAGTTTATAGCCTGGATTAAAATATGGGATAGTTATTATCCCACAAAGTCGCGGGCGGAAGCTATTTTCTAATAAACGGGACTTAATCGAGTATAATTAACTTATTTTAGTTCTTTTTCGTCACATCATCCTCCTCAAAGTTGGTATGCCTCAAAGAGGTAAATAAATAAATTAACTGCCTTTGTACTGCTGTTTGCTGCTAATGTACTATTTTAGAGTGTGAGCAAATGCTTTTTTAAATATTGATCACATTTTCAATGACAAATATTGTTGTGTTCATTATAATTTTTACAATCAACCTCTTTTCATTCGTTTCAGGATGGACAGGAGGAGGAATGGATTAAATCGTTTCATTAACTGAAATTTTAAGACTTGATGGTCTCGCAGAATACAATAACAATGCCGAATGCTCACTCCTATTTACTATATCATAATCTTTCCCGCCATAACAAATACGATGAATTTACCTCGCCGCTGTTGACCTCTTCTGCCAGTATGATCACGGAGCCAGGGGGCACGCATGTCTTGGACACGGAGACTCGTGCGGAACGCGAACAATGCCCCCAGGAGTCGTCGTAAATAGGCTCCAAGTCGATGATGTCATCGCGAGACAAACTCCTACAAAAAACCATTGTGTAACCAATATGTTCCAAAATTTCGACAAGAATCTAACTCCAAATAATGTTAAGTGTACTTACCAGCTATAACAGCCGCCTTCTATGATTTCAAACGTGAAATTCACGGTCAAGTCTTCAAACCAAGGCAACAACACCCTTGGTGTGTTTATCTTTGCACTTTCACAGGTATTTACCCACAAATACGCGATAAATATTATCGTAAAAGTTCTACATAAAGACTCCATAGTTAATATAGTTTGAATTACATGTGTGAAACTAGATTTAACAACTATATTTTCGGCTCTAACCTACAAAAACAACCAGCGCATTTTGAAAATAATGACAGTTTGCACCGGTGTTGCGGGTTTGTAGAATAGTGTTTTGTTTTTTCAAGTCACTCCACAAAAACTGCGTTTCGTTAAAAATAATGAATTATTATGCTTGTGAATAGTTATGATTTTTAATTGGATATTTGTTTCGATCCAAGTTAGTCTTAGTTGTTACTTAAATTATTCATAATATGTGATATTCAATATACACAAATAAACGGGCTTCAATTAATTTTGGATTGCCATTAATGGAAGTTTAAAAAGAAAAAGTCTTTTTTAAATAGTTTTATTGCAATCGGGTTATTTTTTTCACCAGTTTTGGCCAGTATGTATGGAATTTTAGCAATTTAAAAAAACCGTAAAAAGGCTAACAGTAGTGCAGCTCTACATAAATGTCAAAAATAATAAAAAAAAACAACATGAATGTCAATATAATAAAATGGCTGCTTTGTGTTCGTCACTATGTGTTTGGTGTCGTATTTTACGCGAATATTATACATAAAACTGGAAATGTGTACTATAATTAAGCGAGAACCGTCTTTGTAAACGTATCTTAAGTCGAAACATTAGTATATCTGCATGGAACCACCAACAATCGCGATGTCGGTCGACAAGTCAATGGAGCTAAGGAGCAATGAGATCGATAAAAGCAAACGTCGTCATAGAACTGACGACACTGTTGTTGCGACAGCGGCATTGACTGGCGGGGGAGATTCGCTGCAATTCGTGAAGATGGAGGCCATTGAGGACGGAACGGGGAAGCCTACAGATTTATGTTTACAAGGCAACTTGCATTTGGTGTCTAGTACTACCAGTAGTCAAGCCGATACGCCTGGTGATTCTGGTGTTTTATGTTTGGACAGCGAAGCGTCTGAGGTAACCAGTCAAGCGTTGATGTCCCACAGTTTAGTTGGGGCCGAAGAATTAGCGTGTGACAGCCTTTATGATGCTGCCCCATCCTGTTCTCAAGACATGATCAAAAGTAGCACGAGCAGCATCATGACTCGCAGCGACATTGACAATCAGAACCTGGGAGCCTCTGATGACATAGTCCCAGAGCTCCTAATGGAGGCCAACAAAAAATCTCCTGTTTACGAAAACTTGCCAGATGTAGTGTTAAAAGCATTAGAGAGTGAAAAAGTGTGTACAGAAAATATAGAAAAGCCAAGCCCTAGACTGAATGAGCCAAAGAAATCACTGTCTGAAGACATTGTGTATAGGAGAAAATGTAGAAAGAAGTCACAAAATGGGGGCAGCTCACAGAAGAAACGGGTCTCGTTCCATGAAGATATTTTGAACAATACCAAAACAGACAATATTCACATTGAAAGAGGTTTCATCTCATATAGACCAGATAGCTCGTATTGTGATAGATTTAGGCAAAAGAATAATATTATGACTGATAGGTTTTCATGGTGTGCATCTGGAGATAGGTCACCGAAGTATGCTGCAGATGTGGCGCAGCAGACAATGTCTGACCTACTTGTTTACGGTGACTCTAAATGTGACCAAAGTGGTGTATTTGAATATCGCCAAGATTACGAACATGAGAATCAGGAGAATGACATGAAAGACAAGGATAACAATAATGATGCGAGACAGAGAGGTAAATTGTATGGATGTGACTCGAACAGTTCGGATTCTAATTTCAGCTGCGATTCTGAGACGTCATCCAGTGACTCATCCTCCTCGCATTCAAATAAAACGGAAACCACACTGATGCATAGGAAGTGTGACAAGGCTCAAAAATCGTACTCATGTGATGGTTTTGAAAATAATGCTCATGTAGCCTTTATGAGAAAAACATATTTCTCCGAGGCTGATATAGATCAGCCCCGGGACAGAACAAAGAAAGCCTTAGAAGTATCGGAAAACCCTAACACAGTTAAATCAGTCTTGAAGAAGAAACGCTACATAACCACCAATGTTGTTGAAGAGAAAAAACAAAACACCAAAGTCTTAAATCTACTAGATGTCAACATCATTGACTCATTAAAGAGTTTTTACAAGAATTTCAACTTTAATTTTACACCAGAGAAAGGATTACCTGAAAATAGTATTGAATTGACAAATGTAGTTGAAGCTCTGCCTTGTGATGTTAATCAGAACAAGAAGCTTTCTAAAAGCTTAGATTCAGGCTTTCAGATTGATGATGAAGATGACTTTGTGGAGATAAATCTGAACGGACAGCAACTTGAAGCAGGTCCACCTAAGGACATGGTGTCCTCAACAAAAAGCATTGCAGGAGACAAGACTCCTAATGAAGGTTCCCCGCGTCACAAACTCACACTCAACATGAAAGCGCAATTTGACAAGAAATCTGCTAACAAAGCTGATGCTTTTCCATCAGTGAACAAATATGTTGTGAACTGTGAAAGCACTGTTTATGAGCATAAGGGAGTGTCCTACAGCTATGTGCATGACACATTCCAAACTGCATTTGATGCTCCAAAAGAAATATTTGTCCCCCTACCTGAGAGCACTCCAGTAAAAGAGCTAGTGAATAGTGCAAGCAAAACCGACTTTCTAAAGCAGACTGACACAGACTCCTCCAGCAGAGCATCCACACCCAAGAGACAGTTCAACAAGAATCTCCAGGATGAAACTGAGCTGAAGAATGGTATTCCAAAGCATTTATCCTCCCCTAAACGGCAGAATGTGAACCGCTACAGAAAATCTGCTTCAACACTGAAAACCAGCAACGATGAACAATCTCAAATAACTAGCGACAACTGTTCCAACACTGAGAACTCTACACTCAAAGGTGGCGAAGACTTCATTGACGACTTTTTCGACAGTCCTTCAAATCAGAAGCTTCACACTGACAAATCGGCGTTACTGAATCGGTACTTGAAGAATGTGTGTCAAAGGAAAGACCTAGAGCTTAAGATCCGGAACAACAAGTTCTTTCAGAACAAGTTGCGTTTGGAGAAAGGTTTCCCCAGCATCTTATTTCCGATTGACGATGTGTCTGATACTTTCCATGTTTCTGCCGCTCGGATGTCGCGCCTGATAGACAAGGAAGTGATTGAGAACAAAAGACTGTCGGTGAGGCTGCTCACGGCGGACGAGCCCTCCTACTTTGACAGCTTCGAAGATAACGTCGCGATAGAATGCAATGAAAAGCTGAGGCTGCAATTATTCTCCTATCCCAATGAGACTTTGAATAGGGTGAGTGGGCTGATTTATTTTGAAGTTTTCCTTCCAAATGTGCTCTTGAACGAAATTTTATATTTATTTGCATTTTAGTTTTAATGGATTTTTGTGTACACTTTCTTTTATAGTTTTATCATGTATACTGTATATTTTAATGAGTCTTCATTTTGATGAGATATGAATGCTTTATCTTAAACTAGCTTCCGCCCGCGACTTCGTCTGCGTGGACGCGGAATAAAATCTATCGTATATAATAATCCATGCTATAAACTATCTACGTGCCAAATTTCATCCCAATCGGATGAGCCGTTTAAGCGTGAATAGCCGTGTCTACACCGAACGAGCGGCTCGCCCGAACACCGTTCGCCCAAACGTGCTCGCCCGGTGTGGACGTGATTCGGGCAAACGATGGCTCGCCCGAGCCGTTCGGGCGAGCCCCCGAATGCTTGCCCGAACGGTTTGCCCGAGCCGTGAGCGGCTCAGCCTATGTGGACGATGGTTTTGTTCGGCCGAACGACAGAAGGCGAGGGCGATTTTTGCCCTACGTATTATTATTCTATTTTGTACTCTATTGTTAACACTATAAGGTCGTAACACATTTTTCGTAAATGTAAATTCCATTTTGTTTTATCACACTTTTATATTTTGCTGTTAGCCGATTCGACTTCATTCAAAACTGAACGCTATTCGTAAGAGTATAAAGCCGTTAAACACTTTTTGCAATTGCATATTCTGCAAATTAAGTAATTTTGTCCTCGCGTCCTTTACCGTTTTGCTATTGAGCAAATTCGAATAGTTCGAATTTGGACGTTATTCCTAAAGAAGAAGCTTTGAAAAATATTTGGCAATGGCAAAAACAAATAGGTATTTTATTTCTTCGTCCCCTTCATCAATTTTGCTGAGTTAGGTTGAACTATAGCGTACTACTAATAAGGTTGTTATTAGATATATTGGCACGCAGGGGGAGAGAGAGGGGAAGAAGGGTTTTTTTTTTTGCCAAGTTTGGCAAGTTTTCACTTCTACCGGCACTCCCGGAGTGCAACCCAGTCTTTTTTTTAACAAGGTAACTTATTAAAGTTCATTCGAAGTCGCTGCGTTGGAAAAGGTCAAAACTAGCTTGACCCCTGGATACCTACATTACATATTGATATTGGGAAATTAGGGATCAAGTTATACCTACTGGCGGTTGGTAACTTGGTAGTGAGACGAGTTGAGGCGGATTTGGGAATTGCGTAACTGAGTTCGACACGCATGGGTTTGTTTGTCAGCTGGAAGGATTGGTAGATTGAGTAGTACCTACCTAGTAGGAATTTCAATAGGTAGGCGTCTTCGCTCTGATCATAACACAATTGATCAAATAATTTTATCCCGGCCTCTTTTCGGTTCTCAAAAATTTTGCGCATCCACATTTTGCGGCTTTTTTTTTTAATACATGTCTTCCGATTTCGAATTCGAACAAGCAAAAGCAAAATTAACGTTGTCGCAGCGACAGCTGTGCGCACGTGCGGCTTCATCGTGATCGTGAGCTCAACTGTCGGTAGGTAAATTCGCCCGAGCCGATCTGGCTCGGGCGAGCCGCGCGCGTTTGCCCGAACGCCCGTCCACACCGACCGAGTGCTTGCGGCCGACCCTTTTGACGGCCTTCTGACGGCTCGCCCGAACCGTTCGGGCGAGCCGTTCGGGCGAGCCGCTCGGCCGGTGTGGACACGGCTATTGAGTAACAAAATCTAAACATTTATAATATTAGTAGGATACTCAAAGTGCCTAAGCCACCTAAGGCTTAGCAAAAAAAATATTGTAGTAAAAAAAACTTAATTACAATGAAATTAATTGATATGACATGCAGCTTGGTACAGTATAATTTGAGACACTAAATTTGTTTACGTTTAATTACTTTATTTTTATCAGGCTGTAATGGACTTACTGAGTAATAAAAATAGAATTAACGATGAACACCCCTAACCCCTCTCCACAACACAGGGGTAAACAAGGCTGAGGTCGCGGTCACTATGAACCCGAGGTCCTCTGTGACACCTAATTGTTGCTTGTAATGTTTTGTGGGCAACAACTTTTTTCGTGTTAATTCGGTTATTTGTGTTTTCTTTCTTTATCTTTGAAATAGATGTGGTTTTTAAGGGTGTGAAACATATTGGACCAGATAAAAGTTAAACATTATTTAATAAATGGTGTTAAAATTAGGTGTCACAGGGGACCTCGGGTTCATTTAGAGGCACAGCCGGGAATAACGCTAGTGGCATGATTTAATAAATAAAATAGTTATTTTTTAACTAGTTAAACGGACTTTATCATGTTATTTTATATTATTAACCGACTTCAAAAAAAGGAGGAGGTTCTTAATTCGGATGTATTTTTTTATAATTTTTTTTTCAATGTTTTTTACTTCAGAACTCCGTCATTGATGAGCCGATTCGTATTTTTTTTTTTGTTTGTAAGTATATGCTTCCAGGTGGGTCCCATTTTATTAAAAAATTCTGTTGAATGATGGTATCCATGAGGAATTGAGGGAACTCCTCAATTATATTAGGTACGCGTGTAGTGATTTTGATATTTTCTATTATAACTCGTGTATTTACACCCGGAAATCATAAATTTGGTGAAGTGAAATTGATGATGAAGGCCACAGATGACTTATGGAATCCTTCCTCAATTATGTACTTAAAATTACGACACAAATTCTGAAAAGATGTCGTTGAAATAGCAACTAATGAAGTGCCAAAGGTGATCCTTGTGGAATCAACGGAAGTCCTCAAATATTATCGGGCCACATACCGCGATTGGGTTTTTTTCTCTGATAATCAACGCATTTTTTGCTCTCAGAAATCAGTTCATGTGATAAATTGGAAAAGAAATGTGGAAATGTTCTCGTAGCTTGGTGGAGTACTAAATTGAAGTCGGTTAAAACTTTGTTTTTAAAGTAAATTATATATAGAAAACTCCCGTGAGTTTCATTTTAAAAAAATATTCGCCAATAGGCTACAAACATGTCGAGCGATTCCCGACCTTAAAGACGTGATTCGTTTTCATTTGCATATTTATATCACGTATTAATTAAATACATCCCGACGTTTCGAGCCCTGACCAGAGCTCGTGGTTGCCAAATCGGTAATATATTTGTACCCCTCTAGAAAACATGCGTGATTATACATATGTACATTTTGTAGATGATGAAAGTGCAGTCTCAATACAACATGGAGGACGGCGCGTGGACCCCCCTACTGGTGTTCATCACTGACTACGCCCTCTACGTGGCGGGCCTGACCCCAGGCGGCACAGAATACGACATCCTCTGCCGGCTGCCACACAACGAGCTGGATGCTATAGCGGTGAGTAGTAGTTAGAAAAGTTGAAAAACCCCCGACATGTTCATTTCATATTTCAATATCTCAAAATCTGCATAACCGATTTTGTTGAAACGTATCTAAGAACCATCTCGATTACGTCAACTTTCGGACAAACCAACCGTATTAAAATCGGTCCATTCGTTTAGGAGCTACGATGCCTGATACACAGACATGTCAAACTTATAAGACTCTTTTGCGTCGGGGTTTTAAAAAAATGCACATGCGCTACCGAATATGCCCTTGCTCGGTTCACACCTCATTGTTGTTACACCGCTGTATGTCACTATACTACATTTTCACTCACACCTTTTTAGGTCTGAAAGGGATACACAGTAAAACTAATAATATACCTTGTTATCAGGTGGGCCCAGAGGCACAATATGTCCAAATCATCGACATCTCCGGCAACATTGCGTGTTCCCTCGTCACCGGCGAGTCTTCGCTGGGCACGCGGCTAGTGTCCTCCCTGGAGTGGAGCGCTCGCACGTCGCCTCTGCGCGTGTCGCGGCCGCCGGCCATCATCCCACTCAGCTGCCGGCATCTCGCTGCTGAGGTCGCCAGGCAACGACACCAGGATAAGGTAACATGGACGCTTCTAGAAACACCGTCTTCTGTAGTAATGGGAGTATTCAGACTTCAGGTTCCGCCGGAAGATCAGCGCCGGCTCTTGAGTCGGCATTATGCTGAGGCGGGACCTTTTCGTGACACGATACTTGTCATGAATAAATGTTTTTCTTTCTTTCTTTCTTTCTTTCTTATTCGCTGGGCAAGTGGACACGCGAGTAGTGTCCTCTCTAGAGTGGATCACCCTGGTCGTGTGTCGCCAACATTCCCCTCAGTTGCCGGCATCTCACAGCTGAGTTCGCCGGGGCGTTGCCCGGTGTCGTTACACCAGGATAAGGTAAGAACAACTCTATGGACCTTTCAAAAAGCATCGTCTTTTAAAATAACGGGAGTATTCGCTGGGCATGCGACTAGTGTCCTTTCTGTTCGTGTCTGAGACAAGGTTCAACCCAGCAGGATTTTAACACATTCCTTATCGCATTAAGGGGCACAATGTCTTAAACAAGCTATGGATCGTTCTGCTAAGGGCGGGTTGCACCAACGTAAGATAACAGGCTGATCAACGTTAAATATGGCCCCCGCAGCTCTCATTCCGTGGAAACTTGTCAAAATCTCCATACCTTCTGACTTTAACCATTTCGTCGCCAACCAAGACATCCAAAAGAGACACTGTCACGCCAAGCTCGTTGTCACTAGAGAGCAAATATAAACATTACCTGAGAGACTGACGGTTACTTTCACAGCCTTACGCCAAAAACCTGTAATCGTCGTTGGCGCTGCGGGTACTATCGACAACACAGCTAACTGACCATCGGTGCACCTTAAGTGCATTTTAATAAGGTTCTATATAAACACAGTGTTGTCGTTTGTACGATGTCTTTAGGCGTTCTTGACGTTCAAAGGGTTAAACAACACCTGCGTTTAATTTTGTGGATCATTAAACGAATAAACTCCGTACCTGCCATGTACCTAGTGAATATTTTTAGATGTTAGGTCCGTAGCAATAAAGTGGAGTACAGTCAAGGGCACCAATATGTATATACCACAAAGTCTCAAAAATATGTAGGCAGACCTTATTTCTGCAACAATAAGTTTGTAGTATGCATATGTATGAAACTTTGAGTGAATACATATTAGTGCCCTTGACTGTACCTACCTAGCTAGAATGATGAATACTTGTTAACTTCATAGGACTATTTCGTATATATTTATTTAAGTGCGCTTAAAGAAATATATACGCGATCCCCCGTGACTAACGATCGAGAACGCATGTTATAGCGTTCGATGCAGTTAGGTTCTTCGTCAAGTGGACTGCATGGGAAAGAATGCATTTTGCAGCGCTCTTAATTGCATCAGTCTAGTGCACTCGAATCCTTCCTCTAACGTGTTTGCCTTCTACAGAACAGAATTATATGTCTCTCTAGATCATGCCTAAATGAACGCGTAATCCATACTTAATATTATAAATGCGAAAGTGTGTTTGTCTGTTACCTCTTCATGCTTAAACCGTTGAACCGATTTGGATGAAATTTGGTATAGAGATAGTTTGAGTCCTGGGGAAGGACATAGGATAGTTTTTATCCCGGAAATCACCACCCAAGGGGATGAAGTGGGGGGTGAAAGTTTGTATGGAGCTACGATATAAACGAGTTCCACGCGGACGGAGTCGCGGGCAGAAGCCAGTATGTCCAATAAAACAAAGAGTCCTTTACTGGCAGATGTCAGAAACCCAAGATGGAGTGGATGGGCTTACAATCAACGACAAAATACCTAGTAATGTATCACTGACCTTGCTTTACTTCGCCTCAACAGTTGAAAACCTATTTTCATTTGCACACGGAAAGAGGAGGTAGGAAACATTGCTGGTGTATATTTGTTTTGCATACAGTAATTTTATACCATTGCTGATATGTACTTAAACTGCTAATACGATTATGTAGATACTAACAAGTTAACTAGTCAGTGTTATGGACTGTTATGTTGTTTATAATCACAAGTCATAACATAATATGTAGATAATATATCATTAAAGGTACTCGATAGCCCGTTATCTGTTAAGCCAATGACGTTAGGTGGTAAACATATACTTATTATAAGTCCTAAATCAGCTTGTTTATAAATAAAGATAAGTGAATAATCTATTAATTGTGAGAATTTCGGAGGTGACTTTATTTAACTTCTTTTGTTAGTTGAATACAATATTTACTACTAGCATTTCAAGTGTTTTAAAACTTATAGGAATTATAATCTACTAGCCTCTGCCCGCGTCTGGAACTCGTTTATATCGTAGCTCCATACAAACTTTCACCCCCCCCCCCCCCCCCCCTTTCATACAATTAGGGGATGATTTCCTAGATAAAAACTTTCCTATGTCCTTCCCCGGGACTCAAACTATATCTATACCAAATTTCATCTAAATCGGTTCAGCGGTTGTGAAGAGGTAACAGACAGACACACTGTCGCATTTATAATATTAGTATGGATTTTATAAGGTTACCTATCCGAATCACAAAAAAAACCCAACTGTATTGTTTGTCCGATTTATCATTTTGTCCTAAATAAAGGTGTTTTTCTCTGAAGCTATGACATTTTCAGGATTATTATAAAACAAACCTAACCTAACCTAATGGGCTCTTCACGATAAGTGTAACTACGTACTCGTCCATACAAAAAAAGAAAATGTTCTTCCACTTGTAAATATTTTGCAATCACAATGATTTTTTAGTACGTTTTTTTAAAAAAATTGCATTAAATTCAAACTTATAGGCATCTCAAAAACTATAAATATTTTTAAAGCGAAACCTATAAACCTAGAATTATATTATGCTGAAGCGATCAACATCAAAATCAAAGTGATTTGTTAAGATTTTGCCTAAATGTTCATAAAAAAAAGTACCTATTGTCAGACGCGAGCTGCTAGCTGCTGCTAAGCTATTCAATTCACTCTTAAGCTGCCTACGATTTTGAGCGGCTCAGCCTGAGGCATGCTCGCCCCGCGCGGCGAGCTGCTCGCCAGCCAACTTGATGCACATAAACATGCGCGGGCGAGGCAGCGCGCTCGCGGCGAGCCGACATTGTGCGTCGTTCAAAATGGCGTCAGACACGATGACAGCCGCGGCTGCGTTTATCGTACTTCACCGAATTATTACCTTAGTAAAAATAAGAGAAAATTGCCTCGGTGGTGCATGAAACGTAGTACAAAATTCGTAATTCGTGCGGTGCACATTTACTTCACCAAATTACATCGTTCTGTCCGCGGCACGCTCGGTTGCACGTCCAAGTTACGCGAGGCACGCACACTGAGGCGCCTTTGAGCACGGCGGCGCGCCGCGCGCTGCTCCCGCACAGCGCATGTGCGCGTACGAATTTGAGCAAAATAGATGAGCCGTGCGTACCTCAACCTGCTGTAATAGGGAATATGCATGTGATTCAGAAATGGCCAAAAAAAAACATGAGTAATCTTTATTGCTTAATAAATATACTCACATGATTATTTTTACAAATGATCATGTTTCTATTAACAAACTTAATTATTTAAAAGTAGTATTTCAAATTCCCTCGCAAATTTTCAAAACGCAACGCTATTGGCCGAGCGAATCGTGACGTCACCGTGCACTCGGTGTCTACTGTTAACAGGTCGTTTGTATGATTATTGAAAGTTATTCGCATTGTTTTGCCGCTGTTTATGATAAATAATCAGTGTTTTTTTGCGAATTATTAACTGAAAGCAGTGACTCCTTGTGAAAAAGACTCGCCACAATGACTGGAAGCGGTTTTGTCAAGGCAAAGTCGGATAATCTGCCTGAAATTGATGTGTTCATGATGACTTAGTACGTACCTCGTAGGTGTCTTTCTTGAATAAGTGGAATAAAAAACTAGTACATATGTTCATTATATACCTAATCAAAGATATGTTGGTATTAGGAATGTTACATGGTGAGAACATCTTTATAAACATAACAAATTATGTTGTTTTCGTCAAGGCTTATAAATAAAACGAATTTTTGTAGGACACTCAGTAAACAGGATTAAATTCTTTCAACTTCGATCAACAGTGCAAACATAGAAACTTAGCTAAAACGTTTCGTGATCAAAATCAACACTCGTAGTGAGCTGTTGATCAACAAAAATCATAATATTTTGTAACATTAATAACTAAAAAAATGGGAATCAGAATAGTTTTATGAGTTTTAGGTTATTGTTTATATTGTTCGGGAGTCCTAATAAAAAAGATTTTAGGTACAAACATATTTAATAATCACTTCGAAATGATGTTCATAACAATATAAGCTACTCAAACACGATAGATACCTACATTATATCTCCTCATCGCCTTACACCCCTTTTTCCTTATATTTTGCATCTTTGGGCATATGAAAATATGTCATGTCAGGTGCAGTTTTAGTGTTATTTTCACAAATAGAGGCAATACAATATTTATAATAAGCTTTTGTGTGCTCTTCCGTTACAATAAGTTGATCTTACAAGCTTTAATAACTCACTTTTACTAAAACTGAATCAAACACTTCGTTGTTTATTTATTCTAAGTGCACGGTGACGTCACAAAATGGCGGCGTTTTAATCGTCCGAAAATGATAGTAGTTTTAATTATTATTTTTTAGCTCATTCAATAATATTGTGAGTGTTATATTTTTTTCCGGTTATATAATTACTTATAGAATAGTTTAAAAAAAATAAAAAATGCATGAATATACCCTATTCGTACGCATCTTTAAGAAGAAATCGAAAACTTTGGGGTGTTCGAGAAAGTTGACTTTTTGCCGAAATGAAAATTCAGACAAACAATACAGCTGGGAAATGAAATTTAGTGATTGCGATAGGATACGATTTCATAATAATACGATCAAGTAGTTTAGTATTTTTTTAACATGTCCAGATCTCGGAGGTCCTGTACTACGGGCGCGCGTTGTCCGGCGACGCGGGCGACCGGCTCATCGAGGCCCCGGGCGCCTTCGCGCCGCCGCTCGAGGGCTACCTCATGTGCCGCACTGATCGCAGCAAGCGCTTCGAACCCTGTTACTTCCTGCTCAGGTACTCTTAAACTTAGAACTATACATATGTTTATAAGACAACTAGCGACCCGCGCCGGCTTCGCACGGGTACTATATTGTACATATTAACCTTCCTCTTGAAAAAAAAACCGTATCAAAATCCGTTGCGTACTTTTAAAGATCTAAGCATACATAGCGACAGACAGCGAGAAGCGACTTTGTTTTATACTATGTAGTGATAGTGATTATCTGAACTGACTACTATCTAGTTCAGTTGGACATTTGAAGACTTCCAAAGCGGGTGGTTTTTGTTATTTATTACTTTCTTTTGACTGTGCAGTCCTTTTACATTTCCATATTTAAATGAGAGCGTTGAAAAGTATGTATGGAGTGAAATTGAGTGATAGAGTCAGAAACTGTGTTATAAGAGATGTGTGGAATTGATGGAGATATAGTCACGATTGAGAAGGGTATGTTAAGGTGGTTTGGGCATGTAGAGAGGATGGACGAAAGAAGATTAACGGAGAGAGTGTATATAAAAAGAGTGGAAGGGCAAGTTGGAAGGGGAAGACCTAGGCGAACTTTCTCCGATCAAATTGGAGAAATCTTACAAAAAGGTCAGGTCAAAACTACCCTAAACCGACGAGCATGAAATGTCATGAAAGTGAGTGAAGCGAAAGTGGTTTGTCAGGATCGTAGCAAATGGAGATCCGTGATCTCTGCCTACCCCTCTGGGCAAGAGGCGTGATTATATGTATGTATGTATATTTAAATGAATTTAATTATTTGACCAGGCAGACTCTTTATTTCTCTGTCATTTATTTCATTATAATGGCAAACTGTGTGCCGAGGTATTTGTTTATTGCGTGAATATTGTTATGTATTCTCATGTCACTCATGTTGCCGTTGTAAATCTGGTTTCATACTTAGACTAATGCTTGAAGCAAAAGGAGTCACTTCAGAGCACACCAGATAAGTGTGAATCTAACCGTCGCTACTAACTGTATGAAACCGGTATAGTTCCGGCGCGTTACAACACGATACGCCAGATAAGCATGAATCTGACTATAATGTATCTGTAAAACTCGGGCATGTAAAAGAGCCCTTGAGCCCTACTACTTGCAAAAATATTTTAATGATTACTTTTCTACATTAGTTTGAAATGTTTCTGTCAAAAATAAAAATGTTGGTACTTACAAGCTTTTATTGGCAACTGTACTTTTCTGTATATCGTCATGAACTACTGATTGAGACTACTCTAACGAGCCGAAACTCAACGGGGTTACATCTGTTAAGTCCTGAATGCTCATGGCCACCTGTCTCCATCATCAGATCAGCTCAATGGTACCATAATATTGAATTGTCATCAAAACTATACTTAAACCCAAAATTTCAGCTCAATTGCTTCAAAATTGAGTTGCAAGATTCCACCTGAGCATACATAGTTACATCAGTTGCAAGTTAAACAAAAGTTTGTTGTTGTGTGTTCCAGAGCCGGCGTGCTTCAATGGGGTCCCCACTCACCTGACAGCAACACACCCCTGCCCAACGCCATAGCGTTGCGTTCCGTCGTCGGCGTACGGCGTCACGTGGACAGCTCCCGCCGGCCGCACTGCTTCGAGATAGCCATGAACACGGGCGCGCGGCTGCTGCTCGCCGCGCCCGACGACCCCGCCGCCTCCTCGTGGCTGCAGTCGCTGCTGCTGCATGCGGCGCAGGTACGGGCCCATCATCAACAATAGCGTTGCGTTCCGTCGTCGGCGTACGGCGTCACGTGGACAGCTCCCGCCGGCCGCACTGCTTCGAGATAGCCATGAACACGGGCGCGCGGCTGCTGCTCGCCGCGCCCGACGACCCCGCCGCCTCCTCGTGGCTGCAGTCGCTGCTGCTGCATGCGGCGCAGGTACGGGCCCATCATCAACAATAGCGTTGCGTTCCGTCGTCGGCGTACGGCGTCACGTGGACAGCTCCCGCCGGCCGCACTGCTTCGAGATAGCCATGAACACGGGCGCGCGGCTGCTGCTCGCCGCGCCCGACGACCCCGCCGCCTCCTCGTGGCTGCAGTCGCTGCTGCTGCATGCGGCGCAGGTACGGGCCCATCATCAACAATAGCGTTGCGTTCCGTCGTCGGCGTACGGCGTCACGTGGACAGCTCCCGCCGGCCGCACTGCTTCGAGATAGCCATGAACACGGGCGCGCGGCTGCTGCTCGCCGCGCCCGACGACCCCGCCGCCTCCTCGTGGCTGCAGTCGCTGCTGCTGCATGCGGCGCAGGTACGGGCCCATCATCAACAATAGCGTTGCGTTCCGTCGTCGGCGTACGGCGTCACGTGGACAGCTCCCGCCGGCCGCACTGCTTCGAGATAGCCATGAACACGGGCGCGCGGCTGCTGCTCGCCGCGCCCGACGACCCCGCCGCCTCCTCGTGGCTGCAGTCGCTGCTGCTGCATGCGGCGCAGGTACGGGCCCATCATCAACAATAGCGTTGCGTTCCGTCGTCGGCGTACGGCGTCACGTGGACAGCTCCCGCCGGCCGCACTGCTTCGAGATAGCCATGAACACGGGCGCGCGGCTGCTGCTCGCCGCGCCCGACGACCCCGCCGCCTCCTCGTGGCTGCAGTCGCTGCTGCTGCATGCGGCGCAGGTACGGGCCCATCATCAACAATAGCGTTGCGTTCCGTCGTCGGCGTACGGCGTCACGTGGACAGCTCCCGCCGGCCGCACTGCTTCGAGATAGCCATGAACACGGGCGCGCGGCTGCTGCTCGCCGCGCCCGACGACCCCGCCGCCTCCTCGTGGCTGCAGTCGCTGCTGCTGCATGCGGCGCAGGTACGGGCCCATCATCAACAATAGCGTTGCGTTCCGTCGTCGGCGTACGGCGTCACGTGGACAGCTCCCGCCGGCCGCACTGCTTCGAGATAGCCATGAACACGGGCGCGCGGCTGCTGCTCGCCGCGCCCGACGACCCCGCCGCCTCCTCGTGGCTGCAGTCGCTGCTGCTGCATGCGGCGCAGGTACGGGCCCATCATCAACAATAGCGTTGCGTTCCGTCGTCGGCGTACGGCGTCACGTGGACAGCTCCCGCCGGCCGCACTGCTTCGAGATAGCCATGAACACGGGCGCGCGGCTGCTGCTCGCCGCGCCCGACGACCCCGCCGCCTCCTCGTGGCTGCAGTCGCTGCTGCTGCATGCGGCGCAGGTACGGGCCCATCATCAACAATAGCGTTGCGTTCCGTCGTCGGCGTACGGCGTCACGTGGACAGCTCCCGCCGGCCGCACTGCTTCGAGATAGCCATGAACACGGGCGCGCGGCTGCTGCTCGCCGCGCCCGACGACCCCGCCGCCTCCTCGTGGCTGCAGTCGCTGCTGCTGCATGCGGCGCAGGTACGGGCTCATCATTAACAATATTGAAATCCGAGCGAAGCTGAGGGCTCAAAGAAATGCGAACGATCGTAACTTAGTCCTTGAGCGTTTTACAACTGCGTGTGTCGGACGATAAAATAAAGTTAGGAATATGAAGTAAAGAAATTGCATTCTATTTCAAATACGTAAATATGCATTCTTTCTAAAGGCCCGAGAGGACTAAATTTGGCGGTTGTCCGATGACCGACGATGCGAGAAACTGAGTATTGTAGCGCTAAGAAGGCAACTTTTTGCATCGCTACAAACGGCTAGTCAGACACAAACGCAGTCGCGCTTTCGTGAAACACGCGTTTGTATCGCTACAAAAAGTCGCCGTCTTTAATCGCCCTAATACTCTTAGTCAACGTTTTTTTTATGATGATCCCAATAGGGGTGTAGACACTAAATAAAATAATCAATAATACTATATTTTCTTGAAAAAGGATTAAAAATGTAGCCAAATGAAGAAAAAAGCAATGCAAAAGGTTTAATAAACACAAAGTTTTAAGAGGGGGTATATTCTGTCCCTTTTCCGCAAAACGCGCCTTCGTATGAAACGATTCAGTCATTTACTATGACGCTCGCAGATTGTGACGTCACTAACTGCGAGCGCGTTCTCTCTAACAAGCAATATTAATACGGTTGTAGCTTCGTAATTCTTTGAGATATTAGAATGGGATTTTCGTCACTTTTTGCCTTCTTTGTTTTGGAGCAATAATAAAGTTAGAGTGTACACCCGTATTGTTTCAGGCGCTAGAAGAGAAGGACGGGCTGACAGTCGAGCGCGCAGGTCCGCCGTGCGCGTGCTCCGTGCTGGTGACGTCACGCGAGGTGCTGAGCGTGCGCGAGCCGCTCGACCTCGCGTTCGTGGCCGGCGCCGCTGCCTACCTCAAGCAGCGCGGCTCCGAGGCGCTGCTCACAGGTAACGCACGTTACAGCCACTAGCCACTAGCCACTAACCACTAGCCACTAGCCACTAGTCATGTGCCGGGGAATATTTCCGGGAACGGGAATATTCTCCAAACAGGGGAATATTTCAATACATATTCGGAAAATTTAAATTGTAATAAAAGTAATCAAAATAAATAGTGCCCCTAAAAATGAAATGCCATTCGCCAAAAACTGCAGTTTTGTACTAATTCTGACGTTTTATCTCAATTACCATTTGATATGTGAATCCTTACTTTCTTACTAATATTATAAATGCGAAAGTGTGTATGTGTGTGTGTGTTTGTTTGTTTGTTTGTTTGTCCTTCTTTCACGTCGCAACGGAGCGTCGTATTGATGTGATTTTTTGTATGGAGATAGTTTAGAAGCTGGAGAGTGACATAGGCTACTTTTTCTAGCGGGAAAACATCTAATTCCCATGGGAAAATTCAATATGTTACATTTTCCTATAACCACGCGGGCGAAGCCGCGGGCATCAGCTAGTATTTTCATATTTTGTATTCGTACATATTTTATTGTGATGATTTTATTAACTTGTGATATTTTGTATCGTTATTGGTATATGTAGAAGTACTATAGCAAAATATGTTTTTTCGGCCGAGGGAATATTCCCAATCACTACGGGAATTTACTTTTGCGGATAAATTACACTTGTTAATGGCTTGGTACAAAAATTAAAGGCCCAAGTTATCATGGAATCCCTGATAGTAAGATATATAAACATTCACATTTCAATATTCCCGTGTATTCCCTTGTATGGGAATATTCCCGGGAACCTTCGCTAGCCGCCACTATACGCGACCGGCGGCCACTCTGCCGCACATTAGGCCACTTCCGCTGCTCGTGGCTCGGTGTTCGCCGTTCCTAAACAAAATGTATGAAATAACTCGACGTATGATCCCAATAGAGATAGTGATGTAAGGGCTCTCACAGTCCGGAAGCCACTACCAAAATAAAAACAAGTGAAACTAAAAGATTTTTCAAAAAATGATTTTTCAAATTTTGTAGCTTATGTCACTCCCACGATCAAGAGGAATCCAACGACACCTCTCATATGTCGAAATCCGTCAAACGGTTTAGGCTGCAGGGCGTGCCAAAGAATAAGGTCACATACATACATACTCTCGAAAAACATAACCCTCCTCTCCTTCGGCAATCGGGTAATGAAAGAACTCGTCCGCACCTTGTAGCGGCCCCTAGTGGCTCTAACGATCTCTCTCTCTAACGTCCATCACAAATCATTGTCTCGGAGCAACCCTGAGAGCTCGTATATAATCTGTCATTTAAAGGAGAAAAAGCTAACATGTTTAAAGTGACGCTGCGAGGCGTCTGTTATGGGTGTCGAAAAACTGGTCGCTAAACCTCCGGGAAACGACACCTTTTGACCTGTACGTCTAGCACAACTTGCTGCTTAGTTACTTCGCGCGCGACTGAGCGTCTTCTCTTTGTCTTACTCGCAACGTGCAAATTAGAAAGAGGAGGGTAGATCTTACTCGACTCGCGTCGCCGCGCGGCGTCAGTTGTGCTATCCCCTCAGACCTCCTTCATAAAGTGCTGAGTTAGCCATGTAACTGTTTTGCTAGAATACATTGCGGAGATGCGGACCGATGTGGAGATATTGGCGTGTGGCTCGCTCAAGAACCTGACCGCCTTCAAAATACCCGACACTGACGAGAACTGGTGCTGTTTGGTGAGTTTACTGAATTGCTCATTATGATATTAGTCATACATTCATAATTCGTTTGTTGCTTGAAATAATAATACAGAAAGGTCTTAAATATAATCATAATCATAATGTTTAAACGTGGTTTTGGTACAGCTACATAATTAAGTAAAAATCGTCAAAAAACGATGACGTAATTTATGAATGGCCCCTAAAGGCACATTGGCCTTAACAGCGTAGAGTAATAGGGGTGTAGACACTAAATAAAATAATCAATAATGTCGTATTTTCTCGAAAAAGGATTAAAAATGTAGTCAAATGGAGAAAAAATCAACGCATGAGGTTAAATAATCACGAAGTTATGTGTCCAAAGTTTTAAGAATAGGTATGTTCTGTCCCTTTCTCGCAAAACGCAACTTCATATGAGACGATTGACGCTCGCAGTTAATGACGTCGTGTTCGGCGCCGGCGCCGACGCGGCGTGCCGCGCTCTGCGGCAGCCTCGCAGATTGTGACGTCACTAGCTGCGAGCGTTTTCTCTCTCTAACGAGCAATATTAAAACGTTTGTAGCTTCGTAATTCTTTGAGATATCTGAATGTGATTTCGTCACTAGGCATATTTTTTTGCCTTCTTTCTTTTGGAGCAATAATAATGTTCGAGTCTACATCCGTATTGTTCATATTATGATGTTATTGTGTAGGAATGGTCGGTGTGCGAGGCGCGCGAGCGCGGTTCCGGGCTGGCGCTGGTGCTGGGCAGCGGCGCCGAGCTGGAGCGCCTCATCGCCGCCGTCGAGCGGGCCTTCTGCTCGCTCACTGTGAGTACCGCACCCTATATATATATATATATATATATATATATATAGTCATATATATATATATATACTCTCTCTATCCACGCCGTGGCTGGAGACGGCGACACTAGCTAATTGCGGACGTGAGCCCTGATGTGGCTTGCGAACTACACCCTATATCGCTCCTCTGACCATCATTCCAACAGACCGTTTGAACTAAGGTCCCCGTATTTCGCTAATGGCCGGTTCAATCCACGGATAGTTTTCCTTACCACCAGTACATTTTGACACATTTTCTACGGGTAATCTGTCAAAATGTAACTGCCGGTAAGGAAAACTATCGGTGAATTGATTATTGGAACCGGCCATAAATGAATCAGTCTCTTGCCGCCCCCTTTCAACTTTCACTGAAGCGTTAACTTTTGCAACCCGCGCTGCGTTTTCTCCTACGTGATCACTAACCCGAAACAAAACTATCAACTTTCTGATCACATTAAATCACCATAAAATCTGTCTCTTAGAGCCGGTTGCACCTACCTATGATTACAGACCGATCAAAGTTAAATATGGCGCCGGCTGCTGTTTCCTTAGAATTTGTCAAACTTTCCATATATTCAGATTTTAACGAGCACCTCTTACGATTACAGAGGGTTTGATGCAACCAAGGACCGAAAAACACCTTTATAGGCTTAAGTCTATCGATTTGGTAACCCTATCATTTGGTTACCCTATCATAGGGTTACCCTATCATAGGGTTACCCTATGGTAAGCATATGGGAAACAGTAACCATAAGTTAACCTCAAACCCTATTGAAACAGGGTTATCAGGGTTGTAGGATTACCCTGTCATAGGGTTACCCTTTAGTAAGCATATCGGAAATAGTAACCATAAGTTAACCCCAGACCCTATTGAAACAGGGTATTTTTAGGGTTTTCATTGGGTTATGGTAACCTTATCATCGCCTGCTTATATTGCATAATTATATTTAAAGTATTTTAACACTTATTCTGTAACATCATTGTAATACAGTATATTTTATTTATATACATAAACAAGTCATTTAATCCACATAAAACACAATAAGAAAAAAAAAATACTTAAGCCTAGTCAAAAAGTCCCCCACGAGTTGTCCCTGGCGCAAAGGTACTCATCACACAGGCCGCGTTGCCACGTTGAATGGGGATGGACAACCTTTGCACCAGGTACGAACCCGCGCGGGCGTCAGACCCCCTCTCCGTAATTCGTCGTCGTCTTCGTAATATTTTTTTTAACACGTTATAGACAACTAATCGTACTCGCGTTGCTGTCGTAAAAAAATATAGGGAAACCATATTCATAGGGTTTTCAAATTGATTAGTGGCAAGCTCAGTTAACTGGCAATGGTGCATTATTCGGCTATTAGACAAGATTCATAACATAAAACTTTCCCCACAGAGCGAGCCGTTCCCCCTTAGCGTGGTGGAGGCATCTAAATCCGCTTGCAGCACAGCACACTCCAAATTCGAAGCCGCCTGGACGCACATGCTTCCGCAGCAGTAGACTAAGGTACAAACTAACATACTTAACTGACCATAAACGGGACTTATTAAAGGCGTAGCTGGGACAAGCAGCCAGGGGCAGACCTTGGGGATCCTAGCAGGATAAGCTTAGGCACAATATGTAATACGCGCCACATAAGTTTGCGTCTCTGAAGTTAGCCTCAATTTGCCTCTCGTACACCCGTTGAACCCCTCTCACACCTTTGCGACTCGGGAATGCAATCTCGAACCGAGATCTCATCAGCCAAATCGACAAGATCTCGAAAAATCTTGACAATATCGAGATTCCACATTTCTTTCAAACATGGCATTGATATGGTAGACATTGCCCGGATACGACTGAAAAAGTACCTACTTAAGGTATTGCTATTATTATTTTCAAATCAAATCAAATCAAAACATTTATTCGTGACAAACGCAACACAGATAATAAAAGAAATAAAATAAAAAGCACATTTTTTTTGCCACGAAATGGTTCCAGCTCAGCATTTTGCAAGCTTTGCAGCCAGCGCTGGTCTTCCGCAGGGTCCATTCGTTAGAGCACGGAAAGTAACAACCGAAAAAAAAAAGAAATATATACTTAACTAAAATACAAACATAAAAAATGCACAAAAAAGGAATGAACGGTATTTTTTTTAATAATCATAATATTATACATGCGAAAGTTTAGATGTTTGGATGTTTGTTACTCGATCACGCTTAAACGGCTGAACCGATTTGAATGAAATTTTGCACGAATATAGTTTATAGCCTGGTTTAAAATATAGGTAGTAAAGGGTAGGTAAGTAAAATATAGTTTTTATCCCGGGTCCACGCGGACGAAGTCGCGGGCGGAAGCTAGTATTAAATAGTAATGATATATTTTGAGCATAAAACACATCTATGACATACTGAACATGCAGTTTTCGTCAACTTGTACAACACAAACGTAAAATATGTAATATATAATTTATTTATATAATTATATAATTTATTTTGAAGCATTCAGTACTTGCCAAGTACCTACTGTCCGACGAGAATTATTAACATGCTTTTGGGTACTGAAATCTCGTTCGAGAAAACGATTATTTCAGAGGAGGTCTCGACCGAGAATTCAACAAACAAGATTTCCTGCCACCATGATCAAGATTGCATTCCCTATTTGCGACGGTACTAAAAGTTTTAGTAGCCAATATCAGAGACGCTTATTTATGTGGCTTATGTGGCGGTGTACTGTAATCAGTCTTGAATAGATGAATTCTGTCCTGTTATTTTTCTCGCTCCGAACAAAATCCTGGCTACGCCCTTCGACCTTTAGTCGTTGAAATAAGGTTTTAGATCAGTTAAATGTGTAAATGGTAGGATCTATACGGCTAAACGAGGCTGACAGTGGAAAAGTGGGCTTTGACCATAATAATCACTTTTCAGTCTGGCGGTTTGCTCAGAGGCTCTAGTATAAGTTTTACCGAAACAAATCGTTACGACCGCGTTCGAGTTTAGCTGTCAAATCCCATACAAATTGAGAGTAAAACGCAAACGCGATCGTAAAGTTTTGTTTCGGTAAAACTTATACTAGAGACTCTGGGCGTCGCGCGTTCGAATGTTATATACTTTTGTTTTTGGTAAACCGCGCCATTTTGCAAACGCTACAAGTAAATTGTTTGTAAATAATCCGCTTATGCGATATTGTTCTTGCGATGAAAACTTAACTTACCAAAAGAGATTTTTGGCCCGAACTGACAGCCTCAAATATCCTAGATATTGTTTATACAGGGATTGCAATCATGAATTGGTTTGAAGTGAAGTTCAAATTGCGATACACTCCGTGTAATGATTCTAGGTCGTAGGGGTAGGTAGGTAGGTAGGGGGTAGTTTTAGCTAAAGCGGCGATCGAGTAAGAGGTCATTTTATTCACAATATCGTATCCATTGTAACTGAATCGATGTGATATGTATTTGATCCTATAGCTTTCACAGCCATGTATTTGTAAATGTTATTGTGAAGCTGGCCAAAATATTAAAAAGCGTCCTAAAAACGGCTTTTACCCGATCGTCGCTTCTAAAGCTCTAGGTTATTATAAAAAGGTGTATATAATTAACGACTTAAATCGTTTACCTATAGCGATTTTGTAGAAGCTTTTTGTGCTAATATGATATTCTAATAGTTTAAAGATATAGTACGAACATCGTTACGCGAATTTCAATCTTTCGTGAAAGTATTTAGGATACTTTTCGAAAAGCAAGCGCTCAAATGGTTAAATATTTTATAGACGTGCTAAAGAAAAGAAATACTAAAATAATTATGGACAGATTTTTTTAGACTTGCATTCACAGTTTCACTAGCAAAAGTGCCTTTGTGATTATAGCTGAACATCGTATGAGGGTGCTAGTGGGGTAGTATTTCAGTGTTTCGGGGACACGTTTCTACTGCGTTTGTGGTCTTAGAGGATATAAAAACGTCACCTGACGTTATAATCCACCAATTAAACTAATGATGATTAAACATGTTTGGTGAATTTTGACACCATACGCCACAGTGCAGATGTGGCCCCGTTTTGCTAAGTAAACAGGCAATACAGAGGCGCTTGGTCAATAACAACTGGCCGGTCAACTGGCCGGTTAACTAGCCAGTCAACTGGTCGCTCAACTGGCCGGTCAACAGGTCGGTCAAGTGACTAATGTTGCTTGTGCAGACTTGAGAAATAATAACTTGTAACATAAAGCAACGGGCCACTGGTGTTGAGAAGACTGAAAACTGTTGTAAGCGGTCCTGGAACAAATTAGTCGAAATATTATTGATATTTGGCCATTGTAAACTGTTCTTAGATCAATTGGAAGCTTCCTGCGGCGTGATGGAACACACTGCTCGTAGCATTCCTATTTTATAAAAACCATGGAAATTGTTATTCTTATTAAAATGATACTTCAATATTATTGTTAAACCCCTATCGAATACATGACAGGAAGATCGAATTATCGAATAGTTTTAATAGTAGAAGACCGAGTTAGTACTTATTTCTATGTCAAACCATTTTATTTATTGAGATGGGACTAGAAACATTATTCAAGAAGTCATTCCACAAGAATACTTTATTATCTGTAATCTTTAGTCGTTCTATAATTGTACTAAGATTCTACTGTGTATTACGTTAAAGCATAACGTTTGATTTAAAATATAGAACCATTTAGATATCTAACAGAGCCACTTTTGAGCACAATTGTAATTATCATGACAAATATGCTTCCCCGCGAATATAAAATCTATATAGTCGTCCAGTGTAGTAAACTCTCATGTATTATAACATTATAAGCATACATAGTGGTACCCTTTGCGTATAATATAGTTAGATATCCCTAACTACTTGTAGCTTAAGAAATTGAGACACCATAGATACGCAAATAATAATTAACAAATTATAATCGATTATTATATTCAAATATAACAAGCATTTCTTTAGAAAAGGAATAGTATACTCTGTAATCTCGGTTGAGAAGGGATATGTGGTTTACTCGTACTTGGTCGATTTTTGCGGCTTTCTCTTTATGATATCGAATAAATAACAGCATATCTATTACATCCCAAGTGAAATCGATATTATTTTTCAAAGTGTAATACGGTAAACGTTCTAAAGTATTTATTAAATTTGTTTATTTTTATAAGTCGAAGATATTGTAGATGGCTGAGGCAGAGTTTTGTGAATGCGTTATTTTGAAACTTGAGCACTGAATTTAGCCTAATCCCCTTATTCATATATTGCTAATACCTAGACATGTTTTAGTTAAAATGTGTGCATGAGTCTTAAAACAACTTATGTCAATACAAATGTCAAGAATTAAATTTTAACTAAAATTTGTTTATGGTTAACGTACATTGCATTTATGGACTGATTCAATGACACTGAACGGTCAGTCACTTGTGGTCACATGGTCACATTGTCTTGTCAATCGATCATACAGATTTTTCAAGATAATTTTACTGAAAAGATAATATTCAATTACGTTTGTCAAAAGTAGAAGGCATACATAAAAAAACCGTCTTGTTATCACAAACTATATGCGAGTGCGAGGGTGACGGAGGTTTTATCCACAACGACAAATACGATAAGGGTTCAAATAACAACTATCATACCATATGTCGTATGATAACATAGGTGTGGTGTGGTATGGGGCTATGCCCACACACTGGGTAACTGGGCATATAACATGTCTAGTAAAATATCTGAACGCAATTTTACACGAATTCTGCATATATATGGAATTTGGATTATGTGACTCGTCTAAAGTAAATTCTAGGGGAAAGGGAACCTCATGCAAGTTTCCAGAATACGCGGCTTAGTGTGAAGCTGATGGCTAAACTAGATTTTGTACCCGAGCAGAGTTTTTGTATCTCGAACCTTTTGTAGCTTTATTATTTTAAAGCTAATTTTAATGGTTTCGTTTTCAAATTTATTTTTTTTGTGGCCTGGTTGGGAACGTTGGAATTTTTGATATTACTCATATGTTAGATAATACGGGCTCAGCAGTTGCCTTCATACACTTATGATCCATGTTTTCATACTGGTGAAATTTTGTTCAAAAAATCTAACCTCAACAAGCACTTCTCAAAGTTGAGCAAAACATGTAAAAAGCAATTTAAGGTAATATACTTCATCACGTACCGATCATCTTGCTAGTATTTCATCTGGTATGGCTTTACTTACGCATAATTTTTGTTGTAGCTATAATGTAGCTGAAAAAGTTACATTTTGAGGTTAGAAGCTTGTTAACCAAATGAGACAAGCATGAAACATTGGACTAAAACATTATCCCAAGTGGTTGTCTTCGCTATTTCAATTGTTACCAAATATATCAATGTATGATATCATTATCATTACGTGTATGTATAAGGCCACTGTATGGCCGTGTGATATTAATGTATGTAAGGTAGGCTCTAGTGATCAAAAGATATTATTATTAATTTTATCCAATAAATTTTATTATTATATGTACATGAAAAAAATTTTTTTTATAAATATTTTTGTAATCAATTTCGTTTATTTCAGAAATAAAAATGTTTACAATTTATTTTATCGGTCTAGTTTTCGTTTTTGTACGTTGTAATAATTAAGAATACGTTTTAAGTTATTATAATATTATATAATATATTTATTTATAATAATTATTAATTATTTTTAAATATATTTATAATAATAATATTATAATAATTGAAGTGAAGCGCTTGCTGTGTTTGTATTTGCGCTTTCATTTTACGTAACTGTGATTTGTGTTGTTCACTATTAAGTTTATTGTTAAATTAATGCATAATATTAAGATCGATGTTTTAGCTTCATTATTAAGTGTTCATTCAATTGGATGTTATTTATTGCTATATTAGCACGCAATGTTTTGTCCAAATCATTTTGCTTTTATTCGGTAGAAATGAATTAAAAATTAAGTATATTTATGACAATATCTTTCTTTGGTGTGATTGTATGACACACGTCGCGACTTTCAAGATAAAGGCCTGACCACATTGGTGCAATATGTCATGTTCTCTGATGTGCCCGATTAGATCTCGGCTTCACTTTCGGTCAGACCTTTATGTTAGATCATTCTCGTTAATTGGTAGCTATAAAGTATTAATACGAACAATAATAATATTAATATCATGCTATAAGTGATGTAATGTAGTTTCAATTTTGAAATTTACCATTGAAATTGTAAAATCGTTTCTGTATTATGTCCAGCAATATATAATCACTTATAATGAATCTTCAACTATGAGATTTCTTGTCTGTTGCGTATGGACGTTTTTGCTGTCGGTATTTGTATAAAGTAGTTGAAGACTCATCTCTCACCATTGTAGTATAACCCATTACTCTCCTGAATTGTACTCGAATACAACAACATTCAGATCGCTTACCATTATTGTTCATATAAACGAAATAAATATCTTTGCGAAACTATCTTGCCTTTTACTTGTCCCTCGCAGCGTCTAGAGAAATTAACCCTTTGAACGCCAAGAACGCCTAAAGGTGTCGTGTGTTGTGCCCGCAACGCCAAGAACCCCTATGGATCCACAGTCAAAGCAACCTTCAGTCATTCACATAAGGTTTGTATTTGCTTTCTTGTAACAATCATACTGGCGTGGCATGTCTCTTTTGGTCTTTTGTCTTAGGCGAAAAGGTTAAGCCCGTTTCTATGTCAAGCACACCTATTAGTTAAAGCAATGTCGCATAGAGTCCAGTGTCCGAGAGGCAACCGGATGGCTCTCGGTATTTGAGCTCCCGAATGGTTGTGGAATCGCCCTGTGCAACCCGAACTGAGCCAACTTAGGGGGGTGAGAAAAAAAACTGTCGCCAGGTATTCGATTTAGACCAGCATTTCATTATATAAACAGCGTACACGCTTTCAGGTAACCTCTGGTTCAATCGGCTGCGCCGCGACAAAATCATTTTTTTCCAAGCTTTATATTAACTTGACTTGTTCGTATGTAAGTATAAAAGTATGTAAGTATGTAAGTAAGTTGTCCGTCAAATCTTGCAAGTTAAATTTGACCCACTTCCCGGTGACCGATTGAGCTGAAATTTTGGGTATAAGTATAGTTTGGATGACAATTCAATATTATGGTACTATCGAGATGATCTGATGATGGAGACAGAAGGTGGCCACAGGAACTCCGTAATAAAACCACATAACCCCATCGAGTTTGGGCGTTAGAATCGTCTCAATGCAGTTGAAAAAGCAGCTGCAAAAGCAGTTGATGATGGTATACAGAAAAGTACAGTCGGCAATAAAAGCTTGTACCAAAAATGAAATTTTTGACAGAAACATTCATATATATTATTTCATTTCCACCCCAGTCCAAATGGGTCAGTTCTACAACACTTCGGGAGCTCAAATACCGCTAGTCATGCGATTGCCACTTGGACACTGCAACAACACGTCATTTCATTGCGCTGACTATATTATATAGTTGTTGCGTTTTCGTAGGAGCGACGTCGCGCCTCTAGTGCTAAGAACTGCCAGAATCTAAATGTAACCTTAGAAACATTTGGAATAAGGTTTATATTCGCTCGTGGGATACTTATATATGGGTGAGGATCAAATTCTTGGCCAGTAGTCAGCCTGGTTAATCGGTAGTAGTAAAAAAGTTCAGTTGTGACACAAAAATTAGCCATACAATTCTTTGGTTATCTTTTGTGTCACAACGGATTTTTTTTAACTACTACCGATTAACCAGGCTGACTACTAGCCATGAATTTGGTCCTCACCCATATGAGAAAATAGGTGGTGAGAGGGTTAAAAATCAACAGAAACATTAGTAAGTTAATAAGTCTGGCTTTTTTATTTAATAAATTGTGCAATAAGGCTGTTAATTATGCATTTAAACTAATTCCATCGCTGCCAAGTGATATTATGTTGTCCGCCGTAAGAAGCACACCTACCTCATTAAAATATTAATATAATCGAGAACTGGAAACCAGTTATTCGTAAGGAATTGATGATAACAACTTGTTTGTAGATATATATAAATAAATGCCGATTGCATTGTACAGATTTAAGGATTTTTATTAAATGCTTAACTTATTTTTTTCCGTGTAGGGTCGGTGTCGGGTTAGAATTTCACCACCCCTTTTCCCGTGTGTGTCATACAAGTCGACTAAGGGAACAGGGTTGATGTGTGTTATGCACCACGGCTATATAGTAACGTATCACTTGCGATATCACATTTTTTCGATCATTTATTTATATCCACATTCATGCTCCTTTGAGCACTGTCACTGGAACACAAGTTTCATGTGGCGCCTACCCGTATTGGGAATAGGGGTGTGAATATTATTTATTTTGGGGTCTAGTGATATTTTACTGAATACTGAACGAGTATTTTATATCTCGTATCTTACTTAGGCCACGTGGCAAGCCTCGTGGCCTAAACACGGTACTCGGCGAGCCCTCATTATGTAACGATTGTATAAAATTCTAGCTTCCGCCCGCGACTCGTAGCTGCATACAAACTTTCAGCCCCTTAGGAATTATTTCCGGGGTAAAAACTATCCTATGTCCTTCCCCGGGACTCAAGCTATCTCTGTACCAAATACATCTAAATCGGTTAAGCGTGAATTAAGAGGTAACAGACAGACAGACACACTGTCGCATTCATAATATTATTATCCTACTAATATTATAAATGCGAAAGTTTCGATGTTTGGATGTTTTTTACTCAATCCCGCTTAAACGGCTGAACCGATTTGAATGAAATTTTGCACGAAGATAGTTTATAGCATGGATTAAAATATAGGATAGTTTTTATCCCGAGTCCACGCAGACGAAGTCGCGGGCGGAAGCTAGTGGACTATAAAATGTCTAAGACTTGAAGCAATTCTTACACCATATTACCCAACGTTATGCAACTGGTCGCTCGTTGTAAGTAGATACGTGTCCAGTTTTAACATCGTACCATTTATTTATTTATTTACTTATACAATTTAACAGCATTACAGGATATGCCAAGGCGCTGGTAAACTTAAACTATAAAAAAAAAGTTTTCAAAGGTTACCTGGAAGAGATCCCTTATAGGGATAAGTTCGCCTTTGTACTTTGATCAATTGTGTGACATGTATATTCTTTAACCTGTTATTGTGTACAATAAAGTGCTTACATACATACTATTTAACATACATAATACACAATAAGAAACAAGTTATAGTAACAAATAATATTTAAAAATGAATCTCGCAGTCCAGAGCACACCATAAATAAACCCACTCACCATAAAGGTCTCAATATCCAGTAAGCTTTAAATGTTATTTCAACTTCCAGGGTACTGACCTTTTGTACCTGTCACTTGCACCTGGTTAACAGTGGACGTCGACAATGTATTTACACTTTTGCACTTTGTTCCGTTGCAATAAGATGCAAAATGTATACACTCTCATCGGCTCTGTGAGAATAGCTGGATCGTATTTGATTCAATCCACTATTTCTAGTTAACGGGCTAGCCGCGGTAGCGAGCGTTAGAATCATTTCTACATGAACTTCTAACTTCTATCACAGTATAGGAACAGTAGATAAACTTCGAACAAAGGTACATCGCACGGCTGCACACATGCGCGCGTGTTCGGTACGCACACACACATAGCCTTCGGGAATGATGGAGAATGCTTCAATCGGGGCCGCGCCGTTGCGGTGTTCGCTCGTTCTCACTCGTTACGTCAAAGGAAGCCGCCTCGTAGGTATGAAGACAGCGAGCGGCCAGTGCCACGATATCAAAAGGAGCCGAATAGGCTTATAACTAAGCACCTACCAACCTAGTGCACTTTAGCAACTATTATACTTACTGGGAAATATTTTAGGCATAGTATAGTGGTATTAAAATATTCGATGAAATGGGAAACTAAAAACACATACCTAACTATCTATAATATTATTACTTTGTGTATACAATATTGTCTATTAAACTGTAACAGAAATACTTTGCAAATATAAAAGCAAAATCAGTATTATAGGTATGCCAAGCCACAAACGTGACACAGCCCTGCGCATCGAGCGAAAGTAGGTAACGAACGCTCCTAAACGGCCTCTGATTACCTACTGTATTGTTCTTCTATACTGTGCTTCTATGGTCTCTACTCTTATAGTAGGTAACCTAAACGATGGCCTTACAAATGGGAAACCGACTTTTGGAGGAAATAAATCCATAGAATGACAGTTTTTTAAAAAGAACGTGTCCATGGTGTGAGCAATAGAAAATTATTGATTCACCCATTTGCAAGCTGACGGTGGCAAGGAATGCTGCCGCTTGGCATGGTCAAGTGGTCATGTCATGGATGCTCATTTATTCCTAAGCTTATACGTAGTAAGTTCAAACCGTAATTTCAAGGGTGCAAGACTGTAGATACAATCCATATACTCAGTATCCCAGTAATCACCCCCCCCCCCCCCCAGGGGATGAAGTGGGGGGTGAAATTTTGTAAGGAGCTACGATATAAACGAGTTCCACGCGGACGGAGTCGCGGGCAGAAGCTAGTAGAAATATACCTAAATGTTTATTTGCAAGAGTATTCTTTTTAAATATGTTTTCTTACGTATGTAAAAAAACATATTTACAGTACATATGGTGCTACTTTCCCGCACTAGTGTGGAAAACAGCACTTTTCGTGCATATGTCGAAACTTTAAAGAGCCATATGTACAGTAAAACGTAAGATACACGAGCGAATAGGTAATTCGCAACTCGTGTCGATTTAAATTTCCTATTTTTGGCACTTGTATCGTAAATAACTATTTAAACATAGTCCCAGTTTATTTTTTGTCACTTTGGTAACATTTAAGGTAATTATGATGTTTTAGCTATATATACCCGTTTCAGAAGATGTCAAGTATTTACTCGTGCAAATGTTAGTTGAACCAGTTATATAGTCAGGGGTAAAAATCAGGATGCTTATCTTATCAGGTCATATTTTAATGCGCGTTTGGTGGAAACAGAGATTTGTTTGGTGGATACGATACTCCTTAATACAATTATCAGTGAGAAGTGTATTAAGTACCTAATTTGTTATGTTTACAAAGATCGACGCATTCTTGTTTTCGAGATTGCTCGCAGTTATCTTAGTAACGAACCGGCCGTATTAGCATAACTCGTAGAAATTATATAGCCCGGCTAGTAAACACCTCGAATCGAATACTCGGTATCGTGCGTTTGAAAGAGCAGAGCGCTGGATTTGTTTTAATTTTAGAAGAAAATGTCCGCGTTGAAGGTAAGATTTTTTTGATTATTGTTAATGTAATATGAATAAACTTGTTGAACTTTAAACTGTTGAGAATACTAAAAACGTTAATTTGGTTTCAATCCCGCGCAGTTGGCGTTTACGTCGCTTTGAAATCTTTCTACTCCCATAAACATACATGTAATTATGCAGTCAGCCAAAAAAAGTACCTAGGTACACGAAAACGTCAGAACGTCTGCGAGTCCAAAATAAATCCTGTTAATGTAGTACCTACAGTACCTACCTTCTTGCTTGAATTGTATTAGGTGAGGTTTTATTTAAAACTTGCGGAAGCACCTGCGCAAACAACTTGGGGTACCGTGTATCAAACAGACTCGAAAAACTTGTTAAAAGGCCGCGTTAACGTACATGCGTGGGTACCGCATAAAGACAGCCTTAAAAGAGGAAGCTATTATTTTGCGCTTCATCTGAACGAATCGCAGAATAGTGGTAACTTCCATTCATGTGGAACTCTTTTCACACCAGTTTTAAATTTTTAGTATCTATCGGGCTTCGGTTCCGAGTTCTCTTCGGAGGACCCTCGGCGGCCAGGCGCACTGCCAGCGGGGCGGAACACCCCGCAGCGCTGCGCCTACGGGCTCTACGCGGAGCAGCTCTCGGGGTCCGCCTTCACCGCGCCGCGGCAAGACAACAAGCGCTCCTGGCTCTACAGGTAACAGGCTTAGGTAGCAGGGTGAATACTTATCCAACAGAGCTGTGCGAGGTTGCGACCCACCAACCTCGGCCCTCTGGTGTGGTGGAGCACTGCAGCTCTTGCGCATTGCACCTACGGTATGTACACTGAGCAGCTCTGGGGCTCTTTCGCCACCCCGCGAGACTACAAGGTGCTTCCTGGCTCTACAGGTAGCAGGCTTACGAGGGCTGTTTGATTAGTCCTTTTCAAAACTATTTATAAAACCTTTTTTCTGGTAAATGGCATTAACACTGGCAGGCACAATCTTTCAAATGAAGACTGTCAAAAATTCAGCAAAAAAGAACAATTTTTTGTCAGTTTAAAAATTGTTTGACTGTGATCACTCGTAAATTTTTAACAACTATGGAAAAATCTGAGTTTCGTGCCGTTATAAAACATTTCTATATGAAGGGTTGCAGTGCTGCCACAATAAAATCTGAACTTGATCTGACTGTTCATGGCACTAACGCACCAACGTTGCAGACTGTTTATAACTGGATAAATGATTTTAAACGTGGTCGGTCAAGCACATCTGATGCTCCACGCTCTGGTCGCCCAATCGAGGTCACTACTGAGGGTGTTGTTGAAGAAGTCTGTAATATTGTACTCGACGACCGCCGAGTGAAGGTGCGTGAAATAGCTGAGAACACAGGCATCTCCAGAGAGCTAGTACATAAAATCCTGCATGAAGATTTGGGTATGACAAAGCTGTCTGCACGATGGGTGCCACGTTTGTTGACAATCGAACAAAAACGCGAACGAAAGCGAATTTCAAAACTATGTTTGGATAAGATGAAGCGTAATCCTCGGATTTTGTTTGATTCGATTTGTCACTGTGGACGAAACTTTGGTCCATCATTATCATTATACACCTGAATCAAAACAGCAATCAAAACAATGGATGGCGACTGGTGAACGTGCCCCAAAGAAGGCCAAGACTGTTTTGTCGGCTGGGAAGGTGATGGTGACAGTCTTCTGGGATGGCGCAGGAATTATTATGATTGATTACTTGGAAAAGGGAAAGACTATCACTGGCCGTTATTACGCAGAGTTATTGGACCGTTTTTATGCCGCATTGTTGGAAAAACAACCAAAATTGTCCCACAAGAAAGTCCTCTTTCATCAAGACAATGCCCCAGTGCACACGTCAGCTATTGCAATGGCCAAAATCCACGAGTTGGGCTTCGAGCTGCTTCCGCATGCTCCGTATTCGCCGGACCGGACTCCGTGCGATTATTACCTTTCCCAAATCTGAAAAGATGGCTTGGAGGGCAAACATTTTTGACAAATGAGGACTGCATCGCAGGTGTAAAAGGCTATTTTGAAGACCTCGTCAAAACGTATTTTTTGGAGGGGATCAAAAAATTGGAAACTCGCTGGAACAAGTGTTTGGCCCTCAAAGGAGACAATGTTGAGAAATAAATGTAAATTGTTTAAAAAAAAATACATTTTTTACTTTTTAAAATGACATCAAATAGCCCTCGTAGGTCCGAGCACAAGTGTGGGTGCTTACCCTGCACCTACGGTATGTACGCTGAGCAGGTTTCGAACTACCCCTTCACTGCCCGCGAGACAACAGTCCTAGTTCTAGGTCAGGGTTCGGTCGGAGGCCCTTGCTGTAGAGGGGTGCCATGGATGTGTTAAAAAGTCCGCTGGTGACGCCTTTTTGTAGAGTGATTGATTTAATCAGGCGTTACTAGCGGAATTGCATGATAAAGGATAATGTTAGTAACTTTATCATAACTATATTCTTTTGCTATTCCGTTAATAGCAAAATAATATTGTACCGTGATACAGATGTATTTAAGTCTTCAACCTCATATGTTATAATGTTCCAGGATCCGTCCGTCCGTCGTGCACAAACCCTTCAAACGTTTGGATGTTGCTAAACATCTTACCCACAACTGGGATCAACAGGAACCTGACCCAAATCAGGTAGCGTTTGTCATTTTAAACATAAACCATCTTTACACATAGGGCTCAGCTATACCTTAGTACCTAATAATGTTGCCGACAGTATCAATACTTACTCCAAATGTGAACAAGAACTTAACTTTGAAACTTTGAGATTAAATTTCCAACATTAATCCCCGACGCAATCATAAATTATTTAAACTTTGGTTTGGGAGTAAATAAATCGGTCGGTCACTTTAGACTATCCCATAATAAACATCAATAAATACATGATTCTAGTCACGCTGGCTGCCTTTCGACCTACCAACCAAGCCCGTGGACTTCGTAGCGGGCCTCCACACCGTGTGTGGTGCAGGCGATCCGCGCGCACGTAATGGACTCGCCATTCATGTCTACCTCTGTAACACTTCCATGGACCGCAGTGCCTTCTACAGCAGCGATGGAGACTTCCTCATAGGTATGTACTGCAATCATAACTCAGCCTGGGTTGTACGAGTTTCGCCGACTGCCGTTCGCCCAGCGGGCCTAAGATGGTTGCCATTTTATCACTTATCACGGCGTGACAAATGACAAGTCACGTGATTTGTCTACTTAATCACTCAAATTACCGATTCAAAACATGGTTGCACGTGTCAAAATGGAGTTATCCAACTATGACATATGACAGCGATATAATGACAAATGAGAGCATGGTACGTGGTTAATGTTGTAATTTGACGTCTCAACTTAGTTTATTTTATCTAAATGCGTCCGAGGTATTAACGATAACCTATTTTAAACTTGGTTTTCACCAAAACTACCAGTGAATGTTCGATTTTCTAGTGACTGATCAATCACAAAATTGTCTGTTGAACACACCTATTATTGAAAAACTAGTGAAATTTCATCAGGGAGCTTTCAACAAAGCTCTTGGCCCTTGTACTTGGGAGTTCCTAAATCAGAAATTTCGCTGCATATCAGGAGTAAGGTAAGTAATGCTATTTGAGTAATTGATAAATTGTATGGACCCCGAGGCTCGTTTGGGTACAACGGGGAAAACGCTAGCGGAGGATGGCGTTTAGAGTAGGGAACAACGTTAGCGTATAAGTAATACAAATGTAGCCAGTGATTATTTTATTAAACCTAGGTACTTAGGTACTGCAATCAACATGTACTTGGGAATCAGAGAGTCATTCCTTAAAACATATTCGTCATTCTTGTTTATATCTTAAACTAGCTTCTGCCCGTGACTCCGTCCGCGTAGAACTCATTTATAACGCATCTCCATACAAACTTTCATCCCCGTATGGACTGATTTCCGGGATAAAAACTATCTTTTGTCCTTTCCCGGGACTCAAACAATCTCAATACCAAATTTCATCTAAATCGATTCAGCGGTTTAAGCGTAAAGAGGTAACAGACATTATCTGTTACACCTTGTACCTACTCGAATTGCTACTTTGGTAAATAAGATAATTATCATTTCATAAATGACAAAAGATGTGCGCGCGGCTCCACCCGAATTAACATGCGTAATTGTGTTTCAGGTTAAGTACTCATTGACCTGTATTTTATTTTCTTTTCAGATCTATTAGTGAAGAAAGAAAAGAAGATTATAACCGATGGTACTCAAAACATCACACGTGTTCAAAAATCTAATTACATAAATACATGAATAAGCCATACCGTTTCATTTGAATTGATTGATTCCTTTACTTATTATGCCACCTATATGCAGGGAGTGTTTGAAAGGTGAGGTTCAAGATGGAGGACAAAACGAGTCAATACTAACGCGCTCTACCATCTCAACCTTCAAACACTTTGGGCATGACAACCATTTTTTAAAGATATTCTCAAGAATTTTAAGAATCTAACATTCGTGACACAACACAACACAGTATTACAAAACAAACACAAAATAAATTTATTGATGTCTTTTCTTGAACAACTACATACGAGTACATAGAAGGAGAATCGGCAACGCAATTTTCAAGCTTCAACAGGCTACGATGCCCGTTTACCACCAAGCGGGCCGTATGCTTGTTTGCCTACGATATGGTATTAAAAAATACACAATATAATGATCACATTGGATTTATTACTTTTATTTCAATTTGACTGTTGTACAAAATAAACTCAATAGGTATACAATTTACAAAATGAGAAAGAGAATGTAAGAGTAGGTACAAACGCAGATTTATCCATTTCAAGTCACAGTCCAGGCACCTTTGAGTAGATTTGAGTTAATTTTAATGCTTAGGTGTCTTAAAATTTAGGTTTCATTTCCACCATTCTGAAACATAAAAGTATATTTTTAATAATATTAATAGACTGACTTTTACAAATACTCTTAACACAGAATCCTCAATTCAATCTTTACCGATCAAGGATTCAATCTTGGATTCCTTTGAAGTTGCAACCAACCATAAAAGTGTCTGCTTATCACCAGACCAGCCATATGCTTATTTGCCACTCTTTGTCCAATAAAACTGCATGGTATGGGAGTCAAATTGATTAATATTACAGTAGTCTAGAAACAGATACGAAATAAATTACAGAGTAGCGGCTACATTATATTTATAATGACAAAATAAATTTTAGTTTTATTTCACTAATCCACAGTTGACTGGATATTTATATCTTACCTAATCCAATATAATTTAAATCACAAAGTTTTTATTGATACATATTTTTTTACAAGTAATACCGGTGAAATATGACTACATGGATACATATTTCACAAGTAGACAAATATTTCTAATATTAAATTAACTTACATAGATAATAACCAAAAAGAGTTTATTTATATTTGATGCAAAGGATTGTTATTAATTTAATTTTAAATTAAAAATATAATAATTTATAATATTAAATAAAATGAAGATACAAATAAAAAATAAAGAAATTATTCAGTTAATTGGTACTTATTATGTGTCACATTGTATGATGATATTATTATGGATCAGTAGGTGACATCTAAATGTAAATAGTCATCTTGAATATATTTAGAAAATAAAGTAAATATTAAGTAAAAATAAGATTGTGAAAAGTTTCTGTCGCTGTAAAGCTTTCAAAGAAATCATGTATGACAGCCAGAAACACAAAGATAGTGTAACAATATAGCTTTCTTTTACCACCAACTTCTACAGTTTAATCAAAATTAGTATTGAAACTGTGTAACACAATTTGGTACACAAAAATTGTATTTAGCCAAAATCTTAGAACTTAAAGTCTAGTACATTTACCTACTTTATATGCTATCTAAAGAATGTAAGTATGTTCAACTTGCCTGGTTTTTTTACAAGGAATGTCAGGTTAACCATTTGGGACTGAAAAAAGTATTACACAGCAATTCTATTTTTTGGTAGTAGAATCACTGTAAATAGCAACTTACCAATTCATTCTTGATTAAAACACGTGAACTGCCTTTATCGAACTCAAAGGCAATGCAACATGTTAATGTTTTCGTGTTTTCAGACTGGATTTCATTTCATTTATCCATCATATTATAGGCCTTTCTTTGAACTGCAGCACACAGCCTCAATAAAATTGTTATTTCTATCATAGTCTTGAAGTCTGTAAAAAGAGGAAACATAGCTGTGAACTCGGTAAATAAGCATACTTTTGATTAAATGTGTTGGTAATAGTAAACTAACCTCTGAATTAGCTGTATTTCGGCTCGCTTAATTCGGCCTCGCTTTTAAAGCACTGCCTTTCATTGATCCGTAACTCATATTTGCCATAATTATGTGCAGGTATAGCAAAATATTATTCTAAATAAATAAATAATCCAGCGTAACAGAACCATATTCAACATTCGACATTTTTCAATTTTGGCGACATCACGCGTCACTAGCGCCTCTAGCGGTGCTTCACTCGTAATTCCTTATCGTATCGTATCGATTTGTTTATTTTATCCATCATCCGAACATGGTTTTCATGTATGATAAATTTAAACAGTCGACGATGTGACATATTGTCACGAAATGTGACAGTTGGCCGTGCTTCAAAAATTCTAGCCATAAAGCCTTTTTTATACATTTGTTGGTAATATTGGATGACTGCTTGCTCATAAATAGGACGTTTTACTATAATGCCATCAAACTGAGAGATAATAGAAATGTTATACCTTCACTCATACTTCACTAACTTTCAAAATATTTGGGTTTTTATTGTATTTTGCATCTGTGTGATGAGACCCTTTCTTTTTCTAAGGCTTGACATTGACAGCAAAATAAACCGTCGTCGTGAACTCCGTCGCTATCACATCAACATAAATAAGAGTAATTCTTCATCCTCCTAGCGTTATTCCCGGTTATCTCAGTTTAATACAGTATATAAGTTAAATTCAGTTTACATGACGACGAAATTTTGCGAAAAATGCAACCAAGAGTGTAAGTAACAAACAAAATAAGTTAGTTTATTATTTCAACGTTGGTCGTCTTACTTATTTGTGTGATTAATACGTTTTCAGCCGTTGCACTCCGGCTCCAAAGAGGAAGCTTTGCGAGTACATGGCGACGCACGCGCTTTTTGCCAACGGCGAGTACGGTGGCACGAGGTTTCAGTGGCAGGAATTGGCGGATTCGCTGAGGGAGTTCGGCCCTGAAAACTCGGTGGCAGCGTTGAAATTGTAAGTAATCAACAATTATCTATATGATTCATGAATATATCATGAAATCGTAATGAGATTGACTTACTACCGAGTATGATATATTAAATTTATACGTATATTTAATCAAGGCACTATACTTAATCTGTTTAAGAGAGTAAAAGTGTGTTTTGCTTGTATTTCAGTGAGCATACAGTGCAGTGAGAAAGGATTCAGTTCAATTATGAGTATTTGCATTCCTATTTGAGTTATGACAGAGCTGTCTATCCCAGTACAAATTATGTCATCATTGACGTTTATTGTACTGAGATGACGGCTCTGTCATAATGCAAATAGGTTTCGTGGAGGGCCGTGACAAATTTTGAATGAAAACAAAAGTAAATGCCACCATGAGGTTTTATTCGGCAATACATTGTTACATAAAAGTGTGGCGGTTAAAACGCTCCGCGGCCTTACCCAGCTAGACACCTTTGTTATATAAAGGTATAATGTCCAAATATCATACATTTTCATTATGTTTACAGTCCAAGTCACCAAAACCATGCATGCTCAAAGATGCATTCAAAAAGAGCTCAGAGGCCACAGATCTAAATGAAGAGCTCCTGCAGGAGAGGGATAAGAGTGAAGAGGAGGTCATGTGTGTTGTTAGGACGAACAAGACCCTCAAAGCTCAGCGCACTGAACAGGATGTTGGTTCAAAGAGTTGTTGAGCCAGCGGATCGAACTTCAACTATCCGTGGATCGGTTCCAGCAGTGCCAGGAGATACATGAGCAGGCGTATTTGGGATCAGGAGCTGGAACCGGAAGAGCTGCAGGCAAAGGAGATCACTACCTGCCGTGCAAGCAGGCTCCGCCCGAGCCGCCGTAGAACGCCGTCGAGCCGACACGAGCCGGTAACCCCGCGCTGACCGCCGTGTACATGGACTGTAGTATAAGAAAACTACATAAAAATGTATGGCGCAGACATTTTATGCCGCTGGGTTACCGGCTCGTGTCGGCTCGACGGCGAACTTAATGGAGAACTTTTATCAGGATATGTAGGTTATAGAGCAAAGTTTAATTTTATCTACTCTCCCCCTCTCCGGGGTGAACTTCACCCCCCTCCCCCGCGCCCATGAAATTGTCCCGGAGCGCGGTATTTTCTATTTTAAAAGACAACCGTACAAGATACATAAAAAGTATGTAGAAACAAAATAATCCTTGATAAATTTACTATAAACTATTTATACATACAAAAGCGATATCACTTATAGTTTTATCTTAATCAGCCACCAAATACAAACGTTTTTGATAATTTTGCTATATTTTTTACTGTACTTTTAGTATTCTTAAAAACTTCACACTTTATCGCCAAGATATGTATGACTGGAGTAAAGAATAGAATATGCTCTTTATATAAAGGTATGATTTATTTCTAAACTCTTTCATTTACCGTTGCTGTGCTACTTTTTAATTACAAAAGTAGCCTATGTATAGTACTCTCCATCCCTTCAACTATCTCCACTTAAAAAAATCACGTCAATTCGTCGCTCCGTTTTGCCGTGAAAGACGGACAAACAAACACACACATACACTTTCCCATCCATACTAATATTATAAATGCGAAAGTGTGTCTCTGTCTGTCTGTCTGTCTGTTACCTCTTCACGCTTAAACCGCTGAACCGATTTAGGTGAAATTTGGTGCAAAGATAGTTTGAATCCTGTGAAAGGACATAGGATAGTTCTTTTCCCGAAATTCATCCCCTAAGGAGGGGAAATGGGAGGTTAAAATTTGTATGGAGATTCTTAAACCGCTAAACCGATTGAGATAAAATTTGGTGCAGAGGTAGTTTGAATTCTGGGAAAGAACATAGGATAGTTTTTTTTCCGAATTTCATCCCTTAAGGGAGTGAAATGGGGGGTTAAAATTTGTATGGAGATACTTGAACCGCTGAGCCGATTTAAATGAAATTGGATATGGGGATATTTATATGTAGTTCCGAGGAAGGGCATACGATAATTTTTATCCCGAATATTGGTGAGTGATGGGTGGAAGAGGAGGGTGTCACCAGGCTGTATCTCAAGAACCGTGATAGCTAGACAGTTGAAATTTTCACAGATGATATATTTCTGTTGTTGCTATAACGCCAAATACTAAAAATAAAATAATTCATACTATACTAATATACTTAAATACTAATCCATATCCATACTAATATTATAACTGTGAAAGTGTGTCTGTCTGTCTGTCTGTCTGTTACCTCTTCACGCTTAAACTGCTGAACCGATTGAGATGAAATTTGGTATGAAGATAGTTTAGATCCCGGGGAAGGACATAGGATAGTTTTTATCACGGAAACCATCCCCGGAGGGAGGGAGAAATTGCAGATGAAAATTTGTATGGTGCTACAATATAAACGAGTTCCACGCGGACGGAGTCGCGGGCAGAAGCTAGTTTATAATATTAGTATGGATGCTGGTCTAAATTGAATACCGGTGACATTTTATTTTCACCCCCCATCCTCCAATTTCCGCTCCAGTCCAAGTTGGCTCATTTTGGGTTGCACAGGGCAGTTCCACAACGCATCGGGAGCTCAAATACCGCGAGCCATCCGTTTGCCTCTCGGACATCGAAATTACGCGTCATTGCTTTAACTATGAGGCGCCTTTGAGCACGATCAAAAGACCGCCTCCAGGCGGCTCGCGTCGCGGCGCGCCGCTCGCGCACGGCGCATGAGCGCGTACGAATTTGAGCAAAAGGGCTTGTGTACAAATCACGCGAGGTTTTTTCGGCTACTTTTTGACCTCAAAGACCTGACCTGAAAGATCAAAACTGTTATCCTCAGATTCAGATAGCGATAACGAGATTTTGCTCTTACTTGCCCTATGGCGAAACAAAAAGAAGAAATCTAAACGGTCATCGGGGCGTGAAGTTGTAAAAATATACAACTTGCTGCACCGCTCTCAGCACGCCTCCGCGCCGCGCCGCGCCGCCACCGCCGGTGCGCGCCGGTGCATTGGCAATACTACTTCCCGCCGCAAAACCGCCCCGCGCCGCGCTCGCCTATCTGTGCACGCGTATCACCGCCTCCGCGCCGCCGCCGCCACGCTTTGTTCCCGGCCGGTCTTCTATGCGGACCCTTTCATTTAGCTCATACATTACAACCGGTACCGCCTCCGCGCCGCACCACGCCGCTCCGCCACCGCTGTCAGTGCGTTTCGGCCTTTTCGTTCACTGTAGAAAAATACACGTGACGTGAGGTCTCCTTAACGTGATCTGTCGTCATTTTTTCCTGCTGGCTGTTTAATTATTCGGCATTTGACGTACGGTTACATGCGGAAGTCACTTGCCTCATTAACATTTTTTAGAATAAATTGTGTAGGTAAAGTCGGTATAGTACCTAGTATATATATGTATATAGATATATTAAGTAAAGTAGGTATCATAATGAAATGCAGCGGTACACAGGATAAGTATTATTAAATTTGACCGCTTCTCCTAGTTAACCACAACAGTAGCCGCCCGTTGTGCTGGTGGCGCACGTGTGCTGTCTCCACCCTCGCGTGTGGCCCTCCTCTCTCTCTCTCCGCGCCCTCTGCTTCCAGCGTATCGAAAGGTCCACCTTCCACCAGCGACCTACAAAAGAAAAGTGTGTCTCAATTAGATCCCTCAAATCCGTAATGTGTGACTTATTAAACTATTTTTTGTAGTATTCATCCCATAAAAACATTCCATGTAAAAAAGAGGCCAAGTCTCGAAACTTTTCCACCGCAAAAAGTTGTGAGATACTTATTTGGTAGTACCAAGTCTCAGGCATTCTTATTATTATTTATTTGCTAGCTAAATAAAATTCTGCAACTTGGCAATCACACAACTTTACTGCATTTATGGATTTTTGCATACCTAAGACTATGTAAAACAATGCGTGCTTGGTTAATGAAAATGCAGGATTCTAGTTTTATCCACAACGAATTTATAGGGGGGCCGAAAATGGCCTGAACTGCTTCGAGAAAAGGATGGTACGGCCGTGCCGCTGTTTTGCTTGACTTGGCGGGGGCACTGCCGTGCCCCCAGATTTATTGTTTATATTATTGACCCATGGATTATTGCTAATAAGGCTGAATTAGATAGAACAAATTCACATTTGCAAATTTATTTTGCAACCAATTATGCATTAAAATGCAATCGGTGCAATCTAAGATTGGGAAATGTTTGAATCACTTACCGATAGTGCTGCATTATATATTGTACAGCACACAACAGGTAGTCTATCTATGGGCAGCAATTTCTACTTAGAAGTAGGTTGTGCTCCCCTATGTGACTGTCGTGTAGCCTCTTTAATTCTGCTTTAACGGCACAATTGTTTAAAAATGAAGGAGTCCTGCACTTGCCCAGGAAATCTCGCGTTGACTGAGATTATTTTACAGTTAACATCCGCAATCTGAAACGTAATGGTACCTTCAATCAATGTGTATCGAAATCATTTATTTTAAAATCAATCTCGTGTCAACATTGTTTGTGATATTTGGTATTTAAAGTGGTTATTAGGTAATGATCTTTCTAAAATACTGCTGCCAATTCCAAATGCCTCTCATGTACTAGAAAGAAAGGGGTTATAGCTAGTAGTTATAATCTACTACTATGTAGTGATACTAATATTATAAAGAGGTCTGTGAGATTGTAAGTTTGTATATTTTGTATGTAAGTGCCCCTCCGGAACTACTGAAGCGTTTTCAATAGTTATTTGTGTCACAAGGGAGAAAAATAGTATATTTACGGCGAGGGCGGTGTATTGAATCCTGAACGTAGCGAGGGATCCTAAAATAGAATCCTGAGCGTAGCGAGGGATTCTAACGTAGGATCCTGAGCGTAGTGAGGGATACAAGTGTTTAGAAGAGGGTTAAGATAATTTTGCTACCGAGTGACACATACTATTTTTCACACCGACTATGAAGAAATATAAAAAAGATTCTGTTAAAATTACTTAACAAGTTTTAACAAAATTTCTTAATTTTTGTTACTTACGCATTTTTAAATATTACGAAAATCATAAATTTTTATATAACGTTAAAGTTAAAACTTTAAATATGTTCGTTTTTAATCGATTACGATGAAATTACAATCGATTATTGTATTTAATGTGTTCTATTGGCACATTGCGTAAATGCTACATGCCAATGAATAAATTAAAAAAGTAGCTTGAACAGAAAAGTAGCATTTTGATCCCTCTCGTCGTGGAGCAAAACTTACTTTTCCGAATGAAAGGTGTGAAAAAATATTTTCCTCCCTTCTTTTCTTTTGAAGTCTACCTCTTCTCGTTTCTACTGAAAGGGTTACTGGAAGAGATCCCTCAAAGGGATAAGTTCGCCTTTGTACATCACTTCATCATCTTTTTGTTAATTGTTTACTGTGTTTATTTTGTACAATAAAGTTGTACTACTACTACCTTCTGGATGGACAGTTTAGCCCGCGGGTTTATTCCTTTGCAATACGCGGACGAAACCGTGCGGGCAGCTACTGTATGTTTGTATATTTAACAATTCATTTATCACCCAAGATGTGTAGCAACCCCCTTGAGCCTCTAAAAAGGCAAGTCCTGTGGATCGCCGGGACCAGTCATTGCCGGGAACGCTATCCACTTTCTCATGACACTATAAACAAAATAATAATATTAGGTATAAATGATATTGTGACATCCCTTTGTAACTACTGTATGCTATGCTAATAAATACATAAAAAAATAGTTTTGAGCGTTATTTTTATGTAGAATTCAGTAACATGGTGGGTTACGTTTAGTACAATCTGTATTATTTAAGATTATTTACTAAACTTTTATTCTTAATAAATAATTATAAATATCTAGGTATATACTGGGCGCCTCAATGAAAATTTACTTAATAATATTTTTAGTTTCTGTAGGTTTACTCTCTATGTTATTTAAACAAATTCGATTTGATTTGATTTAGTCCGAGTGACCATTCTATTCGAGAAACAATATACCTAAGTTACCTTTATATGGAGCGGCAACCCGTCGGCGTAATGAGAGCGGAGATCCTCGCCCAAATTATCAAATAATAGTGCCATCTCCTTGCGCACTCTATATATATATATATATATGTGACAGAATTCAGCTCGGTTCAATTCGATAGATCAAAAAAATAAAATCTTGACATATATCAATAAATAAAATGCAATAATTACATATGACGTATATATGCATGTTTTTTCAAGTGTTTTTATGTTATTCTCGTATAAAAAAATATACTTAGTTACTTGAAAAAGTGCGGAAGTTCAGGTTTTCTTGATCCACAGTATAGGTTATCGTTACTATAATCCAAAAAGCATTACTTACCTTAAGTACCGCTTCGATAAGCGTGTCACCCCCTTGCGCACTAATGATATGCAGCGAAATGTCTGCTTTAGGAACTCCTAAGTCCAAGGTCCAACAGAATTTGTTCAAGACTCCCTGATGAAATTTCACGTCTTCTTTTTCAATAATAGGTGTGACTTCAACCAACAAACAAATCTGTTTTATTATAGGGAAAAAATACCATAGCGCACTTATCACAGTAACTATCATTATTATACCACTAAAAAATAGAGTATAAATTCACTCGTAGTTTTGGTGAAAACCAAGTTTTATTACATTCGATATAGCTTATCGTTACCTCGGACGCACTTAGATAAAATAAACTAAGTTGAGACGTCAAATTACGATAATTTATCACATTAACAACGTACTATGTTATGCAAAACGGTAACGGCTGTCACTTGTCATGTATACCTGTCAAAGTTGGATAACTCTATTTTGACCATTGTGAATCGGTAATTTGAGTGAATAAGTAGACAAATCACGTGACTTATTATTTATCGTACCCTTATTGCTTGCGTGCCTGTATTTAAGTTCCCTTATATTTATTTATCTATTTACTAGCTCCTGCCCGTGGCTCCGTTCGGGTGGAACTCGTTTATATCGTAACTCCATACAATTTTTCACCCCACATTTCACACCCTTAGGGAATGATTTCCGGGATAAAAACTATTCTATGTTCTTTGCCCGGATTGGAACTATCTCTATACATGGGCGCTATGAAAATGTATCTCGAACCGTACATTTTAAAAAGTAACTTAAGAGTATTAAATCGAGTCATTTCTAAATCGTCTTATTTTGGTGGTATAATAAATAAAGCATCCTATTTTTGTGCAAGCATTCATCCAATATCACCGAAATAGGCTCTATGGCTAGAGTTATCACTTATAGTCCTATAAGCGACAAGCTTTAACACATATCGTGAGATAAACGACAAGGTTTGGTTAACGTATCAGATGCGATAAAGAATCATATCCACTATTGCGTGACAAGCGATAGCAGCCATGGTAGCCCCGCAGTTGAAAACGAAAAAAATGTAAACAAACAATGTATTGAATTAGACATATTAAATGTCAAACAATGTCAACAAACAATGTATCGAATTTGACATATTAAATGTCAAATTCAATACATTGTATCGAATTTGACATATTAAATGTCAAATTCAATACATTGTTTGTTTACATTTTTTTCGTTTTCAACTGGTGCTTACTTTACATAGCGTAATTAGTAGCATACATTCCTTGGTATAACATAAGTTAAAGTACGTGTATGTATTTCGCAAGATGTACAAACTTTATTAACGCCATCGAAACGAAACCCACTAAACAGAGCTTGTCTGAAAGATTTTATACCCTAAACTTGACGCGCAACCGAAGCTTGAAGTTAGCAGTAACTTATTCTTCAGCGTGTCCACTTACCATCTGGCGGGCCTTAAACATGCTTACCAGTTACCACCATTGTGGTATTGTGACATGTTACATATGTTGTATACTCTGTGGTAGCGGTCGTGCCACAACACATTTTAATGAAGTCGACGCCAAGCCGAAATCAGGTTACCTACTTAATAGGCCAAGTCATTATCTTGCAGAACAGTTGACAGCACAACTAGCGTAGTATGTACATATTTTCAGTAACATGTATGTATTGTAGGTAAGGTAAAGTTAGTTGGTCTAACATTTTTTCTCTTTTTTACAAGCTTTTATTTACTTTCACCTGTCCCGTTGTCTGTCTGTAATCAAATCTTGCAAGTTAAATTTGACCCACTTCCCGGTGACCGATTGAGCTGAAATTTTGGGTATAAGTATAGTTTGCATGACAATTCAACTTTATGGTACCATCGAGCTGATCTGATGATGGAGACGGAAGGTGGCCATGGGAATTTAGTGCTTAACCGAAGTAACCCCGTTGAGTTTGGGCTCGTTAGAATCGTCTCAATGAGTAGTTGATGATGGTATAAAGAAAAGTACAGTCGGCCATAAAAACTTGTACCGTACAGAAACTTGTTTTCTATTTTTTGTTAACTGATATGACTGGCCTTTCACCAGTCTGTCTTATTTTTCATTAATGGACTTTATTTCTAATGGAATAAAAGTAAAACTACAGTTTAATTAATTCAACTTATAATTAGATAAGTACATTAATGAGGAGAAAAATACAAATTAACCTATTTTGGTTAACTTATTTATCAGACACACACATTTTATATCGCGTCCAAACTTTATGGCGGCCAATACACGGTCATTAAATACTGATGATCCCGGGTTGCCAGTATTTGCTGCAGCAAGAGTATTGCTATACTCAGTGTGCAAGCAGTATTGAATGGCCCTTTAAACGTTAATTATTTACCGCGTCAGTATTAAAGGGTGGCCAGACGGTAGTTCTGCATCTTCCATATCCCCATCTCGCTCTATCTTATAGCTACGAACCGCTTATACCATCCACCAAGCAGAATCGTGTGGTGAGCCTTTAGTCGCTCACAAATTATTTCTTATCTGTGGGCGGATTTCAAAATCATCCGTATATTCTGCAATATATTGACAATCCTGTGATAGACGTCGCTATGCATGTGATCCGGATTGTGATATGGGTGGATCATCAGTATTTAATCACCGTGGTCGCCTATGAAATATTTGCGCCTCGGATTTATGGAGCCGCTAAGATCTATCTCATTTAGGTGAAATTTACCAACGAACATAACCAAAAGCAGACCCTACACGGGCCGATATCGGTCGGACTGCATGTAGGCCGACACGTGATTTGGCCCGTACGGATACTTGTCGGAAGCACGGCGGCCAACCAAATCAAGGTCACTCCATACTAGATTTTCTGTGACCTAGCTTGCCCGTCCGCCGATATCTGCCCGTTGTCTCCTAAAGTAGAAACCAACTAAATTAAACTTTAGTCTTTAGTATACTCAAAACAAGAAAACGTACAGAAAAAGATGAAAAAAAAAACGCTTAGGTACCATTTTGGAGCTCTGAAAAGAAGATGCACTTCGCCACTCTTTTGTCTGACATGCGAGACATGTATCCACATCACTACAGCTGGGACCTCATCAGATACTCGTACACCTCAAAGTCTCCAACATTTGCGCGGCTTAGGATATTCGTATTCCTAACGCGGTCCGACCACTTGATGTTCATAATGTCGCAGAGGCATTTGAGGTGGAATCTGTCGAGTGCAGATGTGCTTGCGGTAGAGGACCCATGCCTCGAATGAGTACAAGAGATTCGACTGCACGACTGTCATATAGACACTTATTTTGGTGCAGGGATTAAGAGTCCGCAGCAGGCAGCGGAACTTTGGTGCCGATGACAGACGCATGACGTAGCGGCTGTACACAGAGTGTTTTTATCTAGATGATAGATAATCATTAATCACTGACAACTTATTGGCCTCTTTAGTTCACGGATGTTTTATTGACACTTGAGACGGCCAGTACTTATAAAAACATAATCACTTAACTGTCTTTGTCATTGTCATCAGAAAATTATCGAAAACAATATATATAGATGATATTAATGTTTGAATTTTAAACGTTCTGTTCCGTAAATGATATTTAGTTTGTTGTTTTTTCTTTTCTTGTGAATATATTTTTCTCTTCAAATACTGTAAAATGTTGTATTTGAAAAATAATATTCAATAAGATAAAAACCATTCCTTGTCACAATTTTTTTCGCCAACGACGTATAGATAATATAAAGGCACCGCAGATTCAACGCTAGCGACTGATATATGCCTCGTATCACGCAAGTCGAAACTTTCCTTAGTTTATTTGAGTTAGGTTGAATATCAAGTTTGACATTGCTATTAACTCGGCGAGCTAGTGACAACTGTTGCATCTGTCAAAGCGTGATAAAAGTTAATAGTTATGTTGTGTATAATTTATAAGAACATCCTATATCCCTATTATTTTGCGTCATAATGATGTCATCGGCACCTAAGTTCCGCTGCCTGGTCCGCAGTAAGCTCGGCCGAATTTCACCTTCCCATACAAACGTAGTTATGCTCTCATTTTAAAACCACGTGTTGGATTGTTACGAAACTGTGCTTATACAATGCATGAGGTATATCTATGTCTGTAATTAGTTTATATGGTTCCAGTTTATAAAACAAACGAAATACAGCAAAAACAAGTTGTGTATGAAAAACTTAAATTCGCTGTATTTTTTTTACTGTGATATCTGAAGCAACATAAACGAATTACAGACATAGATATTCCTCATGTCATTGTGCATGCAAAGTTTCGTTAAAATCCAACACTTGGTTTTAAAATGAGAGCGTAACTACGTTTGTATGGAGAATCGAGCTTACTGCGGACTCTTAAGGTCATGAGGCCGAAAGACTTTGGCTTACCACAGGCAGCAGCCGCAGCGCCTATTCTGCCATTTATTTCAGATTCCAGGTATTATATATATATTTTTTTAGGGTTATTAACAGATAATATCTAATTTATAATCGAGACTGATGCTCATCTAATTATAGGTAACGACAACTTACTGCAACGCTTTCCTACCTACCTATAAGTAGCATGCAGTTAAAATTAAAATTGTATTTGAGTTTATACAGGAAAAAAAAAATTGAATTAAAAATTTAAATATTAAAACCAATATAAACTAAGTATTATTTTGCAGTATCTAGGGAGCTAAAATATGCTAACATTTTCGCTTGAAACTATTTAGGCTATCATTGAATATATCAATGCCGATGGAATCTGGGAGATGGTTGTACAGTTTAGCCATTCTCGAAAGCGCTGAAGTTACGTCCTAAATTTGTGTTACTCAAGCCAAATTACTTTACCGCTGCTGCGGTGAGCTGCTGCTGCACTTTACCGCTGTACTTTACGGTACATAGCGCCCAAAACTATTCTGGGGAAACTTACAAATAATTATTTCTTTATGTTTATCATCTGTAATCTCGGTAGACATCGAGAGAAACTACTCGTATCAGTGAGTGTAAGGCCTGAGTGGACGCTCCGCTCAGAGCGGGCCGTGCAGCGTCCATATGAAACAAACGTAATTTATATAGACGCTCGACGCCCCGCTCCGGGCGGGGCGTCCACTCAGGCCTTACACTGAGTTAGATATTTACGCCAACAAGACTAGAAGCGGAGCTAGCAGCACAGCTACCGTCCCCAGTCTGGCAGCCCCGTTGCATAAGTCACCGGAGCAAGCGTCACATGTTAAAATATCCCCTCCTGTTGATTTTTGCGGCTCGGCGTCCATACAAGAACCTCTTGTGATGTTGGGTAACCCCAACGCGCAGGCACGTAAGACAATTTTTGTCCCTAAAACTGTAAACAAATTAAAATACTAACCCCCCTTATTCATAAAACTTAAAATGCCTCTGCTAAATAAAATGTGCTTTGTCCCTTTCTTACGAACACAAATGACAAAGTGACAGATAAAGACAAACGAATTTTAACGCCATTTTACTTAAAATAGGCTTGTAGAACGTTTATGAATACGGCCGTTAATGTATAAATAGCGTTAATTACGCAGGGTAGTTACGCATGACCTTGAAAGCACCCTACTAGTCGAAGGAGAAGTTTCTGGAACTGTGCTAGAATGAATAAGAATAAGAATGATTTATTGTAAACTGTGTTACATAGGTACATAGGTAGGTAGTGATGACAAAATAGTTCCAACAGTTACCTGATTCAGGCATGCAATAATTATTTTAATTTATAAAAGGTTTTTGGCTTAAGTATAAACTAACCACAGTAGTGTTAATAGGCAAGACCAAATACTTAACATGCATAAAACTCGTTTAAATTATAAAATGCTTTATGTATGAACCATTTTTTTTTTATTTACTTTAAAACTGTTTCCCTCCAGAGCTTTTATGTCGGGCGGGAGGTGATTAAATACACGGATTGCCATTATAAATGTGCTCTTTTTGTATATAGAAGTACAAACTTTGGGTAATCTAATATTCAGTGATCGGAATTAGGTGAGCCAAAATACCTATTCTTCGCAAGAGGGCATAATATAAAGTGGTTGCGACAGGGTAGATATTTTTCCGGATAGTAGTCGTAATGTTCAACATAGGTACCTATGTAAATGTTTTACTTACAGAACGGGTTGTTTAATGTTAATCTAAAAGTGATAACTATTTCACAACTTTTCCTTCCTTCCTTATACCTACGCCTTAAGTCGAGCCCTGTTTACTACAAAGTAACATAAAACATCTCACACTGTGAGTAAAACATGTATGTTTACTATTACGACCAGTACCCGGATATATATCGAATACACGGTATTCAAGAAAAAGTGTATTTTTCTACCCGGTTGCTACCACTCTATATTATGTCTTCTTGCGAAGAATAGGTATTTTGGCTCACATGATTCCGATCACTGCTAATATTACATTTATACTGTGCTCTCAGATTACATTTCATAGATGACAGTGTTGTAAAATAATTTGGTTGTTTTTTTACAAACAAGCTAGCCTCCAAAATGTAGATCCCTGTTAATGTGAGCAACCACTTCTCTCGAAAAACTTGTCTTAGGGAGTCTCTAACGTTCATACGGTAAATTGTTTTTTATACATATTTTCTGGAGGATGAATGTTTTATTCACATCTACAGAATTCCCCCAGAAAATGACTCCGTACGTCAATAAAGGATACACATTTCCGTAGTAAGCTAACTACTATACTTTCAGAGCAAGTTTAGGATAATATGGACAATGCGTAACAATTTCTGGCAATTCTCTTATTTATCTGTTCGATGTGAACCTTCCAATTTAGATGTGAATCCACATGAACTCCTAAAAATTTCACATCACTGACTTCCTTTATAGTAGTCCCAGCTTCTGATACATTCAGAGATGGGAGCGGTTCTATAATTTCTAATTTGAATGAGCTAGGTTTTGCTCAGGTTCAATTTAAGATTTAATGAAATGAGCCAATTTATGATCCCTGTTAAGGTAGTGCTTATATCCTCATAAAGGCTGGAAGCTTTTGAACGATCACACGAAAAAAATATTGTCGCATCATCAGCAAACAGTACACAAGATTTATTAGTGACACGAGAAAAATAATTCAAATATAAAAGAAACAAAAGCGGCCAAGCACGCTTCCTTGTGGAACTCCAACTACCACTTCCTCGTAGCACGACAAGACTTGCTCTATCGTTTTATTTTTTTGGTTGTAGCAATCTATTAATGGCCGCGTGTACTCTTGTCGATTCCGATCATGGACCTAACGCACGCACACAACAACACTTCAATAAATACACGGACACACAATCGCAATACGCTTTCGATTTGTTAACACGTACTGTGGCAATAAGTTGTTAACGGTAGCTAATTTTATATGCAAAAGGTTCGAGTACTATTTACGGTCTAATTTAGATTGTCAAGTACGACTTGCAAGGGACGTGATGGTTCGGCTACTCGACGCCAGATGGCAGTATTTTCAGAATTATGGAGATGCGACCATTTACAACCAAATCGTATTTCCGAATATTAAAATCCCGAAAACGTTTCCCTTTTTATTAGTTGGCCGAATTTTTGTTTGCCCGAAATTTCATTTCCCATATTATTATTTTCCCAATTCTCAGTTCGTTGTAGTTTTATTTCGCTTATGATTCGAATAGACACTTATTAAAATTCCGAAGGATCATTTGTTAACTAGTTTTAAATGCCGAAAAGTATTAAGTCCGAAATATTATTATCCCGCTATATCACAAAAGATCGAAATTGTAGCATGTCGATGCAAATCGTCGATACATTGGTTTCCTATTTTATTAGCGTAGGCGTCAATATTTATTGCTTGCTCTTAGTGTGGCTAAGTGAATACAGGCACCTTAACCTAACCTAACCGCCAGCGTTTCGACGTCATTCCGCTCTAAGGGACAGAAGCTAACCCTTTTTTTTTGTTTAAGGGTGGAAAATGCGTTACGCATACCACCCGGGCGCAGGGGGTGACCCGAGTGGTTATGTGGGACTCCCGTATGAGCTAATGAGGCCCACGGTGTACCCACTAAAAACCCCCCCACTTGCCGCCTCGCCGCCATTGTGGCGAAGTTACGGGAACGCTTGTGCACACATCCGCGACCCCGCCGGCGGCAGCCGCTCACAAGCGGCTCCTCGCAGATGCCCAGAGGCCCTCCACGTGAGGCGCGCCAGATGTTGTGACGCGCCTGCCTCCTTGATCTCCACCAGTTCAGTAGCGGACCCCCCTGAGTCCGCTACGAAGAGATCATGGGTGCGGAATATCCAGCACCCGGTGGCGGATCAGGTCTGTGGTTCCGCCACCGACCACGTCTCGGTCGCAGAGGATAGGGAAAGCGGCGCACAGTAATACCGGCATTCCTCCTCCTCTGCGGTCCCACCAATGCCGTTTCGGCGGAACGGCCCCGCCAAGTTCGCAGGGGGTAGGGAGAGTGGCACCGTAATACCAACACGCCTCTCCCCCTGCGATCCCGCCTCGGCAGCAGAAGATAGGGAGAACGGCGAACCGCAATACCGGTACTCCTCTTCTTCTACGGCCCCTCCCCTACGCATCCTAAGCGGGCTTCGCTAAGCCCGCTAGGAGCGCCCTCCTCGGGCCAGCCGGCGGCCCAAACAGGCCGGCCCTGGGTGCCTCTTAGCCTCGCCGTGGGTGACCAGTCCACGGTTACTAAGCCCCCCCGCCCCAACAAGGCGGGCACCCTCGGGGGGGACAGAAGCTAACCTAACCTAACCTACAAATAATACCATTGGCAGGATCGTTTGTTGTCTTTTTACTTTTTGCGCGTTTTGAGAACTCGTGCAGCACTCTTGTTACTTAAATGTTTGGACTGTAAGCCCCTTTTCTATCAATTGTTTATTTTTTAAGGTCACAGTTTTAAATGTAACCTAACCCATTTATATTAGCCAAAGTTTATTTTCGCATTGCAATTTTAAAATGCACTTCTTTAGAGCATATCTGAATGTTTTTTTAATCGTGGCGGTTATATGATGTTAGGGAAAATGACATTTCGATTTTACGTAGCATCGGAATTATGAAAAGGTGGTAAACAATTCGGTTGTCAAATAATAAAGTTGGCAATCGTTCTTCGGGTTATTGAGATTCGGGAAAACGATAATGTGGGAAAACAAACCAGCGACATTTCAAAAGTATGGTAAACAAAGTATATGGATTATAAGAATTCGGTTAACCGTTTTCGGACAAGTGAAAATCGGGCAAGTGTTTTTCAAAACTTCGATAGGTTACCCGTAGGTTACTTATGTATGACTTAGTTACAAATTGTTTCTAATAAAAACTTGTTAATAATTTTTAATCGACCGAGCAAGCGAAGCGAGCGAAGCGTCTATGCTTCAGCTTGGACGAAAAATCGTTTTTCCTCATGTCCGGATGTTTGGATTTCCCCCTGTTCTCGGCTAGAGCTCACATTTCTCAACCGATTCTTATGAAAATTTGTGAGTAGGTTCGGTAAGTATACAGATTTTTTGTCAAGTCAGTTTTTAGAAATTTTGAAAAATGGCAGAGAAATGGGTTGAAAACGTAAAAAATACAAGAAAGGGGTCAGCGTCGACTACTGACTTGGTACAAATTTTATGTTGCGTCCACTGTATCTTGATATTATATTAGGTCCATAGTCCCGACAGAATCATAGACAATCCGTCACATCATTCATTCATGAATTTATCTATGATTTTGTCGGAGGCGATAGGTACGTCCGGCTTGCATCCGGCGAGCCTACAGGTGTTCGCGTACCGGATACCGAGATCGGGGTTACAATTGCATGGTGATGTCACAGTTCGGGGCGAATTTACCTCAATAAGTTTAGTTACTTACGCTTTCCGGTCAACTTCAGGCAGAAAAACTCCAATCCAGGATTAACGGTGTCTGTGCGCTCCGTTCCATTTGGGAGGAGCTGTAGATGAGGTCGATGGTTCTCGCACTTCTTGACATACATCATGACATCATATTTGACCTCAGCGGACCCGAGGAATGGGTCACCGCAGCCGTTCCCGGATCCATCTAGCGCATTCGACTGGCACATCCAGCACCTTATGGTTTCACCTGGAAATGTCGGTGTCCCCCTCATTCACCAATCTACTAATATTATAAATGCGAAAGCTTGGATTTTTGTCACTTAATCACGATAAAACGGCTGCTCAACCGATTTGGATGAAATTTTGCACGTAGATAGTTTATAGCCTGGATCAAAATATAGGATAGTTTAAGCTTTTATAGGGCAGCGAATGAATCTGAATCAAAGACACATACGGTGCATTTCATATACTTGGCCAACTTTTTAAAACTTTAGGTTTTTACTTTTCTAAAATCCCACGAGGCGGACTCCGAAGAACTTTACAAATAAATTTTCGCATCTCTTAATATTAGTTTCTGATTTTTCCTCTTTGCCACATTGGACAATACACCAAACTCAAACTCAACTCAAACTCAAAATAATCTTTATTCAAGTAGGCCTAGTAATAGCACTTCAAATCGTAATTTTTCAGAGCAATTTATTAGACATAAAAAATAAAAATAGAAAAAAATATACTTTTCTAGAATGTTGCTAGAAAAAAAAAATAACGCCAAAAAGCCTATACTAGTATAGCGACCACTCCTAAACCCTGCACTTTTGCAACGAGGCACCATTGTAAGTATTCGTAATCAATTCGGATTATTTTTTGAGGCCGAACTAGGGTTGCCTACCGTACTATATTATATAGTATTGTACTATATTTTGACTCTTTGTATTATATACTGTTGAAGAAATAACGCCGGGAATAACGCTAGGAGGATGATGAAGAAATATACAGTGTTTTTTTTAAATGGGACAGTATGGGGAAATCCGAATCTAAAGGAGATAGAGGAAAAGTGTCCAAGGAGACATTAGGTTTTTTTTTATGTAAACAAATTTGGCTCGTTAAAATTTTTGGTCAAGCGTGAGTTGTTCTTAAAAAATTATAAAGTTGGTCAATTTTTTTTTTGACGCGGGTCGGCTCTGTTTCATGTAAGGATTATTTCATTCTATGGAAAGAAAAAAATCTGAACAGCAGAAGTTGGTCAAATTTAATGAAAACTAATCTTCATACAGTTGGTTTATTACTTGAGTAAATGTTCGATGTGGCCGCCGTCTTGTCTTATGCAGGTACGAGCACGCTTCAAGACACTTCTAGTTGCATTTAACAGAGACTTATGGTGAATTGTGTTTAAAGTGTTGTAAACAGCATCTTTTAATTCTTGTACGGAGTTGTATCGGGATTCATAAATTCGACCCTTAAGGTAACCCCATAATAAAAAATCTAATGGCGTTAAGTCGGGCGATCGTGGGGGCCACTTTATCGGTCCATATGTACCCATCCAACGGTTTGGAAACTGCTCGTCCAAACACAGTTTACTTGCCCTACTGTTGTGGGCTGGTGCACCATCTTGTGGTAGATTATCAAAAAAAAAAAAAAACACAGCTGCAGAAATAACTTACGTTCCAAATTTGAATTCTTTGCTGCAGAAATAACTTACGTTCCAAATTTGAATTCTTTTTTTTTATAATTTCAAGACTATCGCGTGCCATGATGTTTACGAAGATTTTAAAAAATGTTCTTCTCTTGAATCATCTGGAGCTCTTATCGATTATCGAAATTTAAAAATGGAATAATTTTGAATATTTTTTTACACGCCTAGGCACTTGTAACAATATTAAAAGGCGAATACTACAATTGTATGAAGATTAGTTTTCATTAAATTTGACCAACTTCTGCTGTTCAGATTTTTTTCTTTCTATACAATGAAATAATCCTTACATAAAACAGAGCCGACCCGCGTCAAAAAAAAAATTGACCAACTATAATTTTTTAAGAACAACTCACGCTTGACCAAAAATTTTAATGAGTCAAATTTGTTTACATAAAAAAACACCTAATGTCTCCTTGGACACTTTTCCTCTATCTCCTTTAGATTCGGATTTCCCCATACTGTCCCATTTAAAAAAAACACTCTGTACGCGAAAATACTATATTTTGAGGGACCTTACGAAGTGCTTCAAATTGTCGAGATTTTTACTAAATAGCAACAATGCCCAGCCAAGTACTATATTTTTTTACAGTGTACTATATTTTTGTCGTTTTTTATGGAAAATACTATATCGCCCCCAAAAAATAGTTAGCAAACCCTAGTCGACACATCAGCGCCTCAGCTTGCTGTCTTGTCGTGGCTTTATGCTGTTTTACGTCCTCTTTACCGTCCTCGTATTAAGTAATTCCTTTTGCTTGTTTTGTTTAATTGTGTAATTCGTGACGTTAAATCAATGTATTTTATTTCTTTCAAAAGGGACTTAGATTATCTACTTACCTTCATGCACCATGAGCACAGCAATAGTTGAAATTAGCAAGACACGTAAAGAACTCATTTTGCTAACAGAATTCAAATAATTAAACATCGGTCGTTGATAGTGCTACGGACTGATCAAATGAAGTGCGTATCAACTGCGCAGGGGATAAATACGGAGTACAATACGAGCCACATTAGTTTGGGTATCTGAACGAAGAGTACTATGAATTGTCTCTGAAGTTAGCCTCAAGTCGCCTCCCCGCACAGCCGTCGAACCCCTCTGACACATGTTGTAAGTATATGTAGTACCTACACCTAGCTAACATCACAGCCGCAAACTTAAATTGTGCGTTCTTATTACAGAAAGGGAACATTAGTATTAACTAATAATAAAGGCAATGCCTGACGCGTAGCATGTAACCAATTGAATGTTAAATTGCCACAACCTACCTTACATTCTTATTTATGACTAACAGTACCTGTATGATACTTAGCAGATGTTAGAGTATCTATGTGTCGTTCGATGTTGCCAGATTAAAAGGTAATTCCCCGAATACTATGCATGACTTACTGTAACGACACTCGGTTGACGGCTGACGGAAATGCGAGAAGTCTATACAATGCGGAGTCAAGTTTCGCAGGGCATTCTAGGAACCCTTGTCGTCAATAATAAGTTGAGACCAAATAATAACTCTCTACGTCTCTACGTCATCATCCTGCTAGCGTTATTCCCGGTTGTGCCTCTAAAGGAGCCCGGGGTCCGCTTTGACACCTAATCCCACGATTTGGCATAGGCGCTAGTTTTACGAAAGCGACTGCCTTCCAACCCAGAGAGAAAACTAGACCTTATTGGGATTAGGCCGGTTTCCTCACGATGTTTTCCTGCACCCAAAAGCTAACGGTAAATATTCCGTACATAAATAAGTTCCGAAAAACTCATTGGTACGAGCCGAGATTCGAACCCACGACCGCCGCTTGACAGCCGCATACCTGAACCACTAGGCTCTCTCGACGTCTCTACGTACGTATGAAAAATAAGTAGGTATAGGTAATCCATACTAATAATATAAATGCGAAAGTGTGTCTGTCTGTCTGTCTGCAGAGTTGCAGACCCCGTATCATGGTCGGCCTTATCACGCGATAAGTGACAAGATAGTGCGTCCGTCTCGTTATATTGAACGGTGTCAGCCAGTGACGGACGCTCTCTCTTGCCACTTATCGTGTGATAAGGCCGTCCATGCTACGGGGTCAGGTCTGCCTTACTACACGGGGGGTGACAGTTTGCATGGAGCTACGATGTAGGTACTTAAACGAATTCCACGCGGACGAAGTCACGGGCAGAGCTAGTACCTATATAAATTATGAAGACAGCCATGTCAACATTTTTATAGACGACGTTGTTCTCTGCGCCTACAAAATGCCTAGGTAGTTATACAAAACGTGATCTCGCTTGATCTGCCAAGTCGAGCAAAACAGCGGCACGGCCGTACCACCCTTTTCTCGAAGCAGTTCAGGCCATTTTCGATAAAACCTTGTTGTGTATAAAACTAGAAGCCTGCATTTTCATATATTGTATAAACACGGTATATTTCAAGTTTCATTCAATTTGAACCAGTACCTAGTTTAAGAATTATAACTAGTCAAAGTTTCTTCATTTTGTCACTCACTCGCTGACTGACTGACCGATCATCAAAACTCTAAGGCACTTCTAGTTCTAGCAAACATAGAAGCTTCAAATTTAGAATACAATTAGTGTTTAGTATATAAATCAAGGAAAAACTAAAATATTTTGCAATTTCGATCCAGTTTCCTAATTACAAAGTTACATTTACAGTAAATGGGACAAAAAATTAAAAAGCAAGAATGGGACTGCATTTATAATTTTTATGTATTGATAAAACAATAACCTACAAAAAGAAGTGATATCCCATAAAAAATATTCCATGCAAAAAAGAGGCCAAGTCTCGAAACTCTTCCACCGTAAAAAGTTGTGAGATACTTCGTAGAGCCAAGTCTCAGGCATTCTTATTAATCTTTATTTGCTTGCTAAATAAAATTCTGCAATTTGGCAATCACACAATTTTACTGCATTTATGGATTTTTGCATACCTAAAACTTAGTATTGTGTAATTGCCATTGCCCTCTTTTTTACATGGAATGTTATGGGATATCGTACTTGCGTCTCTCAGTTCCACTAACAATATTTATAAGTGTACGAAATTGGCTGTTGCTCTCCAGGGGACCGATTTTTGACTTTCGAGCATCGACTCTTTCACTCGGAAACTGTCAAAAATGATGAAATGCAATTTTGATATAGCGATAGAAAAATTAAAAACGAGTGGTATCGACCTCTCGTATTAAATTTTATCGGTAGAAAGTAAGTGCCTGCCATTTTGACACTACAAACGTATTTACTTTTATTTGATTTTGGAGCGCTCGAAACGAACAGACTGCCTGTTAGATTAGGGCTATTTTTTTAAATATGCACTTTTTGATGAATAATATAATGAAGAATTACAAAGAGAAAACAATATGAAAGAATATTAACAAAGAGAGTGTATGCGGGAAAAGTGGATGGTATATACATTGGAACGGGACGACCTCGTCGAACTTTTTCCGACCTAATCGGAGAAATCCTAAAGAAAGGTCAGAGGCTCTAGTATAAGTTTTGCCGAAACAAAACGTTACAACCGCGTTCGCATTTAGCTGGCAAATCACATACAAATTGAGGGTATACTAGAGCCTCAGGTCAATAGTTATTATAGTACCCCGACGAGCATGTATGAAGAATGTCATGAGTGAATGAAGCAAAAAAGGTTTGTCAAGATCGTACCTATATTCGTAGCAAGTGGAGATCCGTGATTTTCCTAACCCTCCGGGTAATTGGCGTGATTAATATATGTGTAATATAATATTTATTAGTTTTCTTTAATAATTAAAAAACGAAGGCATGTGTTTATAAAGAGTGTAAAACAGTGTTCTAATTGTAATTGCCATACGATAAATAAATAAATTACAAACGGAGCACAAATCTATACTTAGTAAAAATAAAGTACCTACTCAAACACTTATGTACGATTCTCACCGACCGGGCCGGAGCGGGCCAGAGCGCGCCTGAGCGTATTCAACAAGTTTCCACAGGAGTTTGAAGCTTTAATACAGTAGACGTTACGTTTCATATTTGAATGGATTTGCGGCGCCTGTCGGCCCCTCGCGGACGTGGATAACAGCGTCACATCTGACCGGCTCCGTCCGGCTTTTGCCTACTGCACGTCTAAAACGCGGTCGGCTACCGTCGGGTGCTGGCGCATCCGTTGCGATGCGCCACCAGGTGACCCGCCCGGCCCGTTCGGTGGGAATCGTACATAAGGTACTTACCAGCAAACTTAAATTAGGCTTAATTAAATAGGTATACGTTTAAAAGTATACAAACAAACATACCGTGATGTTAAAACTATTTAAATGAGGTAGGCAAAAGAAGGAAAGAGGGTGCAAACTTTCTTATCTTAATAAGGCATAGTGTATATATTCAAGGGTACTTTTTTTAAATTTCCTTTATATAAACAAAATTTAATTACTGTAAAAAAATGAGAAACTGTTTCAGAATGTTTGCGCGAGAGACACTTCCAAAGTGGTAAAATGTGTGTGTGTGTGTCCCCTTTAACTTCTAAAATAAGAGAATGATAAACCTAAAAAAATATATGATTTACATTACCATGCAAACTTCCACCGAAAATTGGTTTGAACGAGATCTAGTAAGTAGTTTTTTTTAATACGTTATAAATCGTAAACCGCAATTTACCTTTCATTCAACGAATAATGGTACGGAACCCTTTGTGAGCGAGTCCGACTCGCACTTGGCCGATTTTCAATACATCAAGCACGGAGTCTCAAGGGAGCAAAATGATATTTACGGCGAGGAAGGTATATTGAATTCTGAGTGAAGCGAAAGATGTGAATCTTTGATACTCTTTAGGTTAAATTATGGAGATATTGTTTATGGACCTCGATTACTGGCAAAGACTCGGCGTCTAGTACAACGTGTACAAAATGCATGTACTCGTTTCTGTTACTCAATCCCACCTAGACCCTACCTACCACATCACACCTTACTTTAACAAGGCTTCAACATTAAACATGTCCTCACGCAGACATTTACATCTCACGTGTCTTTTATTTGATGTGATGAAATACAAAGGATAAGCGTTTCATCTTTTCACAAAAGGCATGGCACCAGGTCGACACATCGATGTCTCCTGGAAGTACACCCACACAGGACAGCTGCTTTTACAGGTAGTTTCCGTTATCTTGAAACCAAATGCTGGAATAACATTCCTCCACCAATTAGATGCTTACCATCGAAACTTTCATTTAAGTCGCACTTTAAGAAGATGCTCACAGAGAAGCAAGTGGTAGGAATTCTGCACGGCTATTTGGTTGCAGATTTCGTTGTGTGACTGTGCACTCAAAACGACGTTGACTCTCCTTTCTTCCTCGTTTCCTTCTTTACACCGATCGGTATACATTTTTTTTTTTTCTTTTTATCGTACCACTTTTTTGTTGTCTGAGTTATAAAAGTAAAATTACTATTTGTTTACGTATGTTTGTCCTTCCATATATATTTTCTACTCATATACCAGTGTTTTGTTTAATTGCGAGCAAAGCTACGCACTGAGTTGGAGCCCTTTTGTCTTGCTGCAATGCACACAGTTTATTTCTGTGCATAAAAACTGATTGTTTTATGTTATTTTAATGTTCTTGTAAGTTTTGTGTTTTCTGTATTTTTTTTCTCTTATTGTAATGTGTGTGTATTTTAGCAAAACAAATAAATGATTTATCTATCTATCTATCTTATCTAAAGATACCTATTAGTCCTATTACAATACAATCCTGAGCGCAGCGAGAGATTCTAAAGTAAGACCTTGAGCGTAACTAGAGGTTCAAGTGTTTACGCCTAAGACGGAAATAAACGTAATGTTCACAATGTTCACACCTTCTATGAAGGAAAATTTGGGAAAAATCATTTGAGGGTACCAATCGCTCTTTTCTGAACATCAGAATCAGGGAAGAACAGTACAACTTTGATCCCTTAACCTTGGGGGCAACAATGTTTTCTAGATAGCAGGTGTAAAAAGCTTGTTTGTTCCAGTTCCCCAGCAAGGCTCGCTACGGATCACGACTGAGTTCGGCATCATGGAGGTGGCTCCCAACGAGATCGCCGTCGTCCAGCTGGGCATGAGGTTCGCTGTGGCTGTGGAAGGTCCCTCAAGGTAATACCTATGTACAGAATCTTGAAGCAAATTATTTATTTATTAAATCTTTATTGCACAAAAGAATATCTTTTAGTACAAAAGGCGGACTTAATGCTATAAAGCATTATCTACCAGTCAACCTTAAGGCAAATCAGATAAAATGTGGGCAGTGCAACTTAATTTAAAACAAAAACTCTATAACTGTCTAAGGATGCGATGAATAATAATATATAGTGACGATAGTGCGAGAAAAATCGAGAGAGGTCGCACGCCGTCTTGTGATGTGATAGCCGAGCAGGACGGGATGGCCCGCGAGATAGACTACCCGTCTCTTTTTAATTGGAACGCTTAAAAAGACGCGGTAGTATAGTCTATATATATATGTGTCTAGTGAAAGAGTTTTCGAAATCTGAAGAGTTTCGGAGATTACCCGGATTACCCCCTACATACAAAGTTACAAAGCTCACAAACTTTTCCTCTTTATTACCCGCGATGGAACGGAGAGGGTATAGAGAGAGAGCGAGGGTGTTTGTTTGTGTACACCATGTTCCCATCTATCTCCAAAATGGCTAGACCGATTTATTTGCGGTTTTTAGCAACGGGTATGGGGTTCATGAGGAGTGTTTGTTAGATAGGTGATTTTATGTTAATTGTTAACTCACCAGGGGGCGCTGTAGTGAACATTTTACACGAATATTGCCAATTACCTCCAAAACGGCCAAACCGATTTAGATGCGGTTTTCGGTAATAGATGTGTGGTTCGTCAAGGGTGGGTGTAGGGACGCAGATTGCTTAGTAGGCATTTCGCGCTACTAAGCAATACGCCCGTTCCACAGTTGGTCTTTGCCCGTCGCGCGCACCGATCACTACCTACTCGATAATAAATTATTATAACTACTCCCGTCGTTTCGCTGTATCACATTCCACCAAGGGCACGTCTTTCGCCACATTGGTGACCCCGACGTGATGATACGTGATCAGCGAAATGGCGGACCGGTATCAGGAGTATGTTGAGTTCCTCATCGGGGAGCTCGTGGAGACGCGTACGAGCGACGCCGCGACGCAAGGTGACCGTGGCACACCGCGAGGGACGACCACCGACGCCGACGACGCCAGCGGCACGGCCAGCCGCTGCATCGGTGACGGCAGTGCCTCGTCGCGCCAGGAGTGCGCCACGTCACGTGGACTGGGGGCCGGCGGTGGGAATAAGCGGGCAGAGGCCGCTGCACATCCGGGTCGAATCGCCGGAAAATGTGGCAGCACGACCGTCGCCCGCCCAGCAGCCGAGTGTCCGCGACTGTTTCTACCATCAGGCGCATGGGGCGATGGCACGCAAGTGCCGGGTTCCCTGCCGGTGGCAGCTGTCGGCGGCAGCCCCTAGGCCCACGACGCGCAATTAGGCAGGCCGCGGGCGTACGCCAGCGGCAGCGATAAAAAGCGTATTTAAGAATGTAAGTGACAGTGCGCTGCAGTGTATGTGTTTTTTTTTCTATTTTTTTTTTTCTTTCTGTAAATTCAAGTGTTTTCGGAAGGGCTACATAAGGTGTTGATACCCAAATTATCGTAGGTCAGACGTATTGCTAGTCGCAAAACGCGGCACAATGAGGCTGACACCGCCGGAGCATTCCCGAATCATGGCGGGACTCCGGGCATGTAATTGAATAGCAACGGGCCACCTTAAGCACTCCGGAAACTACTTTCTTTTACGTAAGTTCATACAAAAGTGTTAGCTACGCTGTCATTTTCATTTATTTTATTTTGTTGTGCTAGAAATATACGAACCCAATCTATGTACGTCGCCAAGACTGCTAAGCTGAAAGTGTCCACGTATTTCGGCTCCCTGGACGTTGGGAGATAATAGATAGTAAATATATATATTATCTTAGCATTAGGTCTTATGTACATTTCTCTTATATTTCTTTTATGTTCTTTTTTTTCTTAAGTATAAAATTTTGCATGAACAGCTAAACAGTCTAAAGTATGTATAAAGTAAATATGATTTCTTAATTTGTAATCCTTAATCTTAATGTGTAATCGTACTGAAAGCTATTGGTGCATGTTGTGGTTACCTTTAATTAGATAAGCATCCAGTTAGAATAAAAATAGAACTTAGATATTGTAAAATCCTAAATAAATAAATAAAAGACGAAAATAGATCGCGTTCCGCACAATGTTTGTGTCATGCGGGATCAGCGAGATCGACAGTAGGCAATAGGGTACACGAACTTTGTCAAACCGATCATCGCTGCGCCGCAGTAAGTAGTATGTTGGGTAACGCATGCTGAGGGAATCAAACATATTTAGCGGGATTATGAATGTGGCAGCTCGAGGGATATTTCGGAGACGAGATAGTGAGAGAATGCGCTAATACCTGCCGAATTCTCGTTGCTGGCCACCTAACCGATTAGGCACGATGCTGAAGAGTCGCCAGCAGGCGTTGCTGATCCACGGTCGCCACAGATTAGGTACCGATGCTGAAGGATTGCCAGAACGGAACGACTAATCACGGGGTTAACCGAACAATCCGCGTAGTGTCATTCCGACTCAGCGTTCGTGACGAGCCAACATTAATGTTTTGCAACAATGTCATATTTGGTTCCACAAGAGAGACCCTTGTCATAAATACTTAAGTAGTTCGATATTTTCTTTGTTCAGTTCGCTACACTTGTACTCGCAGGTATTCGCTTACTCGGGCAGGAAACGCGCTCTAGTTCGCGGAACACAGCGCTCGCTCGAGGCAAAGTGCCGAGCACGCGTAATACGCAGCCTGGGACGATGGTCATGGGTAAATGTAATGCGACCCGCCCACATACTGACGAGGTGAATGCCAATGCAGTAAGCGAGTCCGTGCTTGACTTGAGCGAACTTTGTAATGTTTAAATATGGAGTCAGATTAGTTAATCAAATAAGGATCAAATAAGTTTGTAATTTGTATGTATTTTTTTTTTTTTAAAGGGGAAGATTACTGTAGGGACGCAGATTGCTTAGTAGGCATTTCGCGCTACTAAGCAATTCGCCCGTCCCACAGTTAAGTAGTCCTTGCCCGTCGCGCGCACCGATCACTACTCGATAATAAATCATTATAACTACTCCCGTCGTTTTGCTGTATCACATTCCACTAAGGGCACGTCCTTCGCCACAGTGGGTATTATTATTAGCATCTATGTCATCAAGTGAAATTATGGGGTAAAGCGCAATATCTTTTCAATTTTTCTCAATATCCATTCAACAATAAACGTGCTTTTATTCCAGGGGGTACATCCTGGAGGTGTTCGACGGGCACTTCAAGCTGCCGGACCTGGGCCCCATCGGCGCCAACGGACTGGCCAACCCGCGCGACTTCCTCACACCCGTCGCCAAATACCATGACGACGATAATATTGGTAAACTTAACGTTTTCACAGCCGCATGTCGTCTTGCTCAGCCAACTGGGGAAATACCTGACTATCTTATAGAAAGCCGCAGAAATACTAACAACTACCAGGTACTCCTTGCTCTATAGACATGTGCCGTGTGTTACTGGATGTCAATGAGGTCGCCAGCTCCCGAGTATGCGCTATTACTGTATTTGTATCTTGCTGTAGACATAAAGAATCACCAAATCGACATAGGGCCATCACCACACCTACAGAGCCAGTAGTGGTGGAGTTTGGCTACGTTCTTTTTTGCAACGTCAATTCGCCAGTTGAGTTGCTCCAAATAAGAGCGCGATGACATTCCGTACCTCTCTTTTAAAGAAGAGTGCGCGACGCAATCGGGACATTGAACTCGCTCAAATGTATGAACGACCGTTCACCGCCCCGCTGTGCGCTGGCGTCCAGACCGTGGCCTATAGTTATAGTAGAATTTTTCTAAACTAAGCTCATGAATGGCCATTGTACTGAGCTTATGAACGCCTTTGTTTGCGGTCCGAACAAAAGCTATTCATGACGCGCGCGTACCCAATTTGCAAAAAAAAATTTGCTCCACATAAAATGTTCATTGTATAATGAACTCTATCGTCTTATTCAATAGATTCAAAATGGACTAAAAGATAACAAAAACCCGCTCCCTACGAGCCAGGTATACAAGGCGCTATGGCAAATTGGAATCTATTGTAAAAGAAGATAGAGTTCATTATTCAAAGAACATTTTATGTGGCGCAAATTTTTTTTTGCATATTTGTTACGCGCGCGTCTTGAATAGCCTTTGTTCGGACCACAAACAAAGGCATTCATGAGCTCAGTACAATGGCCATTCATGAGCTTAGTTTAGAAAATTTCAACTATACCAGGCAGATTGTGCGATGCGTGCGTGCCTTCTGTGTAACCGCGCGAACCGCACGCATCGCTCACTAAACGCGTCCCGCTGGCGTCTTGCAGCTGTGTGACCACGCCTTTACACTCTCATTTAAATACAAGATCTGCAGTTTTAGCTCATTCATATTATATGACTGATATTTTGCAATTGTTTTTGCCCAGATTTCACAATAATCAGCAAGTACCAAGGCGTGCTATTTGGCGCGCAGCAGCGCCACTCCCCGTTCGACGTGGTGGCGTGGCACGGCAACTACGTGCCTTACAAGTACAACCTCGCCAACTTCATGGTCATCAACTCTGTGTCCTTCGACCACTGCGTGAGTCATTTCACACATGTACTTTAGGTACTGACAAGTATAGTCAGCAGTAGGAAAGCACTACGCGAATTGTGTGATCATATACAATAACCACAAAAACATTTTATTGCACAGCTAAAAATAGTTACCTATTTGTTATACAAGGGTGCGAAGTTGTATTTTACCCGCGAGTGTGGAATTGCAAGCGAAAGGATGTTAAAATAGAATCCCGAGCGTAGCGAGTGTTTCAACACACGAGAAGTAAAATACATTTGCACCCGTGTGTAACAAAACTTTTCACCTCACTGTAGCGAGATAAGTGCAACATGCAAAACAACTTTTTTTTTTTTACAGTAATATTATAACTAAGTAATCAAGTAGAATTTTGGTCAAGTGCGAGTCGGATTTTAGTTTTTTCATACATTTTGAGACCCAGCGCCTGATGAAAGCAACAAGCAATTTTTTAGTAGTCACGCATATCACACCAATCTTAATAAAGATTGGTGTGTCTTATGCGTGACTACTTTTCACTGGATGTAACATACTTACCCACTAACTGAAATTGGTCATCAGACTCCGACCATTACCTAGATGATCAGATCCCTGATCGCCGTCTTCAGATCTGTTATTTGAAATGTCACCAGGACCCCTCAATATTCACGGTGCTGACGTGTCCCTCAACGAAGCCCGGAGTCGCCATCGCGGACTTCGTGATCTTCCCGCCGCGCTGGTCGGTGCAGGAGGATACGTTCCGACCGCCATACTACCACAGTTAGTTTCAGAGCGGTTACACATTGAGACTTTTTGCAAGGGTACAGTCGCGGTACAGATGCGTCGTCGTTGCCTTATACCGCTGTTTCGGTACTTTATTATGGTGAAGCAGGACACGTAACTATTGAAATCCATGATAAAATTAACTGGCTTTATTAGTAAATCCTCAGTCATCACCGTTAAGAAAATAATCAAAATGCTCCATTCCGCTTTTTAGAAATCTGCCTTTCTTCTTCTTGTGAATTATTTAAGAGTCCGCAGTAAGCTCGGCCGAATTTCACCTTCCCATACAAACGTAGTTACGCTCTCATTTAAAAACTACGTGTTGGATTGTTACGAAACTTTGCATATACAATGAAATGTGGTATATCTATGTCTGTAATTTATAAACTAATTACAGACATAGATATTCCTCATGTGATTGTGCATGCAAAGTTTCGTTAAAATCCAACACGTAGTTTTAAAATGAGAGCGTAAGTAACTACGTTTGTATGGAGAATCGAGCTTACTGCGGACTCTTAACCGTCTGTGATGTCCTGATATCTACTCTAGAATCAGGAATAAGTAACGACTATCTATGTGAATGGCATCATAGACAAAAAGTAGCCAAGTATAGCACAACCGGCACAACACTTCTTGTTTTATTGTAGGGGCAAGGCCAGAGCCTGATTTAGAGTTCTGACCGCCCTAGGCTAACTATGAAATGTAAGTAAGTCTCAGGTCAGTGCCGCGCCCCCGGCCGCCCCCTTGCTTGGTCCTTGCGCGCTAGGCTCTAGCCTTATTAGCCTGTGGGTAAATCAGGCCCTGGGCAAGGCAAAGATTGCTGACCGCTATTATTCCAGGGAACTGTATGAGCGAGTTCATGGGGCTGATCCTGGGCGCGTACGAGGCGAAGGCGGGCGGGTTCCTGCCGGGCGGCGCCTCGCTGCACTCGCTCATGACCCCGCACGGGCCCGACGCGCAGTGCTTCGCGGCGGCCTCGCGGGGAGAGCTCGCGCCGCAGAAGATCGCCGTCGGGACTCAGGTGAGCTATGCGGATGCACTTGGGTCGTACACAGATTTAGGGCGAGTTGCACCGACTTACGATTACAGACCGATCAACGTTAAAGATGGCGCCGGGAGCTGTCATCCCATAGAAACTGGTCAAACTTTCCATTGGTGCAACCCACCCTTAGGTTCGCGTCTTTCCTGTGGACATTATCAAAGTTAAGGGCTACGAAGTCTAATTTTTGGTTAGACTATTCTAATCCGCATAAACGGCGTCTCCTCTTTGATATTACTATGCGATAAAAACATTATTTATATGCACGTGAGCTCTTAATTATTGACCACAGGAGAGACGAATTTTGTTTGTACTCTGTATTAACCACTTGCGGATCCAGGGGCCGGCTTAGGGGCTCAAGCCCCGCCAAAAGCCTTTGCTTACCAAAATCTGACCTCAGCGGGGTAAAGCCAAAAATCCTGAATCAGCGGACTGGTCAGAATGTATCAGGTCTTCCATTACCTTGTCGCCAAGACTGGTAAACCCAAAGTAATCGTTATGAATATTGGTGTGTATTGGTGGTGTTGGACGCCAGGTCCTCTAAAAAATTTTAAAAGTCAGTCATGTGACACAGTTCAGGAAGTTCCATCTTGTTTCCCACTACAGTTTTTTTTTTTTTTTTCTCGGCAGTCCTTCATGTTTGAATCATCACTAAGCATGGCTATAACCAAGTGGGCGGCTGAGACGTGTCAGAAACTGGACGCCAAGTACTACGAGTGCTGGCAGGCGCTTCCCAAGCTGTTCTCGGACAATATCAACATCTAAACGAAGCTCTCATTGGCCAGTCAAATTATACGGGCGAGGAATCCCCTAGCGTTTGAACCGCTCGGTTCTAACGTCATTGTCGGCTCAAAATTATTCCAGCAGAGGTGAAACGTACCGCGGAACTTTGATTAAAAAAGACTCGGGTACCTGTATTAGTCTGTAATTAGTTTATATTGCTTCAGATACCATAGTAAAAAAATACAGCGAATTTAATTTTTTCATACAAAACTTGTTTTTGCTGTATTTCGTTTGTGTTATAAACTGGAACCATATAAACTAATTACAGACATAGATATACCTCATGTCATTGTATATGCAAAGTTTCGTCACAAACCAACACGTAGTTTTAAAATTAGAGCGTAACTACGTTTGTATGGGAAGGTGAAAATCGGCCGAGCTTACTGCGGACTCTTAATAACGCTGAATATTCACCCATGCGTGGATCAAGCCAAGAAAACACCATCCACTTATGATCTCTTCCTACAACTGATGTTGTCCCGAACTAAATACAGGAATGGGTGTATATCCTCAGCTCTCGCTACGCGCAGGTTTACCTGGCCAGCCTTTAGCACGGATTCTATTAATCCTGTGTTAGTCGTTTAAAAATATGTTTGGTGTCATTTACACTGAGATCCACTTTTCGTACTTACTCTGTTTCGTATGTAAATGTTGTATTTGTATTATGTTGAAATAAAGACTACCTAACCTTGTTATGCGGTGTTTTAGTATTACCTGTGCACATCCGGGTAAATGATAGAATGCAGATGGTGTGACATGAGTATTTAGGTATAAAAGAAAAGCCAATTACGTATTACTTACTTTTATTCGTAATAATAGCGAGACTTAAAATTATCATCCATTACTGCATTAACATTATAAAATACCCTCGTTCAGTCGCGTCACCCGAGAAATGTACAGAAAACACCATTCTGAAGTAAACCTTGTGACTTAAGGATCAGTGAATAAATAAAATGAGATTTGATGACGCGGTTTTATGGAAACGTTTACATTTGTGCCTTCTAGGACTAAGTATACCAATGAGTTCTCTTTAACACGTTCACTGTCCTCATGCAAAAAGATCTGACAATGTCACATGTCCAAGTATGCTTCCAGTTCGAAGCTGTGAATTCATTGTGGAAGCAAGGACTCCTGAAAAGCAGGTGTATGACCCATCACTGGGAGCACTCGGGCAGGGAACGTGTTAAGATAATAAAAATTAAATACTGGACAAGAACGGAATAAGAAAACAGGAAAACAAGTTTTCAGCCCTTGACGAGATTCACGGAATTTGGACCCTTCCTCTGCATCAATCAACATAATCACATTATTTCAAGAAGTTCAATTAAGAGAATTGTAACGGACGCTAGCACCTAATATTATTATAGGTTAATGTGTATTGTATTGATGAATATACTGAATTAAACTACATGCTTGTATTAAACTATTTGATATGAGTTTATGACTATAACACAACAGTTACTGTGCAGTAAATTATTAGGTTTAAATCAAATCTTCACAATTTGACACATAGTTTGAAAGAGTGAGCTCAGCTCATAGCTATAAATGAGTACAGATGAACTTGGCAAAAGGATTCCTGCCCGGGTGTGATACATACCCAGGATGTCAGGTCGATTCACGACAGCTGGCGCGGAAAATATATGAAACTATCTTTAAGTTCATAGATATTATGCGCTAGCTCTTGTGAATCGACGTGTACTATCGACAAAATTGAATCCTGACCCACTATGGAACCTTGTTACAATTAACTGACATATTAACGTCATATGATCTTACGTATGTTCGTTCATTGTAACAAGGTTCTATGGTGGGTCATGATTCAGTTGGTTCGATAGTACAATGCAACTTCACATGAAAATCATAAATTATAGATGCCACGAGGAGTTGTCGAGACAACGCACACAGCTTCAATGCCAAAAAATGTTTCCTCCCGATAACAATTGACAGAGTTGGATGTAATATTGACGTTCACGTAAACACGTGATACGTAGTAAAATCAGTCCATTCGGGCATTTCTTTATCTTTTTTTCCCGTCAGTCATAGGTACTGACGGCAAAAAAAAGAGCTGTGTGCAATCCTTTCGCTTCAATCCTCGTTGCGATATCGATACTATAATGATGAAGCAGGTAAACTACTTCATTATTCAATACACGCAATACATCTACGGAATTTATGCGAGATGTTCAACAACTTATAAACATCGTTATTACATTTTAAACCTTTCAAATCAGATTGAATGTTTTTGTTTTTTCCACATCACAAATAATTCCATATACATATATATACTCTCGACCTACCTGATACGAACACAACCGACTTGGATACCGTTGCTAATATTAACTAGCTAACTAAACAGTCCTAACTTCTAAAATTTTCGAAATCGTGAGTTAACTGAGGTTGCATCCGACCCGATCCAAAAGGAATCTAATTCTATGAATTTAGGAACAGGGCTAGTAGAGTTGGGTTATCCAATCTCTTCTCTTACGTAGTCTCTGCGGAACATTTTCACGCCTTATTTATATTAGTACGAAAATGCAATCGGATGCCATGCCCCATCTATCATAGTAAAATCTCAAAGATAGCTCTTAAAGGGGCCCGACCAAAAGCAAAAAGGGTTGGGTAAATTCTGGGCCAAAGATTCCTTTTGATTCAGACGCCGAACTGTAAGGTCCATGTCGGGACACGCAAAAATAGTGATAAATAAATAATGACATCGTCACACAATTGATGTCTTCTCATTTTTGTTATATTCCCTATCATCTCATTTTAAAAGATAACTACATCTGACATTATGGGTTTTGCTTTTCGCAAAATTATTTTCATTTTTTGGCCAATCCTTTTGTAACCATCCAACTTTTCTGCCCGATTTGACGTTCAGTTGTCAGAATTATGTTGTGGCTCCATTTGCACAGCGCTAACGAAGCTGTATTTTGTTTGAGTATGCTGTGCGACGATGCTTTAAACACCAATGTTTTATCGAGCGGTCCACGCTACGCAAGTTACCCCCGGTTTCCTAAAGATCCGTTAGACCTTACGTCGGTCTGTAATGTTAAAAAAATTACTGAGGTACTAAAATTTCATCTGACATTTGGTATAACGCATCGTAATAAAACCGGACCTAAGTTTACTTGAACAGTAGCATATCACTGGCAAAGGACACCTTAATATCTTTGATCGTCTTGTATTGCAAAACAAATGGGGCCAATATTCCTGAATCTGACGGTATGGATAACATTAAGGTTCTACAGACGTGCCTAATAGTCACCAAATGTATTATAGTATGGGCCGACCGGTAGGATAACATGTCACGTCAGACAGTAGACTCCATAAGTGGCGCGCTCTTAGCGGTGGCGTCTGTCACACAAAATTACGGAATGATACACGTCAGATTCCAGAATATTCGCAAGATCGCGCCGCAGATAAACGTTCCACACTTAAGCAACAAGGACCTTAACCCGTTGCGGTAAGGTTCAAAGTGAAGCGTGTCCGACGGGGGGAGGAGCGCAGTGGGACTAGCCGTGGTTGACGTTGACGCCGGACTCGAGCTCCGAGGCGGGCGTCTCGGGTTCCTCGTCGTTGTAGATGTTCTCTGCCATCTGCCAGACCTGTAACAACATACGAACATTTTACTTTATTGTATTAGATTCACCCTAATTTCTACCTAGGAGTACTGGGGCCGTAGACAAGGTTACAATCAGCCGTGTCCACACCGGCCGAGCGGCTCGCGCGAACGGCTCGCCCGAGCCATCAAAAACGCTCGCCCGAACGGTTCGGGCGAGCCGTCAAAAGGGTCGGCCGCAAGCGCTCGGTCGGTGTGGACGGGCGTTCGGGCAAACGCGCGCGGCTCGCCCGAGCTGATCTGGCTTTTACCTACCGATAGTTGAGCTCACGATCACGATGAAGCCGCACGTGCGCACAGCTGTCGCTGCGACAACGTTAATTTTGCTTTTGCTTGTTTGAATTCGAAATCGGAAGAAATGTATTTAAAAAAAAAAGCCGCAAAATGAGGATGCGCAAAATTTTTGAGAACCGAAAAGAGGCCGGGATAAAATTATTTGATCAATTGTGTTATGATCAGAGCGAAGACGCCTACCTATTGAAATTCCTACTAGGTAGGTACTACTCAATCTACCAATCCTTCCAGCTGACAAACAAACCCATGCGTGTCGAACTCAGTTACGCAAGTCCCAAATCCGCCTCAACTCGTCTCACTACCAAGTTACCAACCGCCAGTAGGTATAACTTGATCCCTAATTTCCCAATATCAATATGTAATGTAGGTATCCAGGGGTCAAGCTAGTTTTGACCTTTTCCAACGCAGCGACTTCGAATGAACTTTAATAAGTTACCTTGATAAAAAAAAGACCGGGTTGCACTCCGGGAGTGCCGGCAGAAGTGCAAACTTGATGAATTTTAATTTTGCAAAAAAAAAAACCCTTCCTCCCCCCACTCTCCCCCTGCGTGCCAATATATCTAATAACAACCTTATTAGTAGTACGCTATAGTTCAACCTAACTCAGCAAAATTGATGAAGGAAAAGAAGAATAAAATACCAACTTGTTTTTGCCATTGCCAAATATTTTTCAAAGCTTTATCTCTTTAGGAATAACGTCCATATTCGAACTCCACATTCGAACACCACTCCCCGAAGTGCAACCCGGTCTTTTTTTTATCAAGGTAACTTATTAAAGTTCATTCGAAGTCGCTGCGTTGGAAAAGGTAAAAACTAGCTTGACCCCTGGGAACCTACATTACATATTGATATTGGGAAATTAGGGATCAAGTTATACCTACTGGCGGTTGGTAACTTGGTAGTGAGACGAGTTGAGGCGGATTTGGGAATTGCGTAACTGAGTTCGACACGCATGGGTTTGTTTGTCAGCTGGAAGGATTGGTAGATTGAGTAGTACCTACCTAGTAGGAATTTCAATAGGTAGGCGTCTTCACTCTGATCATAACACAATTGATCAAATAATTTTATCCCGGCCTCTTTTCGGTTCTCAAAAATTTTGCGCATCCACATTTTGCGGCTTTTTTTTTTAATACATTTCTTCCGATTTTGAATTCGAACAAGCAAAAGCAAAATTAACGTTGTCGCAGCGACAGCTATGCGCACGTGCGGCTTCATCGTGATCGTGAGCTCAACTATCGGTAGGTAAATTCGCCCGAGCCGCTCGCTGGCTCGGGCGAGCCGCGCGCGTTTGCGCGAGCGCCCGTCCACACCGACCGAGCGCTTGCGGCCGACCCTTTTGACGGCTCGCCCGAGCCTTCTGACGGCTCGCCCGAACCGTTCGGGCGAGCGTTTTAGATGGCTCGGGCGAGCCGTTCGGGCGAGCCGCTCGGCCGGTGTGGACACGGCTAATAGAAAATAATAAAATGTAAGGGAATGACATCCCGACGAAACTTTTCGTTAACATGTGTCATTCCCATACATTGTATTAGTTTTGTATTGGCGTTAGCACTTGTCGGTTGTAACCTTGTCTAGGCCCCCTTGTGAAAGAGACACGCACGGGCGTAAAACGCGAACCACGTGCGGAGTTCTAGTACGGCCATATTGTTCCAGTAGCGCTTTGCACGTGAGATTACAACTTTCTATAACCTTTCAACAACTTACAGGTCGATTCACGAGAGCTGGCGCGGAAAATATATGAAACTGTCATTAATTTCATAGACATTACGCGCCAGCTCTTGTGAATCGACCAGAGGCTCTAGTATAAGTTTTACCGAAACAAAACGTTAAGACCGCGTTTGCGTTTAGCTGTCAAATCTCATAAAAATTGAGGGTAAAACGCAAACGCGATCGTAAAGTTTTGTTTCGGTAAAACTTATACTAGAGCCTCTGTACTACAGTAATTACAAGTTTTATTTCAACTTGCAAGTCAAGTATAGCCAACTGAATTAAAAAACCCGTGTAAGTTCGGTGACAACGCCATATAATGGCACCAACAAGCTGATCTGCTGATGGAGACGGAATGTGGCCATAGCAACTCCTAAACTACACAAGATAAACGCGTCTTCTTTGGGCTCATTAGAGGCCTCTCAACAAGTACCTAGTTGAAGACTGTGCTAAAAAACATTACACTCCTTTTCGTTGCACAGTCGTGTAATAAAAGAAGTAGTTGGCATCAAAAGCTTGTACCTAAATGTTTTTATTTTGATTGAAACTATTTGTGAGCACTATTATTTAAAAAAAATCTCTTGGAATTGGTTACTTTTAGTTGCCTGCATCATCCCTTAAGTCCTAGATCTCTATTCCATATCAGCTTTGCCCGCAAAAATTACTCACGGCATACTTTTTTCAGACGAGTCCCTAGATTTTAAAATAAGTATCTGATCGATATTGATCCTTTTCATCAATCATTGTTAAGTCTCAAATTGTTAGTAAAATGTAAGTTATTTTCTTAGTTCTTCCGGAAGTGTTATAATTACCTAATGTAAACGTTACTCTTCAGATCATGTATTCTAACTGAAAAATGTCTACATTCATTTTTAGTTGCATGGTTAATATTCTTTCTTTTTTTTTGTTAACACATTATCAAATATTAATGAACCTCCAGGTCTTTAGCATTATGTCTGTTGGTACTCTATGTGTACCCCTTATATATTTGACCTTATATATATGACTGTTGTGTTTCTAAATAAATAAATAAAATAAAAAAAAGTATTGCCACGCATAGTGACCTGCATGATGTTGTCCTCGGACACGGAGCAGATGACCCAGGGCTCGTTGGGGTTCCAGGAGAAGTCGGAGATCTTGGCGGTGTGCCCGCCGTGGATAAACAGCAGCTCGGGCGGGCCGTCCTCCGCGTCGTCCGCCGTCTGCTCCTCGCCGATCTTCGACAGGTCCCACACGTGCAGTCTGTACATACAATCATAATTAAAACATTATTTTTGCTTCTTCACGTTTATTTTTAACATTTCTAAGCAATCTCTTCACACATGTCCGGTATGAGTCGATGCGCCACAGTAAGTAAGTATTCTTAATTACTGACACACGTTGTGATAACTCCATGAGTTCCAAGTTACAGGCTCAGCCTAGTTTGGGACTCACTAATATCGCTTTTCTATTATGTAACTAGTATGTATATGCGTATCGTTTGTAAAATAAAGTTATTCTTATTATTTTTTCTTCTTAGGCTGTAATGTTACCCTATTCACGCAAATTTACGATTTATTGTTTTAATACAGTAGCCGTCCACTGCTCAAAGGTAAGGGCGGAACCTACTAGTTTTTACAGAAGTCTGACCATACATCTTGCGTTGTTGAAGAGGCTCTAACTTAGTTTAAAGGGCGTTTCCATAGCAGCAGGAGGAAACAACGGTTTGACTCTTCAAACCGTTGTTTCCTCTTGCTGCTTGCAAAACAAAGTAGCAAAACCAAAAATTATAGCCCTCATTTTAGGAAATAGCCACTGGAAAGACGCCAACCTAAATCTCAATAGCACATGAGCATGACAGCTGAGCTAATATATGCGTACCTGCGGTCGGTGCCGCTGGAGGCGAGGATGGTCTCGTTGTGCGGCGACCACTGCACCTGGAAGATCTCGTCCTTGTGCGACTCGAACGAGTGCAGCTTTAGCTTGAGGTTGCGCAGGTCCCACAGCGCCACCTGCCGAAACACGATTCCGGTTAGAAAGTTGTTAAGTCATAGATCATATTGTTGAAATTCCTGGGAAGCAGGAAAATTACCTCACAGCACTACTCAGTGTTTCTACTTCACAAAATCTAAAACTCGCGGCAGGAGAAAAGTTTCACAAGTCTTTAGTTATGATCAATGACAAAGGCAAGGCTGCAAATTATCAAAATATTCTCCTTGTCATGCAATCGTAAGGAGCACCATACCTCCAAGAACCATCCTCCTAGAGTTTACACTTTTCTGGGGTCCGCTTTGACACCTAATCCCAAGATTTGGCGTAGGCACTAGTTATACAAAAACCAACTTCCATTTGACCTAGATCGTGTTGGGATTAGACCAGTTTCCTCACGATGTTTTCCTGTCCACCGAAAAGGTACTGTTAAATATCAAATGGTATTTCGTTTATAAGTTTTTTTTCATTCAATGCTACGATCCGGGGTTCGAACCCACGACCTCCAGATTGGAATTCTCGTGCCTTACCGTTCGGCTACAGTAGCTCACCACACCTTCAAGAATATACATCTATATAGAAAGTTCAAGCCACTAGAACGTACAGCCAAGTGCAAAAATATGGGTGCATACAACTTTGTCATATTTCTCACTTGACTGTACATTAGTCCTTCACATTGCGTAATAATTTGTGCTTGTGGATAAGCTTGGGGTACGCGGTTACAAGACTGATGAAGAAGGCCGTGTCCTCACCGTCTTGTCCGCGCTGCCGGTGGCCAAGATGAACTCGGAGTAGGGGTTGAAGCTCAGGCAGTTCACCTCCGCCGTGTGCGCGTCCACCGTGTGAGACGGCTTCGACGTGTTATTGCATCTGCGGAACAAGCCCAGCTAACTTATGTGCCACGATGCCATGTATGGGGCGGGGCTAGTACAATAGGCCGCACGAATCACGTCAATATTACATAATTATTTCTATAGCTGCGTACGAATTAGAGCAGCCTCGGGTTGAGGCACGCACGGCTCAGCTATTTCGCTCAAATTCGTACGCGCACACGCGCAGTGCGCGAGCGGCGCGCGGCGCCGGCCGGAGGCGGTCTTGTGCGCGTGCTCAAAGACGCCTCAGTGTGCGTGCCGAGCGTAAATTGGACGTGTAGCCGAGCTTGCCGCGGACAGAGCGACACGTTCTGACTTGTTTGTGGGCGAGGGGCGGTAATTCGGTGAAATATGATAAACGGAGCCGCGGCTGTCATCGTGTCCGACGCCATTTTGAACGACGCACAATGTCGGCTCGCCGCGAGCACGCTGCCTCAACCGCGCATGTTTATGTGCAACAATTTGGGTCGTCAGCAGCGCGCCGCGCGGGGCGAGCATGCCTCAGGCTGAGCCGCTCAAATTCGTACGCAGCTTTTTAAAGACGAGGAGTAGGTGCGACTTGCGGCCAGCTGTACAGTGGCTAGTATTGTTAGCACATAGTGTCATCACAGTATCTGTGTTTAGGTAAGTTCAATGTTTCTAAAAAGCATTATCTGGTATTAAGCGAGAAACACACGGAGAGCGGTGCGGCGCCGAAGCTCCGCGCGGTCGAGCGGATTGAAATGTTGTATCACGCACGATGTAGGTAATCCGCCTAGACCGACACACTCCTCTGTGTTCCTCCCCTTAGATCAATCAAGATGAATTAAATAGGAAATTATTAATGACATGCAATGAAATAAGTTAACAGGTTAAAACACGAGTTATTATTTACGCTGTAAGCTGTTAGTCTTTCAAATCTATATGTACTTAGGTACAGCCACCCGCAATATTATAATGATTGAACAAAGCACTAAAACTATGTGCCTAAAGTCTACTTCAAGAGCTATTAAGGGTGTCAGATATTTTTATTTGGTCATTTATCTAGCCAGATATTGATGCAGGTCACTGTACATTCAGTTTGCGAGACAGCAACTAGACTACGTATCAAATGAAATGTTGATGTAGTAAACTTGGTAATGAAATGTGTGATATTTACAAGACTTACGCCGAGCCTGCATTAAAACAGTTCTGTACGTCGAAAATGAGTTTACATTGTACAACAAGTGTCGAACACAAATTTTCTCCACCAACGGGTAATGTATGCAACATTCATTACAATAACCTGGTGTCCCATATCATGAGTTTCTGGTCGTCGGCGACGGAGCCGAAGAGCGACTCGTGCAGCAGGTGCCAGGCCACGTCCTCCACCACGGCGGTGTGGCCGGTGAACACCGACTTGGCCTCGATCACGCGGCCCTCCTTGGGTGTCGCGTTGATGTCCCACAGGCAGATCGTGTGGTCGTCGCTGCAAATTATCACACACTTCTAAAAATATAACATTTTTTTTTTAAGTAAAGTCGAAATGTATGCATATTAACGGACTCCACAGGCTTTTTGATGATTTTTGAGTTTATATTCTTCCGTTAAAACTGTAGATAATGGTACAAACGCTTATCGGTTCTCCAATCCTTTATGTAGGTACATTTGCACGCAATCAATTTTGAAAAAAAAAACTTTTTTTAATGATTTATTCAAACATGGTTCAAAAAAACTCTGTTTTCAATATTAGTAATGTTGTCTAGGCACCATTATATATGTAATCTACATATAACTTGTTATTACCACGCACGGGAGATTTTTACTTTTAACGAATTTTTACAAAAGTTACGTCCAAAAACCTGGTTTATAGGCCTAAAATTGCTAAAGCTTGGTGCCTTATATCTCGAAAACTGTGAGTTTTGAAGTAAATCTGGGATACTATCTCGGTAAACCTCGTTGTTGTTAATACAATAATAAGCCATTAAAACACGAAAAAAAGAAGACATCGAAGGTCATTGGGAGGTCCCTATACAGACCTACACAGAAACGAAAAGCCCAATATTATCTAACATGATCCTGCTCTCAATTATAGTTTGATGAATATTTTCTTACCTAGCAGAGAGAAGATATCCATTGAGAATAGGATTCCATGAAAGGCCATAGCCTTCTTTCTGGTGTCCGCGCAATCTGAAATAGGAAAATACATTAATCACACAAGACTTTTTTCAATCAATCTTTAGAACAGGAAAATGATGAGGATGTTTACCAATTCACAGTTACAGCTTTTAATAATACGAGGGCTGCTACTTATGTATCCGGAATAGAGAAAATAATCAAACGTACATTACTAAATATAGTTCTATTATTTTTCAAAATATTCTCCGTGATGATCGTTGCATGTTGCATACCTTTTTAAAGCACTTTTGCCACTCTGATTGAGGTATCTCCAAAACGTGTTGTTTGAACGCGTCGACCGCATCTTCCACGGGTCGAAAATCGTTGACCACGTAATTTATTGTTTACATTTGGAAATAAATAAAAATCATTGGGTGCCAAATCAGGGCTGTACGGTGGGTGACCCGTTAATTCTATATTTTGACCTTCCAAAAATCGAGTTGTTTCGCGTGACGTATGACAGCTGGCGTTGTCATGGTGAAGAATGATTCTGCGTCGCTGGTTGTCTTTACGTATTTCTTCAAACACTTTCTGGTAAACAAATGGTCGTGTACCACTCCGAATTAACCGTTTTACGATTTTCTAGTGGCACTGTAGCCACATGGCCATTCATACCAAAAAAGCAGGCGACCATTTGCTTCAAGGTGCTTTTTGCACGAGTAACTTTCGTAGGGTTCGGCTCATTTTGAAACACCCACACTGTTGATTGCTGTTTAGTTTCGGGATCATACGCATATATCCAAGATTCGTCACCTGTGTAGATATTATAAACAGCTTTTGAGTCACCACGGTTATATTTTTTCAACATTTTTTTGCACCATTCGACGCGAGCCTCTTTTTGATCCTTAGTTAAATTGTGCGGTATCCAACGCGAACAAATTTTTTTTACAGCTAAATGTTCATGTAATATTATATTAATGCTCCTCATAGATATCCCCAGAATTGCCTCTATCTTGCGATACGTAACATGACAGTCATGCATTATAAGTTTCCGCACTGCTTCAATATTTTGTGGTACAACGGCCGATTTCGGGCGACCTTCCTTAACTTCGTCCGTAAGCATACTACGTCCACGATTGAACTCACTAAACCAGTGATACACAGTAGTTTTTGATGGAGCTTCATCACCAAAAATCGTAATAAATCATAGCACGAATATTTTCACGAGTAAGTTCCATTCTTGCAACGAGATAACATTTTAAACCCGCCAAAAACAAAAGACTAGCTACTAGACTAGCTAAAAGACTAGCTAGACTAACTAGTACTCAAGAAAAAAATATATAGCGGCCAGTATTAAAAGAAAGTTCAAATTTTGCCATGGAGGTCAAAAAATGTGTTTAAGAAAGTTGGAATCCTGGATTTCGGATACATAAGTAGCAGCCCTCGTAATAATTTCTGATTTTTTAAATTAAGTTTCTGAAAAAGAAGACCACTGCTAAGAGGAAACGCCGAAACAAACTCAACAGTCAGTCATTTTTTGCCAAAATAATGCGTTGTTATACAGGAAAACAAGACCGAATAAGCTATATAAATGATTAAGCTATTTCGGGCTCTGGTTTGGGCCATGCATTTCTGCCAGTTAGATAGTCCTCAACCATGCAGCCTTTGACAACAATGTTTTCTTTTTCAAGTATTTTTTAAGAGCTGGAAATTAAATTAAATTACTGATAGTGAATTTTTTTTATATATTATTTTATATCTGCGATCAGTCGTAAGACTATAAGCGGATGGGTAGTAGGTGGTAGGTGTTTGGAGAGATAAGACCACTGTCCTAACTCTCGTCTAGTTCAGGTCTCGTCTGATAGTGAATATGAAGTCAGCAACAGTCACCTTAGGTCTGGATGGCATTCCCCCGACGGCTCAGGCTTGGAAGGGTGCTTAGTGTAGTCAAACACCAGCACATCGGAGGAGGGGGTCTTGGTGGCGATGACGCAGGGGTTCTGAGGCATGTAGCGCGCCCGGTTCACCTCACCCTCGTGGTTGATCTTGATCTCTATGTCTATTTTACCCGATACTGAGCCAAAGCCTCCAAATTCTGGAAACAAAGACCACTTGTATTTAATGAATTACTTTAGAGTACTACAAGCTAGATTCAGATTCGTTTATCCACAATGTAAGATTACCCCCCACATGTGTGGTGTTGGGTTAGAATTTCACCACCCTGGGGTTGAAGTGTGTTGTGGGCGATGGGCTAGCAACCTATCACTGCGATATCACATTTTGTTGATCTTTCACTAAAATAAAAGTGAATTGAAGGATAACCACCCCCAGGTGAAGTGTGTTGTGGGCGATGGGCTAGCAACCTGTCACTGCGATATCACATTTTGTTGATCTTTTATACCCACATTTATACTAAAATAAAGGTGAATTGAAGGATAAAGTGAAACTAAGACATATCAGAAAAATGACAGGTGTAACTGATATCACATACACAGTAAAGAAACTGAAAGGGAAATGGATGAAATGGTCCGAGGACATCACTGTTTGGTACCCCCGTGACGGGAAAAGGAGAAAGGGGAGGCAAAGGAAAAGATGGGAGGATGAAATTAGAGAAATGGCTGGACCATCATGGAGAAGAAAAGCCGTAGACAAAAAAGAAATGGCAAATTCTAGGGGAGGCCTTTGCTAAAAGGCAGACTGTCATAAATGAAAGCATCCCGGATGTCAGAACCACAAATTAGAATAAGTGATATGTAAAAGTCATTAATAAAGGCTCTATTTATTTATTTATTTTAAAGGTGAATAAAATATGAATGAATCGGATTACATTATAAATTACATGTCAATTTAAAAAATAATAAGAAAAATAATAAATAACAATTGAAATATAACTATGTACCCTAAACTTGACAGTGTATCTTTAAATGCACACATTTTTTAGACACGATTTTTCGCGCTCTATATACAGTACAACAGAGGCTTGAACGCACGGTTTTTTGAATTTTTGACAAGTTTAGGGTTAAATTTATAATTTCATAGTTATCAAAGTTCACCTAAAAGGATTGTCAATGCATAACATAACAATAATAGGCTAAGGCTCATATATTTTTAAGGGTTTTAATAATAATGTTGGTTATTTCAGAAACCACAATTGCAGTATTGCAAATGTAGGTTAAGAGCGCTATTTGTACGAAATAAATTCATCTAAGAAACTTTTTCTCCTTGTCCAATTAAACTGATGGCTTAGCTTCTAAGTTAGTAAAATCCTGGTAATTAACATAAAATTTGATAATAATCCTCTATAAATATTTTTCAAAAAAAATATTTCTACTGGCCACAGAAGTCACCTGAAAATGAAAGGTATAATCGGAGCTGAAACTAGTTGTCACCAGCATAAATATATGACTATGGGCAATGCTGCAAAAATACCTGATCATCAATTGAAGGTATAATTATATGATAATACGTAGCCGGTAAAAATATGTCATATTTTCAGCTGTCATAATAATAATTTGCCTGTAACAGCTAAGTATCGGATCGGACGGAGTAAAACTATCTGATACTCTACAAAATCAAAATTATGTGTCAAATGACCAGCATAATTATCTATTGAATGTAAAAGCATAACTATCGGAATCGGATCACATAAAGATTGCCAAAATATCTGATATGATTGTCAGTAAACTGTACTGTGGTGACTGTACATATAATTCTACAGAATGATTAAATGATGTGTAAAATATGATTAATAAACTAGCTGATGCCCGCGGCTTCGCCCGCATGGTTATAGGAAAATGTAACATATTGATCTTTCCCGTGGGAATTAGATGTTTTCCCACTGGAAAAGTAGCCTATGTCACTCTCCAGCCTCTAAAGTATCTCTGTACAAAAAATCACATTAATACGACTTTACGTTGCAACGTGAAAGAAGGACAAACAAACACACACACACACACTTACGCATTTATAATATTAGTAAGGATGAATTGAATTGAATGTTAATGTAAAGATGCTTCTCATGATGCCACATGCAACATGAAATTCTATTTCACAATACTAGAAAATATAACAATTTTAACAAATTTTATCACACAAATCTTTCGAGCCCTTTTACAATGCTCACACACTGCAAATTGCTTGAAATGTTGGGATGTATCAATTAAATAATAATACACATGGAAAAATCCCATTCAAATAATCATGTTTAATGGTTGTTTAATGTGTTTATGGGCCGCTTCAGACCAGAATGGCAGCGGCGCGGCGAGCACTTTCAGTGTCAAATAATTTTAAACTTTATCTACATACTAAAAAGTCCAGTACCGCTTGAGAAGCTCGAAAAAGTCGCGCGGCGCCGCGGTGACGCGAGCCGCCTCGCGGCCAAGCGCGTCTTGGCGTACTTTTTAGTATGTAGATAAAGTTTAAAATTATTTGACACGGAAAGTGCTCGCCACGCTGCTGCCATTCCGGTCTGAAGCAGCCCTAAATGCTGTTACAAAAAAAACAGTACATCATTCTTTGTAATATGCGAGTGGACCCGGCACTAGCTGCCCAGTGAATAATATTAGCAAAAACCTAAGACAATATTATTATCAAACAATAGGATCAGTTAAACTTTGATAAATTTAATCAATCCCTTTCGGACCCGTAAAACAAGACCCTGCTAAAGCAAAATGAAGTAAATCAACATGTTTTTGATTCAACAATTAAATGTTATCTATCTGCACAGTTGTATTGGCCAGTTCCAAAAGGGATAAAGTGAAGGTTACCTCTAAAAAAAAACAAATGTTGGTCACTTACCTCCTTTATCATTATCATAATGGCTGGCATCAAACTGCGCATCCTCATTTGGGAGCTGGACACTAGCTATGAGGAGATGGTTCTGTTCATCCGATGTGTGCGTTCCTAGGATTAATCTGGAAAATATCATTCATTTTATCTCATGTTGAACTAGGTTTTATTTATGTTAAAATCAGCTCAGAAACTAAATTACAAAGGCCTGCAGGTAATGTCATTTTTAGGGGGGAAAGTGAACAAAGGAATGTACATGTCATTAACCTGAGGCATGAATGTGATGACCTGATGACAATAGTAGTGTCATACCTGTGCACGGAGTAGTCTTTGCCTTCAGGGCGGGTCACGTCGGGCAGCCACTGCGCGGTCAGCGAGGGCCACTCCAGCGCGTGTGTCATCACCAGGTCGTACAGGAAAGGGGTGTTCTTCTTCCATATCTTGTATTCTTCGTTGATAACCCGCTCCTCGACCGCATCGTCGAAGGTTTCTACAAACGAACACCGATTACACTCACATAAAGCACTTTCGATAACCAACAAATTGAAAGAAAGCTGTCAGACACAACGGCTACAGGAACATCTCGAGATATCGAGTGAACAACAATTACCTCCGTCGCCTTTATCTCCCATTTTACAAATTTGGTTTTCTATTGTTTACTTTTAAGCGGTAGCAACGATTTTAACCCAATTTTACTGAAAATACCGGCCTCGCAAAGGCGCCAAACAACAATCCTTCACAATCCTTGGCGTTGTTCTGTTCGGAAGACAGCACACAAACTTCCGGAGTCAGCTCAACTGGCAAAATTAAATAAAAATCTTTTTGATCGTTAGCATTACAAAGTTACTAAAATGTTGGTGTTATTAAAATTATTTATTAGTTTATTTTTGTTTATACTTTAGATTAAAATGTATTTGAAATAAAGAAACCTAAGCATGACCGGAAACAAGGCGTCCCTATACGTAACAATCTGGCCGCCAACTTATCGTTGTTATATGTTGTGAGCCAACAAATTGGTGCATCTATTTTGAAGGTTTTGCATGTTTCGGATCTCTTCTAACTCGTTGAATTATATCCCGACCGAGCTGTTTGCACCTTGCTCAGTGTTACGTAGTATGACGCGAGGTGCAAACGTAGCTTGGTCGGGTTGTAGTATATAATGCCGGCGCCCAAAAGAGTATAATAAGTATATTTACCCTACTGCTCTGACCAATTGGGCTAAAATCACATAATGTGGATACCCCATTACATCTGTACGCTACACCTAATTCCGACTTCGATATGTTGTACTGACCAATTGGGGTAAAATCACATAATGTGGATACCCCATTTGTTGGCACCATGTTTTCGGGTATATCATGGATCATGGCAACAATTTTACTGAATTGATGTGAGATGTCAAATAAATGAGTTGTGAACATGGCTGATGCTGCAGCCCGTAGGGAAGCCCGGAGAAGGAAAATATTAGATAATTCTCACAATAGGCTTCAACGTATATCTGGAAAATGCGAAGAAGAGATTCCGAAAGGTACAAGTTTGACTCCATTGAATTTCGTTTCCACTTAACCCTTACTGTCTAAAGACTACTGTTTTGTTGCAGAATTATCTTTACAAACCGTAATTCCTAATGAAGGGCACGAAGTTTCATCAACACCTATCCCTAACAGTGTCACAACTATCAGGGGTAACAATTCGCTCAATAATGGTGTCGTGGTTAGCGAGGAACCTTCGCTGGCTGTGTCGACGTCGAGTCGCAGTTACGAAGGCGACGCGGCGGGCGACAGCCTCACGGGGATAGCCGATGACCTGGCAGCTCTCATGTCGCCAGCCCAACCTGCCGCTGCCACCACAAAACCAGTGACCGTTTGGGAGAAACTGATACTATACAAGTATGATGTAGTGCTAGTGTCATTACTCGTTCAACTTCTGTATAGTTTTTCAATGTTGACATTTGACGAAACATACTTTTTCCTGCCCCTAGTGGCTTATATTGTTACTAAGATCATTTGGCTCCCAGCACCAAGTACTTCTAACTTTGCCAATGCGCTACTTCTCCTAAATGGTGTATCAGTTCAAAGAGTTGAGCTGATTATGTCAGTGATGCGCTGGGTGACCATGTTTTCTCAAGATGTCTGTGTTTACTTGTTTGCAACCATTTGTATGCAAGCTTTATGTACCAATATCACAGATTCTTTCATTACATAGTAATAACTGACATTTATAATTTTCTTGTTAAATTATGGGCATATTGACTGAGCAGTTCTAACATTAGTTAAATAAATAGCATTTAATTGATAGACATGTTCCGGAGTTTTGATTGCTTGTGCCTTTACACATAAGTGAGAATTTGTGACAAGTGTGTGTTTTAGTCACATATTGCCATTTTAGTTTAGTTAGGACAAGATTGTACATAGCAAAGACAAACATTTTTGTTACTTTTAGTTCTTCATTTAATTTTGCTCAATTACTTGCTTTTGTCAATATTAATGCATTTATAATATTGTATTTATTTTTACACTTATTTTCCAAGTTTTGATTGTTACTGTATCATGTATTTATTATGAATTAATATAGTTTGAAGGCCAAATTAGTAATTTCTACTGAAAATTTTAAATGTAACAATAAATTAGTGGGGCTAGGAAACTGGCCGTGCATGAGCAATACTTGTGCCGACTGTGCTAGCCCTTCATAGATTATTTTCATATCTTGTATAGACAAAGTTTGTTAACCATTTAGATTGGCCTGAATAAATCCTTTAATGGCCTTTACTGTTATGTAACTGCTAGTTTACATTTTGATGTACTCAAGCTAGATAATTTGAAAATAGCAAAAATGAACCATTTTGGATATATTTTATATGATGGCAGTCTGTGACTTATAATAGTTATAATATTTATCATATTGGGGATGGAATGTTCATTAAAAGGGAGATTAATTTCTTACCATGTAATGTACTAACATATTTGTTGATCTTTCTGATAAGTGCTTATTAATCTATTTCTATATATATTATACTTCAAGAATGGATAAAACTAATATGGGGCTGTCCATATATTGCTTCATTTCAAAATAGGGGGGTCTGACCATTGGATGGCGGCAGTCATTTATTAGGCGGGGAGGGCCCATTCAAGGAATTAACAGGACAATGAAAGGGGGGCCCAGGTCAGAAATCTTTAAAAAGCGATGACGTAATATATGGGCAAGCCCTATGCGTACCCAACTTCTTTAGTTCGTAGGGTTTGACAACAATGAATTAAGCTGATTTTTTTATGTATGAATTGAAAACTTTGTGCAAGTTACTGAAATACTGCAATTGATGCAAGTTTTCACTCAATCCTACACAATGATCAATATTTTGATAGCCTGTGATACATAGTTTATATTGACTCTTGAAATGATGTGGAACGAATAGAGGTCGCAACTATTGTCACATTTCATGTTCTACACAATATTAGGAAAAGTTACTGGTCAGCTTAATTCAAGTTGTACTATAAAGGTCAAACAATAGAGAAATATATGTTTTAAAATATTTTGTAATGCATCTTTTGAAATAAAATAATTTGTAATATGTTAATTGTGTTTCTATTTAAACTGGCAGTGTATTATCCAGATCCATATTCTCCAAACCATTCGTTTCGTCCAGAGCTCAGCTGAAATAGACAAGTTTATTTTTAGATATAGTCCAGTCAATGAACTGATAACTTGTATGGAAAAAAATGACAATTTTGGAAATAATTTATAATAGCTTATTTTTTCCGTGTAACGGATATCTTATCAATAAAATAGTTACGCAGCGACAGAATCAGACAAAATTTCAGACATCAAAAAAATGATAAACCAACTTAGCTTCTGAAAAGTCAGAAAAAATATTAATAAATATTTTTGTCTTTATTTTGGTTCATTTACATTTGCTCAATATTTTGCATAATATTCAAGATAAATCATACAAAAAAAGACAATGCATGCTTCATTTAAATCTACATAATTACTTCCGGGTGGAAAGTTTGTCGGATTCTTGAATAGAGCATCTTAACATTTTTAAATGAATTCAACAAAAAAACGCTATTATAAATTAATGTTTTTCAAAACCGTATTTTTCCTGGAGTAATATCAAGTAATGGCAACCAGTTTTGCTATAGCTTAAAAATAGCTTGTTTCCAAAATAGACTCACTTTACCGTACTACGAACATGTCCAATACACAGCAATCGATTGTATCTTTTTTTTTCTTAGTCAATATGAATAGGTAAACCGTGGGTTGGGAAGCGGGAAAGGCTATTTTTTGGGTTGCGTCGGAAATTAGGCATGTGGAACCCTGTTATTTTGGATAAATTACGAATTTCTCGAACCTGATAGAAACTTGATCAGTCGGTACTTTGGGAAGTGTCTGGAGTAAGTAAGGCTGGTGGTGTGATGACAATAGGTAGGTAAACCTTACTTGACATGTATCTAAAAGGAAATAATAGAAAAATTACAAAAATAAAAACAACAAAACTATATACACATGTATTTTATGAAAACAACTTACAGATGATGATAAAACCATATGAGAAAACATATACATGCTAATGTAATGAAGACTACTTTAAGAAATGAGTCGTAAACATGATCACGACTACGCAACTAAAATTTAAAGAAGTTCTTAATGCTACCCATAATAGTCTTACTTGGCTCCTTGCTATCTGACTTAATCTGATTAGATTGTGTTTGGCTTTCACCCGTGCTCCGAAGCTTCTCTGACTCAGGCTTGTTAATACTAGAAGACCGATTTTGAACAGTATTCTTATCTGAGGTGGGTTCTATTATTACTGGCTTCTTATACATACTGTGTGTATCAGAATTACTTTTTTCATTGCTCTTAATTATTTCTGTGAAATTTGAGTCAGTTGAATCCTCAGAGCACCCGAGTTCCTATTGTGATTTCTTAGTGCTTGTTGATTTATTTTCCCGTACAGGCTTGGTCCGTACAAGGTCTAAGCGTCCTTGTGAGATCATTTTCATCTCCCAAGCTTCCAAGTCTTTTCTGAAAGTTTAAGTAAATAATTAAGAATTGAAAAGGAATGTATTATAACAAAAATAATTTACTAGGCTTATGCAGTTTCTGTTTACAACTCATGGGATAAGTGTGCTATTATGTAATTTTTTTAACAAGTTTCGAAAAAATAGTAACAAATTTTTAAAATACCTGTATTTATTCATAAGTTCCAAAGCCTGCTTTTCAAATTTCGCCTTTTCACTTTCAGGCAATTTGTGCCATTCCACTGTTGCTTTCTCCTGATATTCCTTCATTTGTTTACCCTTGAAAGTATCTTTTCTAGTTTGAACATATAGAAAATAGGAAGACATTGGCTTTTTTGGTTTTCCTAGCTCTTTGAACTCCTGAAAATGAACATTTACATAAATTACTTAACATGTAATAGGCTAACCACCATAATCAATTTAGATATATCTTCTGCAGTTATGTAGGTCTGTAGGGCTCCTTCACAAGTGTGACTATTGCAATTGGGAATATATGACCACCTTTTCATGAAAATATTTATAAAAGACAGTGTTGTGGGGTCTTACAGCCTTCAATTTCCTCTTTTCTTTAGCTGCTGCCATTTCTCCCCGCACTCGCTGGATGTCCGCCTTCTGCTCGTCAGTCAAAGAAGCTTCATACATGGCTTTAATCTTTTTGTAATCTTCCAGGTCCTTCTCATACTCCTTTGTCATTTGTGACTTAGTCTGCAAATTCAACAAATAGCCATTAGTAGAGTTGGGATGTTTTGGTGGCATTGGGGTGAACAAAGAGCAATGGAGTTGTTGTTATATATTTTTTGATGGAATGAATGAATGAATAAATGATTGATATACCAATAATGTATAATTAAATTTACTGGTTTCATACAAGTAAATGGATTTTTCACAAGTTGAGAAACTGTATAATGCCAGCTAATATGGAACAAATTGCCATAGTATATGATTTTCATAATCTTGACAACCTTTTAACATCAGAAGAAGATAATATGCAAGATTTTGAAACTTTAATTCCAGTTGCAAGTTGTTCAAGCTCTTGAATACATAAACATTTTAGCAAACAAGTAAAATTTATTTAAATATTATATTATAAATTCATCATTGTAATTTACAGTATTGAACTGCAGTTGTTGTCAAAAATGTATGTAAAATAAAATATGTAACTAGTCAAATATGTGATGTTCAACAAACCTAGATTGTTTACTCTATACATGTTCATACAATAAAACGCAAAGGTGATATATTATTAGCCAGTGCTGTAATATAGATTTATGATTCATTTATTCAAATAGAAAAATATACAATGGCAACTCCACTGCATTACTTGTGCTAAATTGCCACCAGAATCCTAACAGTCATTAGTGGATTTACTGGGTTGTAACTGCATAAATAATGGCATGGAACAGAATATACTGGATGTAAGGGTTACAGTAGATCAAGCATAAACCATTGCTACAAAATTTCAACTCATGTATATTCTGCAAAATTGGCAATTTCTGACATACCATGATTTTTTTAATTTCAAACTAGGGTCATTTCGCCGGTTAGCGACCACCTAATTTTATGTGCCGGTTGGCGACCACTTAGCTGAGTTGGTGAACTGAAAGGATATTTTCTCGATTTTTTAGTAGATTTCTATTCTAAAACAACAAAAAAATGCATGTATAACTAATTGTCTCAATAGGGTCTGTAGAATTGATGTTATCTTTACTAGAAAAAACCTTCTTCTTCATGTGGTCGCTAACCGAAGGTGGTCGCGTAACCAGCGTAATGACCCTAAGTCCAGTTATGTTCAGAACATTTATTATTCATATGATTTGCAACAAAGACATTTTCTAGTTGGAATAAGTAAACAACAGACAGATAAACAAGTTATTCTGAGATGTGTTCACATTGGTGGGGTGTTAACCCATCCAAAATGCACTTATACCTTTCACAGAAACATTGGGTATGTAAGTGATGTAAAAGCACATCAGAGAATGGAACAGTGCTACTCTGATAAAATGTCGGTCAGGGCAATAGTTTATTTTATACCTCGAAAACGGTTAAGATGTTATAATTTCTCTTAATTGTGGGTAAATTAGTCAAACTTTAGAAGTTACCTCCACATCTAACTGCTGCCAGTGTTTCGAGCTCCACGTGATGGCCTCCTTGGCGGTGATGCCGGGGTTCTTGGCCAGCAGCGCCGGTCTCATCTGTGTCATGAATTTGAAAAACGGAGTTAGGGGCCGCTTTGGCCGCTCTATGCCCAGTTTTTGTTCCGCTGATTTCTTTGTGTAATTGCATATTTGCACTTGGTTTAACCAACTCGTCCTGAAATATTTGAATACTTTATTATTATAATACAATTTTAAGGCCCGAACAAAAAGCAGTTTAATAGAAACGGCAAGGAAACTAGACAAAAATAGGGTTGCGTCTTGAAAGCGTCATAACCTCAATTCACTCACCTTCCTTGCAGTACAGTTTTGTAATTGCTTATTGTTAAATTACTCAAACGACATAATTGAGTTATTGCAGACATATTCATATACGAGGGGTATTTTATGTTAAATAAACATAAAATACAAGGATTTAAAATACAACCGTGCCAGTTCCTTTCTCTGTTAATCAAAACGTCAAACAAGCCAAACAAACCACAAAATGTTCTTTTTTCTGTTGGTCTCGTTGAGCGATTCGGCAAAGGAGTCACCCCATACAGCCAGTTTAACCATAGACAAATAAATATAAATAACTGCCAATTTTTATAATATCATGGTCTCAATTCATTTTAAAAAGGTGGTGCTCAGGAACTACATAAAATATTGAATTCGCATTTTTTTGATATTTCAAAGTATCGATATTATGTCTAAGGGAATGTAAATTAATGTTATTTTTTATATATCCTACCCTATCCCTATAGTAGGTTATAAACAAATGTTGGCCGAATTCGACGAGTTACTGATTTCTGTTCACTGACAAAACTGGATTGTTACAATTAATACAATAAATGTTGTTTTTCCTATTTCACTCAATCCATTAGAGGCCCAGCAACGCTACGTGTGCTACTACGTAGTACAGCGTAGCGTTACTGCCGTAGCGCAGATACCGACGCTTGCGACTCTAGAGGAGTCACTAGCGCATTAGCGATCGTTTAATGATTTGAGGATTCATTGTGTCGACGTCTAGACGTCTTTAAAGAGAAATGCCACGTCGTACTAAAAGTAGCAAATATCACGCGGTGTCGTCATAAGTCTTTACTTGAACTAATAGGGCATTTTCGCGAGAAGATGCATCGTTATCGTTAGTGACGTCACCGAGTTTTTAACTTTTACTTGATCTGTCGCGCTGGGGGGGGGGGGGGGATCATCCTACTAATATCAATGCGAAAATAAATTGGAGTTCCGATTTTTGCAGGTCATCATTATTGTTAGTCATAAAATTGGTAAGCCATAACATTCAATGTCCCGGTGGTATGCAATTACAGCCAATAATCTAGTGTATAATAATTGTTGTAAGGTCTTTTTCGCAAGTCATAATGATTGGTACTGGTAGTCATCTGATTAGTTAGTTATATCATTCAATGTGATGGTGGTGTCTCACTTCATAATTTAAAAGCACAACACACTCCTCAAACGCACGCTTGAAACTTTTTTCTCTAAAATCAAAAACTGCCCGAGATATTTGACCCGAAAGTTGGGAAACATCTGTACTTGTAAAAAATTCAATGAATGTTGTGGCATTATTGGTTCTCGCTCGGTTCGCGCGCTTAGGGTCGCAGTACACCTAACACTCCTCCTCGCTTCGCTCGTTGTACCTACACCGACCTGCCTTAGAGGTCCAATATCTTGGCCATTTTTAATTACAGTGAAAAAAGTTTCTAACAAAACATGCTTATTTAAACGTACTCTTAACGAAACAGTCATAAAAAATATAAAAAGTACATGTCATAATGACACCGCACAGTAGTACCTAGTACCCCTTTCAAATGTATGTCTGGAAATATTTCTGAGTAATTATCTATATGACTATCGATGTTATAGACTTGGTCTCTTAGACGTAATTCACTTTAGGCATTCAAACGATATGAATAACAACCATTAGAACGTTGAAATATATGCCTTAGTATATTTATGAATAATTATCGATAGACCTTTGATCAATATGGACATCAATTTTCTGACTTATGTGATTATAATACTTAATATTATAGGTCATTATTGTTAGAACTATAAAGCGATATACTTAACAAAAATTATGACTATTGATGTTTATGTCTATAAATTATATGGATATCCATTTCTGACTATGGAAATTCGGAACAATAAGTTTATGGGAAACAAAGGGACCCCTTTTCAAACATAGCAATACTAATTGAATTAGCTTTCAAATTGGTTTTCCTTGAAATGGCATGACGATTAACGCACGATTTTCTTATCTTATATGGAATAGGGTAGTTTCTTACCTTGGGAGCGAAATAAACATGCGTACAGATTTCAACTCTATTGGATTCCGGTTGGGCATGGACAAATAAAACCTTGTCAAGATATATTTTTAGTCATAATTTTTTATTATCAAGTCGTTCATCTATAGATACAATTAAGTACTTAATAATTTGTCTTATGCATGTAGGCATCTAAAATATGTACAATTTTGTATAAAGAGGATTTCAAAATACTTATGTAAGTAGGTACAATTTACAAAGCAAGCATGAATCATGACATTTTGTAGTGAGGACAGTTTTGGTGCGTATGAAAGTAACAAAAAGTTCTACTACTATTGCAAATGAATGTTGAGCAATTTAGTTAATAGATGATGATGGATTTGAATGTCATTTTTAACTAATGTTCGAATTTATTTATATTGCTTCAGATGGCCGCTCATGCTATGGTCCTTCGAGCCGGATAATTTTACTGGTAATTTTGTTTGATTTCCACATTACGATAACGAGTTAATCGTTAAACGCTAATAAACATTTTTTTGTTCGATAACCATTTTCTACGACTTGTATGTACATTATGCTCAACATATTGATTATTTAAATGCTAAATTTAGCAATTGACTTTATTCAGTCACAAATCATAGGTACTAAAAAACTACTTGCCTTCGACCAAAAATATTAGTTTCCCTAGAATTTTACTTATTTACAACTTAAAAAAAACTTGATTATAATTCTGAGGTATAACTTACGTCTAATCTTAACTAAATACTGTACAACTTTAATTCGTTTATTTACATCTATAACAATGTATTAATACTTCAGCGAACATCGTTGCAACTGTAACGTTTATACAAGGGCCAACCAATATTATGCGAGGCACATATTTCCTTTGAAATATTATTCAAACTAAATATACTTAATTTGACCGTAACCATATTATTCTAGATATTGGGAACGGCCATTAAAATTAAGAGGACTGCAAATTACGTTCCTTGAAAAGAAAAAAAAAACCTGCGTTGGTCCAGACACCATTCTAGTGCGCATGACACTTAGATCTCTGATTCATACAATACCCATCTACTTATGTAGGTACTATGTAATACTATTAACTGTTCTGTGGTAGGTACTTAAACAGAGGTCTATCTGCCTTACGAAATGTATCGTACAGGTACATACCTCTGGTATAGTGACGCCATCTACCAAAGACTTTTTCATTTCGGGCACGCGCTTTGTTGACTTTGGCAGTCCTCTTAATTTATTCGTCCATGATAATAGGTTACCTACATAAAGTAATTAGTAGAGATGTCCATTGTCCTCATATTGTTGTTATGCAAATACTTTAATTATAAATAATATTATAACTATTATATAAGCTTCAATGGCACTTATGAATTTTACAAACCTATCGCTAGGTCGTCAACCTATAGATACTTATTTGCCGTATACATATTTGTCTATCTACACTTACAACAATAAATGCACCCTTAAAAGTACGATTAACGTCCAATATCGTTCACATTTCGCGGTCAAAGAATCGTTTCACCCGCCGAGTAGTGGTAGTGCCGCGGTTTCCTGTAGGAGTGCTGCTGCGGCGGGCGGTAGGTGGCGTACTTGTGCGTGTGCCGCGGCAGGGTGTGCGCGTGCGCCGCGTAGCAGTGCAGCGTCATCGGCGTCGGCGGCGGCCCCGGCGGGCACTTGGCGCTCGCCGCCGGCTTGCGCGGCCCGCCCAGGCGCCGCCACAGCGCCTTCAGCCGCGGCGTCGCGATCCACACCGCCACCATCACGCCCAGGATTTGGCTCGCGAAAATCCGGAACAGAAACACCCAGAACGCCGGCCGCGCGTGCGTCGACGGCTCCGCTGAGGGCATCGGCGTCGCCAGCCACTCGTCCCGCCAAGCGTACTCGTACACCCACGTGGCCAGTATGCAGGCTGACGGGACCGCGTACAGCGCTGCGAACGCTCCCAGTCTCAAAACGCTCTGGTCTGTATGCGGCTGTGGAGGCGCATTCAGCAGAGCGGAGGGAGCGGGCGCGGGCGCCGGCCGCCGGAGCACCGCGCGCAGCCCCGACGACAGGAACAGGCAGCCCAGCAGCAGGCAAATCGCCTCGGGGATGATCACTAACGCCAACAGCGATTTGCTCGACTGGTTCCCCACGAAACAAGTGCCTAAAAACAAAACAAACACGCGTTAGACAAACAATGCTGACTCCCTGCTTTATAACACACAGCGGATACGGACTCTCCCTTCTGAATGTACTTTATCGCGCTGAATAACATTCCGTTTCCAGCAACAGCTCTCAAAGCGAACACCTACATAAATACACGGCGAGAAAAAGGCTTGCATTAATAAGGCAGCGGTTAAAAGAGCCGATTTAAATTGAAATACGAGCGTGCGAGGAGGAAAGGTGTCGTATTTAACGGCTCGAATAATGGTAGCGCATTTCTTTCGTACGCCATAATGGAAGTGGATAAAATAAAAATAAAAACACAACACTCGTGGCATGATTGAAACTGCAATATGCCTCTGAATCGGCTCGCACTTCTGTGTCATGTTCGTGATAAAATAAAATGTAAAGAGCTTTTACAAGAGCGCAATAAGATTAACAAAACATTCTGGCTCCGTGATCGTTTGTTTTAAGGACGATTATAACAATTTCACCGAGCTCTGTTTATAATTAGAGCTTATAAAATTTCAATTCCGGTAACGCCCAGGTTCTCGTTAACAAAAACGAATATATCGGTACAGTAACGAGCCCATACAAGCTCTTGTGGAGATCATTATCGGAAACCGGACTGTAGCGTAACATCGTGCGCGTTCCCAGCCTAAGGAAAAAAGGTACCACACGACGACGCAATTTAAAGAGTCTTATTTAAATAAAACTGCGATGCATTTCCATTCACGAATAGCGACAACGTATTATTTGCATGACGCAGTAAATCCAAGTTTTTGTGGATGCTGAATTTATAGCTCCCAGTACGGCGGACGAGGTTCTTATACTTATCCTGACTTATGCATTCCTGTTTATACAGTGGCAGTAAAATATTATTATGGACGTATCGAAACACGGCATAACTCAACGTGGTAACGAAATACGATATTTATTTTAGTTTCGCAGAGCGGTAAGCTATTATATATTTAAACGCGTTTGCGCTGTAAAAAATATTAAGGTGTAGGTACCCAAAGTATATCGTAAAGCCTTGAACAAAGGCATAATATAACAGTAGGTAGAAGCTATCATATTACAGTGAAAGCTTCTTTTAATCTTCTAATCTAACTAAATGATGAAGAATACTGTAATTATTGATAGGCGCCTATCGCTAAATCATTCTTACCTACTTATGCTTAGTATCGCCTTACAATATGTAAGCTTATTTAAGAACCTAATGCACACTCGATATTTTCATGCACTGGACATTAATCTTTCTTATTAATTAGACTACATATTTAACTAAGTACATTATCAGTGCGGTCTACTTGAAACAGTCGCGGGCCTGTTTAACTAATCTGCCCTAGCTTATTTGATAAGAAGCTTTGTATGATAAATATATTCGTAGCAAAGACACGCTGCTTTGTTACTTTTAGAATTACTTAAATTAACGTTAGGTATGGTTGAGATTAAGTATTTAATGTGGCTGACTTTTTAGAAGACTGTCATTGGAATTGGAATCTTGTAACTTGGACCTAGAGTCCCTTTTTGAATGGATTACTTGTATACAATTCCGCCAACTCAAATAATCTCAAGTAAAAAGTATGTTGCACATTATTTTACTTCACACCTAGCGCATTGTGGCCAGGCGAAGACGTAAAATTATGTACTGACCACAAACAGTAAAAAAGAAAGCCCTCTATCGCATATTTACAACCCTCGCCTGCGGCTTGCATCACAAATACCTGCGATTTCGGGCTTTCTTTCTATTACAGCCCTTGGTAAGTAATGTACTGTTTTTCACTTCAGAAACATAACTTACCGCTGTTGTAGCGACACAAAATCGCTTCGGATTTATCACTTTATCGTCAGGTATTTACAAAGTCTTTCCGATAATCCCCAGTATGACGCTAGCCTCACATACATCATACATCTTAATGAGTTGGTCGCGACTACAATGAGGCGGTACTTCATACAAACACTGAATGCCATTATCGTATGAATGCGTGCTCCTGCGTTCTCGTACCAGATTTAATCGCTTTGTGCGCGCCGCCGATCAAACAAAATAAGAAAGGACTCTGAGAATTCCTATTCGCGCATTGTGGTGTTTCGATACGGATATTTATTAGAACATATTGATTCGGAAATCCATACAATGGGCCGATTCGTTTGGAAATCTCGGGTTTTTCTTTGTTTCATATAAGTGCACGTTGATGCTACGAGTACTTAACCCACGTACCTATAAGAATCGTCCAAGTACATTACCGTAAAACCTCTACTATAGTCCATGTCACCCTACTATGGTCCAAATAGCCGACGTCATATTATATGAATGTAGTTATTATTGATGCAAAGGATTAAGGTTCAAAAGTGTATAAACTATTATCAATTTATCACCTTGTTTAGGAATGACTATTATACTATGGGTGACCTCAAGTAATATAACTGCACAATTTCAAATAAAAGCGTCTTAAATCGCTAATATAAAATTGTTATTGATATACTTAAACGAAATGAGTCTAATACTTTTGGACCATAGTTGGGCTATTGGACTATAGTTGGACGGTGTTACGGTACCTATATTTAAAAAGTTATATGGAATTTTAAAAAGCTGATACTTAAGAACTGTTTTTATTATCGTTATCTTTATTAAAATATCACACTTCATACGTATTCATGAGCCAGCATCGGAGCCGTCTTCCGTAAATGGTAGGTCCTTTTAAAGTGCCTGCAGCTCTAATAAAGATGATCAAGCACTACCTATGACAAGTTCTTGTGATGAATTGCCCGTTTGAGCCACCTTAATGACCGGCCTGAGAAATGGGTATGAGGATGGTTGTAAAAACGAAACTACTTCGATAGATTGCGTGCCGACGTAACCAGAAGCCGGGGACACCATATTTGAAATTTTAACTATGGACTGTTTCTTGTGGAGGAAAGTCATGTTATCTATAAGCTGTATTGAAGAAGCACTTATGGCTCGGAGCTCTATAAAAACATAATAAACAAAAGTTGAAGAAGTTGATAGGTACAAGGATCCCGTTACGTATTTATAAGTTAGATGATGTTTGCCAAATTCGTTTTGTTGCGTAAGATTCGTACGTCCAGTAATACGGGTGTAGACTCGAAAATTATTTCTCCAAATGAAAGAAGGCAAAAAAATATGCCTGGTGACGAAAATCCCATTCAGATATCTCAAAGAATAACGAAGCTACAACCGTTTTAATATTGCTTGTTAGAGAGAGAAAACGCAAACAGTATGTGACGTCACATTACAGGATGCTGCCGGGGGCTCACAATCTTCTAGCTTCTAGCGTCATGGTTTCATATGAAGTTGTGTTTTGCGAAAAAGGGACAGAACATACCCCCTTTTAAAACTTTGGACACTTATAACTTCGTGATTATTTAACCTTTTGCATTGATTTTTCCTCCATTTGACTACATTTTTAATACTTTTTCGAGAGAATATGCGATTATTCATTATTTTATTTAGTGTCTACACCCCTATTATTGTAAACTATCTTATTAAGGTCTAAATAGTAGGAACAAATCAAAATGAGTGCTAAGAATAAAATGCGTATACATCCACTGATCTACCAAACCAAAGCTTCTTCCAATCAGAGATCCTTAGCTGGCGTGTATTTCACCAACATGATACACGATATGACAATTGACACTGACAATTCGGTTTAGATTTCTGTGTCGATGTCGACTATATTCCGATGGTAAGTACCCATCAACTATCTAAAGAAACCTAATATCGACTCAGAAACGTAACTTTCTATAGCGAATTCTTAGCGTTAGTAAAGGCACAAGTTAGTGAAATAAGTGAGTATAAATGTCCCAATTTTGAATCGCTTACCAGTAAGTTCATCAGCATCGACGTCCCTGGTGACGAGGACTGCTGCAGCCAGCGCGGCGGGCACGCCCCACGCCGCCAGCTGTAGCAGCGAGGAGTGGTCGCCGCGGGTGCCGCTCGGTGGTCGAAGCACGCTGGCTCGCCACGCGCCCGCCACCACCACCCACCTGGAAACAAAGAGACGAGTGTTAGTAGGCATACACCGACACTATTCAAATTCTAAAAATTTATTTCGGATAGTTATCCATATAAAATGGTAACAATGGAACTAATATGCTATTTTAGTGACGAAAATCAAAATAATAAATAAACTAAAAGCGGCGTGGTGCGGCAACCGCAGGCGCGTGCAACCGCACCCAGCGCGCGAGAAGCGGCGAGTCCCACCGCCGCTGCGCCAGCACGTTCAAAATGCTGTTGTAGCAAAGACGGGTCTGTAGCGACGCGCACCGCTTTCTTATTATTGCATCGAAGCTTGTCGATTACTAGGGATAATACAGAGATGGGATAATACAAAATGTCTGGTTTCCTAAGCTGTTCCCGAAAGTAAGTATCACCATCTCCATCATATCAGCCGAAAGACGTTCACTACTGGACATAGGCTTCCCCCAAAGAGTGTCATGCAATGCAATGACCGCTCCTGCGACACCCGCATCCAGAAAGTAAATTCTTGTGGGATAAGAGACCTTAATTTATTTTCCTGAGGTAGTTCTGGCGTGGATCAACATTATTAGTTCATAACTCATAAGCGTAGTATGAATTAGTCAAAGTCTTGTATACCAACTAATAACATTACTTTATACCCTCTTCAAACGGTACCTAACCCTCAACAATAGCAATGCTTGTACTTGGCGGCCAAAAAACTGTAAAACCAATCATATATAATAAAGTTCCTTCTATTCTATTCTATTATTATTGTAATAGATATACGATACATTAATTCATATCAAACTAAGTATAAAATAGTTGCTTGTTCGATATAATACATTTATTATTTTTACAGGTGTACAAGTGTTACCTACAACGATATTCACAAGGCTTATCTAATTAGTTAAAGGCGTATAGCAAATACGAATGTTCTAATATGTATAGGTACGTAGTTGTTGTTGGATTAGAAACTGACGGGAAAATTACATGATTATACCTGATACTGGATATTTTATGTGTCCATTCCACTTTATATTTCGCCGTTAATTAGCCTACCCCTATTACTGTTGCGAGTTAACTGAGTCTCCAATTATCATAAGTGCAAAGCAATCGTTCCATCACTCATTCTCGTTGCAAGTACTCAACAACAACCCGTCCCCATCATTTTTATTAAGACTTTCATAATCAATGTACTGGAAATAATTCGTTTTTACATCATCAACGCTAAGGTTAGTCGTTGTCGCTTCATCGACACCAACTCCATTACCATTCATCAAGAGACAGTGTTTTCGATTTGAACGATATAATAAAACAACTGACTGTCAGGCTTCTTGTTAAGGCAATGAAACACTCAATAAACGTATCTTGTGAACAATCAGCTGTAAAGGACAGGTGTGGAACGAAATTGCTAGGTTTGCTCAGGCATCAAGTAATTATTGATGCACAAAGTCTCCACGTTCATATAAATGGCACAGGGTCGTTTAAAAGTTGCAGTTTTAATCGGTACAGTTTGAAATTTAATAACTATAGGTATGGTCAAGGAAATTGAAATATGGATCACTTTGTGCCTGATTGCCATTCTGACCAGACACAACATGAGGTAACCTACGGGTAGCTCCTATGCCTGTGGTTTCCAACATAAAAATCTAACTTCGGGATTCATCTCTTAGCTAATATTTATATTAAAATGTATAGGTATGTACATTGCTAGATTTACTGGTGTTAACTAGTTTGATACTTTTTCTTAGGTTCGAGAACGAGCGTCGGCTTTAAATTGATCCTCGTAAAACTCGCTTGTTGAACTTGGCTGCGAGTAAATTACAGCCTGTGTCACCCCTTACTTAGCTTGTTAAAAGTTAAAACCTCTGACAGGTAAATCCAGCCCACGAACAAGAAAGGTGTCGCCTCGGTTAAGACCAGCGTAAGATAAGCCGACTACGATCAGAATCGCTAAGCCCAATGCATACTATCGGGTGGTTTCAAAGGATGCGCGGAGACCTTAGAAAGCCGGTACCCCAGCACCGCAGTGGCGTGAAGGTACACTTGAACAAACAACGAACCCTATTTGAACAGAACCGAAAGTGGCGATAGTCCAAACACGACTGTTTGCTCGGCCGCTCGCATGTTTGATCCGGCCCCCGGCACTAACACATGTTGGCCAACATCTTACTAATGTTTGTACGATTTGCATTGTGATAATTAGGTGCTGGTTCTTTGAAGGAGGCGCAATTATGTGTAGTGAGTGGAGGTGGCAGCGTGTGATTCGTAACCATAATTTGAAAGGCAAATGTCTTTCTCAGATTGTAGGCGACGGTTCTTTAGGGCCCAGTTACTGGGAACTCGAGACAAGGATTACGAAATGAAGTAGGTCCGATGGCCACTAAAGTTTCATTAGCTTCTGGCAGGAAATAGGTTTGAACGCTACCTACGCCATTAAGAAGTTAAATCGGTTTTATCACAAGACCGGTAAATGCAAATGTTATTACGGCCGAGGCGTGAACAGACAGACGCTTTTAAAACGCTTTTATTTTCCTTTTTAAGTGGCAACATGTCGAAGCTCGAGTGGCCATTAAACGATAACGTTATCTTGTGGGGAATAATGATCGGTTTCGCGTCCAACATCAACACTCTGAGAACGCAAATCTTACTGATGCCTACAGGCATTCGATGAGGGCATAACTACTAAAAGATTCCATTATATCTGAATAGAGTGGCTGAGTCTAGAGCTACTTGTATGTCAAGTGATGCACTAACTAATATGACTTAACCTACATTTGATATAAATAACATTTGTGCATTTAATTACAAACAAAGTCCTCATTGTATCAACACTACTTCGCCTTGGGCTCAATGCAGTGGTGTCTAGTTACCGCCGATTACGCAATCTCTATCTATGGTATCAGATTGAAATCTAAGGAGTTTCTAGGGCTAAATATGTCTATAATCCGTGTTCCGTTCCGAAGAAGGAATTTTCATGATATTTTTATTCAATTAAGCACCTAAGCACCGCAAAACTCATGTTCGATTCATGCTTAACCTGCACAAATGGCCGCTTATTTGAGAAAACAACATAGTGGTGTCTAAACTTTTTCACGCTGTGCGACTGGCTGGCTGATGAGACCACACACGGTCGTTACAATCGTCTTATTTCAAATGCGTTGGCTCGTAAACGTCAACATGAGGCCCCGAGGTCGCCTTCAACCTTTGCACGCTGTCGGCTGTCCTGGAGATTCACCTCAACTTGTAATGTTCCAGCTAATATAATTATATTTACGAGTACGCTTTTACTGATGTTCTTCCATTCGACATTTATGACACTCGACTGTCATTTGTTAACACTTCTCAACGCAGTTTAGATCGTTTCGATTTTTTCTGCTCGTTGCGGAATCCAGTTTTTGTCATGATACTAAATAACTACCTTACCCACCAGCCCACCACGGTAATGATATTGGGAAAAGGCGACAACCAGCCGTATTTGGGAGGGCGGCTCATTACGTCTACCGTAACAATAAAACCTAACTCCCACTGCACTATTTAGGTGAATGCACCCATTTATTGCCTTAGACGGACGCTATTCTGGTCCGCACCTTAAGGGGGTGCATTGGAAATTATCGCGTGCTTTGAAACGCCGTTCTGACTAGGTCTGATTTTCAGATATATGATTCTGGACTATATGATTGTTTATCTGATTTAATCGATATATGATTGCCCACCATTTCCTCGATAGAAAAAAAATCCAAAGTTGGGTCTTTATTTTCCTTTTTTTACTCAGCCTACTCAAACAATACCTAAATTATTTTACGACACAATCAAGTTAATACTATATAGTATTTTATCTCATTTAAAATCTCACTCAATGAAATATAAATAAAACTTCAGTAAGTTAGGTATTTATCGAAATTTGACCAAAAAAGCCATTCCCGAAGAGTGTTGCATCTCTTTTTCTCGTGCACAGAAGGCATAAGCATGTCTCTGTCAGGGGCGTGGTCGACCCGAATCAAGGCATACCCTTAAATGACTGCAGCAGAACATATTTTATGTCCTGAAGTAAATTCGAATGTGGAAAACGGACTCGTGTTGTAGGAAGTGTCTTATATTATTCAGCGTATGATATATGGTTGCAACGAGCTGGATCGCTTCCGCTTCCGCTACGTAGTCATCGGTGCAGTTTTTCATTATAATGCATCCTGTTCTCATAAATATCACGATCCAAGCCATAATAACCGTAAAATATTTTGATGTTATCCGGTGTAAATAATATATGCTATGGTGATATGGAGTGATAAGAATTTCTATCTTGGAACTAAACGATTAGACAAAGTGGAGCAAAAACTTGAACTTCTTGATATTTTACACTACGACGACTTCAAGAAAAATGAGGCTTCCTTAATGGGTATAAAACCAACCTTTAGATACTCTTAGTCAACTTATTACTTTCGGTGTAGTGACACAAAATCGATAAGGTCGTTAAAAGTGAACGATGAAAGTCGGTATTTTATCTCCCAGAAATGGAACTGTCAAGACTTTCCTTTGTAGGAAATGCTAGATAAATGGCTGTCAAAAAGTGTTAGATTGTATCGAGTGCGAGCACGTACGCTTGCGAGGTGCGCCCGCGCCGATGATGCATGCTGCCGTAGGGACGCGCGCTATTTCGGGAGCTCGTAAAATCGATTATCCGTCTGAATCGTGAACGACGCCGCTTGACAACATACAGGCTGTGTCTGGAGGATTTTTGTATCGTAAATCGTAATAGGAAGATATCTCTTACCAATATATTTGAGATAGAATACAAATGATACAGGCAAGTCAATTAGGTAACACAGATAAACTATATTTATCATATGACATTACGCCACAGACCAGTAAACCTATGGTCTGCGCATTACGCGTACATAGTTCGCATTAAAAAGTTATTCTATCACATTATTGGCCATCGTTTGTTAAATTCACAGAGCTTATTCTATTCACATCTTCTTACCATACTGGATTGAAATTAAGTGAAACTACTAAAAGTATGCATAGGTATGCAGAGATTGTAGAGTATATAATCCCATTCCCATGGCGTTCCACCCTATATTAGGATTAGGAGTACTTATTGCGCACGCACCGGACGAAACAGGATGCACTATTTCTGTTATGCGCCGCTCTGACAGAGATCTGTGTTTGTTATTAATGTGCTGATTCTAATATTATATTAGGCATAGCATAACACACATACGGCTGCGTACACGCTCGTATCACTAGACACAAATAAAGAACATATTTTGAATGTGGAATTTTAATTTATCTATCTATAGACAAGTGTAAATGTCACATGAATATGGACTGCACACAATCACACACAGTCATATAAATGCAGATTTCAGACAAACTTAATAAGGTATGGTGAACTTACGTCGTCGCTCTTTCGCAACCGTTTGTATTTAAGATAAACTCCGTAAATTACCTAGTACTTAATATGATGCAGTCAATGATTCATAAGAACAAGGTATGGTCGTTACATCAGAAACAGATCTTTCTCAACATGATTTCGGTCGTCTTTAATTAGTATCTGGGCAACTCGTTCGTGGATATCTGAACACAGTAAAGCCTGCTCTATACAGTGGGCCATCACGACCCATAGTACAGGACGCAACTATGCGTTAGACGGAGAAAGACATCGTCGCGCCATAAACCATCTGACACCACTACCCTCACACACTGGCCCATCCTAGTGGGCCATTAGGATGGGCCATCATGTAGAGGAGCCAAAAGGCACTTGTCCCATCGCCGGCGAGTAAGCGAGTGTTACTACGTGCTGCTCGCTCAAGCGAGTAAGAATTACTATGAGAGTACTCGCTACTCGCCGGCGGTGGGACAAGTGCCTAAAGGGAAAGATTAATGTGGTGCCGAAGATTAAAATTGGACGTGTTACGTGTTGGTAACCTTCGTCAGCCCGATCAGCCCACATGACGGATGATGCGAAGGGAAGTACCTAATGAATGATCGTTGGAAGCAATCGATGCAAAAAGAAAACAGAAATTTGTTTTAACGAACAGCTTTTGTATGCTAGCGTATTATAGCCATATTCCTTCAATTATAATGTCTATTTTAAGAGTTAACGAGGCAAAACGGAGTAAATTAATCTTTGAAACACTCCACCCCCTTAGTGTATTTTTTTTTAATTTAAAAACGAGTACAAACCTAATCAATTATACACCCTTCTATTTACAGTTCGGTTCCAGTTAAAAATAGCAAAACCAAGTTCTGTATCGTTAAGTCATCCGTAAGTAACCGAATTAATTGTCCGCATTGTATGTTTCCTTTGAACTGATAAATATTGATCGATCGGTACTGGGAAGCGTGGCTAGTTTATGGACGGAACCAGTTGCGGGCTCGTTATAGCAACTTTCAGCGTCTTTTATGGATAGCTGCGGTGGGATTTGAATGGGTTGGTTTGGTTTATTTTGTGCTGGCAAATTGCGAACACTCCCCGCCAGGCTAGGGTGCAATCATCTCGCGTTACAAACGACTCGAGGATGCTTAGTGGGATGTTCTAGAGTGGACGATCATTTTCAATCGCCTTTAACTAGGATAGGATACTTAATGCTTGACTTGATAGGAGTGCAGCGCTTGGGTCTCCAAACTTGAGACCGTTAAAAACATAACGTTCAAGATATAATAAAAACACCTAATTGGGGTGACTGAAAATTCAGTTGCTAGTGTTGCTACTCTATAATATATATTTTTTCGATGCAACTGGTGTATTATATTATATATATACATTGCGACAGACTTCTTTTATCCCAAATTAATTAAGTCAACTATAACTAAGAGTCGGCGACACAAGGCTGACTAACCTGCGTTTCGCCGATGACATTGTCTTATTCTCCCACACTGCACTCCAGGTAGAACAAATGCTCCAAGATCTGAGCACAGCCAGTCTTGAAGTTGGGCTCAAAATGAACAGGGCAAAGACCCAGTTGATGACCAACGGCGTAAAGCATAGGGTTAAGGTAGATGGGCAGGATATGCAATATGTCGAAGAATATACCTACTTGGGCCAGACAGTATCCTTCGATAACAGGCAGTCTAAAGAAATCGATCGACGCATCGCAAACGCCTGGAAGAGCTTCTGGTCCATGAAGGCGCTAATGAAGGGTAACCTTCCTTTGACACTGAAGCGCAAGCTCTTCGATATGTGTATCCTGCCTATCCTAACCTATGGCGCCCAAACTTGGTCACTAACAGAAGCCCAAAAGTCCCGACTCAAGATTTGCCAACGAGCAATGGAACGCAGCATACTCGGAGTTCGTAGGATCGATCGGATCAGGAACACGGAGCTGCGTTCCAAAACTGGCATCGTAGATGTGGGTGCCAAGAGCACGAAGCTAAAGTGGGACTGGGCTGGACATGTCTGCCGGATGCACGCGGAGCGATGGGTCAAATTAGCCACCGAATGGCTTCCACAAAATGGCTTCCGAGGTAGAGGCAGACCGAAAAAGGAGATGGCGGGACGACCTTGATACGTTTTGTACAGATTGGCGAACGCTAGCACAGGACCGAGACGAGTGGCGGAAAAAAGGGGAGGCTTTTGCCCAGCAGTGGGACACAATATAGGCTAATAAAAAAATAACTAAGAGAATCAAAGTTCTCTAGTTTTTTCTAGTCACCCCAAATTTTCTAGTCATCCCAAATTTACACATTTAAATATCCCCGATAAAAATTAAGAAGATTATGTTCTTCAGTTATGCGTGTTTAATAATTCACGGTCGTTACTTTAAAATTAAATAAGCAAAATTCCCGAGTCCTATCATGGTAATTGTTTGCAAAACCGTCCATGTAATTTCGCTCGGCCGTGGCCGTCTAACAGCGCTTGTATCTAGACAGCGATTATACGTTATCTGTGAAACCGATACCGGTGCTTGTTACAACTTTTTGCTCCCATTTGTAAGGCTTGTAACCGTCTACAATTTACATAATACTACTCGGCTAACGAAGCGAGCTTCGTGCATACAAACTATGCCATTTGTCTCATCTTGAGGTATTGTTGTGGACGAATGTTCGGATCTAGTTCAAACAGTAACCGAGACGCTAATAGGTTGTTTGTCCGTATCATGATCATCTTAGATGTCCAAATGATTAATTCTTATAACATACATTCACGCCCTTATCCCTAAAAGGGGTAGGCAGAGCCCATGAAGCTAGGTTCCAGTTACCACTTTTAGCATAAAAGATCGACAAAATGTGAATTCGTGTGATTCTTATAAACCAATTTTACTCATAAACTCCGCATTATTTGCTATCAACATGCCTGAGTAATTATATCTTTATGTTCAAGGTTAATAAAGTAATTATATAATTCATCTCGTCAATAAAGCATATTGGCGGATGTGTAAGTCTAATTATTAAAATCCGCTGGCCGGATCGCGATCGAGTTAATGGCAGCTCCCGCAGTTAATTTACAACGAGCCAGATTGATGGTTCAGCTTCCCGGCTGTGAGCCAGCTATAATGCTAATGAGAGTGGATCTACATTACAATTTTTGTGGGTATTCCAATACGATGGGTGTATGCAGCATTTGCTGTTAATAAATAATGAAAGCCATCTGAATTTCTATGTACTTAACTGGATTTATGCGTTGGTAAAATGCCGGTTGTACGAAATACGAGTATCATGGTTGCGGAAAAATAAGGGTACTCGGGTTAGGCACTGGTCCCACCGCCGGCTAGTAAGCTAGAAAAGTTGGGCGAGTAGCATTAAATTGCGGATCTGTAAAGGTCGATTGATCACATTGTGCCTGGTCAGCACGCAATGAACCGTTACTCGTCCAACTTTTCTAGCTTACTAGCCGGCGGTGGGACCAGTGCCATAGAATGCTAACTGCGTGGACAGTAATCTTTGGCATGTACAACACTTGTTACAAGCAAGTTTTGAAACATACTAAAGCTTAAACAAAAAAAGTGGTGGTCCGTTACAGCATTCAATCTAATGGCAATAACAAACCGTGTCTCGTTAAACATTGAGCGACGTGTTTTAAAAAGCTTTCAAAACGCATTATGAAAATGGTCGTATTAACTAGATTCACGCTTCAAAAGGCCCGACTGAATGACAATCGATCCGATCATATTGAAACGATTTCTATTGTGGGTCGAGTTATTTTAAAGAGGTTTTCGAAAGCTACGAGAAGAGTCAGCATGAAACGTTTAGCAGCGCAACAGGAACTCTATTCCGTGACGCGCAGGACTCGAAAGCGGCACGGTCTTTGTTGGAGATACATGGTTTGATACGATAAACTGGAGACTTGTTAACGTGGAGAGCTGTCGGAATCGAGATTGTTTGTACTCGAAGGCTTTACGTTGTTTGTAATTGAAGTGGCCCGGCACGTCGCGCTGTCGATTGGTTTCGAGGGTGATTAACTTTTGACGGGAGGTGCCGGCGGAATCTCACAAATTGCCGCTCCGTTAGTCGCTATAGGCGCGTAAATCATTCTCGTCACAATAACAACACAGCTCAAGAGTGTTTTATCGATGTTTCTTTTAGGTCACAACTTAAGACAGCTGTGAACATCCTTTTTTTACCAAGCACCGACATTTTATATCATAGCAGGGGCTATAATAGAACGGCAACACGCAAGAACTTGCAGCTTGCGCCTTATTGATGGTAAACCATTAAAATAACCACTTTTTGAGTGTGATTTACGTATGCAAGCAGTAAATACTCCACGACTTTCTGGGATCTAGATTTTGTACCTTAAAACGCGTGCCATACGATTTGAATTGCCTTAATGCACAGAGGTAATGAGTATTCTGTATAAATATAGTCGATTTCCTATCAAAGCATTAGAGGCCTCGCTGAGCTATTAAAGTTAATATCGATTCAGGGACAGTCGATCGAACCATCGCCGAGTCGTTAGTTCCTCAGAAATACCACTTTTTTCCTCTCGTTTCTTATTTTTGTTTCTCCGCGGCGGCGCGGGAGCAATGCCTCCGAACAAGCACTGGACTGGTTACCAACACTGCGGGGTGGATTTTGGGAATTTGATTCGGGTCCGTAATAAATTGAGTGTGTTCTTTACAGGAACTTAGATATAACTTGACCAGAGTCACCCTGTTAGAAGGATATGATTTACTTGCTTGTGGTGATAATTAGATATTTATAATTATATGAAACACCATTAATTAACCCATATATTTTACATTTAACACTTAAGTTTGAGTACCATTTCACAATCATGATCACATATGTATATCTTGTGTGCTGTTATTATCAATAGATAGGATACTTATCGACCACGTCATCTAGTTTTTGAAACAAAGCTTTGATTTTAACAAAATATGTGCTGCATTTTAATAGTAACTCCATTGAACTGTAACAACATTTAAAATGTAAAAGCGTAAGCGTCAGATTATCCCAGTCAGCGTGTAGAATGGTGTCAGTACTGCGTGGGAGCGGGACGGAGGATATCGCCGCGGCGCACGCGCAGGTGTGAACGGGACACGCGCGGAACATACCTCACAAGCCTCCGCTGAGGTGTTCAAACTTTACTCATTTCATGTTATCATAGAATACAATGCTACCAATATATTAGGTATTTAGGCCTACAAAAGGTCCCAGGGTCAAGGGCCTAGGGCATAATGGTCCCATTTCAGCATAGTGCTATAGTAATATTTAGCACTGATTTTCCGTAAAAACGCCGCTTCAGCCAAAGTAGTTTTACAAAGGACCCGATTCTACGTGCACATTACTTAACTAGCCTAAAACTAAATTGTCTAATTTTTAGACATAATTTAGGCGGCAGATTAAAAACGACATATTTAGAATAGAATAGCATTTAGGCAGCTAAGTAAGTTGTATAGACCGCCTAAAATAAGAAACGTCAGATTCAAATTAGCGCTGTCATTTGATTATGACAGCTGCTCATAGAATAGCAAAGTGTTTTAGCGACACCTAAATAAAATTAGGAAGTTTAGAGGCCGAATCAAAGTCACCCCTTTTTAATATGACATATAAATATGCCCTTTCTGACATTCCCGTATAAAGCATTTCGTTATAACAGTAAAATACTCATGTAAAAAACGGTTTCTCCATGGAAGACGTTCATAAGTTAGGGTTTTTTTTTTAATAAAAGTAAGTAAATATGTTTACCATTCACAGAGCATATTTATAAAATTGCGACTAGCAAATTGGTAGACTTGGTTGACGATAAGAAAGCGAAGGAAAAGCTCACGCTCTGCTGTGGCTCCCAAACATTTTTTAAATGTTTAGAGACCATTCTCCAAACATTTAAAAAAAGTTTGGGAGCCACAGCAGAGCGTGAGCTTTTCCTTCGCTTCTCGTTAAAAGCTTTTAACGAGCCGACCTTGCCCTAACGACTGAAGCGAGGCAGCAGCACGCCCGAGCGCGCGTCTCCACGCGCCAGACAAGGACAGCTAATCTCGCCGCCAACAATAAGCTTACTAACAAGACGGAGCTACCAGCTGAAAACTGGCCTAAACGCCCCATTTATTTATTGAATTATGTAACCTATTTTTATTTAGATAAGACGTAATTTTGTATAAGTAAATACTGGATGTTATTTGACACGTGCTGACGAGGCTCGGGCTAACTAGAATGACTCAGCCGCCGCCGAGGTGATGTAGGCCTTTCTGTCCGAGATGAGAGTTTATATTCGATCGGAGATAGAGGGAGTTACGAGGTTTCCTTGTTAACGTCCGTTTGAAATTTATTCAAATTGGTTTTTCATTGTGGCGAGTTATAAAAGTTTTCGTTTACGAGCCCGTTTTTATGGGGCTATATTTTTAGAGCAACAGTTATTGTGATTGTAGAATATGTATTATGTATTTATCAACGTATATAAGCAAAGCAGCGAGTATTTTCCTGATGGGAGTAGATATAAAATAAGGTTTTTATAAAGGTTGCGGCGCCGTGTAAAAGACATCAACGCGCGACCGCTTGCGTGCTTGCGTCGACGCGGACAAAACATTTGCATAAATAATACCGATATTAAACAAGCGACGACTTAACAACCGGGTGATTTAACACCGTAAATAAATAATGAAAGTTATCGAATCGATTCCAATTATCGTGAACAAGTTAACGATTCTCAGAAGCGATAAAATGCGGGGGCCATGAAAACGGAATCCAGTTTTTGTGCACTAAAACAGCAATTATCAAAGATAATGGCCAACGATCAATATCACCTGCTTCCCAGCCCTTGATCCAGGGCTCTTGTCTGAGAATAACCTGTGGGCGTAGCATGCTTGCCATTTTATCACTTATCGTTGTGGTAAAGACGCCCATCACGCTCTGACAAGTATGCGAGTGCGAGAGTGACGGATGCCTTATCCGCAACGATAAGTGATAAAATGGCAACCGTGCTACGCCCGCTGCAGTACAATGTTGCATTTCCTACGTTTACTTATGTACGAGTATGCCGGGCACTTTCGATCACAAAGAGATACCATTTATTATGTGATACTAGATTAATAGGTGTTCTGAATGTGATACTTTAAATCCTCAAGTGAAGTTATCATATTGTGTATATTAAACAAAACATTTTAAGAATTGATAAGTTAATAATTTATTTCGGTTCGGCAATGTGAGACATCTCCGGGAAGATTCCCAAAAGTTCCCGGTTGGTAGATAAGGAATATTGGGAAATTATTCCCCGTGGAAGTGCACATGACTTTTTGGTTCGAAGGTACTATCATCATCGTCCTTATTACCATCATATCAGCCGAAAGACGTCCACTGCTGGACAAAGGCCTCCCTCAAAGAGTGCCACAATGTTAGTATACTTATAAAAAAATTGTATTCAACCCATGCTGTAAACAAATAACTAAAACAGTGTATAATTATCTACGTCCACCTGCCCGTCAGTTGTTGAATCCCGAAACATAAATTAAGGCAAATCCCGCTGCGTTTGTTTTATGAGGGGCATGACTAACAGAATCCCTTTATCGGCCTTATTTATCACATGGTTAACGGCGGCCATCTTGGATTTGAGAAACTCCCGCGCAGACGTCACTCAAGCTCAACATTTGAAAAGAGAACAAAATTAACAAGCACCTTTTGAAGTAACGTAACAACACTAACAACTTTGTATCTTGTTCTTCGTCTGTTTCAAGTTTTAACTTTATGCCATGTGCTCCATGGTTGACTTTGGAATAAATTAGCTGTTAAAGATAGGAGGTTACGATAGTTATTATCTCGCAATGGCCAAGGGTCTTCGACTTTGAAGGCTTTGGGTTTGAGAGCCGACAAAATAGTGGCCGTAATTGATTGGTAACCACTTACTAAGTTTGGTCTTAAGTCTTAACTCTTAAGGGCTTTTAAAGTTTGGAGTCGCGTGAAAAGCTCAACACGACTGAAGTTCAGTGACTACATTTTAAGATTTCAGAGGTGGGTGCTCTACTTTTGGTAGGTACCAAAGAACTGAAGATAAAGGCAGGATTCCATTGCAGAGATTAGGATGGTCAATTAAAAAATTTACACTCCATATTCGGCCAATTATAATTCTAATATTTAAGAGTTAAGACGTTGAGTGGCCGATATATTCAATTAACCAACTCCTTGTTACGCAGGTCTAAGCCATGGTCGGTATTTATCAAGACACCTTTGGCCTTCACCAGATTCTGATCTGCCCCTCAGTGGGTTTACTTGATGTACCTACTTATCAAGTTACTTAACGAATCAACGGATACACATCAACAAAACGTTTATTTTGATTTTAACCATACAAAAAACATATTGATTGATAGGTTTTTTGTCTATTTTGAACGTTTGACGTTTCTAACAAGCATATATAGCGTCGGGGTCGGCGTCACGGCGGGCTGTCGGTCCCGTGTCGTGTCGCTCACGCACCACGCCTCGTTACACAACCGAAATAAAATATCGAGCTGATAGGAGCTTAAAATGCTGCTCGGGAAAACAAGTTGTTTATACAATAGCAAAGGATGTCGTGTTTGCGATAGAGAAGTTTGTCGCAGCAAGGGCCTGATGATGTGTCTCAGCCTTCATGCTCGCATGGACATTAACAATTAGGGAAGACGGCAATTCCTTGTAGTCGAAATAAATATGCTAAAATCCTTAGCCGGAAACTCTTCTCCAACATGAAGGGCCTACTTTCTGAACCAAAAATCATTGGTGGAACGAAAATGCGATGATAGAGCAGCATCAAAACTGCATCAAAGAAACAGACAGAACAATTATCCGCTTGGCCAATCTAGATATTGATGGGCTGATTTCGCGGTTCTAGAACTTCGATCTAGCAATTGGCAAGAAACCATACGGTGGGCATTCGACGATACGTCGAGATTATATGCGGAAATTGTGACGGTAATCACTAATAAGAGATCTTGTAAAGGTTCTACATCGACCTTTGGTCACCAGGCTCCTCAGAAACTTTTGCGTCATTGATCCCGTGAGAATGTTAATTGGTGGGCATAGTATTTTTCTGGAAGGCCCATAGTAGTCAGTAACTACATCTGCGATATCCTATAATAATAAGTAGTACTTACGTATACAAATACAAGGTTCTAAATCTAACCGATGTTTGACAGCTAGAAAACACCGAATCATGCTATCCTGCTCTACCGCATAGCACGTGCTCCGTCGTCTACTTAGTAGTCTCGTTTGTACGTCAACGGCATCACATAGTAACGTGTACTATGTGTCACTGAACGATTGTGTCACTGTCCAGTGGGTGAATGCGAGGTGTGTGCGAGCCAAGTTTAGCCAAACTGGCAAGATAGAGGCCTGACGATAGTATCAGGCACGCAGCATTTTAGTGGGTCCGCGGGGAAATTTCGATCGAGTGCGCACATGAGGTATTGGCGCAGCGGCCGCTTTGATCTCACCGGCGCCCGCGCCGCGTGCAAATCACGGCTCAAAGTCGCCGCCTCGTTAATAGTTGAAGCTATAACTCGCGATAGTAATTATGATATATATGATATGATGTATATCATAATATCACCCCGCCAATAGCGCCTAATAACTGAGGTTATGTCAGCTATAAGATACATTGCACAGATAGCGCGGTGAAATGTTAGGGTATGGTCAATTTATGGATTCTTCGTTTACTGTTTCAGTAACAGGCAACTGGATTGGAAGGGTATTGGCGGTATGGCAAGGAAAGCCGGCAGCGGTTGAATAGGCTAGTCCACTGACAAACCAGCACTTGTAAAGATTTCCAGCACATATCTTATCACATCATATCTTTTTTACATCAACCCTGTGTGGTGTCGGGTTAGGTGGGGGTCGTAAAAGTCGACTAAGGGAACAGGATTGTAGTGTGTTGTGGGCGATGGGCAACCGTGATATAAAAGATCGACCAAATGTGATATCGCAGTGATCTGCGATATCACATTTGGTCGATCGTTTACAGCCATTTTTATTCTAAAAGTGGCACTGGAACATACGTACGTTTCATGTACCCTGCCTACTCCTTTTAGGAATAAAGACGTGATTTTTTAATACTACGATGGTGGCAATCAACCTTACGGCCTGCCTGATGTTAAGCAGACACTGTAGCCTATAGACGCTCGTGACTCCAAAACAATCACAAGCGCGTTGCCATATCGCGAAACCATTAAGGGGCATTTAAAAAGCGCCATGAAAGCTTAGCTATCGCATCCTTATAACTCACAGAAGGTTCTGTACAAATTAAATAAGCCTATGCCCCATTGCCTATGGTATGGACCATCTATGCCAGCTATAGAGCTTCGCAATACTACAGGTCCTCTATTAGGAGCCTGTGGTGTCCCATTCCTGGGCCCCCTCCGTTTCCAGACATCCCGATCCCGAGCAGCCTGCCCAATCGTTTGAAAAGGAGTCTACCTCGTCCCGCCATCGCCGGCGAGGTCGATTGCACGGCACCAAAACGTTGTCATTAAAGTTAGCACCACCATAGATTTTGAGCACGGCATAAAAATAATTATTTTCCATGTAAAATCTCGTTATCGGTGTAATTTAACATGTAGTTATTGTTTATGGGCGCAATTAATATGGAGTCGTAAAACGGTTCGGTTAGGTGGCAGCGGCCGATTCGCGCCTTTCGATGCGCGCATCGCATTTAACGCGTTCTCCTCACACGATTTAAGTTTTACACTCAATTGTTATTCGAATTGAATTCGAGTCGTAGACGTAGACTTTTCTTACGTCCATGGATACGAAGCACTGGCTTGATCGGTAAATGTTCTGGGTCGAAATGATATTTAATTATAAGACTATCCGTCCTCACATGCGATATCGGTATATACTTCAAAACCAAGGGTCCCTTTAGTGGTACCCAAAGTTGACGGCACACGATTTGATTTGAAGAATGAAAGGCTTCAAATATTTCAGGGCCCATTCAATATTCGATCGCAAAACATGTATTCGAAAATGCTAACCAGCATTCTTCAATACGCTATATTTGCTGAATGCGAACTATCCGACTATCTAGGTTTTCTGGACACTGAATTAGATCACGGCAAAATAAATAAACATATATGTACTTAGTCACTTCAGACAGTACACGACAGAAGTAATACGAACCTTTTATTATGATGAAACAATTGTCCAGAGCCGACTTGCAATGATGTGAACAACATGAATTTTTACCCCTTAGCTTGAGTTACCGGCTTTACTAACAAATAGATCTAACTAGCTATGGAGCTTTACAAATATGTATCCGTGTGCTTAAATACAAAATACAACTATACGTACTGTTAAACATCTCATAAAAACACAAAAATCTACGTATTTTTGAATTACTGGAGAAAGGCTCGAATGAAACCACTTTAGTATGTTAATAAAAAGAATAAAGAATTATTTGTCATCAAGATGAAAGAGGTGTTGAGTTTTTAAAATAATCGTACACCTAAATCACGCGGAAAGGTCGAAACCATCTTCACATTCAAATTAATTAATTCAAAATGGCTGGTGTATTTGTAATTTCTTGGATACGCCGTCTTTATCGGCGAGATAAAATACCAATTGGCTAAATTGGTCGGATGAATTAATTGGCGTAATAAAATAAACAAATGGTCGGGACACTTCGCTGGACATTTGCGTAAAACACTAATGTCGCGTCGTTACCAACCGCTTTAAATTGATGCTTAACTATGCATCCACTAGCTTTACCTGCGATTCCGCTCGCGTAGAACTCTATAATCGTGTGATTACCTACCATACCAACTTCTTCCTTTTAAGGATCATGAGGACCCTAAGCTCGGGCATCTAGAATCCTGTCTCTCCCCCGGATTCTTGATGATGTCGTCCAAGCCTTAGATGATTAATTAATTTCATGAATGAGATGAGTTTAATTATTTTACGAGTAATGCGAATGTTCCCCTTGCAGCTAGCTTTTATCATATTTTGTATCCCGTGATGTAGGTGCGGGCTGAATAACAGCGCTGTTCTGCCGACCGGCTAGCAGCAAACGCTGAGCCCCAAGCCTATTGTCGCACAGATTTATTTTCTGTTTTGTGTTGTTGTATATGAAAAATGAAAAATTGTTTATTTTTGTAAAACAAAATGGGTAAAATACACAAATGTTGGGATCTCCTGGTAAGTATACATATACCTGTGACAGGCAGGAGATCCCGCTCTTCTATCTACATCTATTTTTCTTTTTGATTTTGTGTTTTTTTTGCGACAATAAATCTTTTTTTTACTTTTGTACGTACCGTACGGTTTCAGAGAATTTTCCTCCCTCCGAGGCTCCGGTTGTGAAATGAGCTCCCTGCCGACATTTTCCCGAGGGACTACAGTATTGGGGTTCTTCAAAAAAGGAGTGTATAAGTCGGCAACGCGCCTGTGACACCGCTGGAGTTGCAAGCGTCCACGGTGACCACTTACCATCAGGTGGGACGTAAGGTTGTTTGCCACAGACGTGGTAATAAAAAAAATTATGTGTAGCATGGAACTATAGGAGATGGCTTGGATATTGCGGATGGCGCCTGGCGCCGACACAGCATGATTATACAATAAAAACACTTCGCTTGGCCGAGCGTAATGGATAATGAACATAATGAAAAATACTTCAAGATTGGCTAGACACATCAATAAATCCTTAGAACAACTTACCATTCTTGAGGCTAATCTAATTGAGATAATTATGTGAGTTATGCTTCGATGAAATTGGTATGCCGATTGTTTTCACTACAGATTCGATGATATTTCGTTATTATCTTAACAATATATCTTCCAGACACTACGGAAGGCAGTTAGCATCACCGAGGCACTCACTAATTTATAGAGCAGAGGAGATGGGACGGTTAGAGTAGCGCTGCCCCCCGTTTTCCACGCAAAATGGGCACACCTGGATGTCCACTTGCGGAAAACGCCCAGTATAACTAACTATCTTCTCGGTAATATCTTAAAAAAGAAGCACAAATGTTTTCAACAGTTTGAAGAGGATTCGGATCCGAATCGAATTTCGTAATTCGATTCTTCAACTTTTTAAAAACGGCCAAAAGAACAGATGAAAATAAAACTTCATATCCTTCATGAAATGATAATGCGCGGCGCAGCCTCGGCAAACGATCTCGTTATGAAACTTTATGGACTGCTTTTGAACACCAGAAAGCTCGTATCTCCCCACAAACAGTTTGTTATAAAATCTACCTTACTCCAACAAGCGAAAGTTGAAAGTCAAAAAAGAAAACGAACACGCGCGATACGAGTTTGCGGAGCTTGCACCTCGTTATGTCGCTTATTTTACATACAATCGAATGATTTCTTATACGATGTAAATAAACGGGTTCTGTATCCTTTGTTACAAAAACGTTGGACGCTTGATCGAAGGCGGACGGGCCAGTTGCGTCTAAGTGAGTCTGACATACCCTTTTATAGAAGGTACATTAAATGGAAATCATTTTTATACAGCGACTAACATCTATAAAATATCTTGATATTTGTGATAAGAATAAAAATACGAACGCACAGCTTACACAAAACCCACTTAAAGTTATGCACCACTTTCTTTTAATTTTTCAAGTAGTCGCTTTGAAGTCTAATTTGGTTTTGATAGGACCTAGAAGTAAAGTTACTTTTCTATTTTCACTCACGTCACAGTCGAATCACGCATCAAGTCATTACGACATTAATAATAGAGTCTGAAAATGGTTGATATTATATACTTTAAACATTACCTGTAACCCATATTTATACGGGATGGTGAAATCTAACCATGAAACGTAACAACCTCAACGTCGTAAAATCACCCACGGTTTAGCTGTCTTGCTCGCTCTAACGAAATGCACGTGAAGAATAAGAGGGATGCGGGGTAACCGAACTAAATTGTGGGAGAAGGCAGGTATGATGTCAACAAGTGCGTTCGTTTAGAGAGGGAATACAAAAAACTTTGGAAGCTAAAACTCTAAGAATAAATCTACATCATCTTTCTGATTTAAAGTTTTTGTATTCGCTGACTTCAATAAGTGCAATCATTTATAAATAAAATAATATTGCTGTAATAAAAAAAACGTAAAGGTACACACGAGACACCTTCAATGGCTTCAATGCAGCAAGCATTATCAATGATGCTAAATTTATATTTTCGTCCTATCCTGTAGGACAACATAACTATCCAAAATGTTTACAATAATCATAATAAATCCAAACTTTTATCCAATGCATGCGTAATCTAAACTGGTCTGTCCAAACATATAGTCCCCACTTCAAAGGAAAAGCGAATAAAGAATGTATGCATTTCATACACCATTAATGCGTTTTTCGTTTATTGGTCAGTGTTGTCCGCTCCGGCGTCGGATGCGTGTTTAAATTAAGCCTGTCGGGAATTCTCCCTACGATCAATAAATCAATAGGTGGGCCCGCGTCGGCCAGTCGCCATTAATGGGAATCCTTGTTTGTTTAGGACCTCGGGCCTAGTTGTTATTAAACGGAAGCGACTTTTGAAAGTTTTGGGCAAGTTTCACATGTTATTACTAATGTTGTACGAATTGTACGATGGTATTACAAGGGGAACCTTTCGTTGTTGCTGCGTATGCGCCGTTTGCCTAGTTTTATTTGGCAGAATTCTATTTCTGAAAGCAACTTTACCAAGCTGTTGAAAATAATAAAATGTATCCCATCCCATTTGGCATATAATAGAACCCCTTAGGTTGATTGTTATAAAACTCACTAGTATTAATTTCTGGTTAAAATAATACCTAAAATCCGAACATCGAGAATCTGGCATGGCAACAATACCGGATCGATCGGATCGAACTAGGTAAGATACTATAGGTTAACGGCGAAGAAATAATCAAATTAAATACAATTTAGTTAATTTGGTTTTGATCATCTAGCGGCCAATAGTGAGATCAAACTTCCAGCGAAAATAGACTACCTATACCAAAGACGAAGTAGATATGAAGGAAAATAACAAGTTGCTGGGATGCTCCATACAGTCGCCCTCAGATACATCGGAGCGGCCAAGGTGCACACAAATATCTGAACACGTTTCTAATCCCTCGACAATAAAGACGTGTTCAGATATTTGTGAGCACTTTGGCCGCTCCGATATATCTGATGGCGACTGTACATCATTGCATATGGTTTACTCTAACCCAATACGTGCCCAAAATAAGAAAAGCACTTTGGCTAATCCTAGTGAAAGCCAGATAAAAAAGCACTAACTTCATGAGTTACGGTGACTAAACTACTGTTCAAAATTTCAAAACAGCCGGCCGCAATAAATTATGCTTGAGTCGGTGCATTTTTTTTTGCCGGCAGTGTTGTCTCGGCAAAAAAGCCTACCTGCTCTCTCAGGGCACAGTGCCTCCCCCGTTTATTTGGGCGAACGTCGTAACATTTCACGTCTTCGTTCGGAAAAAACGAACAAACTTACACACAAAAGTATTCCCGCGTTTTCTGAGAACAAAAGTGACCTTGCGATCGGAACATAATTTATGACAGTGCACTAAACAGGGAACTGGGTCGTTTGTGTTTGTATCTATACATCTGTATAAATGTCTCCGTGTATATTTCTGGCCGCTGTAAACCTGACATGGTGCAGCGGGAGCGATGTAAACTTTGTATTTCAGATGAGGATAAAATCTGAAAGTTACACGTAGGAGATCTTGTTAGGTCTTAATAAGGTTAGAAATATCCAGAAAGTCTCTAAACTTTAGAGTCTAAAGTATGTCTCTCCCTTGAGGTTTCTAGAAGTACCCAGTGTCTATTATACAGATAGTGTAAGGTCTCTAGCTGTGGAGTCTATCTTAGAAATAATGTTATTCTATTTAATTACTTCCAAAATTAAGACTAGATATAGAATTTTCAGTTACGTACAAAAAAGGAAACTAACACGCATGCCGTTTTATACCTTATTGTCATTGTGACAAGAGCGAAAATGTTAAGGCAGGATAAGTTTAACAAATTGTACGATGTCCATTAGTCCGTCTCTAAAGCCTTGTTCGGACTAGGCTAGTATTTTAGTGCGAGTCCATACATTTTCTGCAAGTACGAGTAGCTTTTGTATGGACTCGCACTAAAATACTAGCCTAGTCCGAACAAGGCTTAACCGTCACAGCCGCAGTTTCCACGAATACTCGCAATATATACAAACTAACGCAAATCCCAGAGATAGGTAAAGCAGCACAGCAAGCTGTCACAGCTATGAATGACCCATAAATTCCATTATCACAACCACAGAAGAGCGAGCAACTAAAAAGAACATTAACCTCTTCCATATACAAGATGAAACCATAAACAAATCGAGCGGTACTACACCACATTAGAGCAGTTTGGATGCTGCTCATAGTGTGAAAATGAGCCGTGAAAGCTTTTAAACGTCGAAGACAGAGCGGCGCTCGTTTGTGAGAGGAGGCGCTAAACAGGCATACGTACGCCCGCCACGGCCGCCACGCCATCATGTAGCTCATAAACTGATCACGATATGGCGCAACCAACATATTTTTCAATAAATATATTCGATTAAACAGATGACGGTCGACCCTGAAATTTGATGAGAATCTTTGAAATGGCATTCTCTGGAATGTTAACTGAACTGACTAACTCTATAAATCGAAAGTCTCGCGACTTACCCATGATAGAGTAAAGGTAGTCAACACCTACAGTATTCATCAATTTCACAATTGCCAACAGTTTTAATACCAGTTATTACTCATGGGCACCCTACAAAGAGCATAACTACGCCGTATCTGTCCGTGTGTAAACTCGAAAATGTTCACGCCGAGCTTCGGTGACTCAGCATTCCCGCGTCTCGACAAACAACAGCCCTTGTTCCTCAAACGACACTGTTTGCCTTTGCATTTACACGGTCATTTGATAACAGATATTAATAACAGAAACTAAACTGCATTAAAGGAAAGAACACGTACAAGATAACTTAAATCTTAACAATCCGCATATTGGCTTCCAAAATACATTATGATTTTCGCTATTGTTTTAAAACTACTTTATAACAATTAATCATGTAAGCGTATATAAGATTTACGACGGAGTAATTAATATATTTATTGTTGCCAGAGTACTGTTAATGTTTAGGTATAAACTGTATTGACACGCGAGTCTCATATAAAATAAGAAAAATAATGAGCACATATTAAAATTGTACTTGCTGGGGGTAAAATTGCGTCGATCGATAATAAGCAGCTTATTACCATAGCCAACTACCTACAAATTAACGTCAATTTTGAAATTCCTGACAAGAGGCAGGTTTCATCGGTCTAGAGATAATCGGGCGTAATTACACGGCTATCCATCATCGAAAACCAACAAACGAGGTGGTTTCGAATAAAAGGCCCACCCACCGCCGCGAAAGCTGAGGTCAGACAAGTCAGGCCATGAGGGCGGGTTGTTTTTATTCTATCCTTGCATCTGTGCCTTGCATTGATCATATCTTAAACGGTTCAGGTCGTTTTCGAGCCACTTTCATACGTGCCGTTTTAGGAGGTCTAAAAATACTATCCGCTGTGAGTGTTTCTAGTTGCTCGAAATGCCTAATTTTCCTATTCTAACAGTGCATGCACATTTATCCAAGGCTTTTATCATGAAGAAAACCGAAAAACCAGTCATTTAACTTTCGGGGGAAAACTGCGTTGAGGAATATGGCAGTTCTTTTCTAATACCGATCCATTAATATTTTTTCAAGGCCGTCATCTGAGCTGTATTGAACGGAGGAGCTCAGGATATCGGTTGAACGCAACGGAGCCATCCTCACGGCTTGCCGGTATCCGTACAAGCTCAGTACAAATACTCCTAACTTTACTTCTGACTTGCAAGCAACAAAAGTCTATAAAACTTTCTTGGGGTTACCCTGGATGGACTATGGCAGCCCAGAGCGACTGGTCTCGGGGAAAACCGAACCGTCCGATCACGCCCAAGATTCTGTCAAACAGTAAACAATACGAGGGTCAGATAGTCCGTACAATGCATCAGATAGCCGGCTTCGTGCGGCCATATTGTATCGCGGCGTGCATCGGTAACGAGCGTCGAGGGAACGCTGTGGCCAATTATCACTATCGAACCTTTCTCAAGTCCTGGAGGAATTTGCTAGACTTCAGGAGATTTTTTATACAAGTCTCGGCTTGCAGTAGCATGGATGGGTATAATAGTTATTGCTAAGTAGGTGTAGCTGGCATGAATATGGCCTTTACTTTGCCAAATATAAAACGCTAAGGTTTTTAATTTTGATGCCATGCAAAGAGGAGAGGGTACTCCACAATCGAATGGAACAATATATTGCCTTGTTTGATATCGTTTTGCTAGTGACACAGTTAGGTAATTATTATTTAAACATATCTCCGACAGCACCAAGTCGCCAATGTGCCCAGTCAGCATTTATTATCTTTATTATGAATAAACTTCTCAGAAATGCACGTGTTGTAATATTAGTTTGCACGAAGGTTGGTTGTGTAGGTATTTCACGATAATCTGCTGTTACTGCATTTGTAAAAGTACTCGAATTACAATAACCTATCGCGGCACCAAGCAATGTTTTTTACTTTTTGTACATTTCTTCTCACAACTCCGATTCTTCTATTTGTATCCAACAAAGCATGTTCCAATAATGAGGATGGTCCGATACGATCTGCGCCCGCGCCGATGCCCGCCCGAGATACATCCTCGGCTTCTTTGTGCTCTCCGAGTAAACACCGCATTGTTACTGCCCGCACGAATCGCGCTTAGAGAATCTAACCAGACAGGTAAGCAAATAAAGTAAAAAAAAAAAACGCAAACTTTACGGCCACTTTATATTAACCCAAACAGCCCCACCGTTAAGCCCTAAAGAGGCAATATCCTTAACGCTACGGATCCCGAAGCTAATTAATGTTATAACAGGAAACAATGTTGCAAAAAGATGGCGTCGAACTGCAAATTGTTATTTTCGAAACGTTTGGTAATATCGGTCCGCTGGGTGGGTCAGTTGTTAAGACGAAAAATTATTCTGGCAGCGCAAACCACGGTGATTACATATCGGTGCGAGAGTGCCCGCGGGGAGCGTCTCTTGCGCTTATTGCCAGATGATTGAAGAGCCGCCGCCTCCGCGGCCATCCTGGCCTGCGAGCGAGACGCAGCATCCCTGCTCCGCACGCCAGAGTGGGAGGGAAACAGCTCAGCATCTGATTAGCATCCCAATTACGAAGCGAGCGCAGTGGGATCGAATCTTCGGCTTTGTAGTGATGTACTTTCAAGGTAAGGATGAGAAATATTTTATCGATCCGTTTTATAGAGGCAGTGCAATATTTATAAATAGGCACTTTTAGCTGAAGGAGTCAAGAGGCTTATCAACATTAAGATCTCTTAAATTAAACAAACCTTATTAATTCTAACACCGCTCTGCGCCTCGGTGTACTTTAATTAGCTAAAGTGAACATGCTTAATGAATGGCTCTAGTAGATAACTATTTTGCGTAAATCTATGGTATCTAATTGCTTGTGATTAAATCACTATGCATATGCTAAAGGCAAGAAAGGAGCTATGTTAGAATAGGGCCGAGCGATTTTAATTAAATATGCCACCGGCTGTGTTTTAGGTGCTAGTTTAAATAAATTGCTCTGATCAAGCAAAACAAGTTGCGTAAATTGAAGGAAATTAATATTATTCAAATTACTACGCAGAAAGGGCCAAAACGGATACTAACAAACACTTAAATGGAGCTTGTACCGAATTATCAAGTTCGGTGTGGTCGCAGTTTTAATTAGGGATTAAGTAATCGATATCGAGGTGTATTTTATGTGGTGAGAAGTGGCAACCCTATTAACAAGAATGCTGGCCGCTGCAAGGCGCTCGTGGCGTGATTGCATCGGCAGCGCAAGGAAATTTAAAATAAACAAGAAATTATGAAACGACCATAAGATTATACACCCGCCACCATCGGTTCGCGGCGAGCCGTCGTTAATTCATAATAACTCCGCAAAAATAATTACACCCATAAACAACCGGCTACGTCCGCGTAGCTGTAGAAACAATCAATTTTAAACGACAAATTGCTTTCCATAATAACAAGGCATAATAGTGCCTATTTTTATTGCAACATCTAAAATAATAGCGTATGCGCTTCAATTCCGTTGGGAAATGCTTGGGAGTCTTGCGACATATAAAAGATGTTGTGCTGCGGCATCCGAATGAAAATAATTGAAGTCCCATGATTTACGAAAGGATCGAGTCACAAAGAAAATTATCTAACCTATTCCTATGGGTTTCCGGGTTTCTACCTCGCATAACAGCGTGTGTCCTCCTTACAAATAGGGGTATAGGTAACAAATTGCTTTAATAATAATCATAAATAACATAATTTATAACTGAAGATCTGTCTGATTCCCATGTAGATTTCACTGGGGTCGGAGTAAGTCCCTTGCACCGAGCGGAGCGGCTGAGCCGAGCGCATGAATACAAAACCAATTTGACGTTTCTCATTACTCAGCGACCACAATATGCGCTCGGCTAACTAGTTCCGTGCACAGCGATCTGTTATTATGGTAATGGAGCTAGTTTAGACGTTTCCCGGCTCTGCCCGGGCTTCACCCTACACGTTTGTAAACAATTTGAGCCGGCGTCTTTCATGTATCAATAAAACGCGATAACTGCCTGTAATTGATGCTATAACTGGACCGGACTAGGTGCTAGCATTGTTTCTGCACCGGGGATCGATCGACATCAATCGCAAGTCTTCGAATCGTGATTAAATTCGCAATCAACAGTCCCTTCGTTACGGTTTATTAATTTCTATACACATAAGAAATCGATAAAAAGAATTTATCAGGCGTCATAGGCGTCAAAAAGGCAATTTTCGACCCACACATTTAAAATACAAACATCTAAACGGGACATAATCGCTATCAATATACCTACTCTATGTCTCAACAAGAGGTCGGTAAGAAAGAACACCGCTATCACATAAATCTACGTAAAATTATCATAACGAGTCGGTTTTGAAACTAAATTGTGGCTTTCTAAGAAATTAAGAATGTCAGTCATAAAGTTGGTTTACAGCTCTCCACTGCGTGTATTTTCCTCTCCGTCTATATTAATTAGGTGCTACAAGGCCCCGTTGATGAATTTAATAAGGGGTGAACGTAACTCGCTGATTTCAAGTTTTATTGACTCTTGATTGGTGCAAAATTAAATAAGGCTTTATAGTATAGCTTGTCGGAGAAGACTTTTAATTACGAGGCTACCGAAATCTGTTGATAGGATCTGTAATTAAGATCTAATCTTCAACGTAATTTATGTAGACCATTTCAGGTTAAATCTGATTGAATTTGATGTAGAATAATTTGAACCGCATTTAGAAAGGTTGTTGGAACTATACAAATGCTAGAGTTCCTTTATAAAACGCACTTACGTTGGGGTTTATTTACAACTTGTCAATGGTGTAATTAAATGAAGTAATTTGTAGGAAGTGCTGGACGGTGTTCCCGAGTGTATTGTGTACCAGGAAGGGTGAAATGCCCACAATAGCTCAACAACTCTTTGCTTTGCTTAAAAGCTTTTGACATTGAGCTTACATGACATTTTAAACGACTTCAAAAAAAAGGAGGAGGTTCTCAATTCGGTTGTATTTTTTTTTATTAAATACTTTTTTTTAGACATAAGTGAAGTTCTGTAATTATACCCTACAATTGAACGATATAAAACCTATTTAGGATGTATCCCTGGTATAGATTTATGGCAAAATAACACGTCAAGAGCAATAGATTGCACTCCAATTAGTGAGAAATCCACAAAATTACTACATTTCGAAGCAATTTATAATACACAAAATGTCTCATTTAGTGCGACGGGCTCGCGACCATGAATGACACGAATTTCTGGAATGACTGCGGTATGAACCACGGAGAAAGATCTTTTTTACAGTCTTGAAATTCTTTGAGGGTTTGTAAAAGGTATCAGATTTCATACTTAAAATTGCGTAATTTTAACGACTTACACAGGCACAGACACGGGACTGGTAATAGAACATTAACCTACATAACATAATATCTACAGTAAGAATTGTACAGATTGGCTGTGAAGACAACCTGACAAACACAGTTCGATCGCGTTACTTAACTAAATGAAACAAGAGACCCAACAAAGTATTGTTAAACGAATCTTAAACTTAAAGCCAATACCAATATATGTAGAAATGTTGAACAGTAAGTTTTTACGACAAACCACTTGGGTATCACATTTACAAGGCGCTTGCGGCATTCTCTATTGCATTTTGTGTTATATTCCGTGGCGGATACAGTGCAACATCAGTTGGACACATTCATGGAAGAGAGGATCTCGTTTTTTCTGAATCCTCCTTAACGACGTTCTATTTTAGTATGCACCTACACAAGACTAAACTTTATGGGTGAGGATTTCAAACAGAGCCAATAAAATACAGTTTTATAGCTAATGTTTTGCATTCCTTGAAATTTCAAAATAGCGTCAAAGTATTAAATACCTCGAAGGACCAGAAATATCAAATATAGATAGGATTATTCTTTTGTCATGCAGAATGAAATCTATGTAAGTAGGAACTTAGGTACTGCGAAAGTTAGTAAGTATCTATCTCTGGATATTTCTCACTGTTCCATGCAAAAACTTGGAAATTTTAAAAATATTCCATTAATTTATCTGATAAAGCTCATTCAGCGAAATAGGTACTTAACATAAATACTTTCATGTATACACAGCCGGCAATGTACCTAAGAAGACGCAGGCAGAACATAGTAAAGAATAAAATCGTAAGAAGCCTACCATACCCATATCGATGTGTCCATTGCACCTACGCTAGCCACAAACAGCCTCACAGTATAATGTGTTGATACCTATACCGAGTAAGGTGGTAAAAGGAAGAAATGATCGCATCCCACACTGCCTGCGCCGGCGTCGCGTCGCCTAGCGCGTGATTTATTGAACCTCGTTTATTTTATTTCCCAATTCGTTTTACTTTACGGCCCGATCTTGTTTTCGGAATCAGAAAAAATGCTTTTCGACGAACAAGTTTGATTTATACTGACTAACATTAACATACAACATACCGGAGACTCAAACCATTGAAAGCGTGCATTATGAGTCAGAGAACTCAGAAAGCTTTTAATGTCTTCAACAGCAAAGCAACGTTATAGTACTTATAAGTGGTTATACGATAGTTAATCAACGAAGTGCGAAACGGTTGCTGTATAAATAATGTACGTTTAGAACAGGTTCGAAAGGATCTCGAGACAAACCAGTGCATTTGTTCCTAACCGTTTGAAAGCATGACTTATTACCGAGCAAACAATGCCCTCGCCTCGAAAGCCGGGCCGTTCACAACGGTTCGCTTCACCTCAGGAGAACCAGTGTAAGACAGACTTTCGATAACGCGTTGATAGTGTAAGTCCCGACGTCAAGATATAGTAGAAGTGGTGAGGTAAGGTGAGACAGGTTGTGAATAACATGGCCGGTAGCCGCTCATATCGCTCCGACTAAACGAGCTAAACTAAGCTTCCTATTCACTTTTAATTTATATATAACATTGTTAGCTTCTCTCGACTTCAAACAATAACAGTAGGTATTCTCATTATGCTAAGTTAAGACATAATGGCTCCTCTACATGATGGCCCACTAGGATGGGCCAGCGTGTGGAGAAGGTAGTGGTGTCAGATGGCGCGGCGATGTCTTTCTCCGTCTAACGCATAGTTGCGTCCTGTACGATGGGTCGTGATGGCCCACTGTATAGAGCCGGCTTTATACGGCGAGGTAGTTTAGGTCAGATTATAATCACAATAAGTTGTCGCATTAGCTAGTGCAAGTAAGTATACGTTTGTAAACTAGTCTAGTGTACATATTTTCCTAAATATTTGGTTCTATAGTTAGCGTCGGTTAACATTCGTAAGTATAGGTAAGCTTAACAAACCTCAGTGTTAAGTATTATTTAACTAACCAAAAACAATAATTAGATACGTTAAAGTTAAAATACTTAGTCTGAAGTCTGGGTAGCAGAAAAGTTTGGCGAGTTAGTCTTTCACGCAAAAACTACCGCATGGAAATTCCAGAAACTTTCCAGCAAAGTTTTTCTTTTTTTGAACTTTCCAGTTAGCTGACAGGCATAAATACGGGTTGAGTGTTGTTTGCAATATTGGGACTCCTATTATAATACATATAAATAAAATAAAAAAGCCTTTATTTCTACTACCAATAATAATTACACTAATACTATAAACTATTATACTTTAAAAAAAATGCTCTAGGTAGAAGTCGCCTCTGTAGCGTAGGCCTCCCCCATTTCCTTCCAAACTCTTGTTAGTACCATACAATATAAAGCATGAGAGCATACATGGTGGTACCTAAATTCATCAAAGGAGTGAGTTATTCACCCTCTAAGCCTTGCATGTTAATGTCCGTGCAGAGCTGATTATAATTATACTCTGAACTGGAGTGTTTTCTGATAGTCCTTTTTGTTACTCTTTAGTAAGTTTACCTAGTAACATAGCTGGTCTACCTGGAATTGAACGCTCTATAGAAAGTTTTCATTTAACTCTCACAAAAGATCTGTCGCTCAAAGGCAAGCACGAGCCATTGTTAGCTCAAAGGCTTTAGACGACAAGTGACGAAACATAATTGATTGGTGATAAAAGTCGGGTGAGCTACGGCCAAATCCGCGCGACAATGGCCCAGGTACCGAGGTGCGATCTCATTGTCGTATGGCCCATTGTGTTGGTCCGCTTGCAGGAATAGTCGTCGGACTGCAATTTTTTTGTCGATGGCCAATATTGTTCGGAAATCGGGTTGTCAAAAGAATTGCACAGCATTTTCAAGATACCCAAGTTTTTATGCAGGTTTATTTGCACGGTGTTAAGGGTAGGTAGGTACAATAATCGCGTTTGACAACCGCCGCGCCGGGTGTTTGATATTGGTATTGGCAAGTAAAGAGATTGAATGATTGGCACGTGTAGAGAGTACTAATTACTTTTTACGTGTATGGTTCCTACCTCCCTACCTGCTGAAATCAATATGTTCTAAAGTCTACCGGAAGATATTGAATGAGATTGAGTATCTAATAGAAGATGTTCATCAATACGGATGTTATTGTTTTGATATCATCGCGTTGTGTCAATCGTACTATCTAGGCTGTGAGAATTGGATAGGACTTACCAAACGGAAGCGGCGAGCCCGAAGTAGTAGAGCAGCAGGAAGACGACGGCGCAGTTAGGGTTGGCGAGCCCGTCGTGCGCGAGCAGCAGCCGCGCCGGCGACGTGGGGTCCTTGGCGCAGCCGGCGGCGGCGCGGCCGGCGGCGGCGCGCACGCCCCAGCCCGCCGCCGCCGCGCACCGGCACAGCGCCACCAGCACCAGCGCGCGCTCGCCCGCGCCGCCGCGCGAGCCGCACGCCAGCTGCGCGCCCGCCGCCGCCAGCGAGCACGCGAAGCTCAGCGCCGCCCACGTCGCCAGCCACACTTCGGCCGCGCGTCGCTCGCCGCTCTCCCACAGCACCTCCGCGTCGCAGAACTGCGCGCAGCGCCCGGTGCGCACCCACACCCAGCTGTTCGGCTTGATGAGCCGCCGGCACCCGCCGCGCCCGACCGGCCCGGCTCCCAGGCCGACGTCGGGTATGGCTCCCACGGGCGGCGCCCGCTCCCCGGGTCCCTCCATGCACATGTGCTCGTGATTGTTCTCGGCGGGGAACAGGCTGCAGTCCAGCTCCGCGGGCCAGGGGAAGCCGAAGCCTCGCAGCACGGGGTAGCAGCGGGCGTAGACGCTCTCGCAGAGCCCGCGGCACGGCCCGATTGGGAGCGCCACCTTGTCCGTACACATGGGCACGTACACGGCGCACAGGAACAGGTGCAGCTGCGAGGAGCACCCGTACTGCACGAGCGGGCTGAAGGTCTGCAGCGTCACGTCGGCGTCCGCCTGCAGCGTGTGCCGCGCGAGGTTCGGCATGCCGGTCTGGTTGTACCCTATGTTCTTGCACATCGCCACTTTGATCGGTTCACAAGTCCGCACGGACGCCTCGGCGGCGGCCCCGGTCACCACGGTCACTAGTAGGATCACGAACCACTTCATGTTGAGAGACACAGTTCAGACAGTTCGAGTCAGATTGTTTTCATTGTAGTCGGGAATGTTTACGCGCGCGGCGCGGAGCGGCCCATGACGTGCGCGTGTCGGTCGGCGGCTCGGGCCGGAGTGAGGGTGAGGTGTGGCGGGACGCGGCGCGGGGAGGGGACAGGGGGGGACCCCGCTGCGAAGGGCCGCAGCCGCAGGTATGCGGAATCGTAAAGCCGGCGAGGAAAAAGGGGAGAATTTGGAGAGTAACAACTCCTCGGAGTCCCGAACGAGGAATGAGTGTCGCGTGCGTTGCTATCGCTGTTATCTGTTATCAACTACGCGGCCGCGGCTCGTCTGTTCCGATTCAAAGACACTCCGTATCGATTTTGTGATAAGTTGATATAGCGTACCACATTTAATTTAGGGGTAGAAGGCAGAGAAATACAAGTAAAATTTTGAAATAAATTTATTGTACATATTTTACTACAATAATATTTAAGCATTACTGTATAAAGTTTAAGAAACGTATAAATAGGTAAATACAATGGTGAAAAGTACTTCAAAATTGGACCGAAATGTATTTCAGTGGGGTTATCAAGCTTCAGATATTTGAGGACAGTGAAACGCGGAACAGGAAATCATATTTACATGCGAGACTTAGGTACCCGCGGACAATCCGTATGACTAAAATAAATGATAAATACTTTAGAGTAATCTTATGATACAGGATGTTTTCACACATATTCAATAAAATTGTACACTACGCTATAATTGTAATATATCTTGTTGACAACAACTTCCGTCATTAGACCGAGCCGCTTCGTCCTATTACTGTGTCGACGCCTATCTTGATAGTTCCATTTTTACATTCCCTACACTAATGCATATTATACAACATTCACATTTCAACAACACCTTTCGGTATTTCATATATTTATACAAGAACTATAATCAAATTACAGTAGATATACAAAAGGAATGCAATACAAACAAGCAACACTAAACTACTCGATGACTTCAATGCAGCGATTTGGTACCGTACAAAGACATTACATAGCCACCATTATACTGGTACGGATACTTAATAATCATAAACAACACATAGTAAAAGTTTGAATGAAGGCTTCTATGTTTTATTCGTATTGCATTGAAAGTATAAACTGGCTGATTTTCCGCAAGAGCCAAACTTATAAAATCAATTAGAAGTGAAGAGTCTAGGGGAAAATGGATTTGAGTCCATTTCATATTCAATACAATATGTACACATATTGTAATAAGGTTAGTTTTAATCACAATAAAAAGGAGGTCGCTGTTATTCCCTAAAACTTAAGAATAGCTCAACCTGACTACAGCTTTGGTATATATAAAAGGCGAAGCGGAAATTATTTTCTTAAGATTAAACTAAGATACGTCAATGTACTGTGAGTATGCAGACACGTCAACTGATTGTACTTTATTTTACTTGTGTTAAATCTATCTGAATGCGAGGAGTCGGTGAAATTCGCCGCTGATCATATGGTTTACGTTTACAGTTAACGTAAAAGATATTTCAAGTTTCCGCGTGCCTTTTAGAATGCATAACAAACCCCTGACATTTTCATTTCAAAGTTCAATATCACAAAACTGGCTGAACTGATTTTGTCAAATCATAGCTATGATCCATCTACCTACATCACGTCATCTTTCGAATAAATAAACCGCATTCAAATCAGTCCATTCGTTTCGGCCCACTTTCTGCGTCGGGGATTTAAAATTTATTATTTGGTGACAAACATATGAAAATAAATCAGCTAGCTATATAATAATATTGATATAATTTTAAAATTGAGTCCAAATGAAACATTGAACCTATGATAATGAAACGTACTACATCCACCGTCTAAACCAAAAGTAAATGCTAACACTTTTCACATATAGCAAGCGTTAGTTACTGGCTTTTCTATTAGAGAATAAACGCGTATATAAAGCTGTGTTCGGAAGGAACTGACTATAAATTATAGACATAATAGTGCACAACCTCGTAAAACACAATTTCAATTGGCGATATGTGATTTCTTTGGGCTATACTATACGGCTCAATAATCCGCGACCACCTATCTTTCTCTCTCTATTTATGCATGGGTTAAAACGGTACAGAGATATAGTGGAAGCGGATTATTGGGCCGTACATTATAGGGACCCATCTCTATTAGGCGACCAACTCAAGAATAAACAAATAATACGCAGCAATACCAAACCAGGATCGTCGGCAATATGGTATTGGTGACCTAGTGCCGAAATCCTTTTTGAACCCTATAGTCACTATGATAAGATTGACATTGGCCCTTAATATCCTTGGTTGTACAAACGACAAGACTGTTAACTGACCATCCTGTGTTTATATAGAACCTTATTACAATGTACTTAAGGTGCACCGATGGTCAGTTAGCTGTGTTGTCGATAGTACTTATATTTTTTGCATTTTTTCTTCACTATCATAATTTTCATAACCGTCAATCAAACCTATTTTAATTAAAATGGCGTTTTATTTTTGTCTCTATCACTGATTGGTTAAAAAGGGAAAAAATACATTTCAGTTAACAGAGACTTTTAAGTTTGATTAAAGAGGGTATATATTTACATCTCCCCCATATTCCCCCGTGTGGTGTCGGGTTATCGCTGCGATATCGCATTTTGTCGATCTTCTATACCCACATTTATGCCACAAGGGGCACTAGAACATAAGTTCCATACGCTCTGCCGGCCCTTTTGGGAATGAAGGCGTGAAAAGTATGTATTTATATTTACATCTGTGATATTTTACGGATTTCTACCAACATTTTGGGATATTTCAATGTTCAGTTCATTATTAAGCAGTACTTCATTCATATAATAGCACAACAAGTTAAACAATTTATCAATCAAATCAATAAAGAAGAGCGATGGAGTATTTATTAGTAAAACTAAAACCCATTCGTCATTCGTCGTTCATTTTTCGCATTTATATCATTAGTTAACAGGTGCAAATATTCTAACCGTTCGATCGTGCTGTTAAGATGAAAGCCAGACATGCAATGAAATGTATTAAGTCTAAATGCAATAACCACTGAACACTAACCGATGTACAAAATAAAAGATATACTGTTGTTAGTTTTGTGACTAAATAATGATTCATGTATACAAACTACAAAGTTTGCTTCTCGAAACCAACGATGCATAATGCGGCACGTAAATATAACGAAGATGGGGGCATTCGGTCAGGTTCACTAGTCCCCGTGCTCAGAGAGCACGCACAGGGACCTCAGCTCAGATCACACCCGAAAATCTAGGTCCTACTTACGTGCCAAGTACATAGTTTTCGAGATAAAATAAGCCGCCAGAAACCAACCACTATCCATATCAAAGTCGAAGATTCATAACATAACTTATGTTATAGGATTCTTATGAATAAATGGAGAAATAAAACGCTATGATTGATACAATAGCCTCTTAAAGCTAATTACACGCCGAAGCAAATGAGTATCGGATAGAAGTTCCCGAGACATTGTTCAAAATCAAAACAGTCCAATACTTATCGATAATCATAGCTAAATTATACGCTTGACTGATCTTGAAGTGTATTATGGAATTGTATAAATAATTTGGAATGGAATCTTTTTCAGTTTGGCGAGATACAAAATAAACTACTCTAAATTGTCGATATTACTATCGGTATATGTAACTGGGATACAAGAAGTAAAATATGTAAATGATATCCATATTTCTCATGAGATTACATACGTCAAGTAATACAAAATGACCTCCTGAGACCCAGGGTACGCTTTAGTGCTTTTGAATTAGGAACTTTTTGACATTCAGAAAAAGTTTAAAGTCAATTTTGAAATAAAATAATGGAGTTAGATTAATACAAAATGACAACTTCGCACCAGGAGTTCGACCACTCGCTGCACCTCCTATCCTGTCATAAAATATAAATATTTATATTTTAAAATTACCGTAAATGTATTCGAAGTCGAATAAAAACGTTTCCTCGAGCCAGTCCAGTAATACAAAATGTGGATCGATTTAGCAGACGCATCGTAAAAAAATATGTATGCAGATTTCATTATATTCCCTATATGTTAAATTACTAGTACGTTACCGTTATTATTTTGGAACAGGATAGGCGGTCAAACCGTCAATGATCCGGGCCTACTGTTAAAAACGAATCGCAAGCGGGTGTCGATGTAAGCGTAATAAATCTTTCTTATGGCTCCGTGACACCGGCCGATCGCAACAATCTTATATACAGGAACACTCTAATTTACCCCGAAGGAGGATACCGTTTATGCCGGCTATACACACTCGTCGAGTCTCGGGCGAGAAGCTATCGACGAGAGCACACCATGTACACACTCGTTGCGTCATTTGAACAGCCGAACAACCCTTTGACTCGGCCGCAAAAAAAAACCGACACGCGACCGAGGCGAGACCCGAGAGTCGGTCGTTCGTTCTCGTTGTCGGTCTGTCTCGGGGTGTCGCGACGAGTGTGTACAGCCGGAAGAATTAGTAATCAATCACGCGGCTACGCTTTCGTTGTTGTGCAATCGGGCCCGCACGTGACGTCACGCATCACGCATCACGCATCACGCGTCACGCGTCACGCGTCACGCGCCGCGCGGCTACACGGCGCCGGCGTCCCGCGGCTGCAGGCGCGCGCGCAGCAGCTCGCGCTCGCGCGCCACGTCGGCCAGCTCGGCGCACAGCGCGCGGCTACACGGCGCCGGCGTCCCGCGGCTGCAGGCGCGCGCGCAGCAGCTCGCGCTCGCGCGCCACGTCGGCCAGCTCGGCGCACAGCGCGCGGCTACACGGCGCCGGCGTCCCGCGGCTGCAGGCGCGCGCGCAGCAGCTCGCGCTCGCGCGCCACGTCGGCCAGCTCGGCGCACAGCGCGCGGCTACACGGCGCCGGCGTCCCGCGGCTGCAGGCGCGCGCGCAGCAGCTCGCGCTCGCGCGCCACGTCGGCCAGCTCGGCGCACAGCGCGCGGCTACACGGCGCCGGCGTCCCGCGGCTGCAGGCGCGCGCGCAGCAGCTCGCGCTCGCGCGCCACGTCGGCCAGCTCGGCGCACAGCGCGCGGCTACACGGCGCCGGCGTCCCGCGGCTGCAGGCGCGCGCGCAGCAGCTCGCGCTCGCGCGCCACGTCGGCCAGCTCGGCGCACAGCGCGCGGCTACACGGCGCCGGCGTCCCGCGGCTGCAGGCGCGCGCGCAGCAGCTCGCGCTCGCGCGCCACGTCGGCCAGCTCGGCGCACAGCGCGCGGCTACACGGCGCCGGCGTCCCGCGGCTGCAGGCGCGCGCGCAGCAGCTCGCGCTCGCGCGCCACGTCGGCCAGCTCGGCGCACAGCGCGCGGCTACACGGCGCCGGCGTCCCGCGGCTGCAGGCGCGCGCGCAGCAGCTCGCGCTCGCGCGCCACGTCGGCCAGCTCGGCGCACAGCGCGCGGCTACACGGCGCCGGCGTCCCGCGGCTGCAGGCGCGCGCGCAGCAGCTCGCGCTCGCGCGCCACGTCGGCCAGCTCGGCGCACAGCGCGCGGCTACACGGCGCCGGCGTCCCGCGGCTGCAGGCGCGCGCGCAGCAGCTCGCGCTCGCGCGCCACGTCGGCCAGCTCGGCGCACAGCGCGCGGCTACACGGCGCCGGCGTCCCGCGGCTGCAGGCGCGCGCGCAGCAGCTCGCGCTCGCGCGCCACGTCGGCCAGCTCGGCGCACAGCGCGCGGCTACACGGCGCCGGCGTCCCGCGGCTGCAGGCGCGCGCGCAGCAGCTCGCGCTCGCGCGCCACGTCGGCCAGCTCGGCGCACAGCGCGCGGCTACACGGCGCCGGCGTCCCGCGGCTGCAGGCGCGCGCGCAGCAGCTCGCGCTCGCGCGCCACGTCGGCCAGCTCGGCGCACAGCGCGCGGCTACACGGCGCCGGCGTCCCGCGGCTGCAGGCGCGCGCGCAGCAGCTCGCGCTCGCGCGCCACGTCGGCCAGCTCGGCGCACAGCGCGCGGCTACACGGCGCCGGCGTCCCGCGGCTGCAGGCGCGCGCGCAGCAGCTCGCGCTCGCGCGCCACGTCGGCCAGCTCGGCGCACAGCGCGCGGCTACACGGCGCCGGCGTCCCGCGGCTGCAGGCGCGCGCGCAGCAGCTCGCGCTCGCGCGCCACGTCGGCCAGCTCGGCGCACAGCGCGCGGCTACACGGCGCCGGCGTCCCGCGGCTGCAGGCGCGCGCGCAGCAGCTCGCGCTCGCGCGCCACGTCGGCCAGCTCGGCGCACAGCGCGCGGCTACACGGCGCCGGCGTCCCGCGGCTGCAGGCGCGCGCGCAGCAGCTCGCGCTCGCGCGCCACGTCGGCCAGCTCGGCGCACAGCGCGCGGCTACACGGCGCCGGCGTCCCGCGGCTGCAGGCGCGCGCGCAGCAGCTCGCGCTCGCGCGCCACGTCGGCCAGCTCGGCGCACAGCGCGCGGCTACACGGCGCCGGCGTCCCGCGGCTGCAGGCGCGCGCGCAGCAGCTCGCGCTCGCGCGCCACGTCGGCCAGCTCGGCGCACAGCGCGCGGCTACACGGCGCCGGCGTCCCGCGGCTGCAGGCGCGCGCGCAGCAGCTCGCGCTCGCGCGCCACGTCGGCCAGCTCGGCGCACAGCGCGCGGCTACACGGCGCCGGCGTCCCGCGGCTGCAGGCGCGCGCGCAGCAGCTCGCGCTCGCGCGCCACGTCGGCCAGCTCGGCGCACAGCGCGCGGCTACACGGCGCCGGCGTCCCGCGGCTGCAGGCGCGCGCGCAGCAGCTCGCGCTCGCGCGCCACGTCGGCCAGCTCGGCGCACAGCGCGCGGCACACGCGGTGCAGCACGGCGTTCTGCTCCTGCAGCGCGCGCACGCTCGGCTCCTCGCCCGCGACCGACCCCTCCCTGCTCGGCTTCCTGTACACCTCGAACGCGCCGTGCATCTTCGGCGCGTCCTCGCGGTTGTACCCGAAGCCCTCGCTGTCGTACTCCCTCGGCGCGAAGGCGGGCTCGCCTTCGCTGCGCTGGTTGACGAGGCGCCGCGCGGGCGGGGACGCGGCCGAGGGCGACATGCGCGGCGGCGGCTGCGGCGGCGGCAAGGGCGCGCCCTTGAACCGGTTGAGATCGAGCGAGCTGGAGCGCGCGTGGTTGCGGAGCGGCCGCGGCGGCGGTGGCGGTGGCGGCTCCTTCTTCGGCGCGTACTGCAGGGACTGCGGGCCCTCGTCCGCGTGGACTGAAGCCTCGCGGGCCGGTGGCGGTGGGAGAACTCCTGCACTCTTTAGAGGTTTCTTCGGCTGCGGCCGCTGTATGGACTTGATCTCCTGCGGGGCGCCGTTCGGCGCGGGCTCGGCTGGCGGGACTAGGCGCTTCGGGCTGGCGAGTTCGAACGCGTGCGCGAAATCGTCCCGTCGCGGTGACGTGCTTGATCGGAGTTCCTCACCGTGCGGCACCGTCACGTCCGGGGTCACCCTCAACGCGACTGGGTGGAATATCTTAGGGTCCCGCTCGAGCGCGGACTTGTGGAAGTCGAAGTTGACCGGCTTCGGCCCGGGGCTGGAGACGCTCGACGTGGGCGAGTCGACGAACTTCGTCCACTCCTTGTTGTTGACTTGAGCCTCGGGCTTGGGCGGCGTGAGCGAAGGCTGGCGGTCGTCGGGTTTCGGTTTCTCGTAAGGGTCGGGCGCTTCTGTTTTCGGCGCGAAGTTGAAGTCGGCGGAGGTCCCGGAGCCGAACATGTCGGCTCCGAGGTCTACCAGGTCTGTGGTGGGTTGAGAGTACCTGGGGTCACCTCGGGGGGCCAAAGCCAAAGGCAGGGCCGTGGGCACGGGCGCGCCGGCCCGCCGCAGCACTATCAGGTGCATGGCGATACTGAATTCTTCGAGCGAGAGCAAACCGTCCTTGTTGATGTCCGACAGCTGCCATATCTTGCGTAGGTCCGGCACGGCGAGTCGGGATTTTTCGAAGAACAATCTGTGGAAAGAAAGTAAAACGTTCATGAGTAATGTCTACATAGTGAGATTTTAAATGTTCACAGTGATTATACAGGATGTCCACTGACCATGCCATAAGTATAAAAATACCTTTTATATTGAAGATAGGATATTTTTTCAATGGCGCTGTAGTGTATGCGCACTACAAATAAATACAAGTGAGGGTAGCATTGGTGATCGGCCGAGCTGGGAGCGCTTGCCACTTGTCATCGAGCTGCCATGGAGTGAAGTCACGACTGCGCACCTAAGTTAATAGCCTAATATAAGTTAATACTTGGCGGTGTGTCCGGAGAGCAGGCCGCGCTCGGGCCGCAGCTGCGCGAACTGCTGCGCGTAGTGCTGCGCCTGCTCGTTGCTGATGCTCCCCCCTGCCTCACCTGGCGGTGTGTCCGGAGAGCAGGCCGCGCTCGGGCCGCAGCTGCGCGAACTGCTGCGCGTAGTGCTGCGCCTGCTCGTTGCTGATGCTCCACGCGTCGCTCGCTGCCTCCTCGCCGTCCACCTCCCCCTCCTCCTCCTCGGATGAGTGGCGGTCTGAAGATTCCTCCTCCGTGCCTGCAAGCGAGTTCATCAACATAAGAATACCATTAGACAACGTTTTCATCATGACTGACACTGTATATAACTAAATAAGTGTGTATATGAGCGTCACCTCGGCGATAGGCGATGTGCTTAGGGTGAATCAGCGGTACTTTTCGACTTTTACATTTTGCATCTGCGAAAATTGGCGCTCTCACTTCCTCATTACTAGGAAATCTAGAATAGTAATTATTTAGAATCCAGATTTGCCTTTTTCATCATTCGTTTTATTTACCACATAATACTTAAAATTAAATTACCTAGATAGAAGGGAATTTTGTTCCAAGTAAATAATTAATTTTAGTTAATTACAGCTAACCAATATTTCGTTGAATTGCGATATTTCATATAGAATCCCAAGTTGTGTTCACTACAAACCTATAAATAAATTCCAACCGTTACATTTTTATATAAATAATATAATTCATTCAGCTCATTCCCTCGCTATCTTCTAATCAAATTAGAGGCCGCGAGATAACGAGAAGTGAAAATAACTCCAATTAACACTGTTAAACTAGGTCTATTTTGTACTGAGGTCAATTCACACAATAAAACTTAAATATAAATGTAATGGCTGAAACTGTACTGGCCATAAAGCTTTGTCCAAAAAGGAATACATGATTATCTAATGGGTAAATCTCACTAATTGGTGGGTTAATTTTGCATGCGTAGGAGTTCACAGTTCAGTTGCTATGCGTCATATAAAGTAGACACGCTAGACGGTATTTCTTGACCGTGACAGTGATATCACACTGACCAAGATCCGTTTGTCAGCTGTTTTCCGCTTATTTAGGACTAGCTGTCCGCGCGGCGCCGCCCGCGTATTACAGTGAACCCGGACGAAGTCGCGGTATAAAATGGTCATCCTGAAGGACCAGTCTATGTCTCTGCAAAGTGAATATGTCGTTTATGGGGAACTGTGTACGATTTTACAATAAGTTACCTTCTGATATACTGAAATTGACAATGAATAGATTTAAGTCCAGCTTTAAAAGCCATCTTACAGAGAAATCTTATCATACTGTTAAGGAATTTATAGATGACAAAGAAGCATTTATATGTAAAATTGCTTAGTTAAGTTAAAACATGACGTGTAAAAGGGCTAGCTTAAGCCTATTTACAAAATAAATATTTTGATTTTTGATTTTGATGTTACTGGTTAATTGATATTTGAAAGCAGATGAGTAGTTTCGGAGAGGATAGGAGTACAGTAGACCCGGGTACATCCTAAAACTACGACAAAGACCATCGGGGGGTGGGCAGCAGCATCCCTGGCGTGCGGTGGAAATACTGCGACCGCCAACCCGCATGCCAAGCGTGGCGATTATGGCATATACTCCCCATGGAAGATGCAAAAAACAACTTAGAAAAGTTGAAAAACCCCCGACATTTTCATTTCAGTCCAATATCTCAAAAACGGCTGAACAGATTTTCATGAAACATGGCTAAGAACACTCGGGATCACATCAGCTTTCCAATAAAAAAAACCGCATTCAAATCGGTCTATCCGTTTGGGAGCTACGATACCACAGACAGATACACAGATGCACAGACACGTTAAACTTATAACATCCCTCTCTTTGCGTCGGGGCGGGGTTAAAAAAAACGACGGCCCCGAGGTTCCGGCGACCCCCGGTACCCTGGTTGTGGTAGCGGCCAGGGTACCAGCGGGGTCAGGGGTGCGAAAACTGATGACCTGGCAAAGGTCGCGGGAGTCCTCTGGATATGGGTGGCGGAGGACCGATCACTTTGGCCACAGATAACCTCCAATAGATAGAGCCTATAGGGCGACGTGCGGTCACCAAGCATATATGTTTTTTGCACTGATAACCCCCCCTACCCCGCGACATATTGTCAGTATCGACCAGGTACGCGATCTATACGTGCGTCAAGCAATCAATAAATTAAACTTGATTTTGCGACGAAAGTTAGTTCTTGCTGTGTGAAGTGGTGATGGAAAAACTCCCGAACGTCTAATTACACAACCCACTGAATAACATTTCACAGGTAAGTTAAATTTATCATATAAATGTAAATTTCAGTCTGTCACGCGGAGTTCATTTTACACTGGTCCATAAGAAGTAGTGAAATATCCATGTCCCTTTTCATCAAATGGAAATGGCAATATACTGTTCCTTTCTTACGAAAGCACGTGACACTCTAGTGATGGGCTAGTGATGCTTTCGAAATTTACCGATTCAGATTCATTTAAGGAAACGATACGTTAACTCATCCGTGCTTTCGTGTACTATTTTAATACGAAAATTCACCAAAGAAAGATTATTAATACTTATATCCTTGTCATTGCCTTGTCAACATTATTTTGTAAGAAATCATAGATAATGTATACGATGTACTATAAGGTTTAAACTGCACCAAGAAGGCAGCGTGGCGGACTGCAACCGTCTTACAAGCTATGAGGAAGAGGGAGACGTAGTAAATTACTATCTCGCCCTATTTTATAGCTTCCAGAGCTAATTAACGGAATATATTATTGTAGTACCCACAGCACGTCTATCATGAGACGGCCGCGACATAGTCTCGATTTTTCTCGCACTATACCTATTGTTCTAAGTGTTCTAATAAGAAAGAGACGGATAGTGCAAGAAAAATCGAGAGAGCTCGCGCGCCGTCGCATGATAGCCGTGGTGGAAGTTTTTTGTTGATTTAAGAGTAGATATTATGTAGTTTTATTTTATTTTTTGGGTAATTTAGAGTATTGTAGAATAATATGTAGTGTCAGTTAGCTATTGCTATGTATTAGTATTCATTCATATAAAGTAGAATGAAATAGAATTTAATAATGAATACATAGGTAGTATGTTCTCGGAGGTGGTTAGTGATGGAGCCATGGCATTTGGGTTTTTTCGAATCGTCTTCGAGAGCAATTAGGACTAGTGTCACGAGATGGACCTCATGCTGGACTGCGGGACGAAGGCTTCTTGTCCGACATAAACACGATAATGCAGTAAATGTTACGTGGTAATCAAAATAGTCGATGAACGAAATATGATAATAATATAACAGTGACAGCCGTTCAAAAATTTAAACCATGTTAACGGGTACCGTACCTATGCCATGTAAAATATTTACTAACAATGAATTGTGGCGCCGCTAAAAACCGTTAGCGAACAACGCGTCCCATCATTACGCTTCTGGCGCCATGATGTGACAAAGCGCGCTATTTTCGAAACAGCCAATCGCAGCGCCGTTACCGACCTCCCCGCAACCCGCACCTACCGCCAACTGTGGTGACCTTTGCATCGAACTAAATCGCTTATAGGCTCTATCTATTGGAGGTTATCTGTGACTTTGGCACTCTTTGGGGGAGCCCTATGTCCAGCAGTGGACGTCATTCGGCTGATATGATGATGATGAAACATCTACCCCATTATTCCTAAAACTTAAGAAACCTCAGTTAACTAAAAAATACCGGCCAAGTGCGAGTCGGACTCGCGCACGAAGGGTTCCGTACCAGTATCTATAAAAACGGCAAAAAAAAACACGTTTGGTGTACGCTCCCCCCTTGAATATTTATTTTATTCTGTTTCTTTAGTATTTGTTGTTATAGCGGCAACAGAAATACATCACCTGTGAAAAATTTAACTGTCTAACTATCACGGCTCATGAGATACAGCCTGGTGACAGACGGGCGGACAGCGGAGCCTTAGTAATAGTGTCCCGTTTTTACCCTTTGGGTACGGAACCCTATAAACGTTTTGTCCCTTTCTGTTCGACAGCTTAAGGCTTAAGCGGTTGAGCTCTTCGAATCCATCATTCCTGTGCTATGGGCGACCCACGATCTTTGTAATGCCATTATTTATATTTCTATTATACTTTGTGTATCCTGCCGTCAATATTTTTACAAGACCTTCCATAATACCTGAGTATTTGTCAACACGCTGTTTTATCAACGTCGTTGAGGTGTGTGTGTACAATTAGATAATGTTATCAGTAATTATGAGCACTGGACTAAACGTGGCAATTTCTCTTTTACTTAAACATACTGTAATAGAGTCGTCTCGAGTATACCTACAAGCCGATCGGATAGGTCGGCGAAGAGTTCTCCCTATCCGTTCTTTAGCTAAGCCGGTCTTACCCCACCGCACCAAAAACTCTCACAGCTCGCCCACGACAGCGGTGGACTATACGTGGGAGCGAGAGATGAGAGCACGGCCTCTCGCTCCAACGCACCGATGACGCCGCCACTAAGTCGTGGCCGAGCCCTCACTGTGTAATTTGGGTAGGCAGAAATAATGCCGCTGTCGGCAATACATGCTAGGCGAACCTCCGCTAATACGAATACCGTTGGAGGTCTACCAGCTCACGCATGCACATATTCGAGATTATTCACGTTAGCCGAGTTCACAGTCTTCCTTCTCTTGCGGCGGATACCGAGCGCTGAGCTAATGTAGGTATGATAAGCAGTCATGGCGTCTACGCCTCGTATTCAAAAACAACGATCAGAAGCGAGCCTTGCCGAATGGTCAAGAGGCGAAGTGAATGTGCTGTCTAGATGTTTCCGGTCGCCCCATTTCGCCTAAGTTGGCCCAACGTTTACGGGATACAGATGTATCGAACCATGACCTTCAAGTTTTAGACTTAAGTTTCGAACCGTTCTGGACAGATCCGGAACAAGGCATACGAAAGGTTAAGAGAGCCGGTCTTTCCTCGCAGTAAAGATGGGACATACCAAGTAGCCTGGTGTGCTCCTCGCCGGTGTTGGCGGGCCACACGCCGCGGCCGGTGGCGCTGTGTTCCCACACCGGGTGCACGCGCTCTGCCACGCTGTTGGTCGGCGTGGGACTCTCGCTGGCTGTGCTCCATGGCGAGCCGTTCTTACCCCGCCGCTGTACAGACAGTGAAACTACCCTTAAAGCACCCTTTTGTTTGGAATAGTCCCGTAGACACTGGATACACAGTAAGTTACTAGTGTGCATGTGCCATTTCTGCAGCACCCTTCTTTTACGAAAATTACTGATATTATTCTACCGTGATTGGGTTGGGAATATCAATTCATATACAGTAAAATTATCCACGTCCATTTTCTGTCTAATCACAGCTAGATAATATAGGTTGTAGGATAATGTAGGATTGTTCACCCAGACCGTAAAAATCATGGTGACAATTAATTTTGCTCCAGGCTGTACGCATCTCTAATGGCCAGGCTGCATGGGCAGTGAAAAAAAAGTTGGATAAATTGTAGTGATTGAATAAGTGTAGGAAATTGAAAACATTCAACACAATATAACCAAGGAAAACTAGTAGATTCAGGAAAGAATTCATTAGAATGAGGGAAACTTTTTTTATTGAGTAATATAAGAAATAAAATTTAATAAATAAAAGTAAAGATATATAAACCTGACCATCAGGCCAGGCTGTGACAGGCCTCTTGGTACATCGAGTTTGTACATTAAACCTTAGTTACTAATGTAATACATCTGGGTATGCCCTCCTTGTAATGTAATGTAGGATTCCCCCGTTTATAAACATATCATGAATATTATAAATGGGGAAATGTGTCTATCTCTTACCTCTTCACACTTAAATTGCTGAAGCGATCGAGATGAAATTTGGTATGGAGATAGTTTGAATCCCGGGGAAGGACATAGATTAGTTTTATCCCGGAAATCATTCCCTGAGGGTTTGAAATGGGGGATGAAAGTTTTTATGGAGTTACGGTATAAACTAGTTCTACATGGACGGAATCATGGGCAGAAAGCTATAATAAGAAATAAATAAATAAATCAGCCTATATGTCTCACTGCTGGGCACAGGCCTCCTCTCATGGATGAAAGGGAACGGGCAGTAGCTAGTTCAGTTGTAACTATGACTCTAATTATAACTTCCACGATGTTGCAATATCAGTCCAAACTAGAAAATGTCTTTCTGCTTTCATGATCTACATGGTGATACAAAAACGTACTTGGGTTGGGTAACAAGGACAAAACATCACTGCAATTTATCATGCATCATTGGTTATTGTATAAACAGTTTACAAGGTCACTGGCAGATAAATCAGCAAATATGCTTGCTGAATAGGTAATTCAGACTGATGTTTATATGGTAGTTACTGGCACAAGTTGTTTTGCTGGTTATTGAACAAAGTACAAAATAATTATAGAAAAATCAATGATACAAAATTATTAATTATTTCAATATTTTGAATGCTTTGTCATGTAATGGAACACGGAGCATATTAGGATGCGCAAATAACGAGCAATGAAATGACCTAGTGTTTTAACTATGGAACATAGGTTGCATTATATTAAAACACTTAATCTCGGGGATAGTGTAATACCGCGTAAATAGCACTGGTAAATACTGTGTATCTACACAACACTCATAGAGCAAATCCGCGTAACTGGCATTGGTCAATACCATGTATCTAACAAATGTAGCCAAATTAAGATTTCCTGCGAATGAACGTAAAATCCTGATTAGAATATACTAGTTCAAACACCCATTGCAATTCAATATTTTCTGTGTAGTAAGTATCTTTCAAATTTCTTCTTAATTCTTTTTATCTTTTGCACTATCCCCGACGATACCCAACATCAGAAAGGCTTAGAATTGTACAGTCGAGTTCTCCAATATCTATACAGACCTTTCAAAAATATCTACACATGTGTCTTATGTCAGTAACAATAAAGTCTCTGTATAGATATTTTTGAAAGGTTGTCTGTGTAGATATTGGAGAAATCAACTGTACAATTCTAATGGATTTGGAGTTGGACACACAAATTAGGTGAATTTGGGTGACATACCAAATTTTTTATTTATTATTGCATCCATTATTATTATTGCATTCGGTAAAATAATTTACATCTGGTGATAGTGCACCCTGAAGGGTGATATAATAAAATTATAGCAAAACATAATATTGTGATTACTCACCCCAAGTGTATCGGACCTCTGTGACATTGTTTCTGACTCCATTTCCGAGTCAGTGCTTAGTGCTTCAGTGTTATCATGGGACAGGGTCTGTGGCAAATCACTGTCAGATAGATTAGATGACAGCCGTATTGGTTCATAAGCTCCAATGCTACCAGTAAAATTCCGATCTCTCTTAGGGATATGTTGTTCCTTAGGTGAATTAGATAATTGTATTAAGTCTGCGCTAGCCTCCGAGTTTAGTGCCCATGTAAACCTCGGCAGAGGTAGGTCCAGAGAAGTGGACAGAAGTTCAGGCTTCAATGTCACATTTGTTTGATGGGCTGCTATTAATTTTAACGTTGAATAAAATTGTTTTCTGTTCAAATGATTTAACGACGCTGCCGTACTAGGAGCCACGCTTATATCCATGATCTGTAACATATAATTAAGTGTCCATAGTAGCTACTGCACAATTATTCTATTATTATTCCAAACGTTTAACGTATTGCATATATTACCTGTTTTAGGATATCGTTAGGTATATTTGATGATCTAAATAGTTCCGTTGCTTTCAAAATTGGTATTTTCCCATTGGATTCCTCGTCACAACATAAAAACAAATCACCGAAATATCTCATTTCGGTTTCTGTCAAATTGAGATCCTCCATTATATCAAAAACAACACAGTTTAACTAGCTTATACACAACTTATTAAGTTAACAGTAAAGTAGGCAACCAAAATATCCATTATCTATTAATGTACACCATATTTATACGGGGAATAAAAAAATCTAAACTCGTTCATCACACAAATTTACACGAAGCAGACGAATTTGTCAGTGACAGCTGCCGACGGACGACGTGCAGCCATCACAATTATTAGTGATGAGAATTTGACACGTTACCGGTTTTGGTTCATGGTTTAATACTAGATAAAAAAACATTGTGTTAACGGTTAGCCAACACTATAACTTTAATGCGTGAATTTAAAAAACACGGTTGATATAATTATTATTTAATATCAATAAAAAAATCCTTTGGAGTCACTTTGCGATCGTTAGATATTGACCGAGTCTGTCAGCTGCTCTCTAGTGACACGGATGGCCAGCTAGGCTATACATACTTATGTTTAGTTTATATTCTCTGGTAAATACCATGAAAGTCGTATGGCCTTTGCCAGGGTCCGCCATGGGTCCGCTTTCTCCATCTCTGTCGCACTTGCTCGTTCGAGTGACAGAGAAGGAGAAACACTAACGAGTTCGTTTTCGTTTCGCGGTAGCCCCTCTGTTGTAAACAGAGATAAATTTTGAGATTTTATTATTTATTTATCCTTACAACTTTTTGAATGGCCTACCTACCCATACTATTCTACGATGTTTATATGAACGCGTACATAGTTATGATAAATCAATATATTAACATATGCCTACATCATATAATATCCAGTTTTTATTAAAGATAAAATAACTTTTACTGAATCATATCATCTGCCACACAGTAATACCTACGCAGAGTTCATGCCAATTACCAAGCTCCGGCAAATCTGAAGGATGCTAATTCTACAAATGGAATTCCTGTCGCAGGAAATCTTGCTTGAGCAGCACATGGTCCTGCGGACTGTAAGTTATAAGGAACGAGGAAGGGACGTGATTCGACATTGAGATTCAAATCCCTATTTCATTTTATCTCATAGCTTTGCAGGCCGCCATGCAAGACCATCTGGTGCGCCTTCACCCGAGTCTGAGGCCGTGGTCTGGACGCCAGCGGACAATGGTCACAGTGGGGCGGCGAGCGGGCGTTCATACGTCGAAGTAGCTCAAATGTATAAACACCCCGCCAAATAGGTGATGAAGTAAAAATGCAATATTTTGCTATATCAATGTTTTAATTTCAAAGTGTATTTGATATTGCATACATAAATATATGGTGGTTGATGCAACGATAGATTACACATTCTTTATTACTACTCTCAATGTAGTACAATATAATTTAGATTATAACACTGCATGTATTTAAAACTTAACTTAAAAGCGCCGATAATCTCGACATGTAACATATCTCTAAAAGACAAATTTAATCCTTAGTCTGGATGTACTTGATGAGATCGATGACTCGGCTGGAGTAGCCATACTCATTGTCGTACCAGCTGATCAGCTTGACGAAGTTGTCGTTGAGGGAGATGCCGGCAGCGGCGTCGAAGATGGACGAGTGTGTGTCGCCGATGAAGTCAGAGGACACGACTTGGTCCTCGGTGTAGCCAAGGATGCCCTTCAGAGGACCTTCAGCTGCCTCCTTAACCTTCTGCTTGATAGCGTCGTAGCTGGCGGGCTTGGCCAGGCGGACGGTCAGGTCGACTACGGACACGTTGGCGACTGGGACACGGAAAGCCATACCGGTCAGCTTTCCATTGAGGTTGGGAATGACTTTGCCAACGGCCTTGGCAGCGCCGGTGGAAGCGGGAATGATGTTCTGCTGCGCGCCACGGCCATCGCGCCACAGCTTGCCAGAAGGACCGTCAACGGTCTTCTGGGTGGCGGTGGTGGCGTGCACGGTGGTCATCAGACCCTCAATAATCTCGAAGTTGTCATGGATGACCTTAGCAAGAGGAGCGAGGCAGTTGGTGGTGCAAGAAGCGTTGGAAATGACCTTGGCAGAGGGGTCGTACGCGTCAAGGTTAACGCCGACGACGAACATGGGTGCGTCAGCACTGGGAGCGGAGATGATGACCTTCTTGGCACCACCCTCCAAGTGAGCGGAGGCGGTCGCAATGGTGGTGAAGACGCCGGTAGACTCTACCACGTATTCAGCTCCAGCCTTGCCCCAGGGAATGGCTTTGGGGTCGCGTTCAGAGAAGACGGCGATTTTGTTTCCATTGACAATAAGGTTGCCATCCTGAGCCTCAATAGTGCCCTTGAAACGACCGTGGGTGGAGTCGTATTTGAAGAGGTACACCATGTAGTCCAGGCCGATGAAGGGGTCGTTGATGGCGACCACGGATGCGCCCTTTTCGATGGAGGCGCGGAGCACCAGGCGACCGATGCGGCCAAATCCGTTGATACCGATCTTCGACATGTTTGCTGCAAAAAAACAAATAGGTTTTATCATTTGCAAGGTAAAATATCCCATCACATAAAAAAACAATTCGATTTTAGATTAGCCCATCAGTATGTGAGTGGAGGTTTTTAATATCTCATCTTATCAAAAAGGTTTTAATTAGATGCAATACTCGCTATAACAAATCATCAATAATTATTGTGTGACTTTTGAGGGCCCTTACAGACGAGCGAGAGTACGCCAGCGACCGCCCGCGCCAGCAATCGGCGACCGTCGCGGGCGTTGGCCAGCCGCAGCTGGCGACGGTCGCCGATGATCGCCGATTGCTGTCGCGGGCGGTCGCTGGCGTGCTGTCGCTCGTCTGTAAGGGCCCTGATCTGTACACTGTGTAGCTGAAATGACGATTTTTTTGTTACAGTCCTCTGTGGTTTACAAAAAGAAAATATCCTACTAATATTATAAATGCGAAAGTTTAGATGTTTGGATGTAATTTTGCACTAAGATAGTTTATAGCCTGGATTAAAATATAGGATAGTTTTTATCCCGAGTCCACGCAGACGAAGTCGCGGGCGGAAGCTAGTTTATTATGAATTAATGTTTTTTTTATTAATTTCATGTTGCCTATGTGGAAACCTAACCATAAAAAATCGGCCAAGTGCGTGTCGGGCCACGCCCAGTGTAGGGTTCCGTAGTTGCCTGTCTGTCTTAGTTTACATTGACACCTGGGTCATACACAGATTTAGGTTCGCGTCTTTCCTGTGGACTGTATTATACGAATGTGTGGGTTTACCCGTACACCGTGTATAAAACCACCCGCGCTCCAACTAAATGGTGCAGTTACGTCAGCCGAATTTGTACGAACGTACGACTATTACTCGGTAACTAGTTATGCCTACTTATATGTATGTATGTATGTATGTATGTAAGCACTTTATTGTACACAATAACAGGTTAAAGAATATACATGTCACACAATAGCTCAAAGTACAAAGGCGAACTTATCCCTATAAGGGATCTCTTCCAGCTAACCTTTGAGCAATTACTCAATTACTACTTACTTACTTATTTACTTATCCGTGATAGTTTTCCTTTTAAATTCATTGTATGTACTGCTGCCACGAATTTTTTTTACCATCCCCAGTAGTAGCCATTTAGCCGGCAGGGGTGGGGTGGGGTGGGGTGGGGGGGGGGAGGAGGACTCTAACAAAAGTTCTAATATCTCGCAAACAAATCACTACATTGAAAAATGGTTTTAAGAAACCCATAATATTTTAAAACAAGCTATCCAACGATACGCCACACTATCCCCCTTATTCATAAAACTTAAAATACCTCTGCTAAATAAAACGTGCTTTGTGATGATTGATGATTTTATTGTACTCTTGAGTTGTATGTTTAATCCATGGAAACAATTACTAAGAGTACATCTGAATGTCATATTTACACCAGCTAGAGCTAGACAGTACTGGCTTACCACAAGGCAGCTTGACTGTTTTGTCGGCGTGATTTATAAACCCATGCCGAATGACAGTTGTGTAGTAGTAATGGTTACTGAGCTAAGCCCAAGATGGATGGACGGACAGATGGCCAGACGGACATGGCGAAATTATAAGGGTTTCTTGTTGACTATGGAACCCTAAAAATTAAGTATAATAGGGCAAACTATTCTTTCCTTATAATAGTTACAATATAATAATCAATAGTGCTCATAAGAATCATACAATTCCAAGTAGGGAAACAGAAATATATTATATGCAACAGGCACACTTTTTAAACATTCTTATTAGTGTCTAAACCCCTTACTCATAAAACTTAAAATGCCTTGCTAAATAAAATGTGCTTTGTCCCTTTCTTACGAACACAAATGTTAAAGTGACAGACAAAGACAAACGAATTTCAACGCCATTTTAGTTAAAATAGGCCTGTAGAACCTTTATGAGTACGGCCGTAAATTATAAAGGTTATATAATGTTAAATGATACACATAAGCAATATTGAGTATGACCTAGGGCACAAAATACACAACCTTTAGTCCCAAAAGTTAAGTTTCCAATTGTTTTATTTACAAGACAGATTAATATTATGAAAGTGCTACAAAACCATTCTACCCTTTATGAAAAACAAGAAACCAATTAAGTCAATAAATTGTAATTAACATCATACAGTTCCCAGTGTTCCAACTTGCCCGCTACCTCAATAACTATACTATATATACATCGCCAGTCTTATGGTATTATCCAGCAGTATACTTAAATGAGACAGATAATTTCTTCAAAGCACTGATAGATGATAACTTTAAATAAACACATATACATAAAATAGTTCTGTAAAGTGATGTTATGTGGTGTAGGTATAATTAATTAGAACGGAACGGGTCCCAATTCAGTTTCATACATAACCTCTAGATTACAGAGGTTAAACAGACAACACAACAATAAACGCATATTTTTAGGATGACCTACCGTGACCTTGGTTCATGAAAGCTGTAGTCGAGATATTTCTTAAAAAAAATCAAGTACTATGAAAGGAGTATAAAACGCTTGAAATCTACGACTACCGGCTCATGGAGGTCGCCTAGAGGTCAAACTCAATAACGGCGAAATTGACGAACACTATATACTGAATATGAACGAAATACGTGCTAAATAATTGAAACAACGTTTATACTTCTAATTAAGCATAGTACACATTGTAAAAAATGGTAATGAAAAATGAATAGCAATGTTGTAAATGATGATGTAAACGGGTAATTATTCGCTCGTGAAAACAAGTAAATTCATATTAAGAATAGTGTTATAAGATTGCTAGAAATAATAGAAAACCAATTTACATAGTATTTATCACTGACTTACCGGAATAAAGTTTAGATAAAGTGGCTGACACTGAACACGTACGCCGCTCACAAGATGGAGTTTAGAAATGTCAGGCGAAGGCGAAGGATGAACGAAGAGATGGGTAAATCCGGACTTGAAGATTCCGATTTTGAATCCGCAAGCGGTTCCGATCTTTTATCGACTCCTTTCAAATCTTATCGAATCCGAGGATTTATTAACTCCGACTCGGCACCTAGCCGAATGCCGTGTAAACTCTAGTACCGTAGTACCGCTGAACGGAGCGACAGCGAGGATTTCATATCAGTTAAATTGAATCATTGTTGGTTGACAGTCCTAAGCCTGAGCTATTACCACGAAAATCGAATTACGAAGATCGGATATCTCCGTCTCTATCGCACTTTCGGTTTATCGTACGTTCGAGCGATATACGAACTTCGAGATTCGATTTTCGTGGTAGCGCCGCAGTGAAGTACGAAGGGAAATCGATCGATAACAATAACTAGTAATACTTATAATAAATCAAACTAGTGTAGTTAGTAATAAGCAGAATCGGTACCGATAGCAGTCGGATTTAGTGATTCGGATGACTCCGTGGAGCCGAGATTACCCATCTCTAGCCGGCAGCAAATCGTAGGCGTAGCGTAGATCGATGAGTAATGTAATAGAGTTGAAACGTCAGTTCAGACTGTACGCGAAATAGAATTACCTCTAATTAAATCCATGGAACGAAATTACATTTTCTTTTGGGAAATCGGTTCCGGAATCTGTTTAAATTGCTTGTGGGTTGGATTTAATAAAATAACTGAACGAGCATTCATCTCTGTCTGTTAATAATTAATCTTTAGCGGTTATTTTAGCAATAAAAATAAAGCTTTGATTATGTCGAACAGCACGTCTAGCACCACACGACGGCCGCGACATACTCTCGATTTGTATCGCTCTATAACTCTTCTTCTAAGTGTTCTAATAAGAGAGAGAAGGATAGTGCGAGAAAAATCGAGAGAGCTCGCGCGCCGTCGCGTGCTAGCCGTGCTGTTCTAATATATTACATTACTCTTTGGTTCTAATTAGTATACGTAAAATAAAATACGCGAAATAAAATTATCTCTAATTAAATCCATGGAACGAAATTACATTTTCTTTTCGGAAATCGGTTCCGGAATCTGTTTAAATTGCTTGTGGGTTGGATTTAATAAAATAACTGAACGAGCATTCATCTCTGTCTGTTTATAATTAATCTTTAGCGGTTATTTTAGCAATAAAAATAAAGCTTTGATTATGTCGAACAGCACGTCTAGCACACGACGGCCGCGACATACTCTCGATTTTTATCGCACTATACTTCTTCTTTTAAGTGGTCTAATAAGAGAGAGACGGATAGTGCGAGAAAAATCGAGAGAGCTCGCGCGCCGTCGCGTGGTAGCCGTGCTGTTCTAATTAGTATACGTAAATAATTTCATGACATAAACCGGTAAACATCGGTTTTCAGGTGGTCAGTGTTACCATTGATAAATATTTGAACTTGAACTTCTACTTCCTTTCAAGCGGCACTTTCAAATAACATGACGTCTTTAAGTTCAAAGTCTTATTTTATTTACAAAAATTCAAAGTTTTACTAAATATTCGATTAGTAGGTACTTATTCGACATGGTTATAAAAGTTGGAATCAATAGCTTTGGGCGTATCGGCAGAGTAATATTTAGAACTTGTTGCGAAAACTCTGAAATAGAAGTAAGTTAATATGTAGATGCCTGCGCTGGTATTATTCTACTTGTGTGTTTTCTAGCTCTAGGAGCTTTCTGAAGTGTTGTGTATTGGTTAGCGACATTTATACACTACTATCATATCAGATCTGACTAGGAAACGGTAAAAAAATTGCGCACAGGCCAGAAGAGATTCCACATATATACCTGAAGTTGTAAGTATAGTATGTTCTTTGAAGAACAAGAGTTCAGCTAAATGTCTTGTTACACAATAGTGTCGTGCAGTCTCGTCGATATCCAATGAAATTTTTAATCAGAGATATAACTATTTGCAGTGTCATCGTCATCAGAAGCGTCTCTATCCCGTAGCGCCCGCGTGCAATCATTTACCCTAGCGTAATTGCAAGAGTTGACTTACGTTGTATATCACAGGTTGCAGCAATCAATGACCCCGCCATCGACTTAGGTTATATGTGTTATTTGATCAAATTCGATTCTACGCACGGGAAATTCACTGGGACCATTTCACACGAAGGCAATGAAATTAAAATCAACGGTTTGTTACAATTTCACCTATACTTCCTATAAACAAGAGCTTTTGCTAACGCTTAGCTTACCTACCTATTTAAATATATTCTATATCATATTACGAAAACAATATTCCTTTGCTAATCCGCTAAAAAACGTGCTGGTCTATCAGCGAAGATAAGATGCAACTATTTGTGCCAAAATCGTCAAAAAAACGCTGACGTTATGGGACGAATGCCTTATGTCCCACTTAGGGTAAGTATCCACCAGAACTGTCCGAGGCGGTGAGCGAGGCAAAGATCCACCAATAGCGTGGCGGGCCGCGCTCTCGCATATTGGTTCATTTTGCTTCGCTTACCGCCTCGCATCCTCACAAAGTTTTGGTGGATACTCACCCTTAAACGCGACCATGCTAGCCAGGCAGCTAAAGTGGTAAGGTAATTTAAAAGGTAATTCCTAATCCTCTAGTTAGCCTAGCGAGAACCCTCGACGATTTTACCACCAAGAATTCGATTTTTGTGGTACCGCCTCAGCACCGAAGCACGATCGTGCATGTGCACTTGTACTTATATCCTGGCTAGGTCAGGGCAAAACAATGCAAACAGACTACTTACTTTAGTACCTCTAATGATACTGCCTTTAGGATTATTATTTATAAATGTTTGTCTACCGCAGCCCGCCCAGTCAAGGTGTTCCACCACAAGGCGCCAGCTGATATTCCGTGGCACGAGGCGGGCGTGCAGTATGTGATCGAGGCTTCTGGAATGTTCACAAGCGTGGAGAAGGCTTCGGTGAGGACCACATATTATGATAGAAATCAGCACAAACTAGGAGAGACACCCTGTAGGTAAAACGCAGACCGCACTGTTAAGGTGTTCCACCACAAGGCATCAGCTGACATACCGTGGCACGAGGCGGGCGTGCAGTATGTGGTCGAGGTTTCTGGAATGTTCACAAGCGTGGAGAAGGCTTCGGTGAGGACCACATATTATGATAGAAATCAGCACAAACTAGGAGAGACACCCTGTAGGTAAGACGCAGACCGCACTGTTAAGGTGTTCCACCACAAGGCATCAGCTGACATACCGTGGCACGAGGCGGGCGTGCAGTATGTGGTCGAGGCTTCTGGAATGTTCACAAGCGTGGAGAAGGCTTCGGTGAGGACCACATATTATGATAGAAATCAGCACAAACTAGGAGAGACCTTGTAGGTAAAACGCAGACCGCACTGTTAAGGTGTTCCACCATAAGGCATCAGCTGACATACCGTGGCACGAAGCGGGCGTGCAGTATGTGGTCGAGGCTTCTGGAATGTTCACAAGCGTGGAGAAGGTTTCGGTAAGGATACATTCACGGTAATTACCGTGAATGTGACCGCAGTTTTTAGATTGCATACATTGTACAAGTTTTTAATTAACTTGCAATGTATGTAACTAACTAAGTATGTTTGTTCAGTTGGAACTTGGAATCTTGCTACTCTATCCATGGGAATGCAGGACTTAAAGAACGTAACCCCGTTGAGTTTGGGCTCGTTAGAATTGTCTCAACGAGTAGTTGATGACGGTATACAGAAAAGTATACAGCCAATAAAAGCTTGTACCAAAAATGTTTTTTTGTCAGAAACTTATTTCTATAAATTTTAATTGTCATGTTATCTCTAGGGTCACTTGAACAGTGATGGCGTTAGAAGAGTTATAGTAACGGCTCCAAGCGCGGACGGACCCATGCTCATACTGGGAGTCAACGAAGACGCCATACAGCCGGGTAGCTAACAGTTTCATAAAAAATACCACTAATACCAGAGTATAGCTACGATTGCTGATTTCTACTTGCCAGCCTGTACAATGCGGTATGCACGGACCCAGAGGCGTCCCTATTACCCTAGCGCCCTCTAGTAGGTCGGCGCGCGCGGCGATCGGCACTCGGCGCCCCCTACGACCGCTGCGCCCGTGTGCAGCGCACACCCTGTACTATGGTACAGGTATGGTATGGTATGTACTATGGTACGGGCTTAAAGCCGGCTCTGTACTGACATATTATTATAACCTGAGGTGAGCGCGAGCTTGATCTATCTCAGACTGTTACATCTTGCTCGCACTATGAACCGAGAGCGGCGATAGATTTCTAAGTAAGAAAGAGATGGACTGATAAGGTATTATTGCTTTAGAGCTAAGATGATTATGCCTGTGGCATAGTATCATCGACCCAACTTATGACACGTGACCAAAATGGTTAGTAGATCGCGACCAGACTACTATAAATCCAACGTTATCTTTATTACTTGACAACGACAAATCGAAGTACTCTGTTGAGTCAGCCAGCAAAGGTGGTCGCTGAGGCTTTAGCACGATAGGTTTTATCGTCAAGTTTCACATAACGTTTCAGTACATTGTCACCGTAAAACGTGACGATAAAACTGATGGTGCTTGCTGGGCTGGACAGCATCGTTACTCACTTATAGACTAAAATAGAAGCCTGCGGCGCCACCGCGACGATCGACACTTGAGGTTCGTATAACTGTCACTGGAGTAATACAAGTGCGATAGAGGCGGAGATAACCGAACTTATTCATATACATATCATTTATTTTCATAATAGGATTTTACAATCTCTTTATGACGTCAATAATAAACAAATTACATAGGTTATTCGAATTTCGTCCCCGGTTATATCTCTGATTGATCAACTCTTGCGACTTACGTTGTAGATATGAAGGTGGTGTCATGCGCGTCAAGCACGCTCTACTGCCTGGCGCCCATCGTGAAGGTTCTAGAGGAGTCTTTCGGAGTTGCCGACGGGTTCGTGACCAGTATACACGCCATGACTCCGTCGCTCAAACCGCTCGATGGCCTGTGCATGCGAGGCAAGGTACCTAACTGTGTACAGTCAAAAAGGATATCGACCACCAGTGCTGGATTAGCCCATAAGCCAACATAGGAATTGCTAAAAAAAACCTTAGGGCATCGACTAGTCTTAATTCGGCACTGTCTGCCACATTTGTAACTTAATCTACATATAATAGAGATGAAGAGTGGTAGACGCCTTTCTTGGCTTACTGTAGAATGACGCTGAAAGATAGGTACTTTATGAAACATTCGACTTCCATTTTGAAGAATCTTCAGTCGCCATGAATATTTGACAGAACAAAGACGCGCTAAATACGCGGGTAGGTAAATAACACAGGCTGGAAATCAACAACTACTTATATACTTTTAGCCCCCGCCTAAATCACCCTAGTGCACAACACGTAAGTGGAGAATACACCGCGGACCTTCCAAGCAAAAGATAAAAACGACCTCCTCTATATATTTTGTCTCCTTTCAAGGTTTTACCGTGTCTTTGCCATGGGTCGTCCTGCATTTTAGTGTCCCCACACCTATCTGTTGTCAGCACTGGCGCGACCACCGCAGCATCCATCAGAACATTATCCCCGCATCGACGGGCGCGTGCCGCGCGCTCGGCCGCATCCTCCCGGCCTGCAAGGACAAGCTGGCCGGACTCGCGTTCAGAGTGCCCGTCGTCTGCGTGTCCGTGCTCGACATGTGTGTCCGGTGAGTCACTGACCGATACAGATCCGCTATGAGATGTAGGCACAGTATACGACAAGGCATAGTACGGAAGTGAAGAATGCGGGTGCGTCCGCCTCATACAGCGTGTACCAAAAATGGGATGTGAACCGATCAAATGCATTTTTGGAATCGCAATACGCTACCGAATGTAGCCGGGATCGGTTCACACACTGCTCTGTCGCGTACTATTCTTACTTGCGAGTATCATACGAACGTGGTTTTTAAAATAGGAAGCTTTGCAAATAGAGAGGCAAAACTATCTGCTGAGATTCGGTGCAAATGGTGTTAATCGTATGGCGTCTAAACGGTTACCTATCTGAATCACTAAACTTTTTTGTCCTATTTTCATTTCGGCATTTACTATTCGACAAACTTCGTTTGCCTTTTTTTTCGTCTGGCCGACACTAGTTCGCGACTTTTACGGCTGGTCATTTTATGGTTTAGCTTTTGTAATTGTTTGACAAATCAATGATTCTAAGATCATTTTCAATATTTAAAAACATTAGCAAAAAGTTTGAAATTATACTAAGGTTATCCTCCGAAGGCTGTGTTTATGGTAAATAACTTACCTATACAAACAAGTGTATACTATTTTATTATTACTTAAATATGTTTTTTAATTATATATTTTTTCCGATGATTATTATTACAAAATCAATTTATTTTATAAAGTAAGTTTCTTAAGTTCTTTAAATAATTGATTACAACATTTGTTTATCAAGTTATTTCTTCCGATCTGACCCTTACTTATATACTACATATGTAAGTATTAAATAGGTTGTAAAAAAGTGTTCGCCGGCCGCTGCCGCGGCACGCTCGCTACGCTCGCTCGGCTCGCGCGCTGTAGGGTTACAGTTCACCTAACACTCCTCCTCGCTTCGCTCGTCGTCGTACCTACGCCGACCTGCCTTAGAGTTTCTGTAAAACTACTTAGAATTTCACTCAAAATGAACATTTGGGTAAACGTATGAAATACGGAAAGTAATGATGGAAGTAAATAATTGGCTGTGAAACAAAAGTTGTAACAGGCCAAACCTCAAATGACTGTAGCGGTAAAAGTTTTCCGGACAGCTGAAACATTTGGATAACATCAAATGGTAAATGAAAAAAGTAATGAATTGTACAGTCGGAGAACTCATAAAAGTTTTTGGACAAACTATATTCGATCAATAAATTTTAGTGATTGCGATAGGTTACCCGTCTAAATATTTCATGCAACAAAAACCATGAGTGCACATTGGGGGTGCCGAGCCAGCTGCTAACTTAACGGATTAGGTACTCACAGAGTCCCTTAGGTGTTGAGTGCGGCCACATCTAAACTTTTTAATTTACGCTTCACAGGTTGAATAAGAACACAACCATAGATGAAATAACCCAAATAATAGAAAAATTAAGGAACACTGCATTAGGAAATATCATACAAGTGTCTAACGAGAAGACAGTGTCGTCGGACTTCATTGGAGAGACACATTCTTGCATTTTGGACATCGACTCGAGTTTGCAAATAAAACCAAACTTCTTAAAACTCATTTGTTGGTACGAGAACGAATATTCATACTCGCGTCGGGTGGTGGACACTGTTATATTCTCAGAAAGACAGTTCCGAACACAGATTTCCCCATCCACCAGATTAATGTATATGAGACCTGTTTCTTTCGACTCAAACAGAAACCATCAAACGGAGAACAGTCCAGCAAATGTAAGAAGACAATACCTTTCCTTTTGTGTTCCGAATCTACAGAAAAGTCGGTCAAATATGAAATCATGCTCACATAGTTTCATAATGAAACCAGCCTCAAATGGCTCACAAAAATATCAACTAGAAGAAGCATCCGATTTGGAGAAAGCACAATCATTAAAATCCTACATAGACGGCTTTACAAAGTGTAACTGTAATGTGGCACAACAAAAGACTCGCGTCTTAAAAACGAGAAACGACCCGCCAGAGGATAAGGCACATGAAAAAAGGCAAGGATGTTTAAAAAGAGTCGAGAAAGAAATTTCCGAAATGTTAAACATGACCGAGAATTTGCTAAATAAGTCATCTAATAGAAAACTACAATCTGTAAAACCAGGTTCGAGAAAAGTTTCTTCAGATTTTGCGAAAACTAGAAACTTAATGAGGAAAAATATTATAGCCAAAATCTCAGATACTCTTGAGAAGATTAGGAAGGAGAAAATGAATAAACAAAACGTTGAAATTTGCGGAGATAATAACTCATTATTACTAGACGTAGACGATTATGGGGATAAGGCTAGTCTGTCTCCGTGTGACAACGATTCTCTTAACAACTCGCACTTAAAATTTCCAATGAACGATTTACCAAAACCAAACCAAACCATCAAGAACGGTATTAGTTCTAATGTTTCATTAGAGAAATCGAATTCTTGGGTATATTGGGATTCATGTAGTCCTAAAATAAATATAAACCCATCATCCAGAGAAACTAACAAACCTTATATTACAAATGAAGGGAAAACCTATATAGAAAATAAAACAAACGCGAGAGAAGGTGAAATTGAATGCATTAAAAGTTCTTCGTTGAATGATCGTAGAAATATTGACGAAGTAAACGATACTAAAAGTGAAATTAGAAACGATCTAGAGCACGAAGTTGAATTATGGAATGTAACCTCCCAAGACGATACAAAAGTAAATGATAAAATCCTAAAGAAACATGATGAGAGCGAAAGTAATGGTACTAATAATCAGAGCGATATCGATATACAAAATAATGCATTTTTAAGTAAGTCGATTTGCATAAGTGGACCTGCTGTTGCGGATTCTATTTCCGATGTAGGCCCGAGAGTACAATTTGCCTCAAAAGATAATAAAAAGGAACAATATGTTGAAGTGGTAGAAGCAATATGCGTAAATACTATGCTCAAAACTGAAAACTATATTGGAGATGAATTAGTAGATGAGAAAGCGCTGTACAAAACTCGGGCTCTTCCAGGATGTTCTAGCAGTACAATTGAGAATATCTCCGAAACGGTGAGCGGCATCATTTCGAACTACACTGTAAACAATCTAAGCAAAAAGAATGGCCCACATGTAGAAGACATTTATGATAAATTGGACAGCGAAAGTTTGTCGGACTCCGATAGCTCATTTAGAATACGCGAAAAAACTTCGCAGGTCATTAGAATTACGGATCTGACCTACTCGCTAGAGGATTTGCCTCGTTTGGATAAGATTTGCAGAGTCATCGAAATATCCGATGAGCTGTCAGACAAATTGTTTTCGCCCCTCGACAGCGACAGCTACGTAAACCCCGCAACAGGAACGTGGTCATTCCAAGATTTGTGTGAGAGAATCAAGTTTGATGAGTTTTGTAACGAATTGTTTGAAAAGCCAGCATCATAGGTATTTACTGTATGAATGTCAAAAAACTGTACGCAATAAAGTAATTTATTAAAAAAATATTTTTTTAATGTTTTAAGGCCAGCGGTATTAACACTAAATCTCGATATGATAATAACTACATGTAATTATGGAATATCTTAAGTGATAAATTTTTTTTTATAGATCTGTGTATATAATATAAATCGTTATTTAATAGGGAAATCTTGTTTAGATGATATATGAGCATCTAGGTACGTTTAAACAACAATATAGGAGCATTTTGTTTTGTGAATGCGTTAGGAATAATAAAAAAATTTGGATAATTTTTCGTTTGTTGACATTTATGCCCAAACATGATTTTTCTTAATATTTAAGAGTATTGTTTGTAAAAAACAATAAGTATCCTTTGAACCACCCTCAGTAACATTTCCCAACAAATCACTATTATAATATGTACTTATTAAGTATTACATAACAATGCTATTGAGTTTCTTTTAAATGTATGGAATATCACAGAAAACTGACATAAAAAGAACTTGAACGGTAAAACTTACAGCTAAATGCAGGTACATCACTGAGATCCTATCACCCGTACACTACATCTCTATTCTGCAAGAGTTTCATGTTGAGATTGATAATAGTTCGAGGGAATATTGCGTCGGACATGTCGACGAAATCCGCGATGACGACGTTCAGGGGCGCCGGCCCGCGGCGGCCGGGCGGCCCCGGGGACAGCGCGGCCAGCGCGGGCAGGACCTCCTTCACGACCGGGGCTGCGCACTTTGCACGAAGATTAGATGTCCACCTGAAACGACAATCGTTCAGTTAGGTTAGGTTAGGTTGTCAACCACACTTTATAGGCCGGTAATCGTTAGGGTAATTTTTTTTAAAGCGTCGGGGGTGGGGGATTTTTATTCAAGAATCCGACTAACTTTCCACCCGGAAGTAATTATGTAGATTTAAATGAAACATGCATTGTCTTTTTTTGTACGATTTATCTTGAATATTATAGAGCAAATGTAAATGAACCAAAATAAAGACAAAAATATTTATTAATATATTTTCTGCTTTTTTGTGTACACACAGAAAAAATAAGCTATTATAAATTATTTCCAAAATTGTCATTTTTTCAATACAAGTTGTCAGTTCATTGACTGGACTACGTTTTTATTTGAATATTAACGACGTGTCATAGCTATTACGGGTGGGTCGTGATTTCTCGCTTATCGCATCTGCACTATCTAATTTTAAATAACAAAATGGTAATAGTAAGCTAAGCAAATTGTATATAATAACCTGCTAACTTTAAAATTAACGCTGTTTGGTAAATAATCCAGTAACCTGAAAGTACGAGGTACTTTGCGTTTAATCCGGTAGTACGTCGTGAGAAGGTACTATCAAAAACTAGTCATTTAGGGATTTCGCAGTATTTTGATTTTTGATAAAGGTGCGTCCGGCGCTCGAGGTCACAAATATGGATTATTCATTGAGCCAACATCACAACCAAGTCTGCAAAAACCAGAACTACTGGATTTGACCCAATCTCTGGATGTATAAAGTTGCTGGACTAAAACGTAATGGTCGACACAACACTATTTCCGTTCACCATAAACGTTATCGCATGTTTAGGTCGCGGCCGTAGCTTAATGTTGAAGTGTTTTTTTTTTTTAATTTTTATTAAACAATGTTCAGTTATTGACCATATTCTCTCCTGATCGTAAGCGACGATAGAGCCTAAGATGAGGCTAACTGGTTCGGTAATAGCCTATTCACTCTTGTTTTGATTTCTTCGAGTTCGAGCAGGAATAATCATCTCCGAAAATGGCTGCGTTTAGGGTCGGCAACGCGCATGCAAGTCCCCTGAAGTTTCGCACTCGTTAATAATTAATAAGTTACGGTGACAGTTTACCATGAGGCGGACCGTAGGCTTGCTTGTCATCAACGTGGTATTTAAAAAAAATACTAGCTTCTGACCGCGATTCCATCCGTGTGAAACTCGTTTATATCGTACCTCCATACAAATGTTCACCCCCCCCATTCCCGCTTAGGGGGTGATTTCCGGGATAAAAACTATCCTGTCTTATCCCGGGACTAAAACTATCTCTATACCAAAATTCATCTAAATCGGCTCGCCGGTTTAAGCGTGATGTGGTAACAGACAGACAGACATACTTTCGAATTTACAATATTAGTACTAACAGTACAGTACAGTAAGTACAATATTAGTAATATTAGTAGGATTGCCACGGAAACTGTCGGGAGGAAAAATACCTCAGCACGATGAATGTGGGCGTGGGCGTCAGCACGGCCTGATGCACGAAGCCCGTGCCTGGGTGCCGGCGGATGTTGTCCAGGAACCGCAGCAGGCCTGACGCGCGCTCTTGCTGCGGCCAGGGAGAGGGCAGCATCTGCGGCTGCCAGAACTCGCTCGTCGTGTACACCGACTCGTTGCGGTACACCACGATTACCTGAAATTTAAAATAGATTGTTGGGGCCGGGCTTCAATTTTTTTTTGTGATGGCTAAGATAATGGTGTTTCGGGTGCCGAATGGCCTTCTTATGACCGCGCTCCGCATGTCGGCAGCAACCACATATTATGTAGTGGCCTTCATATGAGCTCGCCTGGGTTGCGGCCCAAGAGAAGGCGGTGATGCGTCGAACAGGCTAGAATTCTTCTTCAATCAGAGTAGAAGAGGCGACCAGTGGAAGAAATCAGAGCCGCCAGTGCACTTCGTGGTGGGGACAAAGATACTTGCTTACATTTAGATGGACGGAGTCGCCACAGAACGAGCTGACGGTAGTAAATTATTTAAATTAATTAAATTAATTCAGTCGAGTAACAGGATTACTTCTATCTTTCCTTCCATAATGGTTTTAAAGAAGTTGTCGTGCCGTATCAAATGACCAATCATTTTCACCATTCTAGTGCTGATGGTGTCCAGGGGGCAGGGGAAGACCACGGCGGAGTTATATGGATCAAATAAAGGAAACATTTGGTGTTGTGTCGTATAAGCAAATCAAAGGGCTGGCGTACGACAGAGAGAAATGGAAACTACTCCACGACAAGAGGACAACCTCTTAAATTTATGATGTTTTTTTTAATATGAAATACTGTCTCCTTTGTGACCCTAGTCTTACCTGCTGGTAAGCGACGGTAGAGCCTAAGAGGAGGCTCACTGGTTCAATAATAGCCTATTCACTCTCGTTTTAAAGGTACCTAGATCGTACCTACATCGATGCCTTATTTATATCAACCATTCGCTTAATCTGTACCGCCGAGGCTCAGAAACAGACATTTTGACAGGTACTGACTTGCTGACGTAGTCTGCTGAGTGAATTGAGGGTGACAGTGCGCAGGTCCAAATGCCTCGGCACCAGTTTGGGCCCGTACTGGTTGCGCAGGAGCCGCATCAGCCGCAGGTGGTCCGCCGGGGTGAAGCCGTAGAAATGCTGGAGATCAAGGATCACTACCTAGAAAGCGGTTAATTTCTTGGTTATACAGGTTTATTGTACACTCCACATTCGTTTCAAAGATGAACATGTGTGTGTATGAAATATATTTTTATATTGTACACACAGAGGTATGTACTTATTTTTAGATACGCCTAGGAACGGTGTCCTGTGCCCTAAACTAGGTAAAACTGTCTTATAGGGAACAGGGGTGTTCTAATGCTCATTCTGAGATCGCTACTACTTACATTGGTACTTGAGCACAGATAGATGTATCCAAATTACATAATAGAGATCGGCTTTTTTAGCTTAAGGTTACATGCAATTTTCTTTTTATGGTGTGGTGATGGAATAGCCAGAAATATTACTTATAATGGCGTTACACTATTTTACACCCTACATTTTTTTTTGTAATTCTAAATTGATGGGGTAACGAATTATGACAAAACCGAGATGGTGCAACACATAAATAACTGTTTATTCGTTATGATACTTTATAATACTGATAAAAGCAATATTAATTACATACATTCATGGTTTTAGAATAGTCACAAAATAGTAGCTTACCATGATGTTGAAGCCTGGAAAAAAGAAAACTATAAATGCACCTACACGTAAAATTAAATAAAAGAAATTAATAATGAGTAACATATGGGCAAATACAACCAATCAATTATAGTTTATTCTAAGATCAGTCTCTACAATTTTGATGTTTAATCCCACATTTGGTCTATAATCCGGTGTTTAAATCTGCTCCAAATAGAACACTGAAAATTATAATAAATGTACAAACCTCTTCAGAGTGTGAATCAACAAAATCTTTGACTTGCTTCAAAGCACCAGATATCTCTTCAGCATAGAGGCCATGAGTAAAGAAAAAATCTTCTGTTCCCGGCTTAGTGGCCAGTCTCAAGTCAAGGTATCTGAAAATGATAAACAACTAATATTATAAATGCGAAAGTGTGTCTGTCTGTTACCTCTTCACGCTTAAACTAGACTAAATTGGATGTAGAGATAGTTTGAATCCCGGAGAAGGAAATAGTATGATTTTTTTTTCCCGGAAATCATCCCCTAAAGGGATGAAATCTTGTATGGAGCTATGATATAAACGCGTTTCACGCGGACGGAGTAAACAATATATAATCATCATTATCGTCCTGGCCGGCGACTGGAGAAAAGAAGAAATTCTGGCTAGTGAAAGTGACTGACGTAGCCTAAGTATGTTTGCAGTGAATGTGTGAGCACATTCCACAGGTCAGCACTCCCCATCAAAATTTTAGTGAATTCTCGCGGGTGGGCTTTCCTTCATTTTCTCGTGGTTATTTCAAGTTTTTAATTAAGTACTTGTCTCTATCCTTCACTGTTATAATTATTAATAGGTATTAATAAGAGTCTCAGATATTATGACCCCACAATACAAATAAATAAGATAATATCAATGCTTGATTTATTTGCACTTGAGAATAAAACAATAATGTAGACATAATTGTATCTGCATTGTACACTTGTACAGTCAGTTTCAAATGTATGCTCTTATTCATAAACCTTCAAACCTATTTTAGTTAAAATTCCTTTAAAATTCGTTTGTCCTCCATCAATTTGACAATTATATTTTGTGAGATAGGGAAACATTTTTAATAGAAGTTTTTTAAGTTTTATGAATAAGGGTTTTCATATTTTAGTATTATACCACTTTTGGTTTGACAGAGTTCATTAATACCTAAATATGATCTTCTGCGGTACTGTTGAACAGCAAGTAGGATTAGCTTTCATGCATTTGAAAAGTATTTACTAGTTAAAAAAATCAAATGTGCTACTATCAGATGGCAGAAACTTGACACATTCCTTAGGTGGCATTACAAGCTTAGGTCCAGGCCAACTTGTTGAATAAAGTGTAACCATTTAATACTTTTTCTAGTTGAACTTTCGAACTAGAGAAATTACTAAATGCATACACAATTGAAAGTTCGCTAGATGGAAAATGGAACCGAAAGTTTCACAAATTGGCCTGAGTCTTCCTCATCTTAAATAAATAAAGCCATTAAAATTTTAAGCAGTATTGGAGCCAAAATCCTGTACCTAATGCCAATGAGAAGTTGCTGCCACGTGTCAAGGGTTTGCGTTATGGTCCAGCGTAAGATCGTACCTCTGAACAGAGGGTACAGTCTGTGGAGGATAGGCTCAGCGTCGGGGGCTAGCCCGCTTGACCGAGTGATGCCATATGTCATGGAGTCATGACTTCCTGGAAACATTAAATGCGAATTTAAAATCTTCATGATATAAATATATACAATCAGGGCCTCAATTGGCAGTGGTGTATAGTGGTAGTGGTTTGGTTACTGAATCTATAAATTTCATAGTACAATTTAACATAGAACATTCACACTAACAGAATATAGACATGTTTGGAGATGGAAGGATGACCTTAGAATAGTAGGAGGAAACACATGGACAAGGAAAGCAACTTCTTTAGGGGAGGCCTATGCCGGAAGGCAAGACGACAGTGTCAATGTCTAATATACCTATTTAATTAGGTTTTTTGTGTATGTAAAAAGTCTTTAAATAAAGGCTTATATTATTATTCTCTTTATTCATCTTTTATCTTATGCTAGGTTTTTACAATAACTATATAAAAAGTAAAATATAAAACTATACATACAAAACATAAAATCATTATAAAAACCTAACCTAGGGTACCGCCGGCAGCGAGGCGGGGCCTAAGCTGCCGGTGGTTAGGGCGCCAGAGACAGGAACCTCCTGACTATCCGCGCAGTATCCAGGAGTACCGCCTTCTGTATCTGACCCTTGATCCAGCCATCTAGCGAGAGTCTCTTGAGGTGATGGTCGAGACTCTTCGCTATTAAACCGTTCGCCAAAACGACTATCGGGACGATGATTGTCGAATCAACATCCCACATGGCGGTTACCTCGTGAGCCAGGTCTAGGTACTTATTATTATAAAGCTAGGTACACTTGGAATTCCAGAGGAGTCACATGATGGCCAACCTTATATTGATTTGAGGATGTATGCAAGTCTCTACCCTCAACACAGCAAATCTTACCACTTGGAATACAATACTACATACCTACAGAAGTACAGTGCAAGTAGTGGAGTTATTATGGCTGTTTTTTGTATGGTTCCCCAGATGGCCTGGTCCAATGTATATATGATAAATTATCCAGTCTATGTTTCTACAAATTATTAATTATTATTTAGAATGTTAGTTACTATAGCAGCTAAAGAAACAAGTTTCTATAAAATATTTGTTAATATAATGTATAATAATAGTTATTAATTATTATACATTGTTAACTGAGTCAACTCAACCATATTTCATGCACAAAATGTGTGTTGAATGAAAATATTAAACCATTAAGTAAAATAAAATAATATGCTTACCTGGTATAGCAAGATATATAAATGGCATATCTTTCAGCTGCTCTGGCAGATCTCTCATCCAGGTCTCCAATTTTAGGTCCTGTGCCTCACCCATTACGATTGCTGAAAACCACAAACTCTAAAAGTCAGTTACTAAAGATGTCGAAAAAAGTCACGATTAAGTGTGTAGGCCCAGTGACTCGATGATGGTGAACTGGTCGTATACCGAGATAAAATCTCAACTCGAGGTTAAACTATTAACCTGCTTACTATGTATCACGTCATCCTAATTATGGAATTTATGGAATCGTGCTAGGCCCTTGGGTTGGTCAGTTTCGAACGCCTATAGTTCATTGAACTTTTCGTAAGTTGTAGAACAATTTAGAAGTCATTTTCAGTGATAACGGCAATGTTTACAATGTTTTCATACAGTTATGTATTCGCAAGTCAAAATAAGTACTCGGTAATTTCGCAATGTTTAATATTTCTCAATAGATACTGCAAGCGTAGGACCTCTTAAATCGGTACGATAATAATCTGTCATCTATATCGAAATGTCAACGGCATGGTGACAACCAATACGTCAAAGACGCGTTTTGTTTTTACATAACCAAAATGAAAATCTGGAAATTTTATTCGTTTAGTTTTCCTATCCCTCATTGTAATAGTATAATCAGCACGGCTATCACAAGACGGCGCGTGAGCTCTCTCTCTTCTCGCGCTATCCGTCTCTCTCTCTCTTATTAGAACACTTAGAACAAGAGATTATAGTACGAGAAAAATCGAGAGTATGTCGCGGCCGTCTCATGATAGAGGTGCCGACCAGCGAGTTGTGTTACAAAAAAAAGCAGCAAATTTGAGAAAACGCATGCTGGTAATACGAAATATATGGCGGCGTAAAGGCTCTCACAGACTGGCGCGGCCTGCGGTGGCGGTCAATAGTCAATTTAATAGCTAATGCCAAGTTTACTATTGACCGCCGCGGCCAGCCCGCGCCAGTGCGATGCGGGCTTAAAGCGATGCCTTGATTTGAGTCGAACACGCCCCCTAGACAGAGACACGCTGATGCCTTCCGCGCACGAGGAAAAGAGATGTAACACTCTTCGGGTATGGCTTTTTTGGACAAATTTCGATAAATACCTAACTTAGAGACCTTTTATTAAAATTTTATAAAGTGAGTTTTAGTAGGAACTAGAAAGAAGGACAGCAAATGGGTGGAAAAGATACTGGTCCTTAAAAGAAGTGTTTAAAGATAAAAGTTCTCCTAACAAAAACAAAAGGCAAACTATTCAACACATGTATCCTGCCTGTACTAATACTAATGTATGGTAGCCAAACCTGGGCCCTGACAAAAGCTACAATCTCCAAACTAGCGTGTTCACAACGAGCCATGGAAAGGAGCATGCTCGGCGTCCGGAAATCCGACCGTTTGAGAAACGCTGAGATAAGGCGCAAGACGAAAGTCCAAGACATCTCCACAAAGGTTAGAAGGCTCAAATGGAAGTGGTCTGGACACATTATCCGAGGCGCAGACAAATGGAGCAAACGGGTCACCCAATGGTACCCTAGAGAGGGAAAAAGAAAGAAGGGAAGGCCCCAGAAGAGATGGGAAGACGATATACGGCAAGTGGCAGGATGCACCTGGAGCAGGGTCGCACAAGACCGTACCGAGTGGAGAAGGCTGGAGGAGGCCTTTGCCGAAGGGCAAACAGACACTAAATTTAAAAAATGCGAAGTAGTGGAAAGGTAGGACCAAAGTAATGTCTGTAAATAAAGGCTTTTTATTTTAATTAATTAATTTATTTATTTATTAAAGTGAGTTTTCAGATGAGAGAAAATACTATAGTATTAACTTGATTGTGTCGTAAAATAATTTATCGTTTGAGTACCTAGGCTGAGTAAAAAAAGGAAAATACAGACCCAACTTTGGAATTTTTTTCTATCGAGGAAATTTTAAGCAATCATGTATCGATAAATTCAGATAAACAATGATATAGTCAAGAATCATATATCTGTAAATCAGACCTTATTGTTTCTTAATCTAGTCAGAACGGCGTTTCAAAGCGCGCGATAATTTCCAGTGCACATCAGCCTTAATAACAGCATGAATCACAGCTAATGTCAAGTTTACTATTGACCGCCACCCTAGGCTGCGCCAGTCTGTTAAAGGCGCTTTATTATAGGTCGATACTTTTACCTAAAAGCTTATTTCATAGGTCTGCCCTGCCATACAAAGAATTTGAAAAAGTCAGACTATATTATGGCTTTTGTGTCACCTTTAAATTCAGACAGCTTTCGTTGAACTGCCTAGTTTTTTAAACCACGTTAGGGGCAAGCCACCATACGCGGCCTGCCGGATCATAAAGCAGCCGCCGCAGCTTATGGACGACAGCGTGTTGCCAACTCTTTCTTGAGGATCCGTTGTGTAGACCACTAAAGACAAATGCAGAGCCCTCACTCTCATAACAGGGATCCTCGGGACCTTTCACGACCTTATTCACCACCGGGAACAAAACACCACATATATATATACTTACCTACCTCCTACGTAAACCCAGGGCAAATCTTTGCTCAGGGCAAGTGGTGATGTTATTATAAATGCGTGCGGTGTGCGGTCTGCTCTGTATGTATGGTAAGTATTTCAACAGTTGGGCTGCTCCAAATATGAGCGAGACGAATTCCACTGCACATAACATCATCCTCATCCACCTAAGTTTTGGTATAGGCACTCGTTTTACGAAAGCGACTACCATCTGACCTTCCAACCCAGAGAGAAAACTAGACCTTATTGGGATTAGACCGGTTTGCTCACGATGTTTTCCTTAACCGAAAAGGTTTAGGCGCATACAGTCCCACTCACAAAATGCCCCTTTGTCCCTGTCACAAAGGTTCCTTTCATAAATGTCCCTTTCCCAAAATCATCCTAGCGTTGTTCCCGGTTGTGACTTAAAGGAGCCCGGGACTCCGCTTTGACACCTAAGCCCAAGTTTTGGTATAGGCCCTCGTTTTACGAAAGCGACTACCATCTGACCTTCCAATTCCAACACAGAGAGAAAACTAAGAGACCTTATTGGGATTAGACCGGTTTGCTCACGATGTTTTCCTTAAAAAGACTTGAACTAAGTAGTTAGATTAATTGAAATTTAAAAACATACTCGCCGTTATCTCTTTGTACCTAGTGTATTCCAAATATGTTTTCAAATGTTAATTATAGTCAATAATATTGTAAAGATTATATGCATTTTAGCTCCTCTGTTATTTTATTAGTAAGGTAAAATGCTTTTTGAGAAAGTTCATGCATGCATATTTCTATGCATAACAGTTATGCATAGAAATATGCATGCAGTTACTGTAGGTACACTAATTTTATAATTAATGCCGAGATCTTAGCGGTAGGTATAGTATAGGTAACTATCTAAGAGCAACAAGTTCTTGTTAATCACTCATGGTCATGTTTTCCTTGTGCTAATGCAACCGGCTCAACGGTAGCGAATGATTGTGTCGCTGAGAGCTTACACTTTAGACGACAAGTAAGTAGCTATTTACGCATTGCAATGCAATGACTTTTCAAAGTACTTAAAGCATTTAGATTTCAATCAAGAGTCCGCATATTATTGCTTCTTTTACGCAAATATCTTACGATTAACGGAGTTTTGTATAGTATTTTGTACAGTTGGTAACTATTTAAAATTAAATTTGCCATACCTGCGATAAGTAAACAAGATCCCAACATCATTATCACGTTAGATGAAACTTACAAATACCCACTGGCTTTTTGAGGCCCGTTATTCGGCTGTGTATTTAGTATTCCACTTTCGTACTCCGCGGCGCACAGCACAATACACACAACCCGCACCGAGCCGCGACTCAAAATGAATATAACACTCGGTAACGAATAAACTGATAATGATTTTAATAAATGCAAAAAGTCTTCTGGTTGGTGCGCAATCGATTGCTTTGTTTATGATCTCTGACCGTAGGCACGAGGTAGATTAGGAGCGCAGGTGCGACTAGTGCGAAAGGATTTGGCGTTAAAGTTTAACCGCCTTTTTACGTGGTTTTTTCTGGCATGCTCTAATTATAAGATGTAGCCTTGACTTTGAATGGTGCTCATAGGTATCTTTCTTTTCTTGCACAATGTTTATTGGGAGTAGTTCTAGGTATGAGTATGACCCTACGTGGGTAAAATGTCCTGATTAATGAGTTCAAAGATCATTAGGGCACCGACTATCGTTTGTGGCTGTTAGCAGTGACAGCCGGCGGTTGATTCTTGCGATTTGAGGGATGATTATCGTATCGAGTAAGTAATTTTCCAATAAAAAAATGATTTGGCACCAAAGCACATTTTTAATTTTCTTCGATTTATTGGCCAAGTTTTATTGGTTGATTCTTGTTTTGAAAGGATTGAAGGGATGATTATCTGCCGCTAATATTCTTTTAAAAGTTCTGCTCTCTGGTTTTATTTCATTCAGCGAAGTTTTATTGGTGTTTCTATTGCTCTCGCATGACAGTTAGATAAGAGGTGTTTATCATATTATGATATTACAAAAACTTAGATATACCTATGAGTATTTCTGTAGGAACTTACGTTCAGGAGATAAGATCGTCCATCCTGCTCCCACTGTGTAAATTAAATATATACTGCCAGTACTAAATACTAAAGATAGTATAAATAAACACACAGAAGACACTAGATTACACTGAGATAATTTTAACATAATGGGTTTCTTTCATACTATATAGGCACTTGGTCATTTTTAAAATCGGAGCATTGTCCGCGGAAACCGTTGTTCACGGAGACTTGAGCACGATTATTTACTTTAGTACACAGATTATACTGGTCTGAGAAGCGATTTGGGTAAACTCATGACCGGACTGTTTTGCGAATTGAAAGGAGGCATGCTCGTGTTCGAGATAACTCGTCCTTAACCGAATGATGCTGATCAATTAACGTGATGCACAATAGATCGGAAGCGGTGGAACAACAATGAGTAACCTAATTTTAAAGAGGCTTAATGAATTCAATCAAATTCAGTAACAGTACTTATTCGAAAGAAAAAATAAAAGTGACAGTTAAGTACTTATATTGTACTAGCTTTTGCCCGCGACGCGACTTCTTCCTCGCGGAAGTCGTTTATATCGTAACTACATACAAACTTTCTCCCCCCTTTTCACCCCCTTAGGTGATGAATTTTGGAATAAAAACTATCCTTGGTCCATCCGCGATTTTTTTTATAGGTAAGTGTAGATGTTCTTCCTTTCATGGGAAGCTGATACGATCCTTCGTGACGGAAAAATGTTTGAAATGGCTGATTCTTTTCTTAATTCAGAAATTTATTATAGGAGTAGATTATAATTACTCGTAATATCTAAAAGAATGTTGGTCTAAGTAGTGGATACTTTAGTTGTATCGACTTGTAAAAGGGTATACAAGTGTTCATAGTCATAGTATTTATGAATCCTGGCCCGGACATGCATTATAGGTGTACGCGGGCTTTTTTGGACATGCATTAACAGATATAGTGATCTGCAGAAGGCACAGCGTGGACTGAAATGAATGAATAACAAATCCTGATTTGTAGAAAGAACAGTTACTAGGTAAAGGTACCTCACCTCCGATCATAGAATGGTATTCTATAATCGGAGGTGAGGTAAAACTGTTTGTAAATGGGACTGCTTAATGGGAGATATTGGACCCGTCTCATGTCGAAGATTAGAAATCATTGATGACGATTCGCTGTTTTTCAACCTCCAATTACTTAGCTATTTATACATTTCACGAATACAGAGTGATAAACAGTTAACCATTAACTAAATGCAGAATAAGATAAGTGGAGGTAGCTAATCCCTCTAATCCGTCGACAAACGTTCCTTCAAAGTCTTCTTTCTGGAGTGCGGCAATAATTTTAATTTTGCAAAAAAAAGCCGGGCCCCAAGCCTCGTCCCGAATCTCTCACCATCCTACGGTCACGTGACCTCCTAAGGTGGGATCTCATCTGACGTCACAAAAATCTGTGCGGGGTTTAACAATTTTTCCCCACCCCGAAAAGTGCACAGCGCCGCTAAAGAAGTTTTCACTTCAAAAAAATTGTATAATAATTACTAGTCTAGAATGTTTCTAGAAACAAAATGAAATGTCAAAAGAAAATTACCAGAATAATAAGTTAAAAACCCTAATAATTACCAAAAGTAGGTAATAAATAAAGCAAAAACTCTGTCACAATTAATTCCACGGAGTTCTATCATTCATTCAATGTAGTCTTGTGTGCTTATAATAAGCTTTCGAAATAAGTTTACGCTTCGCATAGGTAGTTCTTGAATTTATTAATAGATAACTCAGTGACGTTGAAATTTTATAAAACCTTATAGTCCGCGAGCTAGCAACAGATTTTTGTGACAAATCGACCTCCTTGAGATAACAAAAGCCGCAAGCAGGCAATTATGTTTTCCCCTGACGGCCCCGTGTTATCCTTTAAAACCAGTGGGCAAAAACGCATTTTATCCACTAGTGGGGAAAGAAGTTTGACCTTGGAACGTGTTTAAGTAGCTTTTGACAGATAACAAAACGTAAAACGCTCATAACAGGTACAACATTTTCACAGATGATATTTCTGTTGCCGCAATAACAACAAATACTAAAAAACAGAATAAAATAAATATTTAAGAACTTTTAAAGAATAGCTTGTTGCCTTCATCAGGCGCTGGATCTCAAAATGTATGGGAAAACTAAAATCCGACTCGCACTTGACCAAAATTGTACTTGATATTACTTTATTTCTGTTAAAAAATATTATTATTTAAATTAACTAAAGTTGTTTTGCATGTTGCACTTTTCTCGCTACAGTGAGGTGAAAAGTTGTGTTACACACGGGTGCAAATGTATTTTACTTCTCGTGTTTTGAAACACTCGCTACGCTCAGGATTATAATTTAGAAACGCTCGCTTCGCTCGTGGTTCAACTATAGAATCCTTTCGCTTGCTCGTGTTTCCACACTCGCGGGTAAAATACAACTTTGCACCCTTGTATAACAAATAACTATTTTCATAAATATTCGCAGAGTATGACTGTGTTGATAGGTGAGCGTTTCTCAAAAAAAATGCCACTACATTTTTTCGGAGATTTCCTGCAACTATTATGTTTTTTCTACTCAAAATCATGATGTCTTTCCATCCCAATAGGAGAAAAAAAGTGTCCCAAAATATCCATACATTTTTGAACTTTCCTATTGTGTTACCACCATACAAAGTATAAGGTAAATGGTAACACAATAGGAAAAATATCTTTGGGACAAATTTTTGTCCTACCAGGGTCGAAAGGGCTCCTGATTCTGAGTGAAAATAACATAAAATTCCTAGAAAAATGCACAATTAATAATAGTGGCATTTTTTTTGAGAAATGCTCAGGTAACCTACTTACTAAGTTTTATTGATGTATTATTTTATTTTTAGTTATGTGGGATGGAAGATTGATGTATGCTTGGAGCGGAACGGTAAGAAAGGACAGTGTGCTAAGTGTGACCGAGAAAGGGATAGAATGATGTTAGGCTCAGATGGAACATGCTTCCGTTAGATTACTTTAGCAATGACAGACTGTAAAGAGAGTATATACTCACACTTATTTTAACAAAAACTCCAAAATTATAATTATGGAGTTTTCATTAAAATAAGTGTTTAAAACGTTCTCGCTTGCTTTATTCATCTCCCGCAGTCCCACAGTTTTAATCTTAATGTCTTTTTGTTGTAGGACTACATAATGTGTTGGACTAGTCTGTAAGTAATAAATATACTGTTTTTGCTATTAAATAAATTAAAAAAAAATACTTGTGAGAAGGTTAAGGCGATTTTCCCACTGCACCGCGTCCCGCCGCCGTGCGCGGAGCGACAGATTTTACCATTGTATGCAAGAATCGCAATTTATATAGAAAACACGCCTAGTACAAAACACTGCCGATGCCGACGCGGCAATGCGCGTGTAAAAAATCTGTCGCTCTGCGCACCGTGGCGGGACGCGGTGCAGTGAGAGAATCTCTTAAGAATGTTGTATCACAAAGCCCCGTGGACGTCAGCTGCGGCTCCGTTGGTGGGTTGACCAGCAGGAGCCTCCCAAACACGTAAAAAAAGAAAACTTTGCCATTTACCGTCGATTCATTTTATCATCAAATGATAGTTAATACAATATTATAACTAAAAATATCCGTCAGCTGACTGTACAGTAGTGGAAAACCCGTCAGCTGGTCATATAAAATGTTAAAATATATTCCTACTATAAACGCGCGGTGAAAGCGACGGCGCGATACTTTGCCATACATTTTTTTTAAGCTATAAACTGCTATAAAATACGGTATTGACAATCTCATGCATATAATGTCTTAAAACTTACCTATTATCTCCAAGTAAGTCTCTATAGTTCAATTTATATTTCGCCCGAATAGCCCGTTTCAGCAGAACAAAAATCGTATGAATCTCCGAACCACCGCCCCACAATAAAATACCATTGACAATGCTATGGAAGTAGCTAAATTATACCAATCGAGCTGTTTTCCCGTCCGTTAATTGATCGATCTTGCTAACTGCAAATGTGGCAGAACTATAGTCTAGGTATTCGAGACATTAGCAATATGGGAACCCAATTGAAGCTTGGAATCCAACTTTATTATAACAAGAACAACTGTACTATCAACTAGTTAAAATTCCTCATCTTTCACGACACTTCCTTGCTCGTGCTTACCGTGATTCGTGACAAATTAAATACCTACATTTAGTCTTTTTCTCATTTAACATTCTTTGAAAATGACAATGTCATCTGTGTGAAACCATTGGTTGATGCAGACATGTCTGTAATGGCTCTTCTACATGATGGCCCATCCCAATGGCCCACTAGGATGGGCCAGCGTGTAGAGAGGGTATTGGTGTCAGATGGCTTATGGCGCGGCGATGTCTTACTCCTTCTAACGCATAGTTGCGTCCTGTACGATGGGTCGTGATGGCCCACTGTATAGAGCAGGCTTAATATATATGTTTAATCTATGGTTGGTCTCATGGAATATGATCAATATATGATAAATCTGCGGTGACTTGAATAAAGATGTCAGAATGCTCAGCACGTCCGTTTTTTTATATTAACCCCCTTATTCATAAAACTTAAAATGCCTCTGCTAAATAAAATGTGTTTTATCCCTATCTGACAAACACAAATGTCAAAGTGACCGATAAAGACAAACGAATTTTAACGCCATTTTAGTTAAAATAGGCTTGTAGAACGTTTATGAATACGGCCGTAGTCATCAAATATGAACTATTCTTCTTTAAATGTAAAATATGGCTTTAAGATATTCGTATTAGGTACATTTTTAAGGTCAGGCAGGCCTTCCATTTCTTATATGTATTCTGTTAATGCAGTCAATTCCTTTAATTTCCAGTTTAATTAGTTTATATTTATCTGGCTGGATTTTTAAATAACACCTAATCATACTAAAATGTGGTTCAACAAGGTCATCCAGCATTGTAATCATCATCTTTAGAATTATTACAATTACGGAATAGGGAATCTGCTAACAACAATTCTTTGCCTGCTTTGTACTTGACTACTACGTCTCTAACTGTAACCTCTGTAACTGTAACCCCATTCTTTGTAATCGTAATGGAACATCACATAGGGGTTTTTTAAATATAATTTCAAGCGGTTTATGGTCTGACTACTTCTATAGTTTTGCCATAAATATATCGATGGAACTATGTAAGCACCCATAGACTATAGCAAGCATTTCTTTTTCAATTTGTGCATACATCTATTGTGTGGGGGTCGTTGCTTTAGAGGCATATGCAACAGGAAGGTCATTTTGCAGTAAAAACTGCTCCTAAAGAATTTATTGAAGCATCTACTGACAATTTACAAGCTTTGTTAGGATCATAAAACTGCAATACTGGTTCTGAACATATCTTTCAACTGTATAAAGGCATCATCTTGTTTTTTAATCCAAATAAAATCTACACCCTTTCTTACTAATTCTCTTATTGGATGTCAAACTTCTGACAATGACGCAATAAACTTACCTACATACGTGATCATACATATTGCCCGTTGCTAGGGTTTGCAATCCGAATAATCCGAATATTCAATTATCCGAATATCCGCCGAAAATAATATTCAAAATTATCCGAATACTAAACCGCGAATTGTCCGAATAAACGGATATTTTGAAAACACTAATAAAATTTCTGATGCGATCGCGCAGAGAAACTCCCAAGATAGCCCTCTCCATTGCCCTTTGGGTGACTTTGAGCCTTCTTATGAGGCCCATAGTAAGCGACCACGTTTCCGTGCCATACGTCATCACTGGCAACACACACTGTTCAAAGACTCGTCTTGAGACACTGCGGAATATTGGACGAAAAGATGTGCCGTAGCCTCCCGAATGCTGCCCAGCCGAGTCGGATTCGACGATTGACCTCTTTCTCAAAGTTGGACCTACCTAACTGAATAGTCTGTCCAAGGTATATATAATCGTCTACAACTTCGAGCGTAAAGTGTCCGATTGAAATGGGGGTTGGTACTACATGGAAGTTTGACATGATCTTTGTCTTATCCATGTTCATCCTTAGACCAACTCGCTCGGAGGCTTTACTGAGGTCATCGAGCATCGTGCTTAAGTCCTCCATGGTCTCAGCCAAGACTACTATATCGTCAGCAAACCGAAGGTGAGTGATGTACTCGCCGTTGATGTTGATGCCTAGCCTTCTCCAGTCTAGAGTCTTGAACACGTCCTCCAGTGCAGCGGTGAACAGTTTTGGGGAAATAACATCCCCTTGTCTGACACCCCGCTGCAGCGGATTAGGCTTCGAATTCTGATCCTGGAGTCGGACTGACATAGTGGCGTTCTCGTACAAACACTTCAGCACTTCGATGTAGCCAGTCTACTTGGCACCGTTGGAGAGACTGTAGTACAGCCCAGGTTTCGATCGAATCGAAGGCTTTCTCGTAGTCCACGAACGCTAAGCAGAGGCAGGTTATACTCCTCAGTCTTCTGTATAACCTGGCGGAGCGTATGAATGTGGTCTACGGTACTAAAACCTCTTCGGAAACCGGCTTGTTCGGGAGGCTGGAAGTCATCAAGCCTGCGTGCGAGACGATTCGTAATGACCCTTGAAAACAGCTTATAGACATGGCTCAGAAGTGAGATGGGTCGGTAGTTCTTCAGCAGAGTGTTGTCACCCTTTTTGAAGAACAGCACCACCTCACCTCTGTTCCACGCCTTTGGCGTTCTCCCTTCCAGTAGGACGGTGTTGAATAACTTCTGAAGGGCCGTAAGGATCGGTTTTCCACCCGCCTTCAGGAGTTCGGCTGTAATTCCGACTTTACCGGGTGCCTTGCTATTCTTAAGCTGTTTCAGAGCCATTCTAATCTCGTACAGGCTGATGTCCGGGATGTCGTCGGTGTAGAGTCGGGTAAGTCTAGCTCTAGGGTCTTCTGCCGGACCAACTTCGGGTTTGCGAGTTGACGTGTATAGCTGTCCGTAAAAACGCTCTATCTCACTCAAAAGCTCAGGTTTGGAAGAAACGACTCTGCCGTCCTCAGTTTTCAACCTTGCGAGCTGGCTCTGCCCAATAGACAGATCTCGTGCGAATACTTTTGAGCCCTTATTTCGCTCGATGGCCTCTTCGATACGGTTCGTATTGAATTGGCGCAGATCGCGGGTAAGGGACTTGGAGATCCGTTTATTGAGCCGCCGGTATAAAGTCGCATCGGCTGAAGACTGCTGAATCATTTCACTCCTTTCCTTCATGAGCTTCTGAGTGGAGCTAGAGACCCTTTTAGTTCTGTTGGCCGGCTGGGCCTTGAAGAACTTAGACCCAGTGGCACGGACAGCTTCCACAAACCCGTCGTTGAGTTCGTCCACATCGCCACCTAGGCAATCGAAACGGTTTTGGAGTTCCAGCTGAAAGCTCTCGGGGGTTTGGATTTGGGTGGATACTGGACGGAGTGTAGACTTCATCAGGCGAGAGCGCTCTCGCTTGACACATATATTCAATATGCCTCTTACCAGGCGGTGATCACTCCCGGTTTTAAACGTATTGATCACAGAGACATCATTGAATACATGCTTCCTCGTCGACATGATGAAGTCAATCTCGTTTTTAGTCACACCATCGGGACTCATCCAGGTCCACTTTCTGTGCTCGCGTTTCTTGAAGAAGGAATTCATCATGTAGAGTCCCACCTTCTCCAAGAAACCAGCCAGTAGTTGGCCCCGGTGGTTCCGACTTCCGACTCCGAATTGCCCCACTATCAGCTCCTCACCAGTTGGTGCGACAAGAGAGTTCTCTTGCCTAGTTTAGCGTTGAAGTCCCCCATGACAACGGTGAAGTAGGTTTTGGAACTATGCATGGCCTTAGATATATCTTCATACATAGTCTCCACCTCGTCGTCGGAATGTGTCGAGGTCGGCGCGTAAACCTGTATGACCTTCAACGAGTACCTGTCGGATACTCTGAGTATAAGGTACGCCACCCTAGTCGACACACTCTCGATCTTCACCACGTTGTTCACTAGGGACTTGTGGACGATGAACCCGACACCTCCCTGGGACTGTTGGTCGCCCTCCCGGAAATAGAGCAAGTTGCCCGATTTAAGGGTTATCCTCTCTTCGGACTTCCGATAACCCTATGACGTCCCACCGCAACTTGCTCAATCCTTCCTCCAGTTCCGTTATCTTTTCGTCGGTACGCAGTGTGCGCGTGTTGTATGTTGCCAGGGCCAGGGGTCGTCGGTGGTGGTAGCCGGATCTTCGCCGGAGATTCTTAGCACCCCTGACCCCGCTAGTACCCTGGCCGCTACCATAACCAGGGTACCGGGGGTCGCCGGAACCTCGGGGCCGTGGCTTTATTGTATTCTTCATGGGGTATATGCCATAATCGCCACGCTTGGCATGCGGGTTGGCGATCGCAGTGTTTCCACCGAACTCCAGGGATGCTGCTGCCCATCCCCCGGTGGTCCTGGTCGTAGTTGTAGGTTTTTTTTTAGGTTTTGTCCCATAAGTATTATATTTTATTAAATAAGTACCGGAATACCAACTTACATAAATTACATAATATATTGATTAAATATAGCAGACACGAATTGTTACTAATGTTACTATTATTAGGTATTTAAATGAGCAACGAAAACACTTGCAGATAAGGCGGATTTTCTACCTGTCACTAAAATAATTATTGGCATTGCCTACCTACTCTGAACCGACCGAACACCGAACCCATTCGCTCAGTCAGTCAGTCAGTCTGTATCTATTACGAACGAATATAACGATCTCAGATTATACAAGAATGTTAAAAAAACAAACATTGATTTACAATTGTTATACTTAAAGTTGATTAGTTTTATCTCCAAATTTTATGTGATTTATTATTATGTAATTATATTAAGCTAAGTATCTTAGTTTCCAATTAATAAAACATTTTCTCAGTGTTAATTTTTATTATAAAAATTACAAATTACGTGGTGCGATATGACAACTCATATAATGAAAAGCATGTTGTATTTTTAATTTTCAGGTTTTTTGTTACTTGACTTCTTGATTTTATGCATTACACACCTTTAAATACGCTAATTTTGTTTTATTTTATAAAATACCAAAATTATCCGAAATTATTCAAACATCCGAATATTCGGATAATAAATATTGAAGTATTCAATTATCCGAATATTAAAAAACTGGGCGGATATTGCAAACCCTACCCGTTGCAAATCTGCTACATTCTTAGGTTGCTCTAGGTTTAATATTGCTTGTACCTTGAAGCATCTACTGACAATTTACAAGCTTTGTTAGGATCATAAAACTGCAATACTGGTTCTGAACATATCTTTCAACTGTTTAAAGGCATCATTTTGTTTTTTAATCCAAATAAAATCTACACCCTTTCTTACTAATTCTCTTATTGGATGACAAATTTCTGACAATGACGCAATAAACTTAGATACATACGTGATCATACATATTGCCCGTTGCAAATCTGCTACATTCTTAGGTTGCTCTTTTAGGTTTAATATTGCTTGTACCTTTCTTGGGTCCGGTTTAATGCACTATTTTGACAATGTGTGGGCCAAATAAGTGATTTCGGAAACACCAAATTCCCACTTTTTAAAATTAGATTGAATACCATTGTTCTTTGCAATTTTCAGTACCTCAAGTAATCGTTTGTCATGTTCATCCTTGGTTTTTCCATATATTATTAAATCATCTATAAAAGCCTCACACCCAGTGACTTCCTCTAATATTCGACTATATTGTCTATGAAAAATTTCAGGCGCCGATATGGTCCATTCGAGCCAATGTCAGCGAGTGGACAGTGAGGCAAAGACTTTCGGCAGCTAACCTGACCCCAAAATGGTCAGCCACTGGACCCATATTGCTGACAAGGCATCATACGGCACGGCGTGTGTTTGCCGCAGAACACGAAAATTGGACCCTTGAGCGTTCTCTTCTCTGATGAGTGCAGGTGCAGGATGTGCCTCAATGGCTGCAACAGAATAGGACGAGTTTAAAGTTTAAAAAGTTTTTTCGCATTGCTGCTTCAGGGAAACAGGTGTCTACGGTGGAGGTTCAGTGATGATGTGGGCGGGGATCTCATTCGACTACCGGGCTAAGCTCGTTTTCGTGCCTGGATGTCGGCATTCGAACGCTGGACTGGCCAGCTCTTGGCCCGATCGAACCCGACCTCAACCTGATCGAGCGTGCATTGGGAGTACCTCAAGAGGAACGGAAGCAGGACCCAGCACCGTCCAACGCCGTGGACCTGAAATCTCTTGAGGAGTGGGAAGCCATACCACAGGATTACTTTAGGAAGTTGGATAGGTCGATGAAAAATCGTGGATCGTGTTTAAGGAGGGCTAGGGGTGGCAATATCAAATGCTGGATTTCATAAATAAATTATATTTTCATGAAAAACGTTTTATTTTTGGTTTCCCTAAAAAATTTTCGAGGCAATTTCTGCCTATTCTTGGACACTACGCATTTTTACAGTTCCGAACCCTGCAAGCAAGATTTTCCCGAAATGTTATGTTTATTATGAGCTTGATACAATTTCTTTCAGGATTGCATGGAAATTGGAAAAGTTATAGAGCTGAGAAACCAATTCCAAACGTGCAAGGTGATTCCGTTTCATAGCTCGCGAGTGTATATATATATATACTTTCGGTTCTTTGTTCCGATAAATAATTCGTTTGATACCAAATATATTTGAAACCAATACGAAAAATCTTTAAAAATTCGTGTAATACTAATAAACTTCAAGAAAATGTAAACTAGTGTCATTAAAATAACATTTAAAACAGCGCGCCAAGTTCTGAACCCCCGAGCTCCCACCGCTCGTGAGCCGAGCGCGCCCGAAGCAGAATCGATGTCAACACAACCAGTCGCCGTCGGCGTCCCATTTTGTTATCTCGCTTTCGTTGCCCGTTGCCGCTGCCAAGCCCGCAATAGCGCGAGTATCAGCCGCGCCGGACGCACCGCGTAAACAATAACACGTTGACAAAAATACTCCTTAATCGTGAATACTGAGGTTACAATGCGTAAAATACGCTCCGGTGTAAAATAAGGACAGTCAACAGTTGATTTCTGTAGTGATTTCGCAATCCGCGGCCAAGTGAACTGCAATACTGTATACATTTTGTGCTATATCCCCTGTGAGATGTTGGTGGAGAAATTTGGTTAAAAAGTTGATTTTGGTCGTTCACTGGGACTTGTCGCGAATGTGTATTGAAACGTTTATTGCCATACACGGGCGCACTGCTATGCGCCACGATTTGGTGCATTTCATACGGCATACATCTTCCGACCACTACTGCGAAGGAAGGATTTAGCTTTTGAGGCCAGGTAAGAATAGGATCTTTACGGGAATTTATTGTTTAACCTATCTTGCACGCTGCACGCTGGCTTTTATATAGCTTGACTTACTTTTAGAAAAAGTACGGAGTACACAAATAGATATGGAGTATTCTTTTAGTTTTCTGAATAAAAACAAATATCCCTACTACATTTTACGATATTATGCACGCTAAACTACCTAACCAATGAGCAACAAATTGATTAAGCAGAAAACGTACGTCAACGAGGCTTACCTATTAGTTATTCAATGCCACACGTGGCAGCGATAACATGAAATTTCTCTTTTATCGCAACTACTTGAGTTAAAACTATTAAAAAAGCAGGAAGCTAAAATATTGGAACAACATGCTTTTACCCAGAATTCCGTAAAAATGAGAGTTGGAGAAGGGAGACGTTGACTCCGGAAAAGATAAAGCGATGCACTGCCACCCACAGAATGTAGGTATACTTATTTTTAACATTGTCATTCATTCTAAAGTGCTTAAGCAGCACGTCAACGCCAAAGAAAAGAGACGGATTAACGCCAGTAGAATACGTTGCATTCTCATTAAAATATTGACACAAAGGGCTGATTAATAGTAATAAATACATACAAGGATCTTTGCATTCCTTGTAATAAGCATGAACAAAGAAAATTTTCATATTCTTAACTCGTCGTCCTTGCCGCTTTATGCTCTGCTTCACTCGGCGCTTGGGTGCCTTTACACAACACAATGTAGGTAGGTACTTCAGTGCGTAATGCAGGGAATTATGCTGAATAAATACAATAATTGTTTATACTTGCATGTCGTAGATAGCAATAATTATAGTTTATTACCTATCGTTTTTAGATGTTGCAGTGCCCTTGGAATATTGGTGTTATTCGCTTTGCCAACACACACATTGCTACAAATATCATGGAATATCTAAACCTACCACTTCCTTTTACCTTACTTTAACCTTATTTTAAATCATCATACAATAGTTGATCGTAATTTAAACACTTGATTCCGTTTTCACATGCCTAGATCTTCTTATCTAACTCTTCAAGTTTCTCAGTTGCAAAACTTCGCGAAACCAATGTTTAAAGTTGCTTTCAAACTGGTTTTAACTGGTTTTGAGCAGCTTGTTACATGGCCCTTGGGAGTTAATGAGATAATGGTACATAGGCACTTACAGAAATATCGGGAAGAGTGGTTGTTATTTATTAAAGGGTAGGGCGTTCAGCCATGAAAATTAAAGTTTGATTTCTTGGAGTTTTTTTTTTAATTTCATTGCAAGTTTGAGAAAAGCACTATACATACCTCGGCGTGAAAAGGGGTTGCCAGCCTCATAACTATCCGACCTCGCTACGCTCGGCTGTCTATATGTACTCGGCCGGCAATCCCTTACTTCCCGGCCTCTGTAGTAATGTACTATTTCATGCATGTTTTAAGCTCTTAACTATGGACCACAGGAAAGACGAATTTTATTTCAAACACTATATATGAGTATGACCCATGTTATGAGTATCGGTATCTCAAGGATATTACAATGGCGCCCGTCCACCAAGACTGATAAGTGATAAGAATATTTAGTCAGGAATCAGTAAAGAAATTGATATAGGTACAATTGATATTAATTCAGACCACTTGGACGTTTCACTAAAAACCCCTTAATTGCCTCAGGGGCGACTCAACCTACATCTATTTTTCAATTATTAAAGTAGGAGCATTTGCTGTTAAAACAAATCTTATTTAATAAGTAGATATGATTTCGGAAAGCATTAAGCTTGGCAAGTAACATTAACAAGGTGAACTCGGCTTGAAAAAAACAGTATGCATATTTTAAAATCAAATAGATCCGTGACGCAAAAACTTCTGTTGACGTCGCCCGCTTCTTTCCATAATATTACTCACGCCATCTCTGCATAATAAAATTACTGCTGGGTAAATACACAAACTGTACGACGTACAAATAGCAATGTACAATTTGCAGTACATTCCCAAAATACTTATCAGGAAAGTTCTCATAAAATTCCGGGAACTTTCACGAGAATTTAAAAGTACGTTTCCGTTAGGAAGTGTCCAATGGGATTTTTTCACCTAAGACTGTTGTTGCATCTATAACCATTCTTTAGGCAGGTAATTTATACAGCTGATACTTAATGTCTGTTTTCGGGAGCTGTCGAGATGTTTTCAGTGTTTGAACATTTTTTGGTTTAGAACTTTCCATGGAACAAGTTTCGTAACTTCGGAAACCACTCCGCTCACAAACTGTTCTCGACACCGAAAACTCGTCCCAGCACGGCTAGCACGCGACGGCGCGCGAGCTCTCTCGATTTTTCTCGCACTATCCGTCCCTCTCTTATTAGAACACTTAGAAGAAGAGGTATAGTGCGATAAAAATCGAGAGTATGTCGCGGCCGTGGTGTGCTAGACGTGCTGTTACAGTTTGACTCTAAATTCGTAACATTCCGGTAGGTATTCTTAATCGGAGATCAGATCATTAATGATAATTGTCAGAGACTTAAAGTTATAGCAGTTAAAAAATGAGATAAGTATATATGCATTACGTTTCTACGCATTCATTCTTCTATGAATCAATTTAGAAACGTTCATTTCTAAACCTACAATTGATAGAGTGGCTTTAAAATTCAAATAAATGTGGTCTACCTAGGGAATACAGACCGGTGTGAGTTTTGTATGACGGATGTGAGTTTTATGTTTGTATAATAAGGTAGTGACTAAACTGCCAGGAATGCAACACTGGTTCCAATTTGACACGGGTATACTGCAATTTTCATATCTAAATCAATTACGTACGGATAGTAAATGGCGGATTAGCCTCAAGAAGGCATGAAAGGACCACTTTGCGTCCTAGTTTATCGGTGCATAACTCGTAAGATATCGAAACCCTTTTAAGATCACTATTTATTTTCTGGGCTTTGTTAAAGAGTGATAATTGCTTTGTGGTGATATTATCTTCCTGTGGTAACGATGCCAACCATTGACGTTGTAGGAATCTATAGTTCAACGTTTTCCTTGGCGTAATTAGTTAGTTACTAGGAAATACTTCACAAGTTACATAACAATATGTGTCATGCCTATTCACAAGCGTTTGTTTTAATTAGATAAATGCGACGAAGGTAAGGTGGAATGTTGATTATGCTGACTAAGCTTATTATTATCTACGAAATGGGATTTTCGAACCGGAATTTCTTGTCTTGGCCCAAAATTGTACGAATGTTTTCCTATATTTTAGTACCTAAGTATAGGTACTTACCTATATTTATTCTCCAGAAATTGCGTAAGAGTGCAACATCATACCATAACATTATTCCTTTATACTATAAGATACATTTGTTTACCACACCGCTGTCTAAATGTCCTGGTCATCTTATTGATCATTATGTCATCTGGATAACCTAGGTACAGACCGTGAACATTTAGAATGACATTCGGGTTCGGGTGAAATTGGTTATTTTGGCATAAGAACGTGTAAGAGCAAGAGGGAGAGAAATATGGACCCGAATGTAATTCTAAATGCTCTCGGGCTGTAGTTATTATTTTTCTAGAAGCAAGGGAAGTTTTTTCAATATCTTATTACTGCCGGAGACCCGAAATAGGAAAAAAGTGTAATATATATATATATATGATGATGATGATGATGATGAGTATCCAGAAACAGTCCGTTGCGCAGGATATATTATGGTGCATAAGTGTTCGAGCACACGAGCATTTTCAATAATTCGTGCACCCAATTAGCGTGAGTTGTTAAACAAAAATTTACTCGGTGTCAGTTTTGTAACGAAAATTAAGCATACGAATCATGTGAAAATGAACTTTGTTCACTTTTAATTAACGTGTATAGGCATATCATTCATAAATTAACCATAAAAAGTTAGTTTTTATACAAACTGAATGCTTAATTGCCGTTACAAAACTGAAATCAAATTAATTATTATTTAACAATTCACGGTAATTGGGTGCACGAATTATTGAAAATGCCCACACACAGACGCACTACTCTCTCTACCCCCCTTGAACCAATGGAACGGATAGCCGCTACGATCGGAGAAGAGCAGAGATGCAGTGTCCGGGTAGCGATAACGGGCCCCTATCGCAACGCAACCCTTCAGGCCATCCACAACTGCCTAGCTGCCTTGCCACCGGTGGTGGACTGCTATTAGTTAGTAGCCAAGGCAGACATGCATATATGTAAGTGCTTATCTAAAACTTAGAACAAGTTAAAATTCTAAATTTTCACCAGCGCCTAAACCCAAGGTGTAAATTAAATTAAATTCGGCCATAATGCGTTAAATACTAACTTAAGTTTGCATTTATCTTACAATCACATTGCTCTTATTAAACGAGGTTTCACACATTTCGATAATGGCTGTCAAACATCCAAGGATGAAACCTTTGATCTCATTTCCTACTTCCTGACAACTGAACATCATTTATCATTACCGTGATGGATAACCATGATTAAGAATTCGAAGCTGCTCACTCCCTGTTTTGATACGGAACAGCGATACCCTATACTCGTACCCCATTTGTTTCATAGTCTAAAATGTCTCTATCTACGGACGGACTTATATTTATTTAATAATCAGAGTATAAAAACATTACAAAACGGTTGGAACAGTTTGTCTGTGTGCTCATAGTACAATACGTTAACTAATTTGTAAATAGGTTTAGGTTAAATACTTGTTACATGTTTACTCTGCGCATTCGTCGCATCACCAATCTCACCATGTAGGTACCTATACTATATATACCTCTTGGGCATTTTATTCAATTTCTTGATCTTTATTTGCTTATTGTTTATCCTTTGCACTTGCAGTTGATCAGAAAGCCATAATATCCTCATTTCATTACTTATCATTATTTTGGTAAATTCTGATGATTTCATATCACGTCCAACTACAATAACTTAGCGAATAATGTTAATGAAAGTATAGCTTTCAAAAAATCTTGTAAATTATATTTCAAATCATCTCTCTCAATTTTCCTGTTTCAGATATAGTAAACTAAAAAATCCTTTACATGGCAAACCGTAATAAGCTGAATAGAACAGTTAATATACTTATGTCTCATTTAAAATACTCACGCAACAATATCATATCATACAGATTTCTTTTTTTTTTTCAAATAACATGTATAAAATAACATACCTATATATTCGGATGAATGGGTTTGCCAAATTAAACCAGGCTTTTAGGTTACTCCAATTTATTTAAAGAAGCCTACGCTTAATCAGCATGTTTAATTTCAATACTATTAAAGTTACAAAGCAGCCGTAGTCTTTGTTTACAAAACAAAGCACGCCCGCTACCTGACGACACTAATGCTTTCAATATATTGTTCCAGATCGCTATCGATGGCGCTACTGAGCTTCCGAGGCGATTGGTATACGTTTCTATTCCTTATATACTTCAAAATCTATTCAGCCATCGTTTGGTTAGCCGGCAATCATTGCCGTGGAACTGATAAGGGTCGCTCGGTGATAAGCGCCGGAGTCGGCGTACAGTCGCCAATAGGCCTTCACAGAGTACGCACGCGTCGTCGAAGACCGCAGCAGCAGCACCGCGTCAAGCACATCGTCGCTTTGACTAGAAGACCCTCGTTGAGAAGAATAGTGATGGCCCCAGGAGTGAGCACCGCGCACACCATGTTGGAGGACAAGGAGAAAGCCCTCGGAGCCTTGGCCACCGCCACAGGTCAGTCCATTTTATTATTTTGTTCAAAAGTGAATGCGCTTTCAACAATGATCTTAACTCCGAACATATTCATGAATGTCGGGTATTTTCAGTTCCAGCAGCTTCGGTTAGTAATTTGGCGATTACGAAGCGGTTTATTTAGTTTAAAAGTAGGTGAAGGAAAATCTTTAGTTGATATGTTTAATGTAGGTACATTCCTTGGTGGTATTTGAATATTGGTCAGTTATGATGTTGGGAAATACAAAATTTAAGTAAGTAGTTTGTATACAAATCTATCGATGAGGAATCAAGATTTATCAACTTAAAGATATTTTACAAGACCTATCCATTGAATTGCTGAAGAGTCGAAGACTACATTACCGAAATAATTTAGTACCCACATCTTAAACAAGTAAATTGTCCAACGCAACTGGGAATAATTAGCTTGATAAGGTAAAATTATAGTTACGTATCTCGTTTACAACAATTTTACTTGCCGGTGAATACAAAAATTGTAATTAATGTTGCAAATTTTAACGATTTCCGAAAAATTCAAATATCTGCCTTCAATTTAAAACACCGCTCTCTTCCGTGAGGCTACTTCCTCGTGAATGTCTGTCCTCGAATACTGCTAATAATTCATGTTTTAAATCTAGGCACTTCTCTTAAACCTACTTAAATGTAAACAGAGATGAGTTAGAACCTCATGTTTTGATTACAACGTCCGATATTTTTCTCATCCATGCGACTTGAACGATGGACTCTCCATTTCTAAGGCACACTCAATTACGTACAAGCGATTTCCGCAGCTCGCGACCAAAGTCCAACTGTAAATAGATTCCACGTTATTGCAACTAGCACAATTAAACATTTCCCATACACATGCTTATGGGGATTCATTTAATATAAGTAATATAACTCCCAAAATAAGCGCAAGGAACCAGTCAAGAAATAAATATCCGTACCGGAATTAACTTTTTGCTTCTGATCTTTACCTTGATGCAGTTGGCGCGTTTATTTTGGCAGCACCGTTAAGGCTAACCTACTCAGTCTGATCAATCGACACAAGAGTACTTACCCTAGTGTCGTATCATTGCTCGTATTGCCAGTTACCTACATTCTGCATCATGGTGGCAGTGAGCCAACGAAATTCATTCCGTCGTCTCGTCATGTTCTAGGAAAATTTCAAGTCCCAAAGTTCAGCCAGCAGGTACTTTTAGCTTCACACGAGCCGTTAGCGTGACATCGAAATGGGCTTATGCTTTTGTTTTTGTAAAGTTTATTAGGTACATGTTAGGCATTAGAGGATATTCTGATAACGTTACTTAGCACAAATCCCATCAATCATGATGTATCGTTCTAATCCTGCACTTATTGAACATTTCTAATATTGATATAAACTGAACTAATCTTTTCTTGTTGGCCGATACGTTCTTGTCAGAACGGTCGTGGTTGTTACGAGTATGAGTGGTGAGCAGATGTCACTCGCCTCACGATTTCTTGTCATTTCGATTTATTCTCGGCCTTTCTGGTACACTCAATACAATTGACCGCCCACAGCAGATTTGATCTGTCTGTCCATCGCATGGAGGAACTTCCGCGCGGTCGGGTATCCTCCACTCTGCCTTGCACAACAACTCTCGATGGAGTCGCCGCCGTCTCGCCTCGAGACGTGTCCGAAGAATGTGAGAATGCTAGTTTGTATAAGCGTGGATAGACGGGATTCCCTTGTTTGGCCTAATAACGTTTTGTCTAATTTCAGTTTGTCTAACAACTTTTAGTATTATGCATTGTTTGTTTAAAGTCAATTAGTATAATTTCATTTTTCATAATAATTGTTTGTTCGAACTGCTTTTACCCGAAATTATGATTTTCATTACTCTTGTTTTGCAGAATATTATTTTATCTAAAAATCACTTTGTCGATTCTTATTATGATCACATTGCAGAATAACGTTTTTACTTAGATTTTTTTGTCTAATACTGAATCATTATATAATATTTTGTTTTACATACTTTTTGCCTAATTTCGGTCCACCTGCGATGAGCTCTTATACTTGTTATGCACGTCTTATAGCGCTGTCCCGCTCGTATTTAGTAGACCGGAGTGAGAACCGCGTAGTGTGGCAATCGTTTATTATCAAACACAACACAACAGTCATGCCAATCTTTCCACCGACTGTTATCTTGGGTTTAAATTTACAGTAAGACCTATTCGTAAGTTTCTGATGAAATTTTACTACTTTACACATACAGTTGGATTTAATCGGGGGTCAAGATTTGTTTAAGGCGATTGACACAGTGAAGCGGTTTTCGCTTCGGTGTGCGGCGGGCGAGAGCGCTAATATAGGTAGGCATGCATATCGGCGCTCCCCAAATTCACGTGGTCTTATCTGCCCTACTCCTAGCCCCCTAGGAGTACGCTAAGTTTTATGTCGGACATAAGCATTCGTCCCATTCTGGCAAATATGCGAGTGCAAGAGGGACGAATGCTTTACGTGGGACATAAAACCTAGTGTGCTAGGGGGGCTAGCTACTATGTATTTTCTAGTTACCCTTTGCTACACCTTGACCGGTCGTCTGCTGCTGCTGTCTGCGTTCTGGTTTCAATTTGTTTCAATTTGTGAACAAGAATTTGTACCATAGGGCAGGTCGGTGTAGGTACTATGACATGCGAAGCGAGGAGGAGTGTTAGGTAGAACTACGACCCTCAGCGCGCGGGCTGAGCGACCGAAGCGAGCGTGCCGCGGTAGCGGCCGGTGAAGCGCCATAAACGATTTTTTTTAAGAATTATTTAGCAAAAGTCTTTATTCAAAACCTACGTTTCTGGCGACAGTCTGAGGGGAGGGCGGGGAGTGATTAGACAAAATGAAATTATGCAAAATGTATTTTAGACCAAATGAAATTATGTTAGTCAAACAGTATACAAAGTAAGATTATACAAACTAATAATTTACTTTAAAAAAAAAGTTTTAACCGACTTCAATTTAGTACTCCGCCAAGCCACGAGAACATTTCCACATTTCTTTTCCCATTTTCCACATGAACTGATTTCCGAGAGCAAATGCATTGATTATTAGAGAAAAAACCCAATCGCTGTGACCTGATAATATTGAGGACTTCCGTCGATTCCACAAGGATCACCCTTGGCACTTCATTAGTTGCTATTTCGACGGAATCTTATCAGAATCTGTGATATAGGTACTTTTGTACTTTTAAGTACATAATTGAGGAATTCCATAAGTCATCTGTTGTCTTCATCATCAATTCCACTCCACCAATTTATGATTTCCGGATGTAAATACACGAGTTATAATAGAAAATACCAAAATCACTACACGCGTGCCTAATATAATTGAGGAGTTCCCTCAATTCCTCATAGATCCCATCATCCAATTGAATTTCCAAAAAAATGGGACCCACCTGGAAGCATATACTTACAAACAAAAAAAATATTTTACGAATCGGCTCATCAATGACGGAGTTCTGAGGTAACAAACATACAAAAAATAATAATAACCGAATTGAGAACCTCCTCCTTTTTTTTGAAGTCGGTTTAAAATTAGGCAAAATGAAATTAATCACAATAAAATTAGGTGAAAAAAATATTAAACAAAACGATTTTCGTACTAATAAAAATTAGGCAAAACGAGCTATTATTCGAAACAAGATTAGTCTAAATAAAATTAGGCAAGACGTTGTTAGGCCAAACAAAGATAATCCTGGATAGACACTGCTTGGTGCCGACTTGCCGAGTTGCCGAGTTCTTGAAGTATGGAAACATTTGTTTGGAATTAGGTCCAGGATACTCCAAGCATTCTCCTCCAGTACCACATATCTAGAGCGTCTAGCAAACAAAAATATAGGGAAAACAAGGGTTCTTGGTAGCTTTAGTGATATTTAGGTTTTTCCATATCTTTTCTAGCTTAGGTATCCGTTGCGGTTCTCGTTATTGCCATCCGTCGTATCACCTCTTCTATGCACCCGCCCTTGTTCGTGATTAAAGCTCCAAGGTACACATATGAATGAAACAACACAGTTCGCAATTCGAGTTACATCCGGCGAGTTGTTGTTGAACTGATCTATGAATGTTAATTATCCATAACAGCTTATAACCGTGCCCGATAAATCTAACGATACACATTAAGGTTTGACGTCATAACGCACAACGGTGACATCAGTGATCTCGATAGCTGTGGTCAATTGCCTTGTCTTCTTAGCCACTAACTCAGTAACATTGCGTCCCAAAATAATACAACTAATATTGTTGCCTTAGATTTAATAACTGCTGTTGCCATGACTCCAATTGGTCACCATCACAATGCCGTTATAATTGGCACATCTTATAGTCCATACTCATATTCAGTATACTTAAGTTTAGATTGACATTGGTTTAGGGACTTTGTAAATTACATTTTGTGGCCTTGAATAATAGCCAAAATCAAATTGGGAATATTGGAATAATGTTCAGTAAAATGAGTAGGTGGGTAGACTGGCCTAGCATTGGATCGAGACGTGACGAAATGTAAAAACATCGTTACATCAATCTTGTGACCTTACACTTATCTCAAATGATCATACATGCACATAATTAATTCGTTCTTGATCCTCTCTTAAACATGAGTCGACAGGTCGACACTGACTTGCACGCCTTTGATTTTGACATTAAGTAGGACTCGGTACATTATTAAAACTTGCTAAGGTTGTCAAGGAGTTAACGTTAGTTAGTGAGCTAATGTTAACCTCTTCACCTCATTGTTGGGCACGGAAATGTACAAACTGGTAACAAACATTGTTATTGTTAGTGACGTAACTGACCAACGAATGTATAAATTAACCGAGGGTGTGTCGCATACTTATTATTTTCCTGTTTCTGTTGGGTAGAGTTAGTTGTTCAATGCTGAAGTACACGAGTAAGTGAGTAGAATGATGACTTACATATTAAGAACCTGCTTTCACAATCATCATTTTCGCAGCTGCGTAGTAACAAAAAGTTCCCAATTAAACAAAATAAAACAAACAAACAACGAACATCTCGGATTTTTCAGTTGAAAGTAGCTAGGCGTTTTTTTAGGTGGAATCCCAGTAGTTTAACAAGTTTCTGTCTAAAATTCCATTTTTGGAACAAGTTTTTATTGCCGACTGTACTTTTCTGTAAATCATCATCAACGATACTCATTGAGACGATTCTAACGAGCCCAAACTCAACGGGGTTACGTCGGTTAAGTACTGAATTCCCATGGCCACCTTCTGTCTCCATCATCAGATCAGCTCGATGGTACCATAATATTGAATTGTCATCCAAACTATACTTATACCCAAAATTTCAGCTCAATCGGTCACCGGGAGGTGGGTCAAATTTAACTTGCAAGATTTGATTACAGACAACGGGACAGGTGAAACTAAATAAAAGGTTAAAATAATAGCAAAATACCCTAGAAACGAAGATATTTAAGTAGTCACACAAAATAATACGAAATTGGTTTCTTAGAAATGTATAAAGTTAAGTAGCTAATTTTGAAAGTTTCGGGATCCGAAATACAAATTAACGGACAAACAAGCGGTACCATTCACAATCTGTCTCGATTCACCACACCACTTAAGCTTAGTACAATTTGATATCTAGTTTAGTAACAAGTGTGTGTAACCGGAGGCCGGACTTATACCGGATCTTCTGAGGCGATTTGTATGTGCCTTGTAAAAAAATAATGTTCGAGGGTATCGCGCCATTGTGACCTAGTGCCACGCCCCCAGCCGATTGCCAGTTGCCAGTGTTGCCACCAAACAAACCGAACTCGTTATTGTACAGCGCCTAGTAATAATCATTAAATTTATCGCAAAAACGACCCACGATAAGGGAAGATTGATTGATGATGATGGTTCACTATTTGAAACTCTTGATAAAAATCTATGTTAGTAAGTACCTATTATAAAACATGGTGACAAACAACCGGTTTTGATAGCAAAGGCCAAAACTGTAAGCATCCTGGCTTAAAGCATCTCGATACAACGGCTTAAGAAATAATTGGGCGTATTATGGGTACTTATGGAGGAAAGGTTATATGTTGTTCAGGATGCTGCTTTATGGAATGGTTGCTTTATGAATATGTGCATTTTCTTGTCTTCAACAATAGGATCATTAAAACCAAAACTATATCGATGCTTGAAGCATAGCGTCTTGGTATAGCGGCTTAACAAATAATTGGGCGTACCTATTATGGGTATGGAGGAAAGGTTTTGCTGTTTAGGGTGCTGTTTTCTGGAATGTTTGCTTTATGAATATGTGCATTTTCTTGTCTTCAACAATAGGATCGTTTTCTTGGTACAATTTAGCGGCTTAACAAATAATTGGGCGTAGGTAGGTACCTATAAAATAGGTATTTTGGGTATGGAAGCAAACATTTGTGTTTTGGGGCGCTGTTTTGTGGAATGGGTGCCTTATGAATAATATGCCTTTTCTTGTCTTCAACAATAGGATCATTAAACCGTCTGCTGGGAGTGCTCGTTCGTCATTTATTATTGTTATTAAAGTTTGATAAAACATCGATTAGCTAGAACTTGTTTTCGGCAAGTGTTTTTCATTTTCTTATCGTATTGCCCCCTGTACTTTATCTGCGGTTGTTTTTTTGCGGTTTGTTTGCTTTACTATTATAAAATGGAGAGAAGCGTTAGAATTGTTGTGTAAGAATTAAATCCCGTTAATATAATTTCTGCTCCGAATCCGAATGAAAACGGGGTTTTCCTTTCTACTTAGAAATTAACTTGTCTTGCTTTTAATTAGGCCAGCTTCTACTTTTGAATGAGGACGAATTTAAGATAACTACAATAAGAAAAGCTAGGTATCGATCGTATTTGTTGTGTGTGTGTGTCATCTACTATATCTCCAAGATAGTTATAGTTTCTAATAATTATATAGTTTACATAAAGACGACGATGAATGAGCAACAGAATGGCAAAGCGCTTTACATTCGGCTGTCAATTTTATTAGTTTAATTTTTTATTACATCCTTCATTATGAAATTACTTGTCTGTGACATTTATTGTGGTTAGTTTATATTATTAAGTACATCAAGAATTATCCTAGAGATCATTAATTTTACAATAAGGGACATTTAATTGAACGCGATAGTTAACTAAAAATATTTATTAGGGAAGACAGGTCACTATAAAAGAAGACAGAAAGCATATTAAATATACAGGAGGTCCCAAAAATCTAATCAAGCCGCAAAAGGTGATGGCCGTCTATTTTTTTGATCTATCTACCCGGTTTCGGCTTGACGTTGACTTTTGGGACGCGTCGTACTTATAAAAGTAGAAATTAGAAAACATGATATGAAGGTGGTGACGGTAACTCATAGAACATTTCGATAATGTATTATCTAATGTAAATGTGAAGGTATAAGTAGGAGTAGTTAAAGCTCGCTTTTAAAATATAATATACATAGGAATAGATCAATAAGACGCGTCAATCTGTTTATTGATCCGGATACAGCGGCTGGCGTGTTATCTGGATAAAGGGTCACATCTAAGGAAATGTTTTGACCCCTGTACAGATTTCATGTCAATAAGCAGAGTTCCAGATCACGATTATTGAGCGTGATTCAGACGTCAGAAGCTATTGTATGCCTTAATTGTCTTACCTTGGTATTTTGTTTGAAAAGTTGCAAACTTTGGCATTTCATGCTCGTATCTACATATGTTTTGCTTTGTTTACTAAAAGGTAGTAACAGGTAGTAAAATGTGTTTTAAGTAATTAACACTATTAATTTTAAAAAAAACTACGCATTGCCCTGCAAGCTGCTCGCATTTATCGTGTGTAAGTAGGTTCTTTGGACGGAGTCAAAACTTCACCATCTTGTTGCAAAGACAGTCTCCTCGAAGCTGACTAGTGGACCGACAAATGAGATCACTATCTATATTTAGATAACTCAACCGCGCCCCCACGGTTCCATAAATAACCGTTTATTAAACTCGCCACGTTATAATTGGTTCAATATTTTAACGACACATCATTAAGGCCTATATATGACTGTGTCCAGTTTATTTAATGAAATATGCATTTTGTTAATTCTGCCGCACTTTAATTTAGTGTTCTAATTTAGGAACGTGTTGGTTTGGAGTTAAAATTATCGCATTCTCTGTGTCGCTCTGCCGATCGTTAAACATGAAAACGATTTTTAATTAGGTTTATTAGGTTGACTAGTAGAGAATTCTTTATAGCATTAAGTCCGCCTTTTGTACTATAAGATATTCTTTTGTGCAATAAAGATTAAATAAATAAATAAACTAACATCTTAACGAGGCATTTTTAAGAAGTTTTTGTTTAAGTATTCGATTATCTAACCATAAGCAACATGTGACATCTCACATGATGCTTATATATATGGTTAGATAATCGAATCCACCAACAACATACAAGTTAATTTCTCTCTTAACTTTTAAAGTTAGGTTAGAAGGTTAGATCAATGGTTCCCAACCTTTTCAATATCGGTATCCCGTGAAACCTACTAGGGAAACTGATTTTAGCCCCAATTATATAATATAACCATTAACTACCAATACTCCCTTACCTATTCATGCATTTTGGATACCAACTCTGTTACCCCTAAAATAACCGCTTTACCCCCTGGGCAGATAATTAGAATTGGTTGGGAACCAATGGCTTAGAAGTACAATGTGCAATGTTTAATATACTCCTCGTGTCGTATGCCAGTGTCAGTATGAGCCAGTATACTATTATTAATATAGTTGACCACATGCAGTCCAAAGTCCGTTCGCATTGGCAACGGAGCAAGCCGCGCCTCTCAGCCCCGCGTCTTTATTACGGAGTACGATATCTTTTATCTCTATCTTTACAGCTTATATGTACCTATGTATGTTTGCTTCTGATTAGCCTGCTCATGAAACATACAGCTAATTCGTATATAACTCAGCTAGGGTGGTCTGAAATGCGTTGGTCAAAAATGTCTCAAATTGCAGGTTAAGTTTGACGATGAATATGCGATCTGACGGGGGTTTCATTAATAATACATTTTCTTATCCGCTCTCTTAACTTTTAAAGTTAGGTTAGACCAATGGTTTCATGGTCGGCCTTATTACACGATAAATGACAAGATAGAGCGTCCGTCACTGGCTGACACCGTTCGATAGAACGAGAGGGACGCTCTATCTTGTCACTTATCGCATGATAAGGCCGACCATGATACGGGAAAACAAAAAATCTACTCTAGTATAAGAAACGAGTATAAGAAAAACAGGATGCATATATCTACATATCTTAGGTCGAATTTAAAGTAGGTAGATATGGCGAGGTTTTTAAATTTAAGGGCTGCTAGCATTTTATTACTTATGCTTTCCAGTTTCCAGTCTTTCCACGCAGTTTTCTAGACTGAAGTAAAACAAGATATGAATGGACCATTCTATTCCGTCTTTACATTCATAATACTAACCAACTACTTATACTTGGTTAACTATAGTTTATTCGATTTCAAACCGCAACATGCAATAATATCTAGGTAGGTACCTCGTAAACGTATATTTAAATTACCTTACCTTATTAAAAATTGAGGTAACATTGAACGTTCAGAATTGTTAAGATGATTATTACGGGACTGGGACTACAATTTTCATTTGTTCGTAGGTATCTATAAAACTTTATTTCCGTAAATGCTTGCATTGTTAGACCTTGGATAAAATCGATTGTTGCATTGACGTAAGAGCTATGCTATAAAACTAAGTTGGGTACTAACAGAAAGGCTGCTATCTATGCCTATTACAGTATTATCGATTTCCACATGGTTAGAAACTTTAATTATTGAAATGAATACTCAAGCTTCAGCGGAATACGGGCTCTAAAAGTTTACCGAACACTATAAATAATGTAATATTTTGCTACGGACGAACTTGTGTATCTTTTTTTGACCAACGGTTACGACCTAATATAAATTTATATGTAATAGAAAGAAACTAACTTTTTATGATTGTGATGGAGACGAAAAGGTTGGCCATCGTAACTCATATATGTAGCTAATTAAATTTAACCTCCTGTAGTAGGCGCAAATATCGCAATAACACAACGAAACGGGTCTTTTTCGACTTCGTCGTTTCGCCTGGTTAACAGGGCTAGTGTTCCAACGAATGTGTCCATTCAACAGGCGACATGTTACGCAACAGTATTCTTATTTGAGTAGTTTAAGCGGCTTAGAATCAACAAAACTGTATAAATTAAAGTAACAATTGAACTTTGCTAATCGTATGTGTGAAACATATTCCCTAAAACAATGCTATATTTCGCGACGGCGTCGCAAGACATCACCTCACTGGTCAACCCACCTCTCACCTCACCTTTAACCTGACGCCTCACGCCTAATGCGACAGACAAGACAATCTTACCCCGATACGTCATATTTCTTTAATATGTCAAAATATTAGCCAATATTTTGACGGGCGTCAGGTTACAGGTTAGGTGAGATGTGGGTTGACCAGTGAGGTGATGTCTTGCGACGCCGTCACGAAATATAGCATTGTTTTAGGGAATTGCACTCCAGTACTGCTATTGTGAGTTACAATCGAAGACTCACTCGACTCGTACTACTAATCGGTACCATGAAAGAAAGAAAAGAAAGAAAACATTTATTCGTGGCAAAAACCATGCCATACTGACATTTCGTATCGAACTCTGAATATCGGCTGTAGACTGTGACTAGTAGCTTAACTTATATCATTCAAAATACACGCGCTGTAAGGCTACGGCGAAAAAAAAAAACAAAATACGATTTCTTTAATAATCGTATCTAGTCTAATAAAATAAATTCGAGCAAATTCTACGTAACAATGATTCAGTGATAAAGCGATATAGTTCTCGTTATTTCTAGTGTTTCTTTTTGGCGTCCTTTGATCTAATCAATCCGTTGTCAGTTTATTTAAAGATTGGGATGAGATCATCACAATAATCTGTATCATAAAATGCGTTCTGTCAATATTGTGTTGTTTTAGAAAATAAGTACGTTTGTTTCAAATTATTCCTTTTTCTTAGCTACTTTTAGGTATTTTTTCATTGCGGTTGGTGCTTGACTATCTCTTGTTCTCGTTTTGAATAATTAACCTTAAGCCCTCAGTAAATATGTAAAGATAGTGTCATTGTAAATTACAATAAACGTCCAATAAGACTAAGTATAATACCTATGTGAACAATACAGCATATTTAATACCACAAGATGCTAAAAATATTTGAAAAGAAATATTGAATTAATTTGAACGTTTAATATAGGCACAAGAAAAAGGCTCTACTTAGTTCTAGCAATTTGCTGATAATAACAGAGGTAGCTATTTTCAGTTTCAGCGGCTATTCTCAAATTTTGTGTCTGCGGTTGCGTCTAATTACCACGACCATTTACGAACATTTTATATGGATTATGGAGTCGTAATTAGAGAATATACAACAACCTGACAAATTTAAAATTTCAGTTTAGTTTTTACGTGCATGGGCGCGACTAGGTATGCCTTGTAAATTCACTTTGCTTTTGAAGCTCCGGCGACTTGTAAAACAGTTAAATCTATGTAATATTTAATTCACTGCGTCATATCATATCATTTCGCATCTCTGGTACAACAATACCTATTTGTATGGTCCAATGAAAATGTACTCTATATTATCTTTTGACCCGGGAGACATTGGTGCGCGTTGAGTTTCTTGATAAAATTGCTTCTATAGGTATATCACAATACAGTCAATTTTATTACAATAAATCGTCAGCATAGTAGTCGATTAAAGTACTACTGGCGTTTGAGCCGAAATTTTCTAGTCGATATCTAATCGCAGATAAAAATAGATAGATTCTGGTAAATCGATAGGCACGTCACGGTCCTTGGCTTTAATATCTAAGTCTACATTTAAAGTGACTTTCAAGTTAACTTTTATTCCTGGATAAATTGTATAATGTGTAAGATGCCTATAAAGTTCAACGAAATATCTCTTACGGCATATGTGTATGTATTTTATATGTAGTTACTTACATATGTACCTTCATGTTTACAGCTGTAAGTATATCTCAAATAAACATTGAAAAAAAAAACTTCAACCAATGTATCCATTGTTGCAGTGTCCCTGCGTACACGGCGCATCAGCCAGTTCGCACCGCTGCTGATCGCGCTGGTCGGGTTGCCGGCTCGTGGCAAGAGTCAACTGGCTCACCATCTCTCGAGACACCTCAACTGGAACGGAGAGAGCACTAAAGGTACTTAATACTTCAAGATACACACCTCAAGATGAGAGCATGCCTCAACTTTACATTCGCTACGATGGGACATTAATGTCGTTCTTCGTCAACGTCATATTATCAAGCGAAAGACGTTTACTGTTAGGCATATGGCTGCCGCAAGAATTTACACAGTAGTCGTTTCTTGGTGCCTTCATCCAATAAACTCCCGCAACCTTCAGTAGATCGTCGGCCCATCTTGCCTTAGACACGCTGTGTTTTCCCGTAAATGCATGCCATTTCGTCCCATTTTTCACCTTTGTCTCTTCGGCCTGTGGGTGTGCTTTACCGCCTTCTAAAGCAAATAATCAAGCACTGACATTACATATCTCGCTATAACTCCAAATATAATAAATATACTCATTATGACTCCATAAAAGTACACCTAAACAAGATAGGTATACGACTCAATATGGCATCTAATGAAACGCTTGAAATAGTCATATGTTACGTAATCAATCACAGCGTATTATTTAACATGACATTGTTAGTCTTGTCTTGACCTAGATAGATGTGTTGTTGTTATTCATCTAGCTCACGAGGCATAGGGTCATTTCGCCGGTTAGCGACCACCTAATTTTATGTGCCGGTTGGCGACCACTTAGCTGAGTTGGTGAACTGAAAGGATATTTCCTCGGTTTTTTATCTATTCTAAAATAATAACAAAAATGTCTGTAGAATTGATGTTATCTTCAATAGAAAAAACCTTCTCGTTCAGGTGGTCGCTAACCGAAGGTGGTCGCGTAACCAGCGTAATGACTCTATACCTACCTAAGCATAGAACACGATAAATTTGTCCTAGATAAGATACATATAGTAAATATTTTATTCGTGTAGATGACATGCCGCTCTGAAAAGTGTTTCAAGGTAAAATTGAACAACGCTCGCAGCAGTCTGTTTTGAAAGAATGCTGTAGTAAATCTAGTGTCATAAATCATAATCATACTTAGTTCATAATCAATATACCGGGCAAGGACGTCCTTTCCTTCCATTCTGTCCAAACATAGTGCATTAGACACCTCCTAGATCGCTAGATGTAACCTACTAACCAGAAATGTAACAAATGGACTTGTAAAATGTTATACTTTTATCAATAAAATATATGAATATGAATATAATATATCCCGGTATCGCGACTATTCTGCCGAATCAAAAAAAAACCTTATAAAATCCCGGCCAGTAACAACTATTCCCCGTTGCAGTGTTCAGCTGCAGCGAGTACCGTAGGCGCCACATGGCGCTGTACGGCACCCACGACATCTTCCGCGCGGACAACGCGCAGGGCTCCGCCATCCGCCGGCAGAGCGCCCGCGAGGCCGTGCAGGATGCCGTGCTGTGGCTCAAGGAAGGGAACAGTGTTGCTGTGAGTTTACACCTTTATGGAACGATTCAATCTACCTATTGTTGCAAGATAGGTCCACGCAGATCAATCAACTGCGCGGACTTATGCCATCTCTTCTAATTCTGCTATGGTTTTCGTATAATGTAGAATGATAGACAGTGACTGCCAAAATCTTTATTTTTGATACAGAAAAATAAAGTCCCGTCGAAATTACTATATGTAGGTATAATACCCTACACTGTTCCACGAAGTCGGGAAAATTACCGCGGGTTGTTCTGTTCATTAGCACTGATAAATAATAAAAATATATAATCAATAATTATAAACGATTAAAACGTTAAGACGGTGTCTCATACATCATATTCGCATTATATTTATATAGCTACATTAGCTACCAGTTTCTGATTTAGAACTAGAGTTGGTTTAAGTATTGATGATTCAGTACTAGTTTTATAAACAAGATCGTTTCAGTCAATTTATGTCTCAACCAGGATCTAGACGGGGAATTTTATCTGGCACAGGCAACAGACTAAGTACTGTTATCTCACCAAATAGCTGAAACTCTTGATCTTAATTACTTTGTTGATTAAATTCCTAGAAAATTCGTAGTGAAGTAGGTATTAATAAATAGATCAAGTCGCGCCTCATATGACCTCTCGTCTCGTAAACAAGTTTAATATCTATCGGACATTGGAACGAAATAGCATCTCATCTTTTTCTAGATTTTCGATGGCACCAACATCACCCGGGAGCAGCGTCGGGAACTCGACGAGTACTGCCTGTCGGATATGGGCTTCCGAATCCTATTCATCGAGTGCGTCTGTGAGGACCAGGAGCTGCTCGAGCGGAGCATAATTGAGATCCTGCGTTACTCCGAAGACTACAAGTCGATGAGCGAGGAAGCGGCTGTGGACGACTTGAGGAAGAAGCTGGAGCATTACATGAGGCAGTACGAGCCTATCGATGCGAACCTGGAGACGATCAGCTTCGTGCGCGTCGAGAACATGGGGGAAACTGTGACCGCCCATAAAGTTGCTGGCCAGAAGGAATCCGGCATCCTCGGTTACCTTTCCGGCCTCCGTCCCCTGCCACAAACGTTGTACTTCACCAGAGTAAGTGCTATTTATGATTGCATCATTAACTGATAGCATTATCTCTTAATTGCTGTAGATAAATAATATGTTTGTCAATGTGATTGATTAGAAATATTTAGAGTGCACGGGAAATCGGCGTTATCGTAATGTAAAATGTTAACGCAATGCGAATGTTATACTTACGTTGAGTTGATTCAATGAGCCGTCGCAGCGCTAGACAAATACAACAATTTAAAAACCGGCTGTGCAACGTTAAGGTGGTTCGACGACCATACAAAACGTCTTTTGACATTCGCAGACGAACGGCGTGATATTTTAAGAAACTTATGTAACACACTTTCATTAAATTGGCTTTCCATTTGCGCGAAATATTTTTTTTTCCCTCAGAATAAACTTAAGTACAATAATTTGAGAAAATAGTTTGTCACGTGATAAGTACTTTGGGAAAACGATTATTCTCAAATTATTCTAGTTTATACCAATGTTTATTCTAGGAAATGGGGAATTTCGCGCAAGCCAATTATGAAAGTTTGTTACATAAGTTTCTTTAATCCAATATGCTCGGAAATATGCGCCTTACTGTAGCAAAAATAGTACGTGACGTTTCTCGTTACTGACAAGCGCAAATTTAAAAAGTTAAAAGTCATTACTGTACGGTTTTAGCGGCCAGGAAAATGTATGAAATTCCATTACTGTATACTTTTTTACCTTTTCACCATATTTTTTGACTAAGACACATTACTACAAACAGCCAAATGCTCGTACGTTACGTAAGCCTGCGAATGTCAAAAGACGTTTTGTATGGTCGTAACACACTTACTTATAACCACCTTAGGTCACTATTATTTGCGGCGGGGGTGGTAACCTAGAGGTTACTAATGCCACTACAGAAAAACAAATCAAATCATACAATTATTTATTCTGCAAATAGGCCACAAGGGCACTTTTACATGTCAAACAGTAATTTACAGTAAAATAATAATAATCTTACACAATAATAATAAATGTCACTAAGTTAATGAAAAAACAAAATTGCAAAAAATTGCCATTCATTACATTACATTCGATATAAGGTCTGTATCAACATTAACAAGAGGTTAATGTTATTAATTCAGTACCTATCCAGAGATGTATAAGGTCCCTGAGCGTCCAAATACAAATATTAATTATTCTTACCGTATATGGGGCCCTTAAGCGTCAAAACAAAACAAAAATAAAGCGCAATGTCCGCAAAGGAATCACTGATTTGAAAAATAGTTTTAGAAAACCCATAATATTTTTGAACGAGCTATCCAACGATATACCACACCATGGGTTTGAAGAGAACAAAAATTACATCCCCGCTTTAGGTGTAGGCAAATACTGTTTGGTGTAGGGGAAGTACTTACCCTAAAAAAAATCTTTTTCCAAATTTTATTGTAGGTACTGTTTTGTCGGCGTGATTGATTTATATACCCATGCCGAATCACAGTTTTCTAGTAGGAATGTTTACTGAGCTAAGCCGAAGACGGACAGACAGACGGACGGACATGGCGAAACTATAAGGGTTCCTTGTTGACTACGGAACCCTAAAAAGGAAAATTAATGTAATATTGTCAGAGATGTACAGGGTCAATAACAATAAACGTGTCAAGATCAGAATGGTACATGGTAGTGTTTTTAGGCTGAAGTATATTATTATTAATATGTAGTCATTCAGTCCCGTCCAATCAATTGTTCCGATGGGCCCGTCTAGACGACGAGGTTATCTGCACGTCTATCATGAGACGGCCGCGACATACTCTCGATTTTTCTCGCACTATACCTCTTGTTCTAAGTGTTCTAAGAAGAGGGAGACGGATAGTGCGAGCAAAATCGAGAGAGCTCGCGCGCCGTCGCGTGATAGCCGTGCTGGTATAATCTTAAACTGGTCAAAGGCCTCACTTACCCTTGGTGGGCGTCGATTGTCTTTATTTATCGACGCGATAATAAGTTTCTCTGACATAGCGAAACATTTATACGAAAACATACTGCAAAACGATAATATCTCGCAGTTCACACTAGAAAATTAAAGCTCTTCGATCCACGTCTTAAATAAATTAGGACAGGCGAGTCTTGAACATTGAACCAAAAGCATCCTCCTTACGTTAATTACATTAAGGTGGGGTGATGGCCGCTCCACACGATGGGCCATCCTGACCCATGATACAGGACGCGGCTATGCGGTAGAACGAGACATAAATATGTCTTACTCTCTTTAACGCATAGTTGCGTCCTGTATAATGGGTCAGAATGGCTCATCGTGTGGAGCAGCCATGAGGCTCTGGCCACTGCCTGTCCTTATGCGATGGCATTTTATCGACCTCATGCGCCTAATGATGCTTCCGTTTCGCGCATGATAAAGTTAAAAAGTGCTATCCAAAGACTTGTTGATACTCATTGCAATATCTTTGCAGCACGGCGAGAGCGAATACAACGTGATCGGCCGCATCGGCGGCGACGCGTTGCTGTCTCCTCGCGGGGAGAGCTACGCGCGTGGCCTAGCTCAGCATATGAACGCTATCGCCGACCGCGAACCGCTCTCCGTGTGGACCTCGGAGGTCAGGCGCACCAAGCAGACGGCCGCGGAGATCAGGGCTCCCAAGCGGGCTATACGGGCGCTCAATGAGTTGGACGCTGTAAGTATATGATAACTAGCTTTGTAAGAACTTGATTACCACCGGTACTAGTACCACCCGCGCAGCCCCCTCTCATAAGGTTCAAATGCAAGTGTTTTTAAAATCGTACGCATTTCTGGCCCACCCTGTACATGACTCACTTTATAATAAATTGCCGTCGTTCATAAAATCTACTAGTTCTCGTAATGTAATGAGATACCTATATGCTTGTAGGTATTTAGGTAAGTAATAGGAAGCAATTCAAGAATGTGTAGGCATCTCAGCAAAATTAATCTTCTTGCTGAGATTTTCATAACAACGGAAAATTTGTTTTCGATGTTTTCGCATCAACATCAACCCATTTTACTTTATCCTTATCTTGGATCTACACAAATAGTATAGGTCTCTCACTCATATGTATGTGTACCAGCTAAGTGTCGTCTGTTTATTTTGTAAAGATTACTGATTCATGGAATGGAATAAGGTGTTATAAATTGCTGTATTACATATTTTATTTGTGTAGTGTTCTATTTCATCTTGCGTGCCCATGCCATGCCATTATTCCCATAACAAATGGAAGAAACATTTTTCCATGTTGACACATTTTCCTATGAATGACGCAATAAAACTCCAGGTATTGTATTTAATATTTAATGAATATACTAGTTTTCTAACTGCCTCTAATATATATTATGCAACAAGGGCGGCAAACTGCAAAATAAAAAATGAAGCGGAAAAAACCGATAGTCCAAAATAGCACCTACGACTGTCGTATAGTACGACGACTTAAGGCGTGTCGCGTGCAAGTCTATTTCTAATGTGTCCAATGTCCACATTATACTTTTACATGTTTACCTTTCTCGTTTGCATTAGGTTGCCTCGGCGGCCATTCTTGATGGATTTATGGCTGTTTGTTTGTACCGACCTACATCAATAAACAATGACTATCAATGATTCCTATCGTACCGTAGAATAAATCTTTACAATCATAAGTAGACATAGACACTGCCTGCTTATGATAACACACACACACGCAGTAACAAAACGGGAGTTTAGCACCATTCCGCTAAAGGCCATGAGAGTTTCTAGGTACACGCCAGGGCAGGAGTACGGGGGACGAGGTGGGACCTGGGACTGGGACCCAATGCTGTGTGGGGAAGCATGGCGCATTTCTTTTGTTAGCACTTCTGCCTCGTTACATACCTACTACACTTTCATAGATCATTCTCGTTGATATTGAAATGGAAAACGGGCCAAGCCGTGGCGAGTTGTGCTATCCATCCTAATTGGTACTCTTATATAATAGCAGCGTTTCTTTGTCACCAGGGCATCTGCGAGGGCTTAACATACGAGGAGATGCAGGAGCGCTTCCCGCAGGAGTTCGCCTGGCGCGACCAGGACAAGCTGCGCTACCGGTACCCGTGGGGCGAATCGTACATCGACATCATGACGCGCCTGCGGCCCGTGCTGTCGGCGTTGGAGGACGAGCACAACGTGATCGTGGTCGGCCATCAGGCCGTGCTGCGCTGCATGCTGGGGTACTTCCTCGATGCTAAGCTTGGTGAGTACACATTATGTCCTTATTCTCTATCTCTTCCTAGCTCTTATTTAGTAGGTTCAGCTTTCCGTGTTAATCTTCTCCAGTTCATTCTCCACATTGTCTTCGGATGCCTGACACTTATCATGTATTTTTAACTACATGTTTCCGCCTTGTTTGAGTCTGCCCCTGAATCTTCCACCGGAGATGGAAAGTTGTGCATTAAATCAAGATTATAACGCGGCCTACTCAAACGCCGGCCATCACTAGTGAGGCCCGTGGATTGGACGTATCTCGTTCTGCACCGCAACAGGCAATAGCGGCAGACAATCGGCACGCATTACGCGTGAGCGAGGCCTCGGAGATACGTTCCCGCCGCTCCCGCGCAGTCCGGCAACACACGCGCTATAGTGATTAACTCCATATGGAGTAATAGGAATATTACTATTGTCTGATATTCCCAACGATTAAGTGTGGTGATTATTCATTTGTTTGTTATAAACCGTGCCCTTATTTGGCAATAAACACTGTAACAAACTTTGCGCGTGTGTTTCACTTAAATACATAGCCCCGTCGCACGAACCCGAGCTAGCTGGCGCTACAAGATTTGGAATCTGGATGTAGATGTCGTAACACTGGATGACTGCAATTAGAGGTGTATTTCCCTTGTCGCGTATCACGCGAACACATCTGTCGCACACTGTATTAACTAGACAACAATTGATGTAATCTTAGTAGTGTTAAACCTTCAGACTCCAAACAAATAATCTTCGTTGGGCATAAAGTCAAAATTATTTATTCAAAATAAATTCTTAGATCATATTTTCTATAAGTCAGAACAATAATATATATTTACAGTCTGCTTAAGTAACTATAACTGTCGAGGATATGCAAACAATGCACGATAAAAATACTCGTGTACGTGTGCGATATTCCAGGCTCAAAAATAAAGTGGCTCAATGGTATTCGAACTTTGTTCTGGACAATCGGCAGGAAATATAGCAGACAGTCGATACGCGAACAATACCCTTCTGTAAGATTGAGGATGTCTCTATTAGAGCGTTCAGTTTAGTCTGCTGGAGAGACGTCTACTAAAAGAACAATAGTTTCTCTTTAGTCCGGTAGACGCAAGGAACTACATAAGTATCTTACTGTCTGCAATGTGCCTTCTTGCTCATTAATTATACAAATGCCTTGTTTATACAGGCGACGCGTTCAGCGACCCGACATGAGTGCGGTCAGGTTACCATGGAAACACTATCGCCCGAGAGCACGCGTCTCGTGTCGCCAAACGTGTTGCATGCACAAGACCTAACACTTTCTACTTTGCGATTGTTTAATGCAGAATTAAGTATGTCTTTGTGTGAGTGTAATTGCCGCCATAAAATAAGCAAGCTGACCATAGTCAGAGCAGGGCAGCAGTGGCACTAGAAGATAGGAATCTGGTAGAGCTCTAATTCAGGTAGCACGGAGCGAGGCGAACTCGGTTCGTTAACAGCGGTGTGGAAGGCAGGGGGGAAACCACCACATTAAGTGTAGTGTGGTGGTCTTAGAGAGGTGTCCCTAAATTAGAGAATGTTCACAGAATAGTTACAGTTTATATAGTAGAATTAGTTGAAAAATACTCCACTGACAAAGAGCCTGCCTATAGATATTAAATATTATGATGATCTGCAATGTAACATATTGTTTTTGGACGTTCCAGACGAGCTCCCCTACATGAACGTGCCACTGCACACCATCGTGAAGCTGACATCGCACGGGTACAAGTACAAGGTGGAGGCTATCAAGCTGCCCATCGAGTGCGTGAACACCCAGCGCCAGCAGCCCAAGGTGAGAGTTAAACCAGATAATTTCATCATCTGTTATAGTCGTGTGATACTGTTGTACGCAATTAGTCACCCACGGCTTTGGAAAAGGTGATAATTAGTAGTATCACCAATTCATTATGGTTACATAGATTATGATAAATGTACTCTGATACCTACCATGAGTAATGGTACCTACGAAGATGCTGTGTTTACCCTTTGGACAGGTTCTTGAGCACGTTGAATGGTAAACAAAACGCAATTGGCCAATAATATTTAAACAATTTGCTTATCTTATTCCAGAACTGCTCAATCACAAGGACTACCATCGACGCGCTAGTAACAGTGCCGTCCCACTACGACACTCTGCCGTCAAACCTGTGGCAGAGCTCCGAGGCGCAACTGTAGGCGGCGGGCCCGGGCCCCCGCGGCCCGCTCTACTGCGAGTACCACACCAGCATTACCGGGCCGGCCCCGCGCGGCCCGGCGCCATGCAGTCCACGGTAGTGAAAAACCTTGGACAAACAAATGAGAAACGATACCGCGCCAAGTTACGAACCCGAGCGGCCTCTACAAACTTTGGTGAACATCGTTTCAGACAGTGTGGACGTTGTCGAAATCTATATACATAATTTGATTTTTAATAGAAATTATTCCGTTTTAAATTACTTTTAAGAATATTGAATTGCTCCGCTTCAGTTAACGCTTGATTGTCAAAGAGCGCGATCCGTATCGTACAAAGTTTACCTTCGAAACATGAAAAGTAATCTTCCAATGCGCATTAATAAGACTGAAAATATTGAATCCAATCCATTGAATCGTGTTGAAGTGAATTCGATAGATCTATTATGTTTGTGTTCGTTATTCTTAAGTAGAATAGATAAATCCCATTGATTATGTTATGTTTAGTCTATTGTATTTCTACAATATTTTATATAATTTGCATGTCTAACAGCTTATAATTCTTTTATACTTAAAGATTTCCATTTCAAATCTAAGCGATTTTCTCTACTTTGAATCCTACATCACTGTTGATTTTTATATTAAGTAATTTAAAAGTTTTGGTCCTTGATTCAGTTGAAATTACGCTTAAGGGTCTGTTGAAAATCAACAAATGTTTGAATTTCCTGCTATAATCAGACAATGAGTATTCATTTGACAGTATCATAATATTACGAGTATATTTGATTAAGTATAATTTTGATTCTTTTATTAGGACTATTTTACGCTAATTTAGGGATTTATCATAATCTATAGATAATACGAGTATTGATATTGAGTGTTTAGTGCGCAGTAATTGTTTTGATGAATCTTTTGCGCAATTTAACAGTATAGGGATATGACTGGTCAATTGTGAATGGTCAATTTAGGTTAAGAGTTCGGTAGACGCCCGCCCGTTTGTAAAGAGTTTTGTAAACTATGCTATTTTTGAACGAAACTATATAATTACTAAGAAACGGGGACTTGGGAATTCATTGACTGTAGGTAGCTCATTAAATAGACCTATACTATTGTTAGATTAACAGCACATATACATAGGTTATTGTTATATGGAAGTTATCTTCCACCTATTTTTAGTTTGCCTAGAGATCAAATAAAGGGATTGGAACAGTCTATTAAGCATTAAAGATAGCATGAAGACGTAGGTTTTAAATCTCAAACATATTAAAAATAAATTCTTTTTTAAATAAATAGCATAAGTAATGCAACCTGATGTTTTATTTTCTTCCTCTCAATGACTTAAAATTAAGGGTAAATATCCACCAGTGTTTAATATATAAGGTGCTTCCAAATTAGATGCTATTGGCATTCGAGTTGATCTACTTTTCCGTAAAAGAAAACTTAAGTATAAAACTCATTTAAAGTTTATGATAGTTTTCGGAGAAAATTAGGAAAACAACCTGTGACACATAGCACCCTGTTAATGAGATAATCAGAATTCAGTGATTAAGAGTCCGCAGTAAGCTCGGCCGAATTCCACCTTCCCATACAAACGTAGTTACGCTCTCATTTTAAAACTACGTGTTGGATTGTGACGAAACTTTGCATATACATTGACATGAGGTATATCTATGTCTGTAATTATTTTATATGGTTCCAGTTTATAAAACAAACGAAATACAGCAAAAACAAGTTTTGTATGAAAAACTTAAATTCACTGTTTTTTTTTACTGTGGTATCTCTAGCTACATAAACTAATTACAGACATAGATATACCTCATGTCATTGTATATGCAAAGTTTCGTTACAATCCAACAAGTAGTTTTAAAATGAGAGCGTAACTACGTTTGTATGGAGAATCGTCTTAAGACTTCTTTGATTATCGTATGAAACCTCCTTACTGTCATTTAACTGGCCACTTCAACTAGATACATGAACCTAAAATATGTAAATATTAGGTAAATTGCCGCAGCGGCTAACGCTTCGACGTCCATGTCGCAAAACGATTCGGTCACAACTGAATGTCGCCATCACGTAGTGGCGTTCAACCATCGCAAGGCCATAGCGCTGGGCCATAGGACGGGCCATCATGTATAGGAGCCATTCCAGAATGACAATTATTTTTTGTTTGCGTTCGCCGAGACACGTGTTTGACTAACGGTTCTATTTTAGTTTCAATAATAACGACGTTAATATTAGTGTTCAGAGCGTTCAGCTCTGAGAAACGACAGATGTCACTACTGTGGCATGGTTATACACTCGATTGTAAACTGTTTATGTAAGTAGGTACTTCTCATAGCGTTACCTTCAAGTCCTCTAACCTATTTAACTATCTTAAATAAGACTTGGGAAGAAACGATTTAAGGGTGAGGACCAAATTCTTGGCCAGTAGGTATAGTTATAGCCTTATAACTATACCTACTGGCCAAGAATTTGGTCCTCACCCTTAAATAGTTTCTTCCCAAGTCCCTACCAAGTACATACGAGGAAAGCGACTACGGCGGTCTGACGCATATGTGTCGTCATGGGCCCTGAATGGGTTAATTGATAGTAGTTAAAATTTCCGTTGTGATACGAAAATTAGCCATACAACTCTATTATTCGTGTCAGAACGGACCTTTTTGACTATTACCAATTAGCTAGGCTAACTACTGAAGAATTTGGTCCGCACCCTTAAACGGATTTTATCGCGTATCATAGAATAGAATAGAATTATTTTATAAATACCTAATATAAGAGTTAAACTGTTGCTGTAGCATTCTTATCAGCTACATGATTGGGAGGCTCGTGCAGTAGGTTCCCATTGTCTCTGCATTAATTTTATACTTTAATAAAATAGGTACAGTCAAGGGCAAAAATATATATACAATTTTAGACCTTATTGTAATGCAATAAGTAAAAATATGCGTAGATATTTATGCCCTTGACTGTACCTATCTAGTTAGTGCGGCCCGTTAGATATCTAGACAATGCTATACTACTGATCACGTAGCATGGACGGCGTTATCACACGATAAGCGACAAGATAGAGCGTCCGTCACTGGCTGACACCGTTCAATAGAACGAGACGGACGCTCTATCTTGTCACTTATCGCGTGATAAGGCCGACCATGATAGGGGGTCTGAGCAAGTTATCCAATAGGAACGACGATAAAAGTCAAGATTCACCGTAGGAGCACTCCACGTCACTGCATGCATCGCTAAGCCAGTTATCGGCATGCATGCGTCCGCTGGCCGATCCCACCACGACCAAGCGGAAACTCGGTAGTAGGTACGTGTCGAGCACCTGTGAATCCATACTTTACTTTAATATACGTATTATAAATGCGAAAGTAGACACACTATCTGTCTGTTGCCTCTTCACGCTTAAACCGCTGAACCGATTTTGATGGGTATAGAGATAGTTTGAGTCTCGGGAAAGGACATAGGATTTTTATCCCAGAAATCATCCCCTAAGGAGGTGAAATGGGGGTGAAAGTTTGAATTGAGCCAAAATGTGAAAAATATTTAAGCTAAAATTTACTTGCCAAAAAACATATTGCATTGCAGTAAGTAATTTCATTTCCCAAGACAATCTTTAGCACATTAACATATCGCATTGTATTCATTTGGCATCAATTACTTAGTCAACGTTTATTGAGCTAACGTTTTCCTTAGGCTATTCTTATATTCCAAAAAAGTGTTTGTTCAAATAGTCACTTCGCACACTCAACTTATAGCATCATCTACCTTAAGGAAGATTCAGTTAGGTAGGTGTTAGGTAGAACTGCGACCATACAGCGGGCGAGCCGAGCGAGCGAAGCGAGCGTGCCGCGGGAGCGGCCGGCGAAGCTCGAGAATAGATTTTTTTTGGTAATACTTACTTACATGACTATTATGTAAGTACCTATAAATGTTTTCTATGTATTTAAGTATTTATTTATCTATAATTTTTTGTAGGTATTTGGTATTAACCAATAGACTCCCATCTTTGAACATAAACTGGTACATAAACTTAGGTTTTTTTTTAATTATAAATTGTTTATCCCAAAAGCTAAATAAATAAATAAAAATTATCCATACAGCGTATGGTTACTCGGGATTCAGTGCCGCGCGGAGCGGGGCGGGGTCGGGGGAGGGCGAGGCGTGCCGTGTTAACCCTTACTACCCGCTACTTACCCGCTGAGGTGGGCGCGCGGTAAGGATTTTTTGGGATAACTTTTAGCAGCAATTACTAAAAATGTTAGTACTGAATGATATGAAACAAAAGAAGCAAAATTAAAAATTTTGAAAAACCCACGACGGATTTAATTGTAAAATAATTAAATAAAATTTTGAAAATCCCCCGACCATAAAATAAATAAGCACAATAACTACAATAAGGTAAATATTAACAAAGGTTTTAAAAGACATTGAACCTACTCGTAGTTCATTTATCTAGTTGAAGTGACCAGTTAAGTGACAGTAAGGAGGTTTCATACGATAATCAAAGAAGTCTTAAGAGTCCGCAGTAAGCTCGATTCTCCATACAAACGTAGCTACGCTCTCATTTTAAAACTACGTGTTGGATTGTGACGAAACTTTGCATATACATTGACATGAGGTATATCTATGTCTGTAATTGTAAGACGATAGACGTTCGAGACGAGCTAACACAGCTACGCGACGCGATTCACTTGTCAACGACTTCTATAACTTGAACTCGAGATTCGTAACAACTATGCTTAATTGGAGTTCAGACATATACTGGTTCGCCTAAGACGCGTTGTCGTCACTTCGTCGGCAAGCGTTATGAATAAAGTACAAAGTGCAAACTCTTTGCGTCGCCAATCCGTAGTCACAATATCTTTCGTCAAATCGAAGCCAAACCTACGTATCTCTCCTGTATTTTTCTTAACTCAGTCAACAGCGGCGCTAACACGAACTTCGAAAGTCGAAGTTCATAATACATGCATCCCTGTCACTCAAGTAAGGGAGTGCGATAGAGATGGAAATACCCGAACTTCGACTTTATAAGTTCGTGGTAGCGCCGCAGTTCAGTAATTGTAGCTGTTATCCAACTGGCTTGACATACTCATATGTATGCGTAATTTCAGCTAAAAGCGATGACTGACGAAAGAGATCAAATTTAACTTATATTACCTACTAGTTAAGTTACCTACTTACATAACACTTAAAAAAATTACTAACTGATACTGAGAGGTGAAACTAGCGTGTTGCCGACGCATTATTGATTCGAATATTCGTTAGTATTGACAGCTAGAGAAATAAAATCTGTATTGCTCTCAAGTAGCCGCAACACAGCGCATCCGCGCTACTCTATCGTGTTGCAACAACAATGAGCTCATGCGGTCAACATGGAACATTAGATTTCCTTATATATAGGTCTCACCAAAATTGACCTTTTGCCATCAAAAGGTCAGTCGCCCGACCGGTCGAGGTGGTGACCGTCTGTCTACCACCTCTTACCACGCGGGCGCGGTCGCACGATTTGCTCCGACGTGAGTCTGACTGTTTTTTTAAGTACATCCTACATCCATTGCAACATTTAAAAACAATATTAAAATGTATCTTATCAACCTACAAATATCTAATGCAAAAGCGGACAATCCACACAGCTCTTTATTTCAATATTTGTAAATGACATCATACCTACACCTGCATTTAATCATACTTACATTACTTACCTTAGACCTGATTTGTAAACACTTGATTGACCATTGACCTCTCCTTCTCATTATATTAAGGCTTGTATAGCCGCTAAAGTCCTTGAGCGTATGGGCGGAGCCTCGACCCTCTCCCCGCGCAAGTCGCACAACCCGCCGTCGTTTATTAAGCGTTACATAGATTAAGTTACAGACGCGTCATCGCGCATCGTTACCAATGCAAGGGTGGACGTGGGTGGGTGACATTCGTCATGCTTAATTGAAACGTGATACTTGTCATACATAAATTACATAATTGATTAAGTTCAAAAATTATGTCCCTACTATTATAATACTATTTACTTACGATTCGTGTAGTTCCGTCAGCACGGCTAGCACGAGACGGCCGCGACATACACTCGATTTTTCTCGCACTATCGGTCTCTCTCTTATTAGAACATTAGGAAAGAGAGGTATAGTGTGAGAAAAATCGAGAGTATGTCGCGGCCGTCTCGTGCTAGCCGTGCTAGTGAAAACGAAATTCATTCGAATAACTCTCATTGTCGCGCGAACTAGCAAGCGCGACAGAGAGGGAGATACACAAACGAAGTTCGGTTTCGTTTCGCGGTAGGCCCTCAGCACGCCTAGCACTAGACGGCCGCGATATATTTTCGTTTTTTCTCGCACTATACCTCTGTTACTAAATATTCTAATAAGAGAGAGACGGATAGTGCGAAAAAAAAATATGAAGGTAATAATAATAATCCATACCTACTGTTGCCATTAGGCCATTTTTAATGTCGCTATTAATAGGGGCCCATCTAGCAGTTAGCGAGTCACCGTCTGCCAGAGATAAAATGTGAAACAGTTTTATTGGGCAGGCGTCCGATGGTTCATCCAATAGCCCAGCTACTAGTCCATCATTTTCACCCAATAACCCGTTTTATTTAGATTCCATCAACTAATAATAGACTCTTACACCCCAGCGGGTGCTGTTTCTGTGTGCCTCCCATGACACGGACAGAGACAGCATCCGCTTGGTGTACTCCTTGCATTTCATTAAATTGTCAAAAGGGCCTCTACGTGTTGGCTCAGAGCTCCACGCACGCCTCCCAAAGGTCCGGGACATCATTGTCCCGTGAGCGGGAAAGACATATAATCCATACTATCCATATCCATACTCCATACTAATATTATAAATGCGAAAGTGTGTATCTGTCCGTTACCTTTTGTTTAAGTGTAAGGTTGTTAAGTTTTAAACTAATTTTCGGTATATTTATTACGTTCTACATCCTTGATTTGATGATGATGGCGTGTACAGTCAGCAACAGATAGTTAGTAGCATCCAAAGTAGCCAAATATATCGTAACACATTCCTTACTCCTACTTATAGTAACAAAGACTATTTCGATGAATGTACGTTCTGATATATTTGGCTAACTTGGCTGCTACTAACTATATTATGCTGACTGTACAGAAATCGGGTAAATCTATACTTATAGATTAGTTGTACATTAACCATACTTTGTTTCATATCAAATAATAACTCTGTATCGAACGAAAAATTTTTATTAGAACTTATTCTATTAACACTTGACAGCCATTAATACGACCAGATAAAACAATATTGTCGCTATAATTGTTCATGCTCCTAAGCAATAGATATTGTAAATATATTTACTAATAAAATGTCTGGTTTTAGCGATTTCCCAATTTTGATACTGTTTAGATATTTGATACTTTGATAGAATAGGTATTTACTTGTGTATTCTTTTTCCTCTTCTCTTGTAAAATTTCTTGATATTACGAATTTTCTCCTGCGCTTATTTAACGACCCAAAATAATTATTGAAAAATTTGTGAGAGCTAAGCTAAGACGTATTAACTCTAGTATCGTAAGTTTGTATGTTACTAACAATCTATGGGCAAACTGGCCTGAAATAAAGAATTTGTTATTATTATTATTATTATTTCCCATCTTGAACTAAAAACAAAATCTAAACTATACCTACGTAAATGTTAATTAGGTACAAACGCCAACACAGTTAACTGACCATCCTGTATTTATACAAGAACCTTATTACAATGCACATAAAATGCACGGATGGTCAGTCAACTGTCTTGTCTATAGTACCTACTACTTTACAAACCACGAAATAGATTGTCCACTCTATGCAACAAAATTATCTGTCAATAAAAACTAAACTATACGCAAATGTTTATTAGTTACCTACTATACGAATCACAAAACGGATTGTCCACTCTATGCAACAAATATAGTCCACAATTTCCACAAATATTTAAAAATTTCGGCGCAGCGCAAATTGACACAGGTCCGTCATGCAACGTGTCTCGTCTCGCACTGACCGTATGGACGAAAACGGGGAGGCGTAGGAACTTTGGCGGAATATTTCAGAAAACGAGATATTTTTTAAAGAAGATTAAGAAAGTAAGAAAATGATGCCCTTGTTCATTATTGTATGAAGAAAATTATAAAATTTCATATTATTCTGATAAAAAATGGAGCAGTAAAATGGTTACAAGTGAAAAAATAGGGGTGACTATAGATTTCTTTTTCTCTACTTTTTATTGTTAAAATGGATTTCTACGAAAACTATGACCCGTCGCATATCTTGCAGATTATGATATATTTTTTCCTACAGCAAAAATGTTATGTTATAATGTATAAAACGGTTACAAAACAACTCATTTTCACGAAAATTTCGAATGTGCAGCCTTAAGTTCTGTTTCGTTTAAGTTATAATTATAAGTTATATAGTAAGATCTTAATCTGTATATTTCTCTGGGTGCCCTGAAAACCAGTGCCTTTAGCATGTATTTGCTGATGGCCTATGCTGAGTGGCATCCATTTTGGTGAATTCCAATTACACATGTAACATGATATCACACCAAATAAATATATTTCTTTCTTTCTTTTCTTTCTTTCTTCTTTACATGCTTTTATTTAACCTGCGCTGTTAGTATATGAGTAATTATGTAAGTTGTACTCTAAAATTTGCAAACCGTTTTTCAGCAACCAACCGGTATCTGATTTAACAGACATTTTGACATTTCAGACCTTTGAGCTGCGACGAATCACCTCAGATAAGTAATGTAGAGATTCCATACCTACTACTTCAAAAATATTGTGAGTCTGTTTGAGGTTGTCATTGTCACACCGTGCATAAAATGGAATGACGAGCAAAATATCAAGCACGTATAGTTAGAAGTGATATCCAGTTACACAATACACATATTCAGTTCAGTTACACATACTGCACATGCGTGATTAAAAGTCTGATGGTTATCTCGACCGTCGTATTGTATTAGAACGCCTTTATTATTATGAATGAATGACAATAATGACATGCATCTTGATAGTGAATGGTAGTATTGACAGTCTCGTTGTGGTAGGGACTGGTTTATTGTTGTATACCTATAGTTAGAGAGTAGAGATTTAGAAATAATAGTCAACGAAAACATCATGCTTTCAAAATAGCAATACTGCTAGATGCAATGCACGATATTTAACTATCATAGAGTAGACTTTTGCAACTGACTGTACCTACGCTCAGATGTCTCATTGTTTTAATAACGTACTTATAGGTTTTTGATACTAAGTACCTTATTATGCACCTGCCTAAATCATGCAAAAATCAAGTCCCTAAGTCGTGTGAATACAAACTATAACATTGGTCTCACTAACTGGCACACTTGGTGCTTCGTCAGAACAGCAGGTAACTAACCATAATTATGCAGTAAAGTCATGTACAGTCAAGTGCAAAAATATGTATCGATAATATCCTCTCATAAATAATTACCTACCAAATCCTTAATCCGCTGACATAAGAGTTATGGGACATATTTATGAGTAAGTTGTATGCACCCATATTTTTACACTTGACTGTATCTAGATGTCTAAAAGGTGTATTGTATAGTAAATTAAGCCATATAACAATAACTTTTGATTTAGTTCTTATTCAATTGGCGGTTTTGGCATAAAATAAAAAAAATGGCGTGAAATAAAAAACCTGGCGAACAACGGCTGCAATAAACCAGGAGCAAAATAGCAACTTGTCGTTATAGGAGTTTAGAAAATACTATACGATAGTGGCTGTGTCTATGCAATATTTCCGCCTGTTGTTACCATTATTGATTAAGCAATATTTTTTATGTAAGATGTTTCTCTCCTGTTGTGGTGCTTGACGACCACTTAAGCCTAGTTGGTAGTGACCCTGCCTACGAAGCAAGAGGTCCTGGGTTCGAATCCCGGTAAGGGCATTTATTTGTGTGATGAGCACGAGTATTTGTTCCTGGGTCATTCTATGTATGTATTTAAGTATTTATTTATCTATATAAGTATGTTTATCGTCGTCTAGTACCCATAGTACAAGCTTTGCTTAGTTTGGGACTAGGTCGATTTGTGCAAGATTGTCCCCTAATATTTATTTATTTAAATTTATTTAAAGAGTATTTATTATTGATTCTGTCAAGAGATTTTGCAAAAGCATTCTAATACATTTTATTTACATAACGCTATGTTTCATTCTTGTTCCTACATAGGGACTTAGCACGATCAGTTCACAAATGTATCACATGCAGAAAGCTAGCTGCGCGTGTAAATTACCCCATTATGGGAGACTTACCGGCTGCTAGAGTTGAAGAATCAGCTCCCTTTAACGTGACTGGAATTGATTACGCTGGTCCAATCATGATAAGTAGCAAGAAGGGTAGAGGCGCTAAATATCTCAAGGCTTATATTTGCGTTTTTGTCTGTTTTGTAACGAAGGCAATCCATCTAGAACTAGCTACGGATATGACGAGTGCCACGTTCATTTTAACACTCAAACGATTTATTGCTCGTCGCGGAAAACCTTCTCACATTTATTGTGACAATGGATCCAACTTCGTTGGTGGTTGGAATGAAATCAAGGCTCTACCCGATATCTTTTCAAATGACGGCATCCAATTCCATTTTACACCTCCTTACGCTCCTAATTTCGGCGGTCTATGGGAAGCAGGCGTAAAGTCTACCAAGCATCACCTTAAACGCGTTCTTGGCTTAGCTCACTCCCATATGAGGAATTAAGCACTACACTTTGCCAAATTGAAGCCATCCTAAATTCGCGTCCATTAACACCACTATCATCATCTCCAAAAGATTTGTCACCACTTACTCCGGGCCACTTTCTTATCTTTCGCCCGCTGACCTCACTACCAGAGCCTTTTTGTCCAGCTGGTAGTAACACTGCTCAACGATATCAACGGATCGAACAATTACGTCAGCACTTTTGGCGTCGTTGGAGCATACAATACTTGTCAAAAATGCAAGAAAGATCGAAATGGAAACGCAGGGTTTCTAACATCGACATAGGAACTGTAGTCACCATTAAGGAAGATTCCGTCCCTCCACTAAAATGGAAGATGGGACGTGTAACGGCGCTACATCCTGGCCGTGATGGCGTCGTACGAGTAGCTGATATATTCACTGGCTCCGGATCCTGTAGACGACCAGTTACCAAGTTATGTTCACTGCCCACAGATTGAAGCAAAGACCTTCAAGGGGGGCGACATGTTCACGCCTCTTCAGTCATAATTGGCTGGATACTATTTTTATTTTTAAAACTACGAATGTCAAGTGTGTTTCTTTTACTTCATTATTGATTCTGTCAAGAGATTTTGCAAAAGCATTCTAATACATTTTATTTACATAACGCTATGTTTCATTCATGTTCCTTTATTATTATTATTATTATCTTTTCACACTTTATCCGAAGCTCTATCCAAATTTTCTAAGCCGGATATTAAGTTTTATGATATTTCTCTGGCCGGAAATCAACCCCTTATTACTAAGCGTGCAATGGGATGAAAGTGTGCAGATGAGCGACGTACGCGTGCGAAGCACGGGCAAAAGTCACTGAATAAAATATAGGTAAAAACGCCAACACAGTTAACTGACCGTTCTATATTTATATTGAACATTATTACAATGCATCGTCAGTGAACGAGCTATCCAACGATACCCCAAACCATAGGTTTAACGAGAAAAAAATACATCCCCGCTGTAGGTGTAGGGGAGGTACCCTAAAAAAAATTCAAGGTCATACCCATGCCGAATCACAGTTTTCTTGTAGTATTGGTTACTGAGCTCAGCTAAAGACGGACGGACGGACGGACAGGCGGACATGGCGACACTATAAGGGTTCCTTGTTGACTACGGAACCCTAAAAGCCAATAGTTTACGTGTGTCGAGTCGACTCGCTTTTTCGAAATAAATAAAGCATTTTTTCTAAAGACATGCTCTGTGCGCTGTAATGTATTACAGCTCACAGAGTATGTAGAATTGCACCAATGCACGAGTGACCAAGTTACAGTTACCATCAATCACGTTGAATGGTTATCATGATGAACATCGTGATAAAAACGGGATTGGATTTACGAAAGCGGTTGACCAATGCTAGGAGCATTGAGAATGATCGATTCGAATGACTATCGACTATCCTATGATTCCTTCATAGAAGTCACGAATCTCACAGATCTCGTCGCAAGCGAACTAATTTGCCTGACCTACGATTACGCAGATTTGTTACGAATTTCGAGGTCAAATTATATACTAGGGATAATCTCATGAGTGCAAAACGTATGAATATTGTTTAGATAGGCAGTTGTTACGGTCATACAGACTTCGAAGAGTTGTGTATATGAGGTTCGTCGTGAATGCTATGCCATTCTTCGCATAAGTTTATGTCTGTTTCTAACATAAGCATATCGTCACATGACGATCGTCTCATATCATAGCCTTTTACCCTATATGGTGAAATACGCCTGTAACTTCCTTAAGAGTCGCCAGGACACTGGACTCTCCATACAAACGTAGTATTGGTTGTCATTTTAAAATGGCATACTATAGCATAACATGAAACTGTGTACACAATAGGATCCGCCAGATATCTAGGCCGGAAACTAGTTTCCATTGCTACAAATAAAATAAAATAAAAAGAAGGGTAGAATTTTCATACAAAAAGTCTCCATCCATCCTCCTAGCGTAATTCCCGGTTGTGCCCTAAAGAAGCCCGGGGTCCGCTTTGAAACCTAATACCAACATTTGGCATAGGCACTAGTTTTACGAAAACGAGTGCCATCTAATCTAACCTGCCAACCCAGAGGGAAAACTAGACCTTATTGGACCTTATACAAAAACATTACTTTTACCACATTACATTTTCGAGCCAATGCCAAGAATTTCAACTCGCACTATACGGATGGATACGCCTATTGAGAAATGATAATTTCATCAATTGATCAAAATCAATACCTGTCACAATAACCCTTGTACCGGATACGAGCATATATAACGTCATTCGCTCGAGAGCCACTCGAGAGGCCGTCTCTTTCCAAACATTTGGTGATGATGTTAAATGACGATGACGGTAATTTACACAAATTTTGCTAATCTTGTGTGTGAAATATCAAGCACAAAGCCTATATTTTGTCAAATTAAAGACATTTGACGTACCTATCGGGGTGAGATTATCTTGGCTGTCACATGAGGGGTGAGGCGTGAGGTGAGAGTTGAGGCGTACGACGCCGTCACAAAAGATTGTTTTAAAGAATAGCAGCCCTGTTTCTCTATTGTATGGGCAAAAATTATTTCCCAAAGTGTCACTTCCCAAAAAAATATTCCCAAATGTTCATTTGGCAAAAAAACACTAGTCAAATTATTGTTTCGCTTTTTATCACTTGGCATTATCTCCTATGGCAAAATATTACTTCGCAAATTATTGTTTGGCAAAGTTTCATATAGTCAAGTTTCATTTGGTCAAACGTATTATTTGGCATAAAACTCGTTTCCCAAATTATTGCATGGCATATGATTTATATCCTAATTGTGTAGTGCATATGAAATGTGGTATCCTGCCGTTTCGGCAAAATATTTTTCGCCAATTTTCACTTCCACAAAACTTAGATGGCTTATGGCAGTAGTTTCATTTCCCAAACGAACAAATGGCACATTTTTGTTTCGCATTTTGTTCATTTGGTCAAAATATAATCTGGGATCATTTTGCTTTGTCAAGTGTTATTAAGACAAAAGTTTATTAAGCAAACACTTTGTTTGGGTTAATATTGTTTTCCAAAAAAAACATTTGTTCAAATTTTCATTTCGCACACTTCACATAGATTAACTTTGGCAAATATTTGAAAAATATTGATTGGTGTAATTTTATTTCATGACCAGATCATTCCAATTTTTATTATTTCATAGAATAACTGTTCAGGGAATATTATTTGGTAAATGATTTATTTTGTATGAATTTTAAATGGCTGAATAACAAAACAACGAATTTCATTTGTTCGAAATTTTATTACAACATTACAAAAACAAACAACAACTGATTACAAGGGTTAAACTAGATTAGGATAGCCAGAAAAAGGAGGCTCGGGGGCGATACCCCCCGCAGTAAAAAACCAAACAACCGTAACAATTGTATTAGAAGTAGGTTAGGTTAGGGTTCACTTGTGTCCCTCAGAGCGGAAATAGGCACCCCGCGAAGTGGGGTGACGTCGACACGCTGGCAGTTTGGTTAGGTTTAGGTTAGGTTAAAACAATTGCCATAGATAACTGTTTAAGCCAACTATTTTTATATAATAATCCTTGTAATAATTTGTATGTTAATTACAAAACTTCCCGCTTAGCAAAATATGTAATCTCACTCAAATACATTTCGCTAGACACTTAGGATATAAATCGTATGGCATGCAATAATTTGGAAAACGAGTGTTATGCCAAATAATTTGCGTAATAAACGTTTGACCAAATGAAACTTGACTATATAAAACTTTGCCAAACAATAATTTGCGAAGTAATATTTTGCCATAGGAGATAATGCCAAGTGATAAAATGCGAAACAATAATTTGACTAGTGATTTTTTGCCAAATGCAAAATGATGCCAGATGATATTATGACCAAATGAACAAAATGCGAAACAAAAATGTGCCACTTGTTCGTTTGGGAAATGAAACTACTGCCATAAGTTTTGTGGGAAGTGAAATTTGGCGAAAAATGTTTTGCCGAAACGGCAGGATACCATGGCAATTATTTTAACCTAACCTAAACCTAACCAAACTGCCAGCGTGTCGAAGTCATCCCGCTTCGCGGGGTGCCTATTTCCACTCTGAGGGACACAAGTGAACCTTAACCTAACCTACTTATAATACAATTGTTACGGTTGTTTGGTTTTTTACTGCGGGGGCATCGCCCCCGAGCCTCCTTTTTCTGGCTATCCTAATCTAGTTAAACCCCTGTAATCAGTTGTTGTTTGTTTTTGTAATGTTGTAATAAAATTTCGAACATATGAAATTCGTTGTATCATATGTTATTCTGCCATTTAAAATTCATACAAAATAAATCATTTACCAAATAATATTCCCTGAACAGTTATTCTATGAAATAATAAAAATTGGAATGATCTGGTCATGAAATAAAATTACACTAATCAATATTTTTCAAATATTTGCCAAAGTTAATCTATGTGAAGTGTGCGAAATGAAAATTTGAACAAATGTTTTGTTTGGAAAACAATATTAACCCAAACAAAGTGTTTGCTTAATAAACTTTTGTCTTAATAACACTTGACAAAGCAAAATGATGCCAGATGATAATTTGACCAAATGAACAAAATGCGAAACAAAAATGTGCCATTTGTTCGTTTGGGAAATGAAACTACTGCCATAAGCCATCTAAGTTTTGTGGGAAGTGAAAATTGGCGAAAAATATTTTGCCGAAACGGCAGGATACCAACAGCCCTACTTACGACTGACCACTCTGCCGACAGTCGTCAAGTGTAATTAAGCCTTTACCCCATAAGTGACATACGCGCTCGGAAGCGAGTGAGAGGCTGGGCCTGCGCCTGCGACCGTGGCTTACTTCACTTGCGCCCGACCCGCGACCCCACGCATTGTCATACGAACCCGCGTGTGCGCCGGTCTACGTCGCGAGACTCGATAAAATCGATCGAAATGTCGTAGTGAGTTTGTGGTCTGTGAAGTGTCCAAGGTACAAAGTAAGTATATCAAATAACTGGTGTAGGTACCTAATTGGTTTTTAAGGATTTTTAAATGGTGTTTTAAGTAAGTGACGATTGCTTAAGTAAATATTATGAGATTGAAACATAGCTACACAGTTATAGTATGGTTTACTTATTCATTAATAATATTAAAAGAATAGATACCCAAGCATAATCAAATCATTATCATATTGTAATTTATATAAATAACATAAATACCTACCTCAGTTATGGTTTAAGCTAAGGAACGAATTTTGACGAAACTTTCCAGTAAAATGTAGCTTAAACATCAGATAAGCATGATAGCATATAATAGCTTATCAAATAGCCTTAATAAATATTAAACTTAATAGGGCTATAATTTATGTGTACGAACCCACAAAAGCAAGCTAGTATCTATACACAGTAAATTTTAACTCACTGTTTTCATCTGATAACGCTTAAGGAAAACGTTTGCTTACATAAAAACTTGCAAGATGTAGCACCTAAGAACCTACGTCATAGTTACCACCGTAGGTAACATAAATGTTACGACTCTGAGTAGTACAATAAAGGCCAGTATACATTCAACCCAACAACTTATTTACTCACACACAAAACATAAAACAAACCGTTTTGAGCTCGTTTAATACTACTTATATTGTAAACAGTTGACTTTGTGAGTTTGCAGTTTTGCACAGCGCAAGCTCAAAAACGACATTTGATAAGAAAAAAATACAGTAGGCCAAAGAGTAAATTGAATCCACCGGCCCATTCTTTGTAAAACGAGGCAGGAGCTGCGCGGCATCTATATTCTCTTATAAAATTGACCCCTGAATTCGTGACAACCATGCCTAAGCGAAGGTCAGGCGTCGCCAGACCTGTACTGGCTCACTTGTAACGAAGGTATATATATTAAAAAAAACAATAAAATTCGCATGAACAGGTAAAAAGTTAAGTACATAAATAAATGCGTCATCCCTAAATTATACGAAAATGATACCAAACTTGACCTAGTAGCTATGGGTAGGCAGAAATATAGCAGACACCGGACCTCAGGAGGCGGCCCTTTCCCCCCCCTCTTTTTGCCAGGGGTTGATCTCGTGGCTAGGACGCTAAATCAGCTTAGTTTGACTCCAGGAACAATCGTGCCAAGCGGCGTCGCCTCACTCGCCTCAGACAAAAGTGCATACTCACTGCCATTTGCCCCCACTACGATGCCAATGTCTGATTTGACTCTCATTACCCAAGTGCCCCAGAAGAGGAGGGTTATCTCGTATTGATGCAAATATATCATAAGGAGACACTATATGGGCCGATATCGGCAGCACTGCATGCAGGCCGACGCGTGATTCGGCCCGTGTGGATACTCTTCGTTGGGCCAACAACTATCTATCGTAGCCAACGGTAGCTAGAGACGATTTACGTCTCTAGCTACCGTTGGCTACGATAGATAGTTGTTGGCCCATTGTTGGCCATTTGTTCGCTGGGAAGCGCGGTATTTGTCTTCGTTGGGCCAGTTAACTAACGTTATTCAGCCAACCGCAGCCAAAGACGTTAAGGCCCATTGTTGGCCATGCATTGGTTTGTTGGAAAGCGCGATATTTGTCTTCGTTGGGCCAATAACTACTTACTTATATAGTGGTTTAAAGCCAACGATAGCTAAATACGTAAAGGCCCACTGCTGCTGGCCATTGGTTTGCTGGAAATAGCGATAGTTAACTTCGTTGGGCCCATACAAGTATCATGTGGGCGATTTAACTGACCATATGCCGACAGTTTACCTACTTATTACACTAGACGCTATTATAGGGAGGCAAATAGCTATATGGTTAGTAATTCTATTGGCATCTATCGACACCAGTCACGCTAGCACCAAGGCACAGGTTTAATGTATGATAATAAATGACACGCTAAGTGGCCATTAAAGTGATAATACGAGAGGTGAGAAATATACGAGATTAGGTGATTATGATACCTGTCTACTTTGTAAAATAATAGTAAATAAAAAAATATTTTTTAACACAGTTGCTTAAAAGTGCTACTTTAGGTATACGTAGCTGTTTAGCGTGCGGAAAGTTGGTTTACGCGAACTAGTGCTTTTCATTTTTCCCACTCAATAATTGTACAAATTGTACCATTCATTATGACAATAAAAATAAATAAGATAGAAGAACTGTATAAAAAAAATTATTTTTGAACAACCATTATTCTTGACACAGGCCTATACTTTCCGTCCGCACTAGCATCGAAATGTACTATAACATAACGCGTTTTGACAAAGGGTTATTCATAGCGGAAGTAAGTCGTAGTAGGCCGTTGCCGGCGTAACAATTCAACAATTATTGCAAAATTACACTTACTACGCGAGCGAAGCCGCGGGCAAAAGCTAGTAATAAATAAATAAAATTGTATTGTTAGAGGAGAATCTTATACAAATCGAACTAGCCCCACAGTAAGCTCAATAAGGGTTGTAATGGGTATATAAATACTTACTTACATACATCAGACTCAGAAACACATATTCATGTTTAATGTTCAACACACAAATATTTGTCCTTACCGGGATTGGAACCCAGGACCTTTAGCTTCAGTATGTACTTCCAAAGACAAGTATAGATATGACTTACGAGTCCACTTTTACTAATTATATATTAACCCATACAACGCCAATCACGGTACACATAATACGAGGGGCGGCTGATAAGACCTAAGTATTTCGAGGTCATTTAAAAACAAATTACTTATTAAAAACAAAATTATGTCATATTTGTTTGAATTTTCCTTGAGATATTCAACGGCAAAGTTCACCATGTCTGAATTATCAACCGATATTACGAAAATTGAGCACCGTGCTGTAATTAAGTTCCTTACAAAAAGTGCTCAATCACCGCAATGTATTTTTGAAGAAATGGGTAGTATTTATGGTGCCTCTGGACCTTCTTATGCTACGGTCAAAAAGTGGAGTCGCTTAATTTAAACTGGGTAGGGAGTCGATTGAAGACGATCCCCATTCAGGGAGGCCAATATCGGTGGTGACTGAAGAAAATGTAAGAAAAGTCAGAAAATTAGTATTAGAAGACCAGAGAGTTAAGGTTTGGCATATAGCTGATACTGTAGGCAAACTGTAGGTAAAGAACGGGTTGGGGAGATTTTACATCAACACTTGAACATGACTAAGGTCAGTGCTCGCTGGGTACCGAAAATGCTGACGGCGTTCGATAAAGAACGTCGTCGTGGTGAAACTTCCCAGACGTTTTTAGATCTGTGCGGCAATCTGCTAGCCCCTAGCGATATTTTCTGTTCAGTAATGTAAAGACAGAGTTACGGGGAAAGGGATTTGGCAGTGATGAAGAGATGAAGGCCTGTACAGGAGCATTTTGAAGGCCAATCTAAAGAATATTTTTTTAACGGCCTAAAAGCATTGTATAAAAAATGTATTATGATATTAAATGTATATGCATTGAATTAGAGGGAGAATATATTGAAAAATAAACATAAGTTATCACGTTCACGGACACAGGACCATCTCGATTTTTTTGTGATACGACACAGAAATTCCCCATATAAAATGGCATTACGTCTGGGGACGGATTGTCGTATTGCTCGGTTTTGAATGTTTGTGTTGCGGCAGTAACGGCCAGAGACGTAACCGCCTGTAGACGGGTATTCATGTCAAACGAATACTAAGACCTGTGTTACGGCACTAACGGCCACAGGCGAAACGAACAGAATATTTGTATGCGAATCGTCCGGCTACAGACGTAGTGCCGCAACACGCGGTATGTCAATGTGTGCGTAATGGAGGTAACTTGTGTGCACCAGTATGAGTGCTTGCTGTGGCACTGGCGGGTTTGTGTAACAGCCAAAAACGGTACAGAGTCATAAACTCCCTATAAATACTATGGTAAATATTCGGCTGTGGACGGAGCGCCACTATTAATGAAAATTAAATTCCCGTCTACAGACGTAATGCCATATTACAAGGGTTTTAGTTTACGTCTCTCGACGTACTGTCCGTGAACGTGTTATTATTTGTATATTGTTTTTTTTCTACCATAAGCTTAGGACTTATCTTATCAGCCGCCCCTCGTATATGCGTCAGAGCGTTAACGAGCGCCTTTCGCTACACATGAAGTTTAAGCTACTACGGCGTAGTGGTACGAGCGTAGCGCAGCGGTGAATGGGTTGGGGGTGTTCTGTGGGGTTACCACATTCACTGCCACGAATCGATAGCCGATCCCGTGGTTTTACCGCCAAGTAGCGCAAACCGCCTACGGCGTAGCCACCCCTTCCCCCGGCCAGCAGGAACACCTGGGGGGCTAGTACGCTAAGTTTTATGTCGGACATAAAGCATTCGTCCCATTTTGGCAAATATGCGAGTGCAAGAGGGACGAATGCTTTACGTCGGACATAAAACCTAGTGTGCTAGGGGGGCTGGCAGCAGTGAAAGTGTTAAGTGGTGTTGTAGCATGTACCTAATGTCACGTACACATAAGTAGTTTATAATTTTAAGCGGCTTCGCCCGTGTAGTATGTAGTACACAGAAATAAAGTTATATTAAAAATACCCAGTATTCATCTAAATATTGAAACGCAATAATTAAACTAAGAAAGTTAGTAATGCGAAATTAAACCTGCTATTTACATAAAAAGGTTACATTAGACAAGTGTAATTTCGCGTCAAATTGTGAGATTACGTGGGATAGACCCTGACCACGGGGTATAAGGCCGACCATGATACGGATCATGGTCGGCCTTATCACGGGATAAGTGACAAGATAAAGCGTCCGTCTCGTTCTATTGAACGGTGTCAGCCAGTGACGAGTATCGTGTATAAGGCCGTCCATGCTACGGGGTCCGATCTAATTTTTCCATGGGTCCGCCTGCGTTCATAGTAATATTTCATCATCATCATAAACTTAAGAGCTGGGCTCTTGTCGGTGGAGTCATCGCCACTCTGTACTTCTCTCTGCCACTGTTTTGAGCTCTTGATACGTACGACATTACATTAACTTTCTCTTTAACTTGGTCCATACACGCACGTCTTGCTCCTTCCCTGCCTGTCCTTCCTTCATCTTTCCTTTCAATTATATTTTTTTATGTAAATTTCATGTCGTATCAGCGGGGCTAGCACAACTGACGCCTCGCCGCGACGCGAGTTGAGAAAGATCTACCCTCCTCTTTCTTATTTGCACGGTGCGAGTGAGATAAGAGACGCTCAGTCGCGCGGGAAGCGACAGAGCAGCAAGTTGTGCTAGACGTACAGGTGCCCCAACATATTTCCCCTTCTGTTTTCAATAGTTTTTAGTACCTAGTATCTTCTTTCTCCTATCAAATTTAGAACCTCTTCGTTTGTTCTTCTTCTGTCCAACTAATACCTTCGACCCTTCTCCATGCCCACATTTCAAATGCGTTCAGTCTCTCTCTATCATGCTGGGATAGAGTCCACGTCTCGCTTCCGTAGAGCGCTATACTCCAGATGTGGTCTTAAATAAATCGTTTTCTAATATTTCGAGATATTTTCGCTTTCAATATTTGCTTTTTAGCATATAATTTTACATATCCTTCAATAATAAGAATCATACGATCACCTACCATGAATAATTACTACAATTTAAAGCTATAAATGAAACACCATATACGACAAATTATCAAATTACTGACAATTATCCAACGATAGCCAATTATTAAAATAATGGGCAAGTTTGTTCTCAGCGACCAATTTGCCTCACGCCGTATTCTCGTAGCCAATTAACCTCAAGTTTACCTTGACTGGCAGGGCTGCGTTCACAAAGTTACTGACAACGCCAAAGGCAAACTAGTATTAAGACTGTCCATTACCCATAATTTCTCTATATAAAAGGGCTCCGCAGCAGAACCAAGGTAACCGATATAGCCCTCCGAATCGCTAAACTTAAGTGGCAGTGGGTGGGGCACATTGCACGTAGAACCGATGGTCTTTGGGGCGGAAAGGTTCTCGAGTGGCGACCACGTACCGGAAGGCGCAGCGTGGGTAGGCCCCCCACAAGGACTGATGACCTGGTAAAGGTCGCGGGAGTCCGCTGGATGCGGGTGGGGCAGGACCGGTTATTGTGGCACTCTTTGGCTTATGTCCAGCAGTGGACGTCTTTCGGCTGATATGATGATGACGATAAGAGGGCTCAGTGGAATCAGGCGGTATATAATATCGGTCATATCTGGAGGGGGAACGGGGGAAGTCCCCAGTCATAATAATTAATAATGCACTATTTACTTGCTCTGTATGTGGCGTTGTGTTTCTGGTGGTGAGTGAGGTCGCCAGAGCTCCCGGGGGTGTGTTGTGTTGTGTTACTTCTGTTGAGAGTGAGCGACCCGCGTTCGTCTCTAGCTATCAACACAACGAATCCTCAAATCAATAGAGGGTCGGCAACGCGGTTCTGATTCTTCTGAAATCGCAAGCGTCCACAGGCTACGGTGCCAGCTTACCATCAGGCAGACAGTATGCTTGTTTGCTAGTATAGGTACAGGGGGCCTATTTTTGACTTTCGAGCGCTCGAAAATTAAATAAAAGTAAATGCTAATGTAGTGTCATAACATAAGTCATAATCACAGGCGCTTACTTTCTACCGATAGAATTGAATACGAGTGGTCGATACCGCACGTTTTAAAATTTTCTATCGTCATTTCAAAATTGCATTTCATAATTTTTGTCCCTTTCGAGTGAAAGAGTCGAGCGCTCGAAAGTCAAAAATCGGTAACCTGTACATATATCTCAAGTTCAAGTTAAAAATAGGCACGAGGTGAGGAGATTCGGCTATGAATCTCAACAGGATCTTGAATTATTTTTTATACCGCGACCGAACCTTTTGCCAGTTGACATTGCCCCGGTCTTGCTGCATTGCTATAAGGTTCATAATCGCACGGCGTTTAAAAAGAGGTCGTCACAGGTCGTAGACTGTCCTACGAGATTGAGTGTAATCGAGCGGATTTTGCATAGTACGTACCCTGTTAAGGGGATGCCTCGATTCGAGTCGACCACGCCCCCTAGACAGAGACACGCTTTTACCTTCCGCGCACGAGAAAAAGAGATGCAACACTCTTCGGGAATGGCTTTTTTGGACAAATTTCGATAAATACCTTAGTGAAGTTTTATTTAAATTTCATTAAGTGAGATTTTAGATGAGATAAAATACTATAGTATTAACTTGATTGTGTCGTAAAATAATGTATTGTTTGAGTAGGCTGAGTAAAAAGCAGCCTTTGGATCCGGTACACGAAACGAGCCTACAACATCCTGCGAGTAAATACAACAATGCCTTTAGAATGCTGATGGGACTGTCTAGAAGGTGCTCTGCGTCGGGAATGTTTGTGGATGCGCGCGCGGATAGTTTTCAGACCATAATTAGGAAAAATATAGTCTCCTTAGTAAGTCGTGTAAGGCATAGTCCCAACAGCATTCTAAAGGAAATTGCGGATAGGTTTGATTGTTCGATACTAAAGCAGTGGTCCGACCAAATTAAAAGCGTAGCTTAGTATAGATACGTTGCTGGAGTTGAGTGTGTATGTGTGTGTAATGTCCCAATTGCTTATGAATAAATGCTAACACTAGACTAAGATATTTGTTATGTTACTAACACTCTATGGATACTTTGTATGTCCGAAATAAAGAAATTGAATTGAATTGAATTGAAAAAAGGAAAATAAAGACCCAACTTTGGAATTTTATTCTATCGAGGAAATTTTAAGCAATCATGTATCGATTATATCAGATAAACAATCATATAGTCAAGAATCATATATCTGAAAATCAGACCTTATTGTTTCTTAATTTAGTCAGAACGGCGATTCAAAGCACGCGATAATTTCCAATTCAACCCCTTAAGATTTGTGGACATGTTTGGCGATATATCCATGTATAATGTTGTATTTATAACTAGCTTCTGCCCGCGACTTCGTCCGCGTGGAACTCGTTTATATCGTAGCTCGGGATAAAAAATATCCTATGTCCTTCCCCGGGATTCAAACTATCTCCATACCAAATTTCATCTCAATCGGTTCAGCGGTTTAAGCGTGAAGAGGTAACAGACAGAAAGACAGACAGGCAGACACACTTTCGCATTTATAATATTAGTATGGATATGGATAGTATGGATATGATACACTATTCAAATTGACATAATACACAGGTAAGTAGCATTTACAATGTCAAGGTGTCAATACATAATCAAATTCGGATGAGTAAGTATAAATAATAACCATAACTACATTAAAATACAATAATAAGTAATATAATAATAGAAAAACAGTAATGTCATAACGCCAGTAGATAAACACAGATAAAGAGCATATTCACCTCTAACTATCCTTCATAAAATTAGTCACCGAGTAACAACATTTTTCGAGTAGAAACTCCTTCAATCTTGCGTTAAAAGTGTGTCTGTTATCAATTGTTTTCAATTGAATTGGTAGCCTATTAAACAGCGACACAGCCTGATAACGAGTAGCATGTTTTATAATATTCCGTTTTGGTACTATCCTGTTCGGTACTATATCTTTTCTTCTAGTTAAGATTTTGGCGTCCTTCTCGCTCTGGCCTTCATAGGAGTGTAAATGCTTGATGAAGTATGTGAGCAGAACTAGGATATAGAATTACACACAGGCACAGTCAAAATTATCAATCTCTTGAAATGATCTCTGCAAGATTCTCTTTGCGGAACGCGTACTATAGTTCTATAATAGCCCGTTTTTTACAATCTAAAAGCGGTTTCAACATTGTATTTATAATTTATTCCCCAAATTAAACATAATAAACCATCACTAGGTGTTTTGTTTGACTTCATCTCGTAGACTGCGGAGAGCGTAACAGGCTTAGCTGAGCTGATTGAGGTACTTAGTTCTTGTATCTCATGCTTCCAATTGAGTAGAGAGTCTATGTGAATGCCCAGAAATTTAATCACGTTGGTTTGAATTATACGAACTCCGTTTAAATTGACATCTAAGGCATCCAACCTGTTTGAAGTGGCTGATAATAACATTAAACTCGTTTTATGAGTGTTTAGTTAGACTCAAGTTGTTAACTTCAAACCGTTTACAAAAGGCTAATAAGGCCGCGTTAACTGTTTCGTTGAGAAGCGTCATGTTTTCGGCAGCGATTATCATCAGCAAAAACTACGGTATTTACGTGGGGCACTATTTTATTCATGTAAGACATATTATAAGATCGGTCAAAAAAAGTATAAAACAGTGGGCCCAAAATGGATCCCTGGGGCACGCCACGCCTTAAGTTAGTTAACTTCTAGACTTGAAAACCTTTACTGTTCCATTTTCAATTGCTTTGAGCTCGACTAACTGTTTCCTATTTGACAGATACGACTCGATAAACTTTAATACCTATAGGCAAACCTCTGATGCCGTAGTGCTCGAGTTTGTGTAAGAGTATGCTCTATGATCTACAGTGTCGAACGCCGAACTAAGATCGAGAAAAAGACCCGCGACCTTTTTTTTATTGCCTATTTAATTCACTGCATCATTGATTAATGTGTCTACGGCTTCGCTTGTACCGACTGATTTCCGGTATCCGAATTGTCTGCTATTGAGAACGTGGTGTAGATTGAGGTGTCTTTGCACTTTCATTAATTTTTCTAAGATTTTTGATATTATTGGTAACAAGGATATGGGACTATAGTTCTTTTTATGTATAGGTAATATTCTGGCTATTTTAAGTTGGTCTGGGAATGTGCTCAATCTAAAGCATTCTTTAAATAAGTTTGCAAGGGGTTCGGCTAGCAAATCGACACTTTCTTTAATGACCGTCAGAGGGGTATTTCGTCGTGTCCTACTGATGTTTTTGGTGCCATTTCTTTGATTAGTTTAAAGACTTTACTCGGAGTATCGAAGTTGTATTCCATGCAGTTCTCAATTCTTGCAGCATGCTCTTCAAGCAGTTTTGAGGCTTGAAGAGAATTATTTGAACTACTTACATGGTCAAATATTTCAGAGAACGAGTTCGCTTGCTCCTGTGGCTCTAGTGATTTTGTGTGTTCGTAGGATTGTGTTTTTGCTTGGGTTTATCTGAGACTTGTTTCTATGACTTTCCATAGGTTTACTGGTCTGTGTTTCCATATTGCTTTACGTGAATTGTTATCAGCCTTGCTGATCTGACACAGCACTTCTTTTCGCGGGTCTTAAGGTCCGTTTTATAAATATTAAGGTACTAAGCAGGCGCACCCTAGGCAGAAGCCTAGGGTGCGGAAATGAAAAGATGTGCCCTAGCTTCCAGAACACTGCCCAGCAAGTCGGCTTCGCCGATTGACTTTTGTCGAAGTTGGAGTCTGGGAGTTGGTACTACATATGCATTTAACATGATCTTCGCCTTATCCATGTTCATTCTCAGACTTACTCGCTCAGAAGCTTTACTAAGGTCATCGACACTCCACGGTCTCAGCCAAGACTACTATATCGCCAGCAAAGCGAAGGTGAGAGTAGGTACTTGGCGTTGATGTTGATGCCTAGTCTTCTCCAATCCAGAGTCTTGAAAACATCTTCTAGTGCCTGACTCCCGCCGCAGTGGAATTAGGTTTCGAGTTCCAGTTCTGAAGTCGGACTGACATTGTGGCGTTTTCGTACAGACACTTCAGTACTTTGATATAGTGGTGCTCTATTTGACACCGCTTGAGAGACTCTCTCTAGTACAGCCCAGATTTCGCTCGAATCGAAGGCTTTCTCATATTTCACGAATGCTAAGAAGAGGCAGATTTTACTCCTCAGTCTTCTGTATAACCTGAAGGAGCGTATGTATGTGGTTGACGGGACTAAAGCCTCTTCGGAAACCGGCTTGTTAGGAAGGCTGAACGTCATCTAGCCTGTGTACGAGACGTTTTGTAATGACTCTCGAAAACAGTTTAAAGACATGGCTCAGAAGTGAGATAGGTCGGTATTCTTCAGCAAGGTGTTGTCACCTTTTTTGAAAAACGGTACCAAGACACTTCTGTTCCATGCCTTCGGCGTTCTCCCTTCCAGTAAGACGGAATCGAACAACTTCTGAAGGGCAGTAAGGACCGGTTTTCTACCCGCCTTCAGGAGTTCGGCTGTTATTCCGTCTTCACCGGGTGCCTTGTTATCTTAAGCTGTTTAAGAGCCATTATTATTATTTTTATTTTTAGTACAACACCGATGACAAGCGGGGTGTCCGTCAACGCGATATGCGCGATAGAGTAAAAACAATGTCCATGGGCGTGTCCGGCAATAGATAGCTATTTTCTGTAATTTATTTGAATTTTTTTGAAACTTTTACAAGGTCACGCCGCCGCCGCCGCCGGTTATTTTTTACCGTCGCACCGCCGCCGGCGATATACCCATCGGCGCTCATATCTACTGTGGGTATTTCCTCGCTTGTATAACATAACACTACAATAACCAATTCTGATGACCAGACCATAATTATATCTTGATTTGTTTTACTGTCAGCTGTGATGTTCATTTGGAAATGTTTACTAGCGAAATAGTTCCATTTCCCGACCGATTTATTTCCAGCAGTTTATTATATCCTACTAATATTATAAATGCGAAAGTTTAGATGTTTGGATGTTTGTTACTCAATCACGCTTAAACGGCTGAACCGATTTGAATGAAATTTTGCACGAAGATAGTTTATATATAGCCTGGATTAAAATATAGGATAGTTTTTATCCAGAGTCCACGCAGACGAAGTCGCAGGCGGAAGCTAGTACATTATATAAGTAAGTACCTACAACTACAATGCATCGCTCTTGACTATGAATAGTATTGGGTTTTTTTTTAATTTTTCATTTAATACTTTACTAAATTCAAGTACAAGTAAAGCAAGTAAGTTCAAGTAAACCGCCACAATGACACCGAAAACAATGACAACGTCATTAAAATGATTACCAGTGTCAGAAACCTCAGAAATTAGTTCCAATGAAATTCCGCAACATGGCGCATGATCATATATTTCTGGTCAGGCTTTAAGCCACCTATAATCGCTTCGATTTTTATAAGAGGACACGTCATTTATGCGGATTATGAGTCTGACCCAAGTTAGGCTTTATGGCTCTTAACTTTGGCTACCTATATTCACAGGAAGGACGCGACCCAAGTATCTGTATGACCCATTACTCGGCGCAGCTCTTAACCATAGGTAATGATGATGTTATTTTGTATTGGCAGGATGAACGAACAAGACCTCATGGTGGCGCGCGCGCTGGTGGCGGAGTCCCGCGACTCCAGGGACAACTCGCCGGGGGACTCGCCGACGCCGCTACGGAAAACACCACTCACAAACATCGCTGACCGACTGAAGACATTCAGGTAAGCTAACGTAGAACATAACTGTTCCATGATACGGAAGGTAGGTACATGTAGAAGGAGCTAGTTTTCACTAAGGCAGCCTTCAAGCGCGCTTTTCAGAATGTAAGGACTTCCGTCCGTTTGACAAGTTATGCGGGATCAAGTTATTTATGTAGCTCACCTCATAGTTATATTTATATCCTTATGAAGAGATCCACAACAATTATTACGCTCAATCGCAGGACAGAAAACTCGTGAATGCAGTATTAGAGTGGGTGCGGGATCGCCAAGGCTTTTTGCAAGGCAGCACGGTTTATCGGGATTACTTTATTACGGGAATAGGTACTATACTTACAAGGAGTATTGGATAAACGGGCCCCTGTTCTCGATTTGTTGCATTTCGTTGATTATTGATGGCAAAGAGAATAATATAACCACTAAATAGGGTACGTTTTAGTTGATGGTTGTGTCACAGTCACTAAAATTTAAATATTCAAAATATTAGACTTGCCAGTTCAAAAAGTACGTCATTGAATTATTCTTGAACATTTACAAATTTCAGTATTGGTTATTACGTAAATTTTAAATGGTTATTACAATAAACCATAATAACATCGAATAAAGTAAACTTAATGCTTCGGATATATTATAGTTTCGGATTCTTAAAAATGCAGTATGGCAGCATTGCATAACTGTCAAAAACGACAGAGAGGGACGTCATTATTTTCATGAATCATAACCTAAAACAAGGGAGAAAAATCCCCTAAGTTTTTAATTTATAAACATTGTTTTCAATAACTTTCGTGTTTAGTGAATATAATAGAATAATGTTTATAAAATATGGCAGAAAAAAGTGAAATAAAAGAGGACATTCCGTCAATCAAGAGTATATTGAAGGCGGAAAATAAAAACAAACCGCGACGCCCTGCTACAAGCTCAGAAGTTGAGGAGGACGACGAAAGGTAGGTCTATAGAATCTATAGATATTTATAAGTATATCTGGAATCCGACTGAAGAATATTACATAGATTCTATGTCATCTTGTTCTCCCTTTTGTTTGTTTTGCGTACCTGCTACCTAGTCTGTCGAGCTTCATCCAAGCAGCTGTGTTGTATAATAAACAAACAATTATTGAAAAAATAATACTTGGGCCACGAAAAAAGTTCTTCTGTACTAAACTTAAGCGACCTCCCACGTTTAGTTGGTTTTTAACTTGTTTTTGGATGTAACAAATATCAAAATCCACACAGTTTTTTTTAATTTAAAATAACCACTACCTATTTGCCATAGAGTCGTGCGCGCCAAGATGTTGCGACCCACAAGTAAAACAACACTAGCCTATCTCTGTACTCACATGAGTCATGAAACTCATGAATCATGATATGATTTTTTCTGATTTGATGTATATACATAGTTTCCACTTTTCACATTAAACTATACATCAGAATAGTAAACTAACTAATTTACATAAATTTATTCACTGGCTGCTCAATGATGTGATTAGCATTTATAATTATTTCTCATGAGTGTTGACAGGAAATGTAATGTTTCTGGATGTTAAGTAGTTAAGATTTTCTATTCTGCTATCACATGAATAAGAACTTTGCTAAAATTACATTTATATTATAACTAGCTTCCACCCGCTACTTAGTCTGTGTTAACATGGATTAAAACTATTGTATATTATAATCCAGGCTATAAACTATCTTCATTCGAAATTGTATCCAAATTGGTTGAGCTGTTTAAGCATGATTGAGTAACAAACATCCAAACTTTCACATTTATAATATTAGTAAGATACTTAGCTACCGGCACAGCTCCACTTGCACATTTTAATAAGAACACAAGTCAAGCAGCGGGATTAAATATAGCCTACAGACATACCGAAGTTGAAAGTATTTTTGAAATTAATTGAGTAGTTCTGGAGATTGCCCACTACATTTAAACATACAAAGCTGCTTCTCTTGCTCACAGACTTTCCTCATTATAATATTAGTATCACCATAATCATCATAAGAAAGGCGTCCAATGCCGGATATAGGCCTCCCCCAAAGAGTGCCACAATGACCGGTCTTGCGAAATTAATAATAATAATATTAGTATTGATAAGGTAGGCAGGTAGTGGTAAAGGAGCCACATGTGACACTCTCTGGGAGAGAATTGAAGTCATATTTAGGCTTATATGAAGGCATTTAAGCCTAAATATGACTTCAGTTCTTTCCTATTAATATGTTTGTGATTGTTAATTATACTTGACTTCTATCATTGCAAACCCAAAGTTCTATGCTTAGACATCATTTTACTCAAGAGGGTGGTGACTACAACATTTGATGAACCAGTGAACATTAAATATGGCACCCAAATTCATCCTGTAGATATTTGTCAAACTCCTCATAGGTTCTCAACCAATGTAATTGATTAAGGACAACTTAGAAAAGTTGATAAACCCCCGACATTTTCATTTCAAAGTCCAATATCTCAAAAACGGCTGAACAGATTTTCATGAAACATGGTTAAGAACATTCGGGATCACATCAGCTTGTGCATAAAATAAAACCGCATTTAAATCAGTCCATCCGTTTGGGAGCTACGATACCACAGACAGATACACAGACACGTTAAACTTATTAATTAATTAATTTTTCAACACAGTTGCTCGTAACGTACCTCTTATTGTGTAGCTTTTAGGCTCATAATCCTGGATATTAAACAAGCGTGTTTAATAACATTACGATACTTGTGTGTTATGGTCAGGGTTGGGCAGTATTTCAATTACATGTATTTGAAATACAAATACGTATTTTGTATTTGTATTTCAAATACTAATTGGCGAAGTATTTTGTAATTGGTATTTCAAATACCGCACTCACATGTATTTAGTATTTTGTATTTCAAATACTTTACTTTTTAAAATACATTTGCACTAAAATACATTTTATTTAATTCTCTACCCGTATAATGGAACGTTTTTTAATATAGTTATACTACGTAAAATATAGCTTGAGCCCTGCGACAGCTGTCATCTCAGTACAATTAATAACCTTATAACGTAAAATTGTACTGAGATGACAGCTGTCATAGGGATCAAGCTATATTTTACGTAGTTTAGGGGCTTAGGGCACTGTGGCAACACTTTACTGTAAGTGTCAACGTCAAACGTCAAGTGCCAACTGCCAATTTAGTTCAGGAGTTTTTTCTGTGTGGCCGCCAACTTTATCAACAGAGCTCTGAACTCTCTAGGTCTTTGGCTGGATTCCCATGGATTAGACCTGTCACCCTCTAAAAGCACGGCAATGGTTTTCTCAAAAAATCGTTCACGCCCTTCAATCGACATCAAGTTTAAATCGCAGCATATCCCTGTACAGGATGAAACTAAATTCTTGGGGGTTATATTTAACTCCAAACTATCACCGACTGAACATATAAATTGTTTTGTTGCAAAATGCGAAAAGAACCTAAACGTCATCCGCGCCCTATCTGATGCATGGTGGGGAGCCCATCCTTATTCGCAAAAATAGGTTTATAATGCCCTAATCAGGTCTCACTTGGATTTTGGCTCTATATTGATTGAACCATGCTGTAATAAATCAGATCTTAAAAAACTATACAAAGCAAGGCACTCAGAATAGTTACGGGATCCATGAAATCTTCTCCTATTAGGGCCTCCAAGTGGAATGCGTCGATCCTCCCTCAAGGCACGACGACAATACCTGGCAGACAGGTACTTAATCAGGAGCGCTCAAACCACCCCATTTTTCCTAAGTTGGATATGTTAAGAGACCATGTGGAGTCCAGCCGGACCGCGCCGAGAAAACCGATCCCAAATTTGTTGACTAGCATAATCAGATTGAATAGCATTGAGTCTCCCTTAACAAAACTCCCTAATATGCCTATATACACAATTCCTTTTGCTGCAATCACGTTCCAACCGAAAACAGCGAGCATTGGAGTCGATAGGTCCTCTTCTTCGGCTAACGAAATATTCCTCGAATCGGTTAGAGAAAGATGGCAAGATTGGGAACGTATCTATACGGATGCCTCTAAGTACAGGGATGGGCCCATAGGATGTGCCTTCATTCACGACAATCTTAACTCGGTACATAAATTCCAACTGCCCAATATCTGCACTATATTCACTGGGGAGTGTTTTGCCATTTTGAAGGCTGTCGTCAGGTATGTCAAAGAACACAGGCTGGTAAATTCAGTATTTTTTTCGGACAGTCTTAGCTCTATTCAAGCCATTTCAAGCAATGCAATTAAAAACTGGGCTAAATCACCGTTGGTTTGCCTCATCAAGGAGGCTCTCCTATCCTGCCGACTCCTTGAGCTAAAAGAAACCCTATGCTGGATCCCCAGCCACAGGGGTATTCATGGGAACGAACTGGCTGATTCAGCTGCCAAGGAAGCAGCAGTAAACGGTAATAGAGCTTTCTTCCAATGTTTTAGCAAGGACTTGGACGCGATCTCCTCGTTAAAACTATACTCAACATGGTCGGCTATGTGGGCCGCTGATAATAAGCTGCAGTACTATCTTTTGCAAAAGAATATTCCGGCCACTCCCTGGATTTTTAAATTTAAATTCAAGAAAAGTGTTACCAGTTGCATCATTCATCTTAGGCTGGACCATGTCTGTTCCCCTGAATTTCTATATAAGATTAAAGTTAAAAATTGCGCGGAATGTCTGTGCGGGCATGGTATTAATTCAATTGAACATATTTTTTCCCCACCAAGGTTAAAACCCTCTTGGCCAGTTTTGAGCCCAAAGTAGCCAAGGTTTTGGCGTATTTTATCGATAAAAATAAAATAAAATTATAACTTTTTATTAATAATAAGTATCTTTTTATTCACTATTATTATTGCTATTCATATATAGTATTTCTGTATGATTATTTATGTGTATGTTTAGTCCCCAGGGCAAAAATTTTAGGTGCACTCCACAGTTCCGTAAATACAAATCTCGCCCCACTTGACATTGGCCATTTTGGCAAAGTGCCTAAGTAGCAAAAAACCACAAACTACGGAAAACAAATAGTTCAGGATAGATCTGAATCTGAAGATAATGGATTTAAATTCACGTCCATCTATATCCACGTTGATAATGACGATGGCGATGGTTACAGTGAAAGTTCAACAACTTACCCACTTATTCTAACCGGCAAATACAACAAAGTGACGACGGGCTCGAGTGTCCCCGGTGGTAGAAGCCCAGGTCCAGTAAAAGTTGAAGCATCTTGTTGTGCTCTTCCAGTCCATTTCATTGGCTGGATACATTCATTCACCTACTAGACGGAACTTATCTGACAATACTTTTAGGAATTTAGTTTTTATGAAAGGAAATTCCTTCTTCACTTTATAAAAACGTGTAAAAATTGTTGTGAGATAAGTTTCGAAGAAGTTCATTAATGTATTTTGTATTTTATATTTCAAATACATTATTTTGAATACTGTATTTTGTATTTCAAATACCTGTCACCAAAGTAGTTTGTAGTTTGTATTTCAAATACTTTTTTACATGTATTTTGTAATTTGTATTTCAAATACAATGAAGCCAGTATTTTGCCCAACCTTGGTTATGGTTATATCCCGATTAAGTCACGTTGGCACCTTGCAGCAAGATGTATGCATGCACACGGTGCATTCTTAAATTAACCGGGTTGTAAAGAATGTACAGCTTTTTTTTTAATTCTCGGCACTTTTGATAACATTTTACATTAATTAATAAAGATAACATTCTAAAACGAAAATATTTATTTTATTTTGTATCGACTGTTTAGAGATTTCACCTAAATCTGGCTCAACACATGCGCGCGCACTGCGCAAACTGCACGAAAAAAACTGTTGCGCGCACTTATTATAGGTTATTTCACAGCACGTTTCCCAGATTTTTGCAAACATTGCTAATGCGTGTTTGGTTATTAACAAAAATATTGTCTTGTGGCGACTAGAAAAGTGATAAAAAGAATGGACGCCACTGGAAATTCTTGGCGATGTACACTCGCGTGCAAAAGTATCGAATCACTTTGCAATTTTTCGCCTGCATCCGATATCTTTGTAGTTTCCCATTCGAATCTGAAAATTATGGTATCAAATGAAAGCTTACAATGTAACGCTTTGGAAAATGTGCCAACTCAATAATATTTCAGATCCAAAGGCTGAAAAAAACTCGAATACCGGAAGTAGCTCGAAAATGGCTTTAAAATCAACAAGGGAAACTCGAAATAAAAGGCTTTTTCAGAATAAAATTCAATTTATTATGAATACGCTAGTAACGGGTATTACCCCCCCTAGCCCTACCGACACAAAGTAAACGATTTTTCATTGATTTTATTAACTTCCTGATATAATTTTGAGGAATCGCTTCCCACTCCTCCAGCAAGGCAATCTTCAGCTCGTCGACAGTGCCTGGAGCAGGATTCCGGGCCCGAACGTTCCTCTTAAGACGGTCCCACATGTGCTCAATGGGGTTAAGGTCCGGGCTCATCGCAGGCCAGGCCATGGTATCGATGCCCACCTCGTGGAGGTAGGCAGCGGTGACCCTTGCGGTATGACAAGGGGCATTGTCCTGCATTAGCATGAACCCCTCATCAAAACTACCAGCATAAGGGACGACGTGGTCTTCCAAAATCTCCGTTATGTACCTGGCAGCAGTTAATCCACCGCCACGACCACCACCCGGTACAAAAACCAGCTCAGTCCGTGCATCGTACGAGATGCCGCCCCAGAACATGACTGAGCCACCTCCATAGGCGACCCTTTCGGAGAAGCAGCACTGAGCGTAGCGTTCTTCTGGCCTCCTGTAGACTCTTCCTCTTCGGTCGCACATTCAAACACATTCTGCACTCGTCCGAGAACAGAATCGGGGTCCATTGGTCAAGGGTCCAATTTTTGTGAATCCTGACAAATTCCTTTCGGGCTGTGCGGTGCCTTGCCAGCAACCTGGGCCCAGTCGCAGGCCTCCTGGGTGTCAGGGTCGCCGCCTTGAGTCTTCTTCTCACGGTCCACTCGCTGGCAACCACTCCTCGCACCTCCCGCAGATGCTGCTGGATGGTAACTCCAGTCTGGTGACGATTTCGAAGAGCCGTCGACACAATGAAGCGGTCGTCTCTCTCCGATGTGCACCTTCTGCGGCCGCTTCTTAGTCTTGCAGTAAGTGATCCTGTCAGCTGAAACCTCTGGTACAGTTTACAGACTGTGGACTGGCTCAGATTCACTTCGGCAGCCACTGAGCGTTGACTACGCCCTTCTTGCAGGAGCTTGACGACTACGGCGACTTGAGCTTCGGTGGCTTCCATTTTTTCAGGGTATTCTTCACAGGATAAGATGCGGAGATGTGTGCAGGTCGACTTCTGGTAAGTGACTGATAAGAAATACCCCACCACCCCCGTTTTATAGGGGTCAAGGGTAGTGCAACTTGTGGGTGTTAGAAGCCGCAACAACACGGGAAACCGGCAGATTGGCCATAATCTGAATAATCTAGGGCCAATGCTCATGTTTCATAGCTTTTTATAAAGCTAATATTCCAACAAACATAATTACATTTAAATAATTTAGAAGAATTAACCGATTTACAAAGATATCTGATGCAAACGAAAAAATGCAAAGTGATTCGATACTTTTGCACGCGAGTGTATACAAAATGTGAGTAAAAAGCTGTTGCCATTAATAAGTAAAGAAAATAACTTGGCAGGCCTATAACATTTTCATCTTGCAAAATGTGTTGAAAAACGTATGAAACGCGTGAGCTTTGATAATTACATCCTCGGCTCTCTTATCACGCTCACCTGCGGCTCGCGTGATAATTCCGCCTCTGATGTAATAATCAACATACCTCACTTGTCTCACAATGTACTATTATAACACCTCTCTCTTTGCGTCGGGTGTTAATTAGAAATAAATGGCATCTACACTTTTATGTATAACTATAATGGAAAAAAACAACCCAAATAGTATAGAATCTGTATAGTGGCTTATATACAACTTTTATAACACATATGCAATTATGAAGGCTGTTTAAGCACTTATAAATATAGCTTGTGTGCTGTTAGAATAGAACAATGTTTCATAACCTAGTAGAAACTTCTGATGAAGCCACAAAATGAAGGAGGGGGAGGATGTTTTCTTTGCTACTTTGTGATTTTGTGACATTTTGAATTATTACATACATACATAGATTCACGCCGTTATTCCCAAAAGCGATAGTCGGAGCACGTAAAACTTATGTTCCAGTGCCACACTTAGCATAAATGTGGGTATAAAAGATCGACAAAATGTTATATCGCAGTGATAGGTTGCTAGCCCATCGCCCACAACACACTTCAACCCTACTCCCTTGGTCGATTTTTACGACACCCACGGGAAGAAAGAAGTGGTGAAATTCTAACACAACAACACACGGGGCCGAATTATTACAATTATGACAATAAAAAATTATGTAGTACTTTACTACACTGCTATTTAGGTACTTGTATATTATTATTTGTACATAATAAAACGATGCGGGAATGGATGCGGGTGGCGCAGGACCGGTCATTGTGGCACTCTTTGGGGGAGGCCTATGTCCAGCACGCAGGTAGGACATCTTTCGGCTGATGTGATGATGATGACATAATGAAACAAAAAGGAAAATGTACTGAATATTGTTTTGATCAAAACGCCTACTAGAACTGAATAGCAAAGCTTCATAAATAGCATAATTGTGAAGTGTATGTGTACTGGTGTAGGCGTTTCTAACACAAACACTGCAATGTATTAACATCAGCGTGCTATGTTAGAATGAAAAGTATTGCTGTCCCATTCCAGTTATAGCAAGTTGTTGTAACAAATGGCTAGGCGTGTAATGAATGTACTACAATTCATCGCGATAATTGGATACAGGATCTTAGACGAAACATAATAAGTAGGATTGACAATTAGAACAATTATCATGTAACAATTTTGTTATTGTGTCTCAGTGGGTGTTTAACGATCAGTACAGATGCGCCGTCATCACCCTCGCGTCTCCCCGCTTGTACGTACCCTTAAGGAGCCCGGGGTCCACTTTGGCACCGAATCCCAAGATTTGGCGGAAGCACTAGTTTATGAAAGCGACTGCTATGTGACCAACCCAGAGGGAAAACTTGACCTTGTTAGAAGTAGGCCGCGGCTTCCTCACGATGTTTCCCTTGACCGAAAAGCCACTTTAAATATCAAATGATACAGATTTCGAACATTTTGCCTCATTTTTCTGCAAGACCGGACATATTGCTACGATAGTGCTAGAAGATCAAAGGACAGTTAATTCAGAATGGTATGTGACAGTTTGTGCCCCAAGAGTATTGTCAGCTTGGTGTGACAAGCGGCCGAAGACAGGATACCCAGCACCCAGGTGCCCCAGGGCCGTAGACAAGGTTACAATCGACGAGACGAATAAAATGTAGGGGAATGACAGATGCCGACGAAACACTTTTCGTTAACATCTGTCATTCTCATACATTTTATTAGTTTCTATTGGCGTTAGCGCTTGTCGACTGGAACCTTGTCTAGGCCCCCTGCCCTGGCACCACGACAACGCTGCCCCGCATACTTCTGCTAGAACACTTGACTATTTCAGTTCAAAAAACGTTACTATTCTGCCCCACCCGCCATATTCCCCTGATATAGCACCCTGTGATTTTTACCTTTTTCCAAAAATTAGACAGACAGACAGACAGCGGAGCCTTAGTAATGGGGTCCCCTTTTTAACGTTTGGGTACGGAACCCTAAAAATTAAATATCATCCTCAATTCGCCACATCTATAGATATGCATGGTACTCGAAGACGCTCCCAACTCCTACTTACTCTGCTCACTCATTGCTCAAAGGTTAACTGGAAGAGATTCCTCTCCGCGATGTGTTCGCATTTGTATCAGTTTAACCTAATTTGTCTGTATTTTTACCTATGTCTTGTGAACATTAAAGTGTATACGTACATACATACGCTGGCCAAAACAGAAACTTGTTCGTCATGAGACGAGGAGAGCCGCGTCTTCGTGAAAGTAACATCATCTACATATCAGTCGAAAGCCGTCCACTGCTGGATACAGGCCTCCCCCAAAGAGTTTCAAAGTGATCGGTCCTGCGCCATCAATTAAATTAAGAATCCTTCCAGTTATTAATTACTAGCTTCCGCCCGCGACTTACGTCTGCGTGGGGGATGAAAACTGTTCTGTTTTAATCCAGCCTATAAACTATCTTCGTGCCAAATTTCATCCACATTGGTTGAGCCGTTTAAGCGTGATTGAGTAACAAACATCTAAACGTCCAAACTTTCGCATTTTTACATAATACTAGCTGATACCCGCGGCTTCGCCCGCGTGGTTATAGGAAAATGTAACATATTGAATATTCCCGTGGGAATTAGATGTTTTCACGCTGGAAAAAGTAGCCTATGTCACTCTCCAGGGTCTCCAGCTTCTAAACTATCTCCATACAAAAAATCACATCAATACGACGCTCCGTTGCGACGTGAAAGAAGGACAAATAAACACACACACTTTAGCATTTATAATATTAGTAACTATGAATATTTTTTACTCAATCACGCAAAAACGGGAAAATGGATTTCGGTGAGATGTGGCACACAGATATTATGAAAACAGGATATATTAATGTTTTCTTGAACGAGCGAGCGAAGCGAACCAAGTTCTCTGCTTCAGTTTGGGACAAAATTCTATCGTATGCCCCGCTGGCCAGCTGTTCTCCTCTACAAGTCGCATTTCTCATCCAGTTCTCGTGAAATTTTGTGACGTTCAGTTTTTTTTTAAGAAATGTTCTTGCACATAAGCACATAACACAACCCGCGAGTTCTACAGCTCACATATCCACTAGTATAAATTTATTTAGAACCCTGCAACTGTAATTACTAACTACCAACTCAATATTACGAGTATTACCTACACAAGTCATTACATTAAATATTAGCATTCAATCGCAAATGGCCGTCGCTTTCACAGGACAATGAGTTGTAATGAAAAATAGGTTTCAAAGAATGGGTTTGCGTGTAAGTCGGTCGCTTATCACAATTAGTGGAGCACTTTCATTAGTAAACTGCTAAACGGGGGTCACAACGGAACGCTTATTTCTATCGGGATTGCTTTGACTTGACAGTTCAAGGCAATAGATAATGTCTGTGCCGAAATAGTGTCTCCAAGTTCTTCAAATGCACAATCCTACAGTACACTGATCAATCAACTATACTTGAGATTATTCTAGTTGGCCGTTGCATCAAAGTATAGTCCATTCAAAAAGCAACTCTACCGTCCGTGGTAGAAGATTCCAATTCCAATGACAGTAAGCTCAGCCGAATTTCATCTTCCCATAAAAACGTAGTTACGCTCTCATTTTAAAACTACGTGTTGGATTGTGGCGAAACTTTGCATATATATTAACATGAGGTATATCTATGTCTGTAATTAGTTTATATGGTTCCAGTTAATAAAACAAACGAAATACAGCAAAAACAAGTTTTGTATGAAAAACTTAAATTCGCTGTACTTTCTTTACCATGGTACCTGAAGCTACATAAACTAATTACAGACATAGATTATATCTCATGTCATTGTATATGCAAAGTATCGTTACAATCCAACACGTAGTTTTAAAATGAGAGCGTAACTACGTTTGTATGGAAAATCGAGCTTACTGCGGACTCTTAAATTAATCAATTTTACAACATGGACGTCTATTAGCGTACCAGACGGTCCATAAAAGAGGGGTTAAAAATGTCAACGTAATGCTGCATTTTCCCTATTTAACCCTTTAACCCTTACACAGTAAAAAAAAGTGACACTGGCACCTAGAACCCTCGCATCTATAGCGACAGAAAAAAAGTCGTTTTTACCCAAATATTACATCATCCTCTCGCCATAAGAAACTCAAGAAATACATCGACAAAAGCATCAACAGGACCCTGTATACAATTAATTTGAATGTGGTTTGTATAGTCCGCAACCTGCACTGGATCAGCGTGGAGTCATTCGGTCCATTCTCTCTCGTCCACGAGAGGATTTAGTGCACAGCAGAGGGATATACAGGATGTAACACTGTAAGAAAATAGTTATTTATGATACAAGTGCGGAAATTAGGTAATCCCCAACGAGTGACAAGTTGGGAATTACCAATCCGCACGTGTATCATACAACATTTTACAATGCATCACGCGGGTTTTTTTTTTTTACATAAACGGTGAAATTTGAATCGTCCTGAAATCTCATTCTCGCACGTGTGTGGGAATATTGGCCCGAAATCCATTCCCGCACGGCCGACCCCCGGCACGCCCCGCCGTGCAGGCATGGAGGGCTTTCCGTGTTTATGTTGACCCATATAAAATAAATAGTACAATTACCTTCCCAACCACTATTAGCAAATACAAAGCGTTTGTGATCTACACATACTTAATACTTAACATATTATAAAGAGGAAGTATCTGGAGACATTACTACGAGTACACCACATATAAGTTGAGATGATTTAATATGCCCGACTTTTTATAAAACTGTTATTGGAATTGGAATCTTGCACTTTCGGCTGTTAATGGATTATTTTGAAGCAGTTCGCCGAAATAATCTCAAGTATTCTCATAACATCGTTAGCAATTAATGTTAGGTACAAAGACAGCCGTTCAGCGAGACCAGACTAGACTTTCACAATAATGCAGGGTTCATAGAAACTGGACGTTAATATAACTTGTACAACAGTTTCTTTTGCATTCCATGTCAACGGCTGTTGGCCTAGTTTCTTACGCTAGACACATTTAATTCCAACAACTACATTCGCCTGTGTTATCTCGCGCAAGTATTACACAGAAAACGATTAAAAAGTGCACTTTTAACGAACTTTTCTGTTCATGAAAGTTACAAATTGTTATGCTAGGTATCTGCACACTACAAATATATACATAAGTACTAGCTTCTGCCCGCGACTCCGTCCGCATGGAACTCGTTTTTATCGTAGCTCCATACAAACTTTCACCCCCCATTTAACCCCCTTATAGACTGATTTCCGGGATTAAAACTATTCTATGGCCTTCCCCGGGACTCAAACTGTCTCTATACCAAGTTTCACCCGTACAAACTTTGCACCCCTATTTAACCCGCTTAGGGGTGTAAAATTGCTTTTCTTGTAAGAATAAGGAGTCAATACACAAAATTTCAAGTATCTCACCTAAAATTTTACTTTATCCCCATACAAACTTTCAACCCCCTTTTTTCCCACTTGAGGGTGGGATTTTCAAAAATCCCTTCTTAGTGAGTACTTAAGTTATATAAACTACCTGCTGACCACGAGTAGCCAACGACATGCACATAAGCCTGAGTGGCCCCGATATATTATAACCTTTTAATCTCATGTATTTTTTTGTGTCAAAACTCCTACCACGCGTAGAGTCGGCCATATTTATTACAATCAAGTTTAGGACGCGTTCTTTTGAATAGTGCAGATATTATATACAGCGTGGAACGGAACGATGGACTTTCCCGCAAGAGGAGGATAATGTTAATATTTCTGACCGTTTCCAAGTTAGAAATCATCAAACTTTTGTGCGAAAATCTACATATTAAACTCTGACGGAGAATAAGGTCAATGCCATCACTGGTCAACAATCAAATCGGGATGACAGGAATTACTGTCACCGGAAAGTCGAATTTTGCTAAAGAAGTAAGAGTAAAATCGACGAACTATCAATTCAATTCAATTCAATCTTTATTGATAACATGGTTACAGGTCAATTTACACAGAATATTAATTTGAACATTTCATATAGGTACAGACAACATTAAATATCATACATTATTATTATATTATGAATTATCATTACATTTATTCCTAGTATATTAGGTATCAGTTTCAGTTTCAGTTCCTTTATTTATAACGAACATTTCAATTACATATATTCATCAATTTTTATTAGACATATTTATTTATTTACATCCTTATGTCTATATTATATTAACAACAATAAGTATCTCATTTTAATAATCACGTAACATTGTTTTTATTCATAAATTCATCTAATGAGTAGAATGCTTTTCTATTAAGTCTGTGTGGGTTGGGAAGGAGATTATTTCCATTTCGGTAGTTAGGACCACGCATTTAAAATACATTAAGATGTTTACGGACTACTTTTGCTACTTCAAATATGTACAGACCTGGAACAGTCATGATCCTTAACTTCCGGAACAGGCTGCGGGCAGGTATGTCCCAGGGCACCCCGGCCATAATCCTAATTACCCTTTTTTGCAATATAAGCACCCTTTGTCTGTCCGCCGCTTGTCCCCACATATCAATGCCGTACGTTACAATTGACTGGAAGTAAGCATAGTATGCCTTTCTAAAACATTGCTCATCAAGCATTTTTGTTAATCTCGAAATTGCAAAACACTATATGGGTATCCCACTGCAATGCAGAGTCTAAGGTGAACCCTAGATATTTTGCCTTGTTTACTAAGGGTACTTCGATGCTATCCAGCACACTATTCAGCATCTTACTCCAGGCAAAATACGGTTTTGAAAAACATTAATTTATAATAGCGTTTTTTTTGTTGATTTCATTTGAAAATGTTATTCTAAGATTATATATTCAAGAATCCGACAAACTTTCCACCCGGAAGTAATTATGTAGATTTCAATGAAGCATGCATTGTCTTTTTTTATACGATTTATCTTGAATATTATAGAGCAAATGTAAATGAACCAAAATAAAGACAAAAATATTTATTAATATTTTTTCTGACTTTTCAGAAGTTAGTTAACTTATCATTTTTTTGATGTCTGAAATTTTGTCGGATTTTGTCGCTGGGTAACTATATAATTGATAATATATCCGTTACACATAAAAAATAAGCTATTATAAATTATTTCCAAAATTGTCATTTTTTCCATACGAGTTGTCAGTTCATTTACTGGACTATCTGGAGTGGCAAACCCCTAAGGTTTATCTGGATTACATTCGTTTTTTCCAGGTTGAGTTTCATACCATTGATAGTGAACCAGTGCTTTACATCCCGTAGCAGGTAATTTACTTTAGATTGCAGTTCTGTGAAATTAGTGCCCCAAACAACAAAAGCACTATCATCCGCGTATGCGATCAGTTGACCATGCGACGTACACGCTGACAAGTCATTAACTAATGCAATAAATAAATAGTTACCTATTACTGAACCTTGAGGAACAGAAATCGAATCAAGCGATTGATAGTTGGATCTTCCCTTATAGCCATTGACATCTACTTCACATAATTGTGGCTTATCCTTTAGAAAGGATTCAAATACTTTGAGGAAAGTCCCCCGGATGCCGTAATGGTCTAACTTCTTATACTCCAGGCAAAATACGGTTTTGAAAAACATTAATTTATAATAGCGTTTTTTTTGTTGATTTCATTTGAAAATGTTATTCTAAGATGATATATTCAAGAATCCGACAAACTTTCCACCCGGAAGTAATTATGTAGATTTCAATGAAGCATGCATTGTCTTTTTTTATACGATTTATCTTGAATATTATACAGCAAATGTAAATAAACCAAAATAAAGACAAAAATATTTATTAATATTTTTTCTGACTTTTCAGAAGTTAGTTAATTTATCATTTTTTTGATGTCTGAAATTTTGTCGGATTTTGTCGCTGGGTAACTATTTAATTGATAATATATCCGTTACACATAAAAAGTAAGCTATTATAAATTATTTCCAAAATTGACATTTTTTCCATACGAGTTGTCAGTTCATTTACTGGACTATTAATAATAAGCGTATGGTCTACGAGGTCGAATGGTTTCGACAAGTCACATAACACCAATGCAACTTTGCATCCCAATTCTTGTTTCTCAGCAATTGTTTTTAAGAGTTGTCTGGTAGCATCCACTGTGGATTTTTGAGACTGATAAGCATATTGTTCCTTTGCCAATATACCCTTACCTGTCAGATGATTAATTAACCTATTTGCAAGACCCAGTTCGAAAATCTTAGACAACACTGGTATTATCGATATAGGCCGATAGTTCTTTAGTTCGGTTTTTACTCCTTTTCCCTTAAATATAGGTACAACTTTAATCTTTTTTAAAGCCTCCGGGGGTTTCGGTGCGGGAATAACTTGAGAAAGAGTAGAGATAAACAGATAGGTTATTCTGACAAAATATCATATTGTGCCTAATGAATAAATACCTTCCTGCGAATTGTAAACAAACCATACAATTTTACTTTAACTTAAGTAGTAGGTACTTTAGCATTTCTACCAAGCCTTACGAGAGAATAATAATAATAAAATAATAATAATCATTTATCTAAGGCTATCGCTTCACCAATGAGGTTATCTACTTATTTTTCATCAAGAAGTTTTCATTGAGATTGAGCAAAGATTTAAAAGGCGAAAATTCAATCGTATTTTTGCATTATATATAAACATCGATATCGAGACGGTCGATAAAAAAAAACATTCACGCTCTACGGAAAAGCATTGTCAGTGCGAGAAGATAAAGAATATGAACGTATGTTTTTTTATTACTTAAGTATAATTTTATTCAATTAATTATTTAGTAGGTAAGTACATTCTGTTTCTTAAGTCAATACCTATTCTTTAGCTAATGTCATTCATTCCCGCACCGAAAACCCCGGGGTTTGTTTATGAGTCGATAAATCTCTCCAATGGACAATGGCTCTAATGACGCACATTCCACTGCCATGGGGCTATATGATTCTAGAAGTTGTAATGCCAGCCGCAAGTCCAGCTGTCTCGGCGTGTCCCTCACAGAGTTGATGAAGAATTTGTTTATTGCATTTGCCAACCCATCAGGTTCGGAGGACTCAAGTGATTTTGATTTGCTACTTGTTGCACTAGTTTCCGACTGTATTACCCTCCAAACAGCTTCCTTGCCTTGTTGCTGGCGTTGCGTATTTCATTTCTGAAGTAGTCACTACGCTTGTATATCATTCATTTTCTATAAAGCCCTTCAAATTGATCTTTAAAGTTATGGAGTGATATGTTATTAGGAAATACGTTGCACAGATCTTTAATGTCAGCTAATAAATACTTTTTTGCGATTATATCACCAGAAAACCATATTTTATCTTTATTACATTTTGGATATGTTTGCCTGGGAAAAATGGAATCGAGAATCTGGTCCGGTTCCTTACCAGACTTTATGATTTTATCTCAGTCATACATATCCAAAAATTCAGTAAAGCAGTTCAATGATTTGATAACTCACTCTTTACTGGAGCAAAATGGATTTCATCAATGTCCGAATAGGCATGATCTATACATGACACACTACAGTTGGTATATCTAGTTGGACATACGACTATGGGATTGAGGTTTACAATTCATAAGATCCAGCAGTTTCTTTTTATTCGGACTGTCTTTTAACAAATCTATATTGAAGTCTCCAACAATTAATGTATTTTTAGCTTTCTGGTCATCGTTTGTTATATTTAATAGGATTGATAATTTTTCAAAGAATACATTTATATCCCCAGAAGGGGGTCTATATATGCAAATTATACTTAGTTTATAGTAATTTATCTCAATTGCAGAAATCTCAATCACCATTTCAACCGATAGATCTACTAAAACATTTAATTCAGTTGCATCGACACTTTTATGAACATAAATACAAGCCCCCCCATGAATGCTATTTTTTCGGCAATACGACGAGGAGAGTTCATAATTCATGATTTTTACAGTTTTTAAATCATTAGCCTCTTTCCAATGTTCAGTTAGGCAAATTACATTGGTTCTATCTAAACATTGCAACATGGCTTCCAGTTGATAGACCTTATTACTTAGGCATCTAATATTTTGATGGTAAACTTTAAACACAGTATATGATTTATATTAGATTATAGAGAAGCAAGTCCGTCATGGTCATGGTAAACATAAACAGTTACATAGATGAATTAGGGTTGGCGCTATTATTAAAAAAATATTTTTTGTTTCTAGTATTTTGTGTAATCATTAGGTACTATTCGATTCTATACTGCCCTTATCAATTATTATCTTATCAAACAGGAAAAGAATCCTCAGCACCGTTTTTCTACGAGAACTTTTAGGGTCAATTAGGCCCGCAGCTGGTAGGAATATGATTTGGAATCGGGTTATACGGACGTCTAGCTAGATCATCTGCGTTACAAATACACGTGTTTTCAGTGTATCGACCTGTATAATACACGATTCCGGATAAAAATCGCCCATAAACCTGTCACGGAGTGATTTTTTTTTATTTAATTATTTATAAAGCAGAAAATGAAAAATAGCATGGTGTAGTACTGCCTTAAAAAGTCGACACAGCATCAAAAAGGAAGTCTCAAACAGCTTTAATTGCGTTGAATTGCACCTGTGGTCTGTGTTGTCAGCTTAGGGAAAAGTCTTGGTTTTAAGGATAAAATAGTATAAAACCTACTTGTTTAGCAATGCAACATTTAATTAAATATATAAGTTTTGTTAGTAAACTTACAGAATGCAATTTTGGATATAATGCCTAATTCTAAACTAGAGGATAATTACAAAGAATTAGGCAATATCACATTTAGTTTCATACAACTTAACATTACAAGTTTCAATTAGTTGAGATAAAAATTAAATTACAGTATTCAGGGATGTAGAATTTATTTCACTGCAATACTAGAGATAAGATCTGAGGCCAGGTGGCTTTTCAAGATGCAGCATCCATTTTGATTTTGCGGCCGACACAGTAGCAGCCTTGTAAAGGAGGGTTTTTTTCCTGACCCATGGGAGGTCTTCATTTGGGAGCTGATTTCGTACTGGTGTCCTGAAAGGGAGTAAAACCGTGAGTATTCATTCTGAAGGATTGAGTGTAATTCCGCGTGGCGCGAAACACGAGGAATTAGATGGTTAATCTGGTCTCATGGTCTTTTCAGAGAGGATTTCAGCAAGGTGGGAGATTTCACAATATGAAGAACTAAGAAAGTTATAGTTCACTATTGGTAAGATAAATTTGCACCTTTGGGTAAGATTTCATGTCAGCTTGTAGTACAGGTGACTAATGAATTCAATATAATCATTTTCAGTGAGACGGGAAGATTAAGGAAGATTAAGGAAGTTCAGATCAAGTTAAAGATCAGGTTATTTGTTCTTTGTTTGAAGAGGGCATGGTATTTCGTCCAACTTCCTCTTCACCTTTGGAACCGGCGAGTCGCAGCACGGAGTCTCTCTCCAGTGCGCGCCCGGTAATCTACAACTTCCTCGAGCTGAAGGTCGGTGAACGTTTGTTTTCATAGGAGGAGTTCTCTGCCATTTAGCAGTTTCCTGGAAAGATAGATTAGATAATATTAAAGACTGTTCCAATTTAATTTCTTTTGAAAGCTACTTTCTGGTACTATAACTTAGGTACTAACACACTTAGATAGGAGATATAATCTGGTTAATTCGTGAGATAGAATCCGTATACGACCCAAGCTTTAAGCTGAGCAAATAAACTTAGGAATTACCCAGATTCATAGTATTACATACCTTCATAGTTTCGTAGAAGAGAACTGGAAAATACGAGATAGGTATATAGGAAATAAAGTGTACCATAAAAATATACTAACTTGTTTTATTTGAACACCAAAAGCTTCCCATGACTTGTGCATCGTATCCATTTGTTTTTTTTTTAACACATTTGTGTAAATTGTTTCCATTTTTCACATATCCCTGGTGATTGCAGCTCCTTTTGAGCTTTAGCCGAGCACAGGCAATCAGCAAGGTGATAGTTCCCCACGTTGGGCGCCAACTATCACCTTGCTGATTGCCTGTGCTCGGCTAAAGCTCAAAAGGAGCTGCAATCACCAGGGATATGTGAAAAATGGAAACAATTTACACAAATGTGTTAAAAAAAAAACAAATGGATACGATGCACAAGTCATGGGAAGCTTTTGGTGTTCAAATAAAACAAGTTAGTATATTTTTATGGTACACTTTATTTCCTATATACCTATCTCGTATTTTCCAGTTCTCTTCTACGAAACTATGAAGGTATGTAATACTATGAATCTGGGTAATTCCTAAGTTTATTTGCTCAGCTTAAAGCTTGGGTCGTATACGGATTCTATCTCACGAATTAACCAGATTATATCTCCTATCTAAGTGTGTTAGTACCTAAGTTATAGTACCAGAAAGTAGCTTTCAAAAGAAATTAAATTGGAACAGTCTTTAATATTATCTAATCTATCTTTCCAGGAAACTGCTAAATGGCAGAGAACTCCTCCTATGAAAACAAACGTTCACCGACCTTCAGCTCGAGGAAGTTGTAGATTACCGGGCGCGCACTGGAGAGAGACTCCGTGCTGCGACTCGCCGGTTCCAAAGGTGAAGAGGAAGTTGGACGAAATACCATGCCCTCTTCAAACAAAGAACAAATAACCTGATCTTTAACTTGATCTGAACTTCCTTAATCTTCCTTAATCTTCCCGTCTCACTGAAAATGATTATATTGAATTCATTAGTCACCTGTACTACAAGCTGACATGAAATCTTACCCAAAGGTGCAAATTTATCTTACCAATAGTGAACTATAACTTTCTTAGTTCTTCATATTGTGAAATCTCCCACCTTGCTGAAATCCTCTCTGAAAAGACCATGAGACCAGATTAACCATCTAATTCCTCGTGTTTCGCGCCACGCGGAATTACACTCAATCCTTCAGAATGAATACTCACGGTTTTACTCCCTTTCAGGACACCAGTACGAAATCAGCTCCCAAATGAAGACCTCCCATGGGTCAGGAAAAAAACCCTCCTTTACAAGGCTGCTACTGTGTCGGCCGCAAAATCAAAATGGATGCTGCATCTTGAAAAGCCACCTGGCCTCAGATCTTATCTCTAGTATTGCAGTGAAATAAATTCTACATCCCTGAATACTGTAATTTAATTTTTATCTCAACTAATTGAAACTTGTAATGTTAAGTTGTATGAAACTAAATGTGATATTGCCTAATTCTTTGTAATTATCCTCTAGTTTAGAATTAGGCATTATATCCAAAATTGCATTCTGTAAGTTTACTAACAAAACTTATATATTTAATTAAATGTTGCATTGCTAAACAAGTAGGTTTTATACTATTTTATCCTTAAAACCAAGACTTTTCCCTAAGCTGACAACACAGACCACAGGTGCAATTCAACGCAATTAAAGCTGTTTGAGACTTCCTTTTTGATGCTGTGTCGACTTTTTAAGGCAGTACTACACCATGCTATTTTTCATTTTCTGCTTTATAAATAATTAAATAAAAAAAAATCACTCCGTGACAAACCCGACACTGACGCTCGTGAGATAATCAACCCGCGATTATGCACAATATGAAAGAAAGAAAGAAAGAAAGAAGACATTTATTCACTACACAAAAGACACACAGAGACAAAGGGAGTACAGATACAATACAATTGACACATAATGTGTATGTCTTCGCGGCAGTGAATCGGTCGCTGTCTCAGCATTATGCCAAGGTGTCAGACAGACACCTACAGCGCTGATTTTCACTCATTACTGCAGAATGGATGCACTATGCATTAGACGGTTACGCTATGATTCACTCGTTTGAGCTTAATTTACTTTCCATTAACACGTAATTGCATGTAATTTAATTAAGGTAATGTTTGTATTGGATTTACCCGCGCGCGCGGTAATAAAATAAGTTTCTAATTTAGATTTTGTTTAAGACGAATGGGTGAATCAAATATTTTCTGTCGCAACTGGTCATATTTGGGTGAGGACCAAATTCTTGGCCAGTAGTTAGCCTAGTTAATTGGTAAGTAGTTAAAAACGTTCCGTTGTGACACGAAAATTAGCCATACAATTCTATGGTAAATTTTCGTGTCACAACGGAACTTTTTAACTACTACCAATTAACCACGCTAACTACTGGCCAAGAATTTGGTCCTCACCCAGTTACGTTTCCTGGGTACCTAACTTGAAAACTGCAATTTTATGTAATTTTCTTGTCATTTCTAGCTCCATTTTTATGGGCATCTAAGCATGTTATAGAAGTTTGTTATAACATTTTTTTTCCAAGAAACTGCCCATGATGTTATATATAAGAAGGTAGATAGGTTGTAAGCACTCCAAAGTGGCAAACGAAAACTGAGTCAATTGCACTAACTTGCCTCAGTTTCGGGTCGTCAATGGAAACGTATGCTGTCAGATTTAGTGGCCATATTTTGAAACGGAATTTCGTATAGACAACTTATCTAAGTACCTCTTATTAATATTACATCATTGGAAACTACCATGAGAATATGTTATAGTTACTTAACATTTGTTTAATTAAAGAAACTGTCGTATTCTCTCCTAGCTAAAGGGACAGAATAAAAACGGGAAATAGTTGAAATAGTTGATTCACTAGTTTATCTTCCCGGCCGGTTACTGGGCAGCGTTCTTTTGTTTTTTTTTCTCAAGTAAGTACGTATAATCTTTGCAAGGGTACCCTAGGTAATAAATTGTAATAAGACAATCGCATGCTCGATAAGCGCACGTCGATAGCATGCGATGCCCCCGCGTCGCACGCGATGCTCATGCGCCGCTAGTCTTCACATTCACACATTTCAAACATTTTGCACTCGTGCCTAATGTAATTTGAACCCTAGATGTATAACAACTGTACGTAATCAGGGGTCGGAGTTGTACTGGTTCACCTGGTCTATGATACGCTTGATGGCGTGTTGAGTAACAGGTCAGCTCGTAAAGTAAACACACCTAACTAGTTGCGAGGGCTGGTCCGAAAGTTGTTAGCTGCTCCCGCTCTCATGTGATTACAATACAATATTATTTATACCATTGTGAGGGAAGAGAATATTTCAATGCTAATTATGGCCATGATGTTTTTTATAAATTAATGCGAATAGTGTTTTTATTATATATTTTTAACAGAAAGCTGTTTTGTATGGAGTTACGAATTGCTTAGAAAATACGGCAATTTTTTGCCACAATTACATGAATTTCGTATCTATATCTTTAAAAATCCAACTTAAATTTACCCGGGACTAATTATTCTGATTCTTTTGCTATTTCCAATGTATAAATCAATAAATAATGTTATAAGTATATATACATTTTTTCATTTTTTGTCACTTTGGCACTCTTTGGGGGAGGCCTATGTCCAGCAGTGGACGTCTTTCGGCTGATATGATGATGATGATGATACATTTTTTTAATTATCAGACATTTTTACTTTTAATGAAAGACTCATTGTTGACACCTATTAAATCATAATAATGTTTACACAATCAACACGATTTATACGTACCTAAAAAAATAATTGTTTTTTTTTCAAATGAGTCTCAATTACTGATGGTTAGGCTTCGACGCTTCGAAGTAAAAATAAATTCAAAAAAACTAAGTGTTTTCTAAAAATGTATTTACACCACTTCAATAAGTGCTGAAATATCCCTCGCGTAATCGCATGAGTAAAGCCGGACCAGCTGACAACTTTCGGCCAAGCCTTGTTCTACTACTAGCTACATTGAGTCCATGTTCAAATTGTACTCAAGCGTACACGAAGGCGACGAAGGTAGAGTAGTTCTCGTACATTTACCATGTCTACACAACAAATAAAATAAAATAACTACCTTGAAGTAAATATTTTGGCTACCCTATGGCTGTCCGATACGCTACAACACAATCAAGTCGTTAATATTACAGAATTCCAAAATAATGGCGATGGAAGGATAATGGGCCCGATTCTACAGTGGCCTCTAAACTTCCTAATTTTATTTAGGTGTCGCTAAAACACTGCTATTCTATGAGCAGCTGTCATAATCAAAACAGCGCTAATTCGAATCTGACGTTTCTTATTTTAGGCGGTCTACATATACAACTTACTTAGCTGCCTAAATGCTATTCTAAATATGTCGTTTTTAACCTGCCGCCTAAATTATGTCTAAAAATTAGACAATTTAGTTTTAGGCTAGTTAAGCCATGTGCACGTAGAATCGGGTCCATTGCTAGCTTCCCCTAAACATCTAATCCTTTTTTATTCTGTACTGAGATATACTGCTCAAAACAAAATAAGGGCCACTTAAATTTTTCCATTTTATTGTTAATTATTGGACATAAACGAATTGATAAGTGGCTAATTAATGATGTCCCGCATCCTTTACAGAATACAACCACTTTCATACGGTGTTTAAGTCTAATAGCAGGAAAAATTATAAATTAATGTTTAATAAAATTTTACGTAACGATCACCATACTTGTGGTCCCTATTTTCTTTTGAGTGGTATATTTGTGTATAAATGAAATAAATGAATTTTATTCTGCAAGTAGGCCGTAATGGCACTTTTACAAGTCAACATTCTACCAGCGTTTCTGAAGAAGAAGACCACTGAGAAGAAACGCCGAAACAAACTCAACAGTCAGTCATTTTTTGCCAAAAAAAGCTTATTACAATGATAGTTCTTAACCGATTTAAAATAAGTCAAACTGAATATAAATACCAAGAAAAACATTCATCATAATGCGTTGTTATACAAGAACACGTCCGTATAAGCTATATGAATAACTAGCTGATGCCCGCGGCTTCGCCCGTTTGGTTATAGGAAAATGTAACATATTGAATTTTCCCGTGGGAATTAGATGTTTTCCCGGTGAAAAAAGTAGCCTATGTCACTCTCCAGCTTCTAAACGATTTCCATACAAAAAATCACATCAATATGACGCTCCGTTGCGACGTGAAAGAAGGACCAACACACACTCACACTTTCGCATTTATAATATTAGTAAGGATTGAGCTATTTTGGGCTCTGGTTTGGGCCATGCATTTCTGTCAGTTAGATAGTCCTCAACCCTGTAATAAGCCTACGACCTCAATGTCTTGTATCAGTTGATTGTTTAATGTTGCTGACTTTTTATAAAACTGTCATTGGAATTGGAATCTTATATCTAGGACGGTAGTTGCTTTTTGAATGGACTTTGATGCAATTTGGCTACCTCAAAAAATCCCAAGATACGATTAAATTTGTAATTGATACACTGCCTACATAATTTCTTGATGAAGGATTGGATTATAAAGTGACAAATGTCCCTACGGTCAACAATATACATCTTGTATGAAAATAAACACAAAAGCTATTATCAGTAGATTCATTTCATACAGCCCTCTTGATGGTCTCACATAAAGGCATTCTTAGAAACAAACAGTAATAGACTAATAGTCGAGGAATTTGACTATTTCATTTCGAGGTCATTATGTATTTTGCTAGCGTATGACCCCGATAATAATCAGTTGTTTCATCGTTTGCTTTCTCCCTTTGTGGTCCGAATGGCCCCATAAAAACCATTTCAGTAGAGACCAGTGTGATGAAAACCGATTTGGCCCGACAAAGTCATGATTCACGACCATCTTAATCACTGTCCCAAATCGCGGTGATACCTGAACAGGCTACGATTCTCACGAATCTGCAGGGCTCTTATTATCTACGCGCTCATGTGCCTCACCTCACCCGTAATGCCTTACGAAACTAAGACCTCCGATTACGCATAGTTACTACAAATCGAGGCGACAAGTTATATTTGTAAGTGAGGGGCAAGGTGATCTTATAACAAGTTACAGAATAGCGGGATTAGCGGGGTAGTAGTGGGAGTTTTATAGGGCATGCAATACGCATCTAGCAAATGTGTCTCAAAAGACACAATCGTTTGCACAATCGTTACCGTTGTATAGGTTGCTCTATCCTCTATCCTCCTTGTATAAATACAATAAAATTATTTTGTTTACAAATTTAGAGACCTCCTGTAAGGTATGTGACACCTGTGTCGGGAGGATTCGCTCTTCCTGAGTTGGTGATTTCTTCGTGGTTTAAACGTAATTTAAAACTTCTCTTGGTACCCCGTAGCCACGAAATATGTTAGTACTTACATGCTTACTGTTTACTAATTTAATGCTCGGTTAGTATAATATCAAAACAATCACTTGCAAATTTTATTCATATTAAAAATACCTTTACAAATATATATCGCGTCACTTTTTGAAATGACTTTATATTTCTTTGTACAAAAAGCAAGTTTCTTTATTTGTAAAACGGATATAGGTACTTTGGTTTATTATCTTCAAATTATGAAAGGAATAAACATTATCTGTAATATTTCCAGAGTATTGGCGGTTTTTGCGGACCTCTACATTTTGGGACAAATATCCCATATAGGGGATATAGTACCCTAATCCATGCAAATTACGTTTAGGATAGACGCCCCGTCGAGAAAGAGGACATTGATCCCGCAAAAACTTTAATCGCACCTAGCCGCCCCATGCAATCGCACAGAGACATGCAACACCGTCAACTTAAATAGTTGGTTGCAGTCTCTCGATAGATAAATAAAATAATATGTGTTTCATTCGTGAAACTAGAGTTATTGCAATCAATGCAACTATACCCCTGGGGCAACTATCCGGGTTTTACCCTAGCTGAGCAATACAAGAGTAAAATTATGTTACAAAATAAAAAAAGAACAAAATCATTTATTTCCTTAACAATACACAATTTTTACATATAAAATGAGATGCCTGGCGGAGCTCGAACTAGGCTGAGCCAGAATCTTGAAACCCTGAAGTGCACTTCGTAAAACAATAACAAGCATTATACATATAAGAACTCATGCGCAAACTGTGTGGTTGTGTGTGCGTGCGATTGAGTTTCACATAATAAGAACTAGGGCCTCTAGTTAGATTTGCTAGTTTCACCCTTTACGAACTAGTGATCTAAAAATATTTTTTTCGTTGACCTATCCTATACAGAACCTATGGCAAAAAGTGCAAGCCTCATGCCGAGCGCCTAAAGCACCTACTAGCAACGGGTGTGTAGTTAGTTTGGTTGCTCAGTCTGTCCGCCCTCGTGTCCGCTATCTGACGTACGCTCGGACGTGTGTTTCGCGGCTTCCGTGCTCAATAATTCACCTCTCGGCCACTCATCCATCCCGCACTGTTTGCAGGACGTACTTGGTGGAGGTGCAATTGTAAAACGACGTCAAAAATTTCATTTCGTAGTCGGAATCCGGTGAAACGTGAGACATATTGCAAATTTTGAAGTGATGTGCTAAAATCTGGCTGTGACTATGTTGGCAATGGACTCTCTGTGGTGCGGGTCGGAGGGTGATCTCTCGACGCTGAGGCTCTGCAAGAGTGCGATTGAGAAGCAGGAGTATCGACTCAGGCGCAAGCCGTCGAAGAGTTTGATACCGCAGGGGCTGCTGCATGCGCACCCGGAGCAGCCGAGGGCGATCAGGAGGCGACGGTCTGGTACTTGGCCGTAAGTGTTATGTTAAAAATAATAATAATAATACCATTTATTGCACCACAACATAAGAAAAACGTGTTACAATGTATATATTCATTGCGAGTTAGATTAAATAAACAATGGTAACAACAAGCGGCCTTATCGCTTTAAAGCGATCTCTCCCACACAACCTTTAATGATTAACTATTTTCTTGGCAAATTTCAAAGCTCGTAATCTCAAGCCTCGTGAAAAGAAATGTGAAGTTAAAAAACAACTGTGTACTTAGAATCCTCTAGACTCTCTTGCTGCTGATAATTGATTAGCCGAGGAAAAATTAAGAACTTTATAGCGATAAACTTAGATACTTTATTAGCATTACATATGTGTGTCATGCTACTATTCCGACATATATAATACAGTGTGATATGATAAGACTAGCCATTTTTTTATCTTTTGTTATCTCTAGGTTAAGTTCGAGCCAAGGTTTTACATATGCCAGTATGGCACAATTTGCGGGCCTAATAATTATGGTTTCGTTTATAACTAAAAAATGCTGCCGTTTCTCTCTTACTTACACCAAAATCAGTACGAAGAGATGTCTGCTATACAATCGTTATAAAAGCTAGTTTTATCGTTTTTTTACAGTTTATTCGTGTAAAGAACGAATCTTAAACATCTTTTTCTCTTACGGCAGGGAAATTACAGCCTCTAAGAACGTCCTAGGTACCTGAATGTCTGGGAGCGTTTAAATTTAGTATTTTTTATATAAATACTTTTATTTACCTAAAAAGACATTTTAGGCAAGCCGGTTGGGCCTAGCCTACGCCTATGTCTAAGGTTCTTGTGATAGAAAAAAGTAATACGAAGTATTCTGATTCGATGTTATGTACACTAACAATAACAAACCCCTAAAATACGTACCTGATTGCGTGATATCAAGTTTAGTTTCATATTGTACACGTTTCAAATGTCGTAATGCATGCATACACGTACTTGATTGCGGATTGCAGAGAATAGCATATACGCGCAGTGCAATCTTAATCCTTGAAATGAACGAACTCGGTTATCATTAAGATCTTTTCTAATGAGTGAAGAAGTCAAGACAACATTGTGTAATGTTACGCTACTAGCCTCCGAGAATACGGTTTAATAAATAACCTAAATAAACCGGGCTTGAAATTAACTGAAAAAACTAGAAGCAGGATGAAACAGCGCTGTGCTGACGAAACTCGCAATTCTTTAATGATTTGCCGATTCATGTCCACAGACCATATAAATATCCTACTGTTTTTATTATCGTATTCTTATATTTGTATTTATTATATATTATTTATATTATCCTACTGGTTTTCTGGTCTGTGTTCATGTCTCTTGTACTGCAAATCGTCATCTTTATTATAATGTTATTTTTGTTACATCATCCTAAAAAGGCCTGACTTTCGTTTGCTACTTAATTTCGATTATTGACGTAGACACTAGTTTTTACGGAAGCAATTTCCATCTATTCGAAAGGAAAAGACCTTATTGGGATTAGGCTCATTAGCAACCATTTTCTTTTTATCACGCTCTATAGAGCCGGCAATTCTCCGAGTTATGTTTGGTTGATTAAAAATTTATTAACATGGTCATCTAGTTTTTCTTGTCAGAATTCGCGTGCAGTCGATTTTTAGATATCGGTCTTGACATGAATAAAAAGATTAAAATTACCATCTTGTTATGTTTTATATAATGAGATAAGATTGTAGGCGTAAGTACGGTTGAGTTCCAAGATACTTTTATGTTACATATATATTTGCACCTTATTTCATTGTAATAAGGCGGAAAGTGTACCTTTATTTGATAATATTATGCAATCTAGTCACGATTTTTGCAATATTTACTAGTTTTGTACAAGTTTTTTTGTTTAAGTATATAATGCATATTTTTGCCTACATTACGAACTCCTTTAAATAAAACAACATTGTCTCAACAGTTGTTAAAATGTGACATTGAACTTGGGACTTTGCATGCTTGTACAGTTTTAACCTCCTCACCATAATCTTTAAGAGTCCGCAGTAAGCTCGATTCTCCATACAAACGTAGTTACGCTCTCATTTTAAAACTACCTGTTGGCGTGTAACGAAACTTTGCCTGTACAATGACATGAGGTATATCTATGTCTGTAATTAGTTTATGTAGCTTCAGATACCATAGTAAAAAAAATACAGCGAATTTAAGTTAAAGTTAAAACTTGTTTTTGCTGTATTTCGTTTGTTTCATAAACTGGAACCATATAAACTATTTACAGACATAGATATACCTCATGTCATTGTATATGCAAAGTTTCGTCACAATCCAACACGTAGTTTTAAAATGAGAGCGTAACTACGTTTGTATGGGAAGGTGAAATTCGGCCGAGCTTACTGCGGACTCTTAACTAATGGAATAGAAGTCATCCTCGAAATTAAACCTACTCATATGTACTCGAACAGGCTGTAATCGTTAAATAAAAAAAGATATCCAATCCAGTTATATACAGTCGCCGAGGCCGAAATCCACTAGGATACCTCATACCAGTAATCGTTAAGTGTGCCCAGGCAATTATTCGACATCGAAAATGCGTTATCCGAAATGGTCAATTTAAACGCTCCCACACATTTAGTGCGCACAAAACCTATTTAACCGCTTTACTCATTGTATTGTATGTACCTTGTACACTATCAAAACTATTCAGAACTGAACAAGAGCTGCCATACAATATCTCGTAAACGGGTTAGATAGAACGTATTGTCAGAGCTCCCGTGTCTATAGGCTGCGGTGTCCGCTTACCATCAGGCGGGCCGTACGCTTGTTTGCCACCGTTATTGTATTAAAAAAGCTTCAGGAAACATGTATGGTTGAGATTATTCCACGTGGCCGACTTTTTATAAAACTTTCATTGGAATTGTAATTTTCTACTCTGGACGGTAGAGTTGCTTGAACGAACTACTTTGATGTAATCCGGCCTACTTAAATAATCTCAAGTATAAGCAAACTGTCACTAAAGATCTTTAACACATTCAGGGCCAATGACGACACATATGCGTCAGACCGCCGTAGTCGCTTTCCGATACATACAAGGAAAACCACGGGATCGGCTATTACGAGCGTAGCGCGTAGCGATTCTTGGCCCTGAATGGGTTCAAGCCGTGCGGTGCCTCTTGGCGAGTATCTGCGGGCTGCCTCCGTGCCGCAGTTTAAGACTTGTCAACTCCGTCGCAGAGTACTTTGCACCAGTTTGTCTCAAACTTAACGCCACCATGAGATGAATCACAGGGACAGTCAAATCTAGTCCAACCCTCTGGCCCCTACAGTGCTCAGTCAAATTCTACCTCCTTACCTAAGGCAAAGTGCACAGCAGAAAGAGATCAGGTCATTCCCTTACCTCCCTCGTTCCCTCAATGATGCGGATGGTGACATCATCTCCTATTCTTGATGACCAGAGTTCTCCATAGGCGCCTATCACCCGCTTCATCTATGGCCTCGTGCAGATGTATTTGCAAGGGTGCATTGATTTGTGTTCTCCATCTAGCGGGTGGTCGGCCCCGACACCTCTGGCCCGTCATAATAATCCTCTCCAGGTTATCCGAAGAACGTCGTGAGAGGTGTCCAAAGTACATGAAAATTCGGTCTTGGCATATTGTGGATAGTCGACGATGTATGCGCAGCTCTTCCAGAATGGATTGTTTTGTTCGCATTGCAGGCCAATGTACCTGTCCGTAGAAGTGGACGCTAACACCACACCTTTCACCACACCTCGCACTATACCAGCCTGCTATTACCAGGTGTTCAACAATCCTCCTATGGCGTGACGCAAGTCTCGGCGCCCGGCATACGCACCAGGCAGTTAACACTCAGTCAAAACACTGTAGACACAGGCATGCTGGGTAATAGCTACAGCAGCTGTTGAAACAAGACTACTCGTACCTATATCAAACAAGCTCTTGCCATCTTATGGATCTGACGCTATACGTTTAGCGTCAGATCCAGCTGTGCAATGGTTGTAAAGCATCATCAAACAACATCCGGGGAGGTTGCCTTGTAAATCCTATAATACGACCGCTTTAGCCTAGCAAGCAAGAGGTCACGGGTTCGAATCCCGGTAAGGGCATTTATTTGTGTGATGAGCACGAATATTTGTTCCTGAGTCATGGCATGGATGTTTTTTATGTATTTATTTATCTATATAAGTTTGTTTACCGTCGTCTAGTACCCAGAGTGCCCACAAGTTTTGCTTAGTTTGGGACTAGGTCGATTAGTATAAAATTGACCTCTAATATTTAAATAGGTATATTTTATTTCTAATTTCCCTATCGCCATAAGATTATAATTTACTTTAAAAACAAAGTTTTAACCGACTTAAATTTAGTACTCCGCCAAGCCACGAGAACATTTCCACATTTCTTTTCCAATTTACCACATGAACTGATTTCCGAGAGCAAATGCGTTGATTATTAAAGAAAAAAACCCAATCGCTGTATGTGACCCGATAATATTTGAGGACTTCCGTCGATTCCACAAGGATCGCCTTTGGCACTTTATTAGCTGCTATTTCAACGGAATCTTATCAGAACCTGTGATATACTTTTGTATTTTTAAGTAAATAATTGAGTAATTCCATAAGTCATCTGTGGTCTTTATCATCAATTCCACTCCACCTGATTTCCGGGTGCAAAAAAACGAGTTATAATAGAAAATGCCAAAATCACTACACGCGTGCCTAATATAATTGAGGAGTTCCCTCAATTCCTCATGCATCCCATCATCTAATTGAAATTTTTGAAAAAAATGGGACGCACCTTGAAGCATATACTTACAAAGAAAAAAAAACATTTTACGAATCGGCTCATCAATGACGGAGTTCTGGGGTAACAAACATTGAAAAAAATAACGATTAAAAAAATACAACCGAATTGAGAACCTCCTCCTTTTTTTAAGTCGGTTAAAAATAATAGTAAATCACTTTTATGTATGGAATAATCGTCTTGGTACGTCGTTAAGTACGACTACAATATTTAAATTTCTTTCACTTCTATTTCCAACATGATTTACTATATTTCTATTAATTGTAACTTTCCAGACATCTAAGAAATTGTCATTAAAACCTTTATAGTGTTTCTAGAAAGCTTTAAAAGGCTTTTTAGGAATTATTCTCCTTTGGAGCTTGCGCGAATGAATTTAATTGATGCTGCTATTCAGGTCTAACTCGTATCGGAGTAATGCCTGCCTCTCTCGATACTTTGCCTGCTTAGGGCCTGAACACACTGAACACCGACGGGAATGTTATCTGCAGGGTACGTACTTCAATAGGTATATGATATGTTAATGTTTTTTTTTTTTTACTTGAAGCCAGTGAGTAGTCTATTACGAGTAGGCATGAATAATGACAGCTCGTGACATGAAAATTAGAATGTCAAAAGAGGTACCATCAATAACAATTGTAAACCACTCTGTGACTGAATAATTTAATTATTAATATTATTAAAGAGATAAAAAAAAACACGAATACTGCTACTCTTTTTAAATATATAACTACGAACACAAGTGTAGTTTTATTGCAGGTATCTAATTACAGTCAATTACACAACATAACCCATGTTTGGCTTTGTTCACGTTTGGCAATATCAAAAAGACACAGTGTCTTATTTCTCATGTCACATTTTTTCTGGTACCTACCCGAATTTGTACCCTTAATTAATTGCTTAGTTGTTTCAAAATAAACCCAACGGACTCTTTGTAAACAAATATCTTTTGAAAACTCAAAACTCAAAAGTTAGCTATGAGTTTTTTCGTGATTTTCTCATTTGCAATACGTTTTGCCCAAATCTAGCGTTCTATTTCACTTCAGCGAAATGTAAACACGTTACAATGAACGTTTTTACAGATACCCAATAATAATCTATCAATACTTAAGCAATCATTTGTTATCTCAAGATACTGTAGCTTCAGTCTCCACTGGCTTTTAAACAGCTATTCCTGTGGTCCATGCCCATGTTACTTAAACTGGGTGCAGCTACATAAACCGTACGTTATAGGGTTTAATAGCTTAGCTTTTTAATGGGATGATTATTGCACTCGCATGCGCATGCCGCGAGCAAGTCGCGACTGAGCCGGCAAATTGTAGACCCGCTTGCAATACTGTTATATTGTTTAATTTTCTCATCGCACGTTACATTTGGAGCTAGTAAAAGTGCAAGATTACTAAGATTAGGTTCGCCGTTTGACAAAAACATATCATCATCATCATCATATCAGCCGAAAGACGTCCACTGCTGGACATAGGCCTCCCCCAAAGAGTGCCAAAGTGACCGGTCCTGCGCCACCCGCATCCAGCGGACTCCAGCAACCTTTACCAGGTCATCAGGTCGTCACAAAACATATATTTATATAATAATCCTAATTATACGTTTAACTTTAAACAGAATTCGTTCCTACCGGGTGTCCCGAGATGTCTCGCGTTACTTTTCTTTATTTATATGTAGATTTTTGTGATTTTATTTCACTTCGGTTAAGAAAACAAAGAAAGGTTTTTTGTTTTATAAAAAACTGAACAAAAATCAACCGAAATTATATAGTCATGCATGATTCTTCTACGTGACGTTATTACGCATGGAGACATAAAATACATTGTAGAACAGACATAAATGTCAATTCTAATACTAACTGAACATGTCTGTGAACATCGTCACGATTCTTTACCTTGAGAAAAACAATCGTTTCTGTCACAACTCACAAGTCACAACGGGGCCAGCGTGACAACTGTTACTCATTTCCTCCCCTCACCATAAGAAGAAGCCTCTGTCCAGTGGGATGTATATAGGCAGATGATGATATATCATGACATGTCGATGACTTGACCCGACATCACGCGATAGCGTTTGCGTCTCGATATCTTCTCATATTATATATACACCTTCTAATAACATCGAAAGTGAAGTCAACTAGCAGTACCACGAAATCAAGAAGCCATATGAGCGTATCCGGCAGATAAACGAGTTATAAATGTTATCACCATAATATAAATAGCAAGATAAAGCATCTGTCACCCTCAAACAGTTTAAGAAAGCCGAATGATTTGTCCTGTCACTGTCCTGCGATAAGAAACAGTCTTTCGTATAAGAGCAAAGAATCATATATTTTACAATAACGGCATGGGTACGCACTCGTCATAATTCATGTTTTTCCGGATATAGGTTTCCGGATCACTATTTCACTTTAATAGAATTATTAGGCTTGCTATTCCGCTAAAAAACCGCGTTTGCGTATTTTCGCGTCCGGTTTCATCTGCTCAGGCTCAGGACGTGGCGCAAGCAACATCTCCTGCCAGCATCTGATGCATGCATTATTGGTATAACCACCACCAATAATGACATAACATCGACTCGTGTTTCGCCTTTCGCCTCTTTACGTGACATCATCAGGAGATGCACGTTTTTTAGCCGAATAGCAAAGGAATATTTTTCTTGTAATTGTTCAATAGACCGTAATATATCTATTTATTCAAGCGTCCCGTCCTTGCCGGTAATTAAGTAATAAGTAAGGTTTGTTTGCGCACGTTGCGATCTCGAGCCATATCGCGTAATTTGTTAAACAACCTCTTTTGAGTGCTACTTCACGTGGATCTCATTCTGCTTGGCACCCCTCGGTTACTATTGGGTATGAATATGGTACAGCTGTAAAGAGGCCCTAAATAGCCTCTCCTATGTTGACGTCTTGCTCATGATTGGTATAGTGTACTCGCCACTTCTGCTTGGATCAATCTTTGTACTTTGTACTGTACTGTATACTCGTAGTCGTTTTCTCTATCCGAGGCCCGAGTAACCCAAAAGCTTTTAACCATGCATTCCTCAAGTCATTAGAAGCAAAAAATGTTTTATGAACCCCAGTCAAATCCGGCTTAGTTTTGAAGATATTACCAATTTTCATGTAAAATATTTGTTGTGATTACTAAAGTGAATTTAGCTCTTTTGATTGCGACGTTGCTACCGATGTTGGCCAGTTCCGCGTACCTATTGACAGATATCAAAGTGCCAGCTACCACTCACAAAATTGATCCTTTTTTGAAAAAAAAAATCGTTACCGTTTTATTAAAAGGGATAACTTCCATAGAGAAGCGATAGTTATCCAAGATTTATTTACAAAACCGAAATATCAAGAAAAAAAAAGTTTTGTTTTTTGCTGAATTTGAGTTGGGTTCATATAATTTCCTAGTAACCTCAGGAATGCGTGGTTAAAATCTTTCGGGTTACTCGGGCCCACGGTGTATAGGTCTTCGCTAGTAGGTACTATCAGATTTCAGATCAACTGTCTAAATACGAATCATGAGGAAAAATACGGCATGATTGTGCTAGAACGAAGGATTATTAACACACCGCAGACACCTTGGTAATGTTAATGTTTCTTGTTTATGTTTAAGAATGTTCTGAATGGGTTTGATAGTATTCATATTTATTGTTCCAGACCCCAATTAAATATGTCCTATCTAACCTTTGTGTTTATTTGTAGATAACAAGATATGTTTTTGTTTATATATGCCAGCTTAAAAAAAAGTCTAGCACTGATAACCTACGGACTTGCATCAATAACAGTATCTATTGATTGTGTTCCACTTTTAAATATGTGATAATATTGATAAGATTCTGCATCCATATTCATGGTACTGGCTGACCCATTTTCTTTGCATATTTTAGTTAGCTTGAAAGCATTGAAACCGGTTAGAGCGGCTAAAGGTACATAACTATCCTAGAACAGGATTATGTCTAAAGAAAGGAGTTTGAACATTTAATTACTGTATTTTGGACTGCGTTATATTTCCTCTGAAGATAAAAATATAGTTATTATTATTATTATTATTGGGAGCCTGTAGTGTCCCACTGTAGGGCAAAGGCCTCCCCCCTCTAATTGTGCAATTATGATACTCGATGCTTTTGTTTACTCCGTTTCACATGATTAAATTTCACATAAAACTTTTCCGTACCATTATTATTCATTCAAATTCAAATGAAGCATAATAGCCGATTAAAAAAGAAACTGGAATAATTACTTCTCCAACACACAAGACATCACCATAGAAATGTATGACTTGTTTTACCCAGAAAGTTCCAAATACAAATCTTAAATCCTGTGGGCTGGATCCTTTTCCTCTCTTCTTGTATGAATTATACTTGGAATAAAGGCTACTCTTGTTTGGTCGAACTGGTACTTAGATTAGTCTTCTACACTAGTATAGTTAAGGTACACTAGGTTACCAAGTTTGCTCCTCACGCGTCAAGCGGTACATCTCCAGACGTCCTATTGAGACCTCAAAAGGCCATCTGACCATTTTAGCACCTATTCTATGAATAACAGTTAATTTAATTTCCGTTCATGCGTCCACACCACAGTTTGCGGTGAGGTATACCTGCGCCAAGGATATGTATAGTTACTACAGACCCACTTCCATTTTATTGTAGATTCTCATTTACTAGCTTTTATTTAACTTGCATTGTATGTCACTATGTTTGTTCGGGTGGAATCTTGCAACTAAATTTTGAAGCAAATATCTTTAACCTATTGAGCTGAAATTTTAGGTTTAAGTATAGTTTGGATGCCAATTCAATATTATGGTACCATCGAGCTGATCTGATGATGGAGACTGAAGGTGGCCATGGGATTTCAGGACTTAACCCCGTTGAGTTTAGGCTCGTTAGAGTAGTCTCACATCAGTAGTTCATGACGGTATACAGAAAAGTACAGTTGGCAATAAAAACTTGTTCCCTAAATGTTTTTTTACAGAAACTTATTATTACTAGACATAGATAATTTCTCTATTACATTTCCATTGAATGTAATGAGCCTTTTGAGCCTTATTGAGCTTACCATGGGCTAGTTCGATCTGTGTAGTTGTCCCCAAAATATTTATTTATTTTATTTATTTAATGACGTGGCTGCTTCGTTAACTAGTCTACTGATTGTTGAATCTATCACAGTATCCAATAGTTAGGGAGCTGGCGAGCATTTCGGTATATGATTTGCACACGTTTCACGTCGAGGTGGACTGCAGTTTACATCATTACGAATTGATTTGGTCCAATCAATTAATTAAGGTCCTGTCGCTGCGTTTTCGGGTTACAGCGGATTGCAGTTGCTTAAAAAAATCGGGGTATTAAATCATTTGCACATGTATGCCTCTGGAGTTCATGGTCACAATCATCTTGGAAACGAAGAAAATCGAAGAGGCAGACATTCAGGACTCAGCATTATCATGGGACGGAGTTGTAAAAATGTTAAAAAAAAAGCTCTACTAAGTCATTTGCACGCGGTTCTCATTGCGCCCATTCGATTCACTATGACTCCGTGGATTCGAAAAAAAATGTGGCAGACACTTTGCTCACTGATTTTAAGTGCTCGAACTTGTCAATGACATACTCCGGTAGTGCGTTTCGGAACGTTTTTTTAAAAAAAACATGAACGAAGGCGGGATGTGGTCTTGTCTGTAGCATTTTGATCAATTCAATTTATACCTGCTTCGTTTGGCGCGAGCGTCGGGTTAAAAAAAAATCAAATGTTCTGCCTTTTGAATATCAGAGGCCTGAACGTCTGCCTCATCGATTTTCTTGGTTTTCATAAGGAATTCAAACATCAGTCCAAGAGGCAGACGTGTGCGCATAATATAGCACACCTTATTTTTTTACATTTTTGGAGCACTGTCAACAGACAACCCAGAGGCAACATGTTAGCAGACTATTTTTCCGTGGTTCTTCTCATTGTTTTTGATCGAACAATTCAAATCTGTTAAGTGTGCACTTCATATACAGTTTTTTAAATCATAAAAATAAATTAAAAAACTGAATACTACAAAAGTTAGAGCCCTGGAAGTCTGCCTTTTCGATTCTTTGTATTTCCAGGATGACTGTGATCATCAGCCCCAGAAGCAGACGTGTGCGATAATATACCACACCTTTTTTTTTTAATTTTTGAAACGCTGTAAATTTACAACGCAGCGCCACCATGGTGGCAGACAAGGTCCTTGATGTTTCTTAGGGCATAAATATCACTATTAATAACGTCTGCCTTGTGTGCTGATCATATCGAAATTTTGCTTGCCAGCTCCCTAACTACAAAGTTTACAGTGTAATCAAAGGTTTCGAATCCTACCTATAGCGTACTTATGTAGCACTCATCACTTTCCTTTGACTTGACTGACTGACTAGTACTGAGCCAAGAAAAGTGCCGACGAAAGTTAGAACGTGTACGCCAATTTTGTTTTTTGGCATTCGAGTCGGAGGACTAGCATAGATGGAGATTATGTCAAAGACGAGACGTCTACATTTACGAATAGTGTCGCGTATATCACTTTAACTAGTTTCGGCATTGTCAATTAGCATAACAGAAAGCCGTATAAAATTTCCTATTTCCTTTGTGGCGATAGTGTGTTTTATACTACCGCTGATGGAATTTGATATAGCGGACTATGTGGGCTAGTAACGTACTATTGATTGTACTGTCGGCGGCTAAAAGTGACCGCCAGCTCTGTTTATGCCTCGGTTGCCATAACGAAGTCACGTGTCGCGACAAGGTTTTACGAACTGGGAAACCTTCAACGAATAAAGTTTGAAAGCAACGGAGCACTCAATGTGCGTATTGTGAAAATTGTTGAATGTAGGCTTCGAGAAAGGGGTTGTCTTCGTAGAAACCTTAAATCAGGCCATTGTTCATACAACGGCCCATAATGGCATCACTCGAAGCAGAAATTCTAGGTATATCACTTGTAGTTGGTTGTGGCTACTGATGTACGTAGAAACGACTACCTAGTCTCAAACTAAGCAAAGCCAGTACTATGAGTACTAGACGACGATATAGGTATTTATATACATTAATAAGTACTTGAATACATTCTTAGAAAACATCCTAGACTCGATAGATAGACTCAGACAAATATTCGTGGTCATCATACAAATAAATGCCCTTACCGGGATTCAGGCCGTCCAGCTTCGTAGGCAGGGTCACTAAGATAAGGATAAGGTTTTAGGAGAAAAGCCTATAAAATTTGAAGTCAATAAGTTTTATCCTTTTTTGTACGTTTTTTAGAGAATGAGTAGGCTTATCTACAATCATTGTAGATAAGATTTCACCAAATTACCTACATTCATCAATCATCATTAATCATGAAATGACTAGCCACCAGTCCGATATCCGATAATCGCGTTATTGTTACGATAATCATGTGAACGTCATCATGACTTTATGTTCCTCACACGGCTGAGTACCTAAGTGAAGTGCTGGTATGTTATTCACAATTTATCTCGACTCATCTTACCTTTCGCCCCTTGTATATCATCCATTGCAACTACTATGCGAAATCACAGGTCTGACTTATACTGGTTCTCCTGAGGCGAGTTGACGGTAATCTTTGAATAGCATTGGCGCGGCTGTAGGTATGCCGATAGTGAAAGTTGCGGCGCGCCTGCGCTACTGATTGTGGTTGCGGCTGTCAAAATTAGACATGCCCCGGGCCATGTGGAGATTCAGACGGACCGTATTTGCAAAGCCTAAATATATACAGGTAATATAGTCAAGTAGAGAGTGGCATCATAGGCCATAGCACTTATTTCTCCGCTTATATAATGCATATAAAATCATTCTTCCGAAAACTTTGCTGCGGATCAGACGATGTAGACAATCTAGGTACGTGAGGAATGTTTAACTTGCTTCAAAAAAGGAGGAGGTTCTCAATTCATCGAAATCTTTTATATTTTATGAATGTTCCCCGATTACGCGAAGACGCCTGGCCCGATTTAGATTTGTTTTTGTCTGATTAGGGTTTCCTTCCCAGGTCCCATGGCCATCAGTTCAGGATCTGATCGTGGAGAAATCGAAGGAATTCTTCAAATAAGGCGAAGTACTGAATTAAAGTCGGATAGAACTTTGTTTTTAAAGTAAATTAAGTATTTGAAAAACAGCAGTAATTAGATAAAATGTTTTAGGTGTAGCGCTTTCGGAGAAACGTTTCGGTGATGCAATAGGGACTCCTTAGGTTACATGTATCCTGAATCCCCTCGCACCGTTGCCAGCCAATTATTGAAAAGAACATTCTCGAGACTTGTTTCTTCGTTCTTTATCTATGTAGTTTCTGCTTGTCAATTCGACAGACTGAACGCTTAGACGTGTCGTTAAATTTCATTGTCGTCTCGTTTCCACTTTACGTGTGATCTCCTATCATCTAGAGTGACGACCGTTTGACGACCTCGTGTCGATCATTAACGTTATCACTCTCATGTGTCTACGACATGATGTTTAACCGTTGCACTAGAATGGGTAAGTATTTAGTGGGCTTGTATAGGTCTTATGTTTATCGTCATTCTTGTATATAAACATCCGCAACTGTCGGACTTACGCAAATTCTTTCTTTCGGTTTGTTATTATAAGTTGCGTACAACAACCGCTTCTGCATATTTCGTTATTAAACTGCTTTGTTACCGCGGCTCCCGTATCATACTATAGTTTTCCGCGGTAATAAGTATGCAATATTCCTCTCCAGGCCTCACATTATTTAGATCGGACAACACAGGCAATTATTTTCGCATGATTGGACATCCATTCTAGTGCACGTGACTTGCGGACAAAGCTATATCATCACTGACTTCCAAAATCAACCTATGATCTCTCATGGTATTAGAAAACCTCACAAGATTACGTGGAAGCATCCAAAGGCTGGTCGCGTGAGTGACCGACCGCGGGTGACGAAACGATGGCGACAACGATGCGACATGTGGGTCAATGCTGTGTGTTGACACCTAACCCGCAGATCGATGCTACAGGTAGCTGTTGACGTGTTCGCTAAACGTTTTGTACTGACTGTGCGTTTCTATTATAATTTGAACAGGTATTATAACTGGTCCGATATTTCAACAGTGATATTTGACTGGTAAAGGTTTCGGGAGCCCGCTGAATGCGGCAGCGAATGGTTGTGGCACTCTTTGGGGGAGGCCTGATGTCCAACACTGGACGCCTTTCAGATGATAGGATGGTGATGATTTGACAGAACCCGGACATATACCCACTTTCACTTTCATTTCTTTGTCTTCTTAATGTCGTTCATAATAATCGAATGCGGTAGTATTAATAATTTATGTTTCCTTGTTTGAAATATCGCGTATGGAATAGGTACTGGTGGCGCCTTGATGCGTCCGTAGCGGAGTGGTAACCTTTGTGAATCGCCACCCTGAGCCTTGCACAGTCTATGACAAGTAAAATTTTAGAAATTCATCCATACCAATATTACCAATGTATAATTGTGAAATTAACTCTGTCTGACACTCTGCTATACCTTTATCGCTTAAACAGCTGAAGTAGTTTTGAGTCCCGAAAATGGACATAGGTACTTTTTATCCCCGAAGTCTTCCTCTAAAGGGGGGCGCAACGCAATAAGGGAGGAAGTTATGCAAGTTACAACTTGCATAACTTCCGACCCACTTAACGAAGTTGCGGGCAAAAGGTTGTTTAAAATAGTGTAAGACAAAGCAGCAACGCCTTTTGACTAAACAATGGGAATATTGACAGTTGATTGAGGTTTGAGGTAGGTACTGCTATTTCCAGTACATTCCATGTCAAACATCGAATAGTAAAAGATACCTCCTTTTGTATCAGATCAGTATACAAAATCTTATGAAGATGCGCAGGAGTTATTTCGAACGGGTTATTGTTTTATTTTATATTGTAGATAATTCATTAGCTACTGTTTAGTTTGTAAAGTTTTTGTGATGAATTTGCGTGTGAACATCGGTAAGTCAGTTCTTTATTAGGGTGGAGAATCTTGGTTATAAATAGATTATTTGATTATTACGTTTTACAGCTAATGTAAAATTATTATATTTCTAGTTTCCTCTCTGCCTTCATCATGTCATCCTTCTTATCTACTTATATTATAAATGCGAAAGTTTGGGTGTTTATAGATGTTTGGTTGTTTGTTAAAATTTTGCACGAAGATAGTTTAAAGCCTGGATTAAAATATAGGATAGTTTTTATCCCGGTTCCGCACTGACGAAGTCGCGGGCGGAAGCTAGTTCGTCAATAAATTTAACTCCGAATGAGAAACAACGGGACGTGGCTAGGAGGATTTTGATAAGCTTATCTTGCAAAGCAGCCCAAATTTTTCAATCGGTACGATATCTGACTGATAGTAAAATCAGCAACCTTTTATGAAACGTCAAATACTTTCTCTTAGTGTGAAGATCAGGTTTTAGGGTTCCGTAGTCAACAAGGAACCCTTATAGTTTCGCTATGTCCGTCCGTCCGTCTTCGGCTTAGCTCAGTAACCTTACTACTAGAAAAGTGTGATTCGGCACGGGTATATAAATTAATCACGCCGACAAAACAGTAGAAAAAATCTTGAAAAAATTTTTTTTAGGGTGCTTCCCCTACACCTAAAGTGAGGATGTATTTTTTTTCTCGTTAAACCCATAGTGTGGTGGGGTATCGTTGGATAGCTTGTTAAAAAATATTATGGACAAGGTTCTGCCCGCGACTCCGTCCGCGTGGAACTCGTTTATATCGTAGCTCCATACAAACTTTCACCCCCACTTCATCCCCTTGGGGGATGATTTCCGGGATAAAACTATCCTATGTCCTTCCCCAGGACTAAAACTATCTCTATACCAAATTTCAACCAAATCGGTTCAGCGGTTTAAGCGTGAAGAGGTCACAGACAGACAGACAGACAGAAACACTTTCGCATTTATAATATTAGTATAGATTTCTTAAAACCTCATCAACTCAGTGATTCGTTTGCGAGGTATTGGGGTTTGAATCCCAAATTTTTGTTCGACTCATGTATGATTTTTGTCAATTAAATTTTTCGTTTTTATTAAGACAGTCTCGCGAGTTTTACAATTTGTGAGCTGTAGCCGTGTTTATTGGTACTGTACATAAGTATAATTTATCTTTACTGGTGTTAACAACCATATTGCTTTGCCAATGCCACGTGAAGTCATCAGCGCTCTCGTGAGAATAAACGCGGACTTGCAAATTATTGTCTGCGTCTCGAAGATATTTTTTGAGAAGGATTTTAAACAAGGTTTAACTAGATAGCACAAGGCCGGTCGCGGATTATAGTACTTTCGTCACGTTTGTCATTTACAAGGATATCGGGCTTCTGAACTCGGTCGATCGTAATGGCCCGGCGATTATCGGTCAATACAAACCACGTGACGTCAGGCGGCCTCTCGCTTTTACAACTGAACAATCATGTTTATAATTTACTTTAAAAAAAAAACAAAGTTTGAACCGACTTAAATTTTGTACTCCGTCAAGCCACGAGAACATTTTAGAGAAAAAAAATGTCTGTGCCTTCGCGCACGAGAAAAAGAGATGCAACACTCTTCGGGAATGGTTTTTTTGGACCGATAAATACCTAACTTAGTGAAATTTTATTCATATATTCCATTAAATGAGATTTTTGACGAGCTAAAATACTAAATACTATAGTATAAACTTCATTGTGTCGTAAAATAATGTATTGTTTGAGTAGACTGAGTAGTGCGAGTCGGACTCGCGCACAAAGGGTTCCGTACCATTATCCGTTGAATGAAAGGTAAATTGCGGTTTAAGATTTATGACGTATTAAAAAAAACTACTTACTAGATCTCGTTCAAACCAATTTTCGGTGGAAGTTTGCATGGTAATGTACATCATATATATTTTTTTTAGTTTTATCATTCTCTTATTTTAGAAGTTACCTAAAAAGGAAAATAAAGACCCAACGCTGGATTTAAACTCTACTCATACTTATCAAGAAAATTTTAGGCAATCGCGTATCGATTAAATCAGATAAACGGTTATATAGTCAATTATCATTTATCTGAAAATCAGGCCTTATTGTTTCCTAATCCAAGATAAGTACTCGATAATTTCCAATGAACCTCCTTAACGGGGTTAGCAATTAACGTTAGTTGCACGGACGTTGGTAATTTCGGAAGATTCCTTATGGAAGTCCGATAAAGAATTAAACCGGACGGAACAGACGGTTGCGAAACCGGCAATTTCAACTCAAGCTCAAGTTAAGAGCACACCAAGGTCGCGGCTATCAAGTGCGAGCCTTCCCTCGCCAGTCGCTCCGCGGCGCACGCGCAACCACTGCGCATCTCCCGCGCACAAAATAAATAATAATAAACGCGTACCCACCCATGAAAACGAATAAGTTAAAAATAAAACTGTCTCTCTTTACATATCTCACTAAAACGTAACTTTAATTAAAAAACCGAGTGTTCGAAAATGATTTTTGTGTTGTAATAAACATTTTCCTAAAACGATGGATTCGTTTAACGAAAGGCAATTGTTGCGAAGGCAGTTCTCGCACGAATCCGGTAAGACGGCGCTGACTAGAGCTAAGGAAGAATATAACAGAGGGTATGATTTTGTTACGAGTATTTATGCATGTCAGAGGGTGACCCCGCAGATAAAAATATGATCCTGACACATGTAACTTCAGATCTGTTCATTCGTGAATTCGGCCCACGGCATGTTTTTTATACAATTGAGACTAAAATGCATAAATGTTTGCTACGAATGACAAGGTGCAAGGAGCGTCTTCGTGAATTATTATATTATATATATATTATATTATACTGATCTACTATTTGTATATCTAGTCCTAATCACGACAAATGCGTCAGAGGGCTACGGGCGATTTTCGCTACATATGTATTAAGCTTCTACGGACTACGGCGTAGCGCTACGAACGTAGCTTAACAGTGAATGATTTGGGATTTTAACCTACAAAGTATATTGGAATGACAGGTGTCAGGATTACTAGACTATGGGTGAAGACTCAAAATGTATTATTACTCCAAAAGAAAGAAGGCATACAAATATGTAATAAGAATAAGAATAAGAATTTATTTATTTAGCACAAAAACACGGAAAAAATAAATGCAATCAAAAAGTTAACCTTATAATAATAGTGACGAAAATCCCATTCAGATACCTATCTGAAAGAATTACGAAGCTACAACCGTTTTAATATTACTATGTAAGACTTATATTATATCATGTTTTTGCAGCTGTTGGTACTCCTTAAGTATAAATAAATAAATTAATAAATAAATAATATTGCTCGTAAGGGAGAGAAAACGCTCGCAGATCGTGACGTCATAGTAAATGACAATCGTTTCATATGTAGGCTCTTAAAACTTTGGACACTTAACTATTATAACTTTGTGATTTAATCCCCTGCTTTACTTTTCTCCATTTGACAATATTTTAAATCCTTTTTCGGGAAAATTCCAAATTATTGGTTGGTTTACCCCTGGCTTGCGCGGAGGTAGGGAAAGTGATGACAGAAAACACGCATGACCAAAGTAAAACTGCCCCGTGTCCTGTTAACTTGTTATACCTACGTAGTAATTAAAATGCAATCAACATTGCGATGGTCGCGAGGTCAAACCTTTTAAGCAACTTGAATAAAAATGTTATGTAGAACTGTTTTCGAAATATAATACAATACTCGTATTGCGCACCTCAATTTTTTTCATTGGACTCTGTTTCAATATTAATTTGCCATGTTTTTTACTTTATTCTTATGTTCGCATATTCGAGATATTGGCAGAACAATGAGGTTTAAATCCATTAATTGTCATGGACGTCCTTCCATAGACTTAACATACATACAGGCACACACACATTACAGGTAGGTATAATTTGTCAAGCCGATATGACTTTTAAATACCGGTAAATAAACCCGGTACTAAACTATTTAGCGGTACATATAGTCAAATGCAACTATAATCGGCAAAATATTATTTTTAACTTATTCTACAGCTTTTGATGGGAAAATAAACTAAAGTAGCTGCTACTGACCAACGCCGAGCCACTATCATATACATATACAAAATAAGTGTTCAGTTGGACCAATTTTTGTATAAATAAATAAATAAATAAATAAATAAATAAATATTAGGGGACAATCTTACACAAATCGAGCTAGCCCCATAGTAAGCTCAATAAGGCTTGTGTTACGGGTACTAGACGACGATATATTTAATAGATATACATACTTAAATACATAGAAAACATCCAAGACTCAGAAACAAATAATCATGCTCATCACACAAATATTTGCCCTTACCGGGATTCGAACCCAGGACTTTCAGCTTCGTAGGCAGCGTCACTACACACTAGGCTAACCGGTTGTGTATGGAACACAAAAAAGGCATTCATTTTAGAATCTTCAAAGATAGCCTTGCTTTTGCTTTCCTATTTCATTGTATTAAATACACTACAGTTCGACTGCATATATGGCTTCGATACAAGTGTTATCGTCATGTATCGGCCTTGGGAAGCTATCAGTAATTTTACATATCGTTATTATTTTGATCAAAATCTGTACTATCAAAACAATTGACTACTACCGATTATTTCAGACTTGACCCTGAAATAATACACAACTAAGTTTCAAGATTCCTACCTTGATAATTTATTGTTAACATAACACTTCTAATTATCACTATTGCTCGAAGTACCTAATATGTCCACTACACGACGCTAAGAACACTCGGAATAAAATTGTCTATGACCAAGAAAAAAACTAAATGAAAATCGGTTCATCCGTTTGGGAGCTTCGATACCACAGACAGATACACAGATACACAGACAGACAAGTTAAACTTATAACACCCCTCTCTTTGCGTCGGGGGTTAAAAAAAAACAAACTTCACAAACTTTCGCGTTCAAAATATTATACTATCTGCCCACGTGGCGCCGCTCGCTTATTGCAGAGAAGGGCTATATTTGCCTATATGCAGGCCCCGTATCATGGTCGGCCTTATCACGTGATAGTGACAAGATAGAGCGTCCGTCACTGGCTGACACCGTTCTAAAGAACGAGACTGACGCTCTATCTTGTGACTTATCGCGTGATAAGGCCGACCATGATACGGGGCCTGGAAGAACCGTGAGTAAATATTATGTATAGCTTTTCACCATCCTGAAGTTGCATCCTATTAATCCTATTATCATCATCATATCAGCCGAAAGACGTCTAATGCTAGACATAAGGCTCCCCCAAAGAGTGTCACAATGGCCGGTCTTGCGCCACCCGCAACCAGCGGACTCCCGCGACCTATACTAATGAGATATTTTTTGAAATCGTATGAGTAGGTACTATCGAACCAACTGAATCATGACCCACCATAGAACCTTGTCATAATTAACGAACATACGTACGATCATATGACGTTAATATGTCAGTTAATTGTAACAAGGTTCCATGGTGGGTCAGGATTCAATTTTGTCGATAGTACTTATATACTTTACAAATTTCACTAAAAATCGCCTCTCTATTATTAGTTTAGAGTTATGGATTAGAGGATTATATAATTATGTCGATTGGTTGTATGTTATTTTAACTTTAAGTGGTATAATAACTTTGATTATTATAGTGCAGGAGCCAACTTAGCACAGTTATCCGCAGTAAGCTCGATTCTCCATACAAACGTAGTTACGCTCTCAATTTAAAACTGCGTGTTGGATTGTAACGAAACTGTGCATGTACAATGACACGAGGTATATCTGGATAATTAGTTTATGTAGCTTCAGATACCATAGTAAAAAAATACAGCGAATTTAAGCTTTTTCATACAAAACTTGTTTTTGCTGTATTTCTTTTATTTTATAAACTGGAACCATATAAACTAATTACAAACATAGATATACCTCATGTTATTGTATATGCAAAGTTTCGTTACAATCCAACACGTAGTTTTAAAATGAGAGCGTTACTACGTTTGTACGGGAAGGTGAAATTCGGCCGAGCTTACTGCGGACACTTAACCATGCAACTAACGAACAAACTAATATGTCGATAAGACGAATAATACAAATTCTTCGAATATTACGTATGCCATCCGTGATGACACAATAGTGTGCTACAAAGAAAATCCATGTATGTAATTAGTAGAGGTAATCATAAACATCGTAACGACCAACGATCCAAAGAAGATACATAATCACCGTGAATCATGGTATATTTTTTACGCGCGTTTTTCTCGTGTAGATGTTTTGCTCGTTAGCGAACAAAACACGCGCGTGCGCATATAATTTACAGGACAAACTTAATTGACGTGGACCGTGATTGAATACCGTGCGGGGCATAATGTATACGGCGTGATGATAAATTCCACTATATTGTTTAACTTATCATTTTACTTCAGACTCGTAATACATGGATTATATGATTCCGTCCGTAGGATTTCGTTAAGGCGACTATTACCCTCAACATTTTGTCTGGTTTGCTCGATATGCTGTGCTTTTTGCTTATTCGCGCGCACCAATCGTGAATTAGTATTCAGGAGCCGAAGGAAATGCTTAAGACCAGTATGTGGCATTAAACAAATGGAAACATGCAAACCACATTTCATTAGGTTAAAAATATTAACATTGCCTTGTCTTTACATACTTATATGAGACCTGTATACCTATGTAAAATGTAACATAGACCAATTAGCAAAATTTAATAGCTTGCGTCAGAAAGGAAATAGTTATTTGTGTCACAAGGGAGCAAAATAGTATATTTACGGCGAGGGCGGTGTATTAAATCCTGAGCGTAGTGAGGTGAAGTAAGTTTGTGAATTTTGCTACCGAGTGACGCATAGGTACGATTTTTCACACCGACTGAAGAAATTTAAAAAAGATGCTGTTAAAATTACTTTAAACGAACATATTCCAAGTTAAAACTTGGAATATTATGTTCTTTTTTAATCGATTATGATGAAATTACAATCGATTATTTTGTTAAATTGTTAATGTGCCAATTAAAGTGTTAAATTGGCACATTGCGTAAATGCTACATGGGTGAGGACGTTGTGACACAAAAATTAACCATAGAATTGTATGATGAATTTTTGTGTCACAATGGAACTTTTTAACTCCTAACCAGGCTAACTAGTGGCCAAGGATTTGGTCCTCACCCACATGCCAATGAATAAATTAAAAAAGTAGCTTGAACAGAAAAATAGGATTTGGATCCCTCTCGTCGTGGAGCAAAACTTACTTTTCCGAATGAAAGGTGTGAAATAAAATAATTTTGGGCCATCCAGAACAGCTTTTATGTCGAAAAGTATATTTGGAATGGCACCCAGAATATTTAACAAATTACCATCGTCAATTTTAAAGTTAGATGACTTAATAGAGTTTAAGAAAACAATATTTATATAGGTTATTAGCATTCAAGGCTTATTACACAATTCAAGAATATTTAAATGACATTAATTCGTAGTAGGTACGTAGGGATTTAACTTAGTATTGTAACAATTTTTGCATGAACACTTGAATAAGTTATATTTGCATGTCTGTATGACGCAATATGTAGATCTATATATTTTAATTAAGTTACCTATTTTGTACCATGTTTTGAGCAAATAAAGTTCTTATTCTTATTCTGACCAACCTGCGACATAGGAATAAAAGTTGATAGTGTATTTATTGTCAAAACGAATGATTACTTCGGAATAAGCTAATACGGTTGAATTTTAAATATATGAATAACCAATCTTTTGTTCTGAAGAACCGCGAAAATATCACTGAATTTTCATTTTGGTCGCATGCAATGCAATTTGCAGCATGCGGGTGAATTTTTCCGTCAGACTGTTATGCTTATGTGCTGATAATGTACTGATATTACACTAGCAAAATGTAGAAGTAAGTACCTAATTCACTCATTAATGATTAAGTAGTTTTAATGATACACTATCATATCACTAATAACTCACTAGTTCAAATACTTTTCTAACGAGATATGCAGTAGATAGTGTTCAATTGTACATGTACCTAATTTTACCTCGTAATGAGGAAACCTACACTTGATATTTCAAAATATACTACACATATTTCTCCTCTTGGTTCTTCGTGTTATGTGCAATAAAGTTTATATGTTTCCTCATTTGAGTTATAGCGAAACATTCTTCAACGTGATAATTTTAAGCTCAAAACTTTATTATGCTTTTCTAATGTTTGGTTACTCGCTATTAAATATTTAACATACGAGTACGTCACCATTGGGTACATGCTGTATGTTCGATTAATGTAATTCATACGTAAGTACGTGAGGTAGGGTCAGAGAGCGCTCGATTGTCAACAGTCGCAGCCAAGGCGATGGACGTCCGTCCACAGCGTTCAGGTGTTTTGTTTGTTATATTCATAATAATTGACGGTAAAATTCGGTTCCATACTAGTAGAACAATAGACAATTCTGCAAAACCTAAAGTATTTATTGAGGCATAGCAGATAGCAGGTGTTATGCCATCTGAGGTTTTTTTATTACCGCCTATCTCGTGTAACTTACGTTTTCCTTTGGCCAGGCCTAGTAGCATACGTTTTATGGTTACATTTTACGTGCCGTTTCAGTACATTTAGGGCGTAAAAAGTGACCATAAAACCTATCGTGCTATCCGGGCAGGAAATGGGATATTTGTAGCTAGGCGATATATCACTTTACTGCCATGGAGCACCTCAACATTAAATTGCATTTGGTTCAACGTTGTACTTTAAAAACCCATTGTTCAATGAGATGATTTGCTCTTCCAAAAGCAGTACCCAATACAGTTCTTGAAATTTAGTAATATCATTGTACGATGTGTAAAGTTGTATGTTTGCTCGTTGCAGGAGGACCAGGTCTCTGAACGCGCCGTCTCCCATCCACCAGTTTGGACCATGCGGCAGGATAATGAAGAACTCAGCTATGGTAATGTAAGTACACCCGCAGGCTTACTAAGTTCATATCACACCACTTAATAAGTCATGTTACTCTTCATGTGTCCTTAGTCCTAAAGCAGTTCTTCTACGCGACATTGCGATACTCACCCATCAGGCTATTTTCCAGCACGGCTATCACAAGACGGCGCGCGAGCTCTCTCGATTTTTCTCGCACTATCCGTCTCTCTTTCTCTCTCTCTCTCTCTTATGAGAACACTTAGAACAAGAGGTATAGTGCGAGAAAAATCGAGGGAATGCCGCGGCCGTCTCATGATAGACGTGCTGCTTCTCTTGGCTTGCGCTATTATCCACGAAAACCACCCGCGTGCAGGTCGTCCAGGAGGTTTCCCCTGGATTTTCCCCTCGGTACTCTCCTACCACGCATTCCGATCGTTATATTAGGTTCGGTTCGGCCTTTTGAAAGCAATGCCAGGGTTAAAATAAACTTAGATTCATGACGAACTATAACTATACCTGCGTTTTGCAAAGCATATATCCATCCGGAAGGTTTCTAGGTATGTATTATTATTATATTACTATTTACTGGTGAAATAATGATTGAAATCGAATGATTTCGCAGATAGGGTCACACAAACTCGTATAGGTACTTATACCTAGTCGGTCCCAAAGTTCTGTCACTGGCATATTATTTTTAAATTTAGAAGATGATTTTGAGAAAATTTTATTGCATTCCATTTTTGAATGTTTGACAATTATTTTAAAACAAAAAACAGTCATTCGTTGCAATTTCTCACGATGGAGTGGACATTGAAAGAAAACCGAATAGCTGTTTTAGCATTGCACCGCTGTGGGCACTCGCCAAGTACCATTTTCAAGTTGCTCAAAAATTTAAAAATAACGCTTAGGTTTGTGTACCGTACTATTGATAGGTACAATGAAGTCTCCAGTATTGAGGACAAGAAAAGAATTGGCCGGCCTCGCTCCGTACGAACACCAGCAGTGATCAAAGCGATCAAGGCGCGCATAGCAAGAAATCCTGTCCGAAAACAGAAATTGATGGCTTTGCAGATGGGTGTCAGTAGAAAAACCGTCAAAAAGGTTTTAAACGAAGATCTTAGTCTACGAGCATACAAAAAAAAGCGTGGGCACTTACTTAATGCCCGTCTAAAAACAATAAGGCTTAAAAGATCCCGGAAGTTGTTAAAGCGGTACGCGAAAAATCGACACCGTGATATCCTCTTTACAGACGAAAAGATTTTCGATATTGAAGAGAAGTACAATAAACAGAATGATAGAGTGTACGCTAGGAGCTCTGAAGAAGCAGGAAAAAGAGTTCCGCGGGTGCAACATGGGCATCATCCATCATCAGTGATGGTCTGGTTGGGTGTATCTTATTACGGGCCAACTGAGGTTCATTTTTGCGAAAAAGGTGTCAAAATCAGTGCGAAAGTATACCAAGAGACAGTTTTGGATAAGGTTGTCAAAGATCTGCCCAACACGCTATTTTCGGGACATAATTTTGTGTTCCAGCAGGATTCTGCGCCAGCACACAAAGCCAAGACCACTCAAGCCTGGTTTGACCGTCAAAAAATCGACTTTATAAGTCACGAAGATTGGCCTTCCTCTAGTCCGGACCTTAATCCTTTGGACTATAAAATTTGGCAGGTCTTAGAGGGGAAGGTCTGTGCTAAACCACATAAAAATTTCGAGAGCCTAAAGTCATCTTTAAGAAAAGCAGTCACTGAGATAGATATGAAAATGGTGCGTGCTGCGATAGACGACTGGCCGCACCGATTAAGGGCCTGTATTTAAAACAAAGGAGGTCATTTTGAATAATTTTGAGTAATTTTAATTCTTTATTAAATGTACTTTAAATCAGTATATAATTTATTAAAAACTGATTGCTACTTTTGTTTTTATCATTATTTTCATTTGTGACAGAACTTTGGGACCGACTACGTAGTCACGAACTTCATACATCTTTATAATTTTAGTACCGATACTATACGTATATGCTTTTATATCATATAATTGCGTATATGTATATGAAATTATGAAGCAATCAAGTAAAGTCTGGCACCACCTGCCTGCACATTGTATTCGTATTATTGATTCAGTGGTTGACGAAATTAGTAGCTATACTCACTCTTATTAAGGGTGCTATGGTTAAAACATCGATAGTTTCGACAACACGGATTCGACTCCGATTCCAGTGGTTTCAGAGGGGCTACTGCGAAACGAAAACGAACTTCGTTTGTGTATCTCTGTCTTTGTCGCTCGAACTAGCAAGTGCGACAGAGACGGAGATCTACAAACGAAGTTCGTTTTCGTTTCGCGGTAGGCCCTCAGCCTGAGGCATAAACAAATCCACTCATCTGTAAGGGTAGTATGACACTTGTCCAATGTGCATTGCGCCAAATGTGAGACGCACAATACAAATTGGACAAAGATCTTGAACAGGTGGAATACCACCCTAAGTGAAGTTTTTTTTAAATAAAAAACCGAATATGCTCCAAATATTCGAGTGATTTATTCCGTTGTTACTTGTTAAATATTCTAATACGTATGTCAAATATGTGCAATAAATTACCAAGCCGGTATTGGTAGCCGCAACACCTTTGAAACCGGTCGGCGTATTAATTATGTTTTTTTGTCTTCTCGGTATTTATCTTGAAGGTCAACTTAAATTTCAGACTAGGAATGAATTAGAAATGGCTACTAACTTAAGATGGCACGAGGCCTATATATTAGGGTAAGTCCGGGGTAGTTGGCCATAGTTTTTTTGGAACACAGTTAAAATAAAAGCTTACACATTACGAATACTTTTTATTTCTTATTAAACTTTGGTTAATTAACTTTAGATTATTAAACAAAAAAAGTATAATATCTATATCAAACACCTCGAAAAAAAACTGTTGAGAAAAAAACATGATTGGCCATCTCTCCCAAGGTGTCCGGGTGTGATGACCATACCTTTACAGGAAAGATGGCCGTAACTTAAATCTCTCAATTAGTATTTTTTTCGTTATATTTCTGATTCTTTAGCATATGTCCTCGAATTCGGTGCAATTCTTAAGTAGCCCAAACCACGCTGAAACCAGTCTTCGAAGAATATAACTCATAATAATTTTCCTCACAGCCGCGGTAGTTTCTTTCGTTTATACACCGAGTTAGCTCAGTTTTGGATATTTTTTCATTGTTAGTTTTGCTGGTTTGTTATATGCTCTCCTTTTTTATACTCTTCTCTGACACGCATTCAGCATCATATAGCATACCGACTTAAACTAGCCAGTGGCCATCTCTACTTGTCATGACATGACTTGCCAAAATCTGACCTTAGATCAATGAGACACTCATCATATACTTTGCAACCAATACAAAAAACAGCATTATTTGAAGAAAATAAAATCAAAACCAGGTAAAACATGAACCCTCCAAAAAATATTGACAATGTCCAAACAATCAAAGACGATTTTACTTACTTTGTGCTTTTTTATCGCCTAATTGTTAATTGCACCCGTGCTCCCACGCACGAAGCGAAGCGAAACAAACAAAAACTCGCGAAATCAAGTCACTGGTTCCATGGCCATGGCCATAAGGCCATCTGCCCCGGAATTACCCTAAGTAAATATAATTACAGTCAGCGTCATATATTTAGTAGCAGCCAGAGTAGCCAAATATTTCGTAACACACCCTTATTCTTACAGTAATAAAGACGTGTACCGATATTTGGCTACCTTGGCTGCTACTAACTATATGACGCTTAGTGTACAGGAGGGATATTCTTAACTTGAAGACACTGGAGTTAATTTGAAGCATTGCGACATACCGTGCTTCAAACATTTACTAAAATAAATCAATAAATATTAGGGGACAATCATACACGAATCAACCTAATCCCAAACTAAGCAAAGGTACTAGACGCCGATAAACTTAATTATATATACACAAATAAATGCCCTTACCAGGATTCGAACCCAGGACCTCCTGCTTCGTAGGCAGGGTCACTATACCAACTAGGCTAATGCGATCGTCATACGTCCTATATGGGATACAAGTCCCATTAACTGTATTTATTTTAATTACAGTATGTCCTTTACTAGGTACGACTTGATTTTGATTAAAATGTGTATGGACTAAAGTGTCTGCTACACGGTTGCCAACACTCCCGTCCGACCGAGCGACTTTGGTCGGCACCGACCGCTGTAGTATGAAATTTTGTCGCAAACTACTGTCTACACGGTCGGTGCGGACCAAGGTTGCTCGGTCGGAGGGGCGTGTTGACAACCGTGTAGCACATGCTTAATGTAGGAATCTCTTCTGCATGTAGGTATTTAATATTGACCTAAACCCTCCGGGTTCTTTATTAGTTTCGCCATGTCCGTCTGTCCGTCTACGCTGTCTGCGGCATAGCTTATTATAACCTATATATTATAACCATTCCTACTAGAAAAGTGTAATTCGGCATAGGTATATAAATCAAGGGTACCTCCCATATAGTTAAAGCAATGACGCGTAATTTCGGTGTCAGAGAGCTCCTAGTCCAAATTGGCTCAGTTTGGGTTGCACAGGGCGGTTCCAAGGTTCCAAGGCGGTTGCCTCTCGGACACTGAAACTACACGTCATTCGTCGCTCTGAATACTACATCTAGGTACCTCCCCTTCACCTAAAGCGGCACAGAAAAAAAACATTTCTTGATCCAAGACAATATTGTCTTCCAATACACAATATTGTTTCAAATGTAAAATAATATATTATTAAGATTGTTGTATTCATCTGAAAGAATATATTGTTAATAGAAGATTCAGAGTATGTTTTTGTTTAAGATGTGTTACCTCAAGCATGTAATTGTCTTAATGTAAATTAATTTACTTGATTCAAGAAATAACTTTGACAATTTAATTTTTTACATTGAATAAACCTGAAACTGTTAATTGAAGTATACATCTTGGTCCAAGAATATATTTTGTAAAACTCCGTAACAATATTTGGTTTGAGAAATGTTTTTTTTTCTGTGACGGCAGTAATTTTTTCAATCGTTGAACCAATAATGTGCGTTACCATTAGATAGCTTGTTCAAAAATATTATGGGTTTCTTAAAACCAATTTTCAACTCAGTGATTCTTTTGCGAGATATTGGGCTTTTTCTATCTGTAGTTACATCGAGTTTCTATTACTACACTCTAATAATGCTAGTACCTACAGCGAACACGATGTTTCGGAATTTTGTTGTAATCGTAATTCCACATTTTGCATGTTTACATCTCCTTATAATTGTTATTTATGTTGCTACATGTACGCTGCCAATTCAAATTGTTAATCTCTTCCGTGTTCACGTGGAGTACCTACTTAATTGTAATAACGACGGTGATTAATGTAATCAAAGATTACAGAAAACGCTACTCATTCTACATGATTCTACTTAATGATTTAACTCGGCGACTCGAAACAGGATTGTGATTGAATTCGAAATTACATGTGAATAATTACTGCAGCGCTGAGGGATTACGATTTGTTATGACTTATGAATTTAAGTTATTTTTCATTTCATCGTCTTTAACAATATAAAGTACTAGTTTTGCACATATTAACAGCATACAAGATTTTATAGTAGCTATAAAACATTCTCATTACGAATCACGTTCTCTTTTCATATATAAGTATAACACTGCGCTAAGAATTACTTCATTTCTGCTTAATGGCAACTACATTCGTTGTTCCGACACTATGCAAACGATGTAACATTCATTTCTTTACTTTTATTTGGAATAAATTAGTGTCCGAAATGTTTACGCTTCAGGGATTCTAATACTCCTGCACCTTAATTATAAAGAGAAACGGCCGTATTCATAGACGTTCTACAAGCCTATTTTAACTAGAATGGCGTTAAAATGAATTTGTCTTTTTTCTGTCACTTTTACTTTTGTGTTCGTAAGAAAGAAACAAAGCACATTTTATTTAGAAACACCTCCCCATGTCTGATAATATCTGGAACCACACATATCCGATTTCAAAAATTCTTTCATCTGAGTCTTTGAGTGAAAGTCTTTAATTACTAGTCTGACTTAACTAGCTTCTCTATTGACGACCGGATAGCCTAGTAGTGGGTAGTGTTCTTCTGTTCATGATTCGAACCCAGGACCTTCAGCTACGTAGACCAGTGGCCTACGAAGCTGAAGGTCCTGCAGGGGTTCGAATCCCGGTCAGGGCAAATATTTGTGTGATGAACATTAATATTTGTTTCTGAGTCTTGGATGTTTTCTATGTAAGGTCAACCGGGGCAAATGCGTCGATGGAGTAAATGCGCCTCTTGATGATATCTCCGAAACTGTACATTTTAGAACTATTACAATCGTCTAAATACTTTAAATTGAAAGTTTGGTAACCATACGTTGAAAACCGAGGGCTGTCATAGTTCTAAAATGTTGCATTTCGAAGCTATCTTCAAAAGACGCATTTACCCCATTAACGCATTAACCCGGGTAGACCTTATTAAAGTATTTATAGCTATTAAATATATCGCCGTCTCCTACCCATATCACAAGCTTACCATGGGGCTAGTTCGATTTGTGTAACAATGTCCGGTAATATTTATTTAATTATTAATAAGTATCTGTTTGTGTCATTTACGACGGGATGTAGGTACATCAATATGTTGACATTGTTGTTGATTTTTTCGTTGTGCCAAATGCTAATAAACTGCTAGGTATTCAGATTAGTTAGGAGTAATCATTCGTAATTTTTTATTTCTTCTTTCTATCGTCTATAACATGTTTGCCATCACTAGCCGATAATGTAATATGTTTTTATGTAAACATCAATGCCCCCACGGGACAGGCTATGCCTAGTGTGGGGGTCAGCTTAAAATGTAACTGTGATTTTATATTTTTATGGAAATAAACTATTTCTATTTGTATTTTCCAGGCAAATCCAAGACCCGGCGTCGCAGCGGCTGACATGGTACAAGCAGCCGCTGACTGTGCTGGTCATCAAGAAGGTGCACGATGCCACCATCCTCACGCCCTTCGTGCAGTTAGTGCACTGGCTCGTTCATGTAAGTTCACTCACAGTGCACACTGAGCACACTCACGTGAGCACACTTCTCCACGGCTAGGACATGATCGCGTGCGAACTGTCTTGCTTAGGCACAGTTCTCCACGGCTTATAAGTTAACAATTGTTGTGCAATGGGGCCGAGGTGACGTTTTTGTTATGACTGTCATATTGATCTCATTTCTTTGGGTCTTTTTAGTTTCTCGTTTTAAAATCTTAATCCAATCTCTTAAGGTCCTAAAACCTGAACGTAAATGCACTTACAACCTCAATTCATCGTAAGCTTGGAGACCTAATCGAGACCGATTAAAACGTTTAACTTTAAACGGCTTTTAAGGCAAACGAATCACCCTAAAGGAATGTTCAAAGGTATTCCTTAAAAGGGCTTCCGCGCGATGACGTTTAAATTGCCTGGAATGCAGCTGGGCTGGCACCTTTAGGGTTTGTTTTAACGAGTGGGACGGTGGCATGCCGTGCCGTCGCAGTTTTTGTCAACTTGCAATTTGACTGGCCACTGCACGCTACGATCATGCTATTTTAATGCGTGTGACATGCATATACAAAAAATATCTACGGACGAAGTTAAACCGTGGGGGCAATAGAGAGCCGACCCGAAATGTTACATAGATAGATCGTATATAGCCAGATTAAAGGCCAAATATTCAAAATGCGACACGGGTCGTTATTTTAGGGACATTTTTATGTAAATCCTACTAATATTATAAATGCGAAAGTTTAGATGTTTGGATCTTTGTTACTCAATCACGCTTAAACGGCTCAACCGATTTGAATTAAATTTTGTCCGAAGATAGTTTATAGCCTGGATTAAAATATAGGATAGTTTTTATACCGGGTCCACGCGGACGAAGTCGCGGGCGGAAGCTAGTAAATAAATATTAGAGGACAATCCAGCTATTAAGTCTTGTGCCACACGCATTGTGGGTATTTCATGACGATATTTTTAATAGATATAAATACTTAAATACATACTCATCACACAAATATTTGCCCTTACCGGGATTCGAACCAATCAGGACCTTCAGCTTCGTAGGCAACCGTATTCTGCATGTCTGTATTTAGTAATCAAAATGACAACATCAAAAAAAAGATACATTTTGGGGAGGTCCTTTCCTGCCAATGAACCTGCAAGGTGGGCGCTCTGCTCGGAGGTTCTTTCAGCCGAAAGTCCTCACATGCGAGCCGAGCCCCGCCCAACGGGTTCCTGGCACTGGCACAAAACAGATGGAATCTAACAAACCCAGTTTTTGAGATTTAACACCCTAGATAAGTTTTTTCTGCATTTAGGCGGTCTTCACATTGCCGCCGCATCCCGCTGCTGTGGCAAGTGAAGACCGACTCAGAGTGGGTTTTAAAATGCTTTTCTAAAATTCGCATTTTTAGAATGACTTCTCGCTTTTGAGCTGTGAATGTCCGAGAGGTGATTCAACTATGCCCTAGTTAGTAAGCACCCGCAAAGTCGCGACCCCGCCGGCGAGCCACTCCAACTATGCTATTCACGACCACTCACCACTTCGTATAGTATCGCCAGTGTCAACGTGCCAAAGCAGGCATACATTTTTAGTTATGGTAAATCATCGATTTTTTTCACATCCCCAGTAGTAGCCATTTAGCTGGCAGGGGAGGGACACATGACACGAACAAAAATTAGGGCTTTAAACCCCAATATTTCGCAAACGAATTACTGATTTGAAAAATGGTTTTAGGAAACCCATAATATTTTTGAACGAGCTATCCAACAATACCACACCATGGGTTTAACGAGAAAAAAAAATACATCCACGCTTTAGGTGTAGGGGAGGTACCCTAAAAAAATTTTTTTAATCAAGATTTTATTGTACTGTTTTGTCGGCGTCATTGATTTATATACCCATGCCAAATCACAGTTTTCTAGTAGGTTACTGAGAGTCAAAGACGGACAGACAGACAGACGGACATAGCGAAACTATAAGGGTTCCTTGTTGACTACGGAACCCTAAAAAGGACAAGTAGCAAATTCTATTGGTCCACCTGAGAGTCGAGTTGCCGAGCTGTGTGAATATCGAATTGAATACGAATATTAGATACTATTCAAAGCATCGTGTATTGCAAATGGATTGTAAGACGACTCAAATTTATTCATACTAATCCATACTTACTAATATTATAAATGCGAAAGTGTGTCTGCCTGTCTGTCTGTCTGTCTGTTACCTCTTCATGCTTAAACCGCTGAATCGATTGAGATGAAATTTGGTATGGAGATAGTTTGAATCCCGGGGAAGGACATAGGATAGTTTTTATCCCGGAAATCATCCCCTGAGGGGTTGAAATGGGGGATGAAAGTTTGTATCGAGCTACGATACAAACGAGTTCCACGCGGACGGAGTCGCGGGCAGAAGCTAGTAATATATGTATGTGCGAAAGACAGATGTCTGTCTATCTGTTTGTGTCTTCACGCTTAAACCGCTGAACCGATTTAGATGAAATTTGGTAGAGAGGTAGTTTGAGTCCCGGGAAAGGCATTGAATATTTTTTAAATTTGTATGGAGCTACGATATAAACAAGTTCCACGCGGACGGAGTCGCGGGCAGAAGCTAGTTGCATACATATATTTTACCGCAGAACGTCAAATACATGTCACGTGTCAATTCTGTTCCTATAGGAGTCTGAGTGGAGGATAATAGTTGCGTATTTCCATTAATATACCTAAATTTCTGAATGTCAACCCTCAATAAGTATATTCATCTAATATATACCACACATCAACGTTATGTAGGTATTCGAGCATGAATGTTAAAATTGGGATTGTAAGTAGTTACTATTCAATTCATGCATTGTCTTTATCATGTAAAATAACGGGTAATTAGTTGCCCATTGCATTGCATTTAAACTGTAGGTCACAAACTCGGTGCGGTTACCAAAGTAGATTGTCGAGCATGAACAAATAAGTTTTTATCAAAAAAAAAACATTTTTGGGACAATTACCAACTGCACTTTTCTGTATACCGTCATCAACTACTCGTTGAGACTATAAATTTAAATTAAAGGAAAAATGTAATGCTCCGAGCCGGATTTTATTTAGTTGCCGAGACAGATTGTTCCGATAGCTCAGTTGGTTAGTAGCGACGGGCCACGAATGCCTGTGGTCGCCGGCTCGAATCCGGCTCGGAGCATTACATTTTTAAATTGTTACCTTTAATTTAAATGTATAATTTCGTTAGCAGCGTTACTGCTTAATAAAAAATTACTCGTTGAGACGATTCTCACGATGCTATCATAATATTGAATTATCATCCAAACTATACTTAAACCCATAACTTCGGCTCAATCGGTTGAAGATATCTGCTTCAAAATTGAGATGCAAGATTCCACCCGAACAAACATAGTTACAGAGCAAATAAAAGCTTGTAAAAAAGTTTGGCAGTCCAGTCAACGAAAATGTATGGTACCTAGCAGCGCCTGTCTATTAGCCTCCTGAGACTAGACGAAAAAAAATGCAATGGAATTTTTACCATTATGAAACAAATGAAATTGAAAACTTCCACACTCTTGGATTTGTCAATTTCATTTGTTTCATAATCGAAGCTAACAAAACATTTGCAACTCTGTTATTTTAACCCATTCATGGCCAATGACTCGATCAGCCATGCTACGTGTGATTTTCGCTACAGAGCGTAGCGTTGCATGGCCTCGAATGCGTTAAAATACGCCTTATGTATTTGGTTCTTTAAAATAACTCCACGAAAACATTCTTCGAGTCCGAACTTCGTATGTCAATAGTTATTCATTTGTTTAAGATACTATACTTCCATACTTGTTATCAACCCCCGACGCAAAAAGAGGGGTGTTATAAGTTTGACATGTCTGTGTGTCTGTCTGTTGTATCGTAGCTCCTAAACGACTAGACTGATTTTAATGCGTTTTTTCTTGTCCGAAATCTGACGTGATCGAGATGATTCTTAGCTACGTTTCAACAAAATCGGTTTACCCGGTTTTAGGATATTGAACTTTGAAATGAAAATTTCGGGAGTTCCCGACCGACCCCAGATAAAACATAATACCTATCTGTCAGATAAATGTTAGCTGTCCTTTTCTTTTATATGTCTGGGGAAAAGGATTGTGATAATTTTGTCTGACAGATTTATCTGGTGATTAAAAAACCGGCCCTAAGTTGTGAATTATTATATCGCTCTCTAAGCGGCCTCTAGATCTGGCTAGATCAGTGCACTAACTGCGCTCACACTCACCGATTAGAGAGATATCATATGGTTAATGTCCCCTCCAGTTAGTGCACTGCATTTAGCTAAGTCTGGCTATATGCAACACTGCTGAGCAAAGGCGTTTCCCCTCTTTTTCCGTGCTTCACGGTCTTGGGCAATATACTCATACTCATACTCATAATATTTATTGCATATCAAATTGTATCTTAACCTATACTTAGCATAGAATTGTGTACAACATGACACCCTGGAGGGCACGGCAGACAGTTTATTCAAGAGGAGATCGAGTTTTTTGTACAACATGATATAAGTATTTTTTATTGTCTAATAGGTACTTTAGGTATTAGTTGCAATTATTGGTCGTGAAAAAATTTGTTTAATGTATAATAGGGTTTTTTAATGAGGTGATCTTTTAGTTTTTTTTTATCTGACCAGTCTTTTAAAAAGGAGTCCAACAAAACATTAAAACTGCGCTTTCGAGGATATGTTGTCTTCAGTGCTTTCTTTGGAAAGCTTTTTTGGTAAAAATATGAGCGAGATATTCAATAATTGCTTTGAGGCATATAGCCTCCTTGCACGTAGATGGCCGTTGGAGCGGAAAGGTTCTCGAGTGGCAAACACGTACCGGAAGGCGCAGCGTGGGTAGAAACCCACAAAGTGGACCGATTACCTGGTAAAGTTCGCTAGATGCGGGTGGCGCAGACCGGCCATTGTGGGAGGCCTCTTTGGGGGAGGCCTATGTCCAGCATTGGACGTCTTTCGGGTGATATGATGATGATGATATCGCCTAACGACAGGGCTTCCAATCGTTCGTTTACGCAGTATGCATGAGGTCCACTGAATTTAAATTGTATTAAGGCTCGTACATTATACATTATTCACATCGGCGCCATACAATATTAATGAATGGAGGTTTCTGGAATACTGTTATTGTTTATTGTACGACGATGCAAATGCGAGGTATTTTTCATAGTTCATAGTCACGCGAAAGAAGACTGATTCGAACTGAAACTTACATTACCCCAAGGTCTCAGGAACTAAAGCTCAGACGCTGCTATTCTGCCATTCCCGTGGTTAAATCTAGTAAGGTGACACTTATTGGATTTAATAGAACACACAAGATCTAATAATGAAGGACTCTTTCACCCTTCGCACATGAAGCGAGTTCCATAGATTTCCTAGCAAGAACTGACGTCTTGTGAGTCCAGAAATAAGTACCTACTTTGATATTAGCTTGAGTAAATCAGGCAAACTAAGACAAGCGATAATAAATTGAGACGACGTATTTACTCGTATAAACTGAACCCTTAACTGTCCCCAACTCGATCGACTATCCATACAAACGTAGAACCAAATTCTAATTTCAAAACGGCGTACTAGAATAACATGGAACATTTTATACACAATGGATACTTTCCTTTCGATTCGACCCTTAATGCCGCCTCATCATTTGAAAGCCAATTTTAAGTGGCTATGAAATTATTCACCCGCGCTCAGAATGACAAACAAATAATTCTTCATTCATATAAATGGTACCTAGTTATAACTTTTGAAACATAGATTTAATTTGCATTGTTCCGACAGCTGTCAGTGGCCGTTGGGACGTGTCAGATATGTTTGCCTGCATGTATTCTATCTACAAGGTTTTCATTGCAATGCATATTCTGGTAACCGGCGTCGACGCACTCCGTGTTGACTCTCTCTGGACCCATGCTGAGTGGCCTAGATACAATCCTATGAAATGTATACCTATTCTTGTTGTTAAAAATTAACTTAATTCTATTATATCTTCCAGGACAAAAGCATGGTGGTGTACGTGGAAGCAGCAGTGCTGGACGACGTGCTGCTAGCGGAATACGGTGACTTCACGGCGGTGCGCGAGAAGCTGATGACGTTTCGCGCCGGCCAGGACGACCTCACCGATAAGATCGACTTCATCGTCTGTCTCGGCGGCGATGGGACGCTGTTGCATGCCAGCTCGCTCTTTCAGGTTAGTTCCTTCTATTCCCCCACATGGTGGATGTGTGAACTGGTTTACCAGTTCACCAATCCACCATGTGGGGACCTTTAGTTCGCCGTAGTCCGTTGGATGCGGGTGGCGCAGGACCAGGTTATTATGGCGTCTTTCGGCTGATGTAATGAATATTAGGGAGCCAATCTTACTAAAATCGACCTAGTCCCATAGTAAGCTCAGTAAGGCTTGTGTTATGGGTACTAAACGATGATATATATTATGGATATAAATACTTAAATACATAGAAAACATTCATCATATTCATATTTGCCCTTACCGGGATTCTAACCCCAGACCTTCAGCTTGCTTCACATACCGCTGACCCCAAAAAGTAAGTGATAGTTGGGTGCTACGCACTGGCATGTTTTCATCCGGTCAACTGCTGCATTCTACAAAAATCTGGTGTAAATAAACCTACATTTTTGTTATTATTCGCCGTTAAGTAAACTAGATAGAAACACGCATTCCCACTCCAATACACTAGTGCTTATAAATTATGTCTTCTTTTATTGACAGTTGACTATAGCTGTTGTTTGTTGGCTTGGTTTTTGTATGTTTATCTGTTGGTGCCCCAAGGAAAAAATATATCCTTGCATATTGATTGGGGTTGATTGGGTGACGGGTTTTTCAGTTACATACTAGCTCGTATCGTCATATTGTGCTTTGGGGACAGTGGACAGCAATGGACAGGACTTCAGTGGACAGCCATTAAGGCACTGTTGTTAATATTAATGTGTTTGCAGCAATCGGTGCCACCTGTGATGGCGTTCCACCTGGGCTCGCTCGGCTTCCTCACACCTTTCGAGTTCAACAACTTCCAAGACCAAGTCATGAATGTTCTAGAAGGTAAGATTTTGAAAAAAAATACTTCACGGTTGGCCGGTTTTCCCCAGTGCATGTCCGTATCATAAGGTAGTTGACACATACTCATGGTGCGCGAAAGAGCGGCTTTTTCCAAAACGACTTTTCGTACAGTACCGAAGCGATATAGCCTTAAAGAATTGTTGTATGGTCTTCTAAAATCAAATATAGCTTCGATCTGGAGCCATGTTTGGGATCCAACCTTCAATTATTTAATAATACTCGTAAGATTAAAATAAATATTAGGGGACAATCTTAAAAAAATCGACCTAGTTCCAAACTAAGCAAAGCTTGTACTATGGGTACTATAGACGACGATAAACATACTGATATAGATAAATTACATACTTAAATACATAGAAAACCTCCATGACTCAGGAACGTTCGTGCTCATCACACTAGTAAATGCCCTTACCGGGGTTCGAAACCAGGACCTCTTGCTTCGTAGGCAGGGTTACTACCAACTAGGCTAAAGCGGTCTTCAATCGCCGCGTCGATCGCGTCGTTTATTACCTTACGAGTCTCTGTTTGGCCCCCTTTTTGGAGGCACTTAGTCCGCTTTTGTGCTTATTGGATTTGTACAATTGAGTTTAAGTAAATAAAATATTCCTTCCAGGTCACGCAGCGTTAACTCTCCGATCAAGACTACAATGCGTGGTCCTCCGCAAGAGTAAGAAGGACAACGAGGCCCGCAAGTGCATCCTCGTGCTGAACGAGGTGGTGGTGGACCGCGGGCCGTCGCCGTACCTCTCCAACATAGACTTGTTCCTGGACAACAAGCACATCACCTCGGTGCAGGGCGACGGTGAGTTCCCGCGAGCTGAGAGCGTCCGCACATTACAGCCACTACTGGCCGCCACAACGCGGCCGGTAATGGCAAGCGCGGGCCACTGTCGCAGCTTGTGATGATATCGACCATTCCCAGAAGTGTCTGTCGAATTGTCGGCATCGACAAGCGCCGCCCTAACAAAAATCAAAGATCGGGTCAGGTGCATGGGATCGAGTGACCTGCAAAAGCAAATTTAGTTTTTAATGTATGGTCGCAAGATGCCCGATGAAGCTGTCCGCAAGAATTATAAGTGTAGAGGAGGGCTTAAGGGAACTGCCGTTTGGCGTCTTGGTGTTTGAGACGGGTGCTTTAAGTTACTCTACAGCCCAGTGTGTGAGGTCTGGAATGTCAAACCTGCCTCATGTGAAGCCAATCCCGTCATTCTGGTATCAACTAGTAGAGAATGGCAGTTGTAACTGGCATATACATTCAAATTTACTCTTTGACTAATGTTTGCAACTCCCTAAAGAAAGTCACCGATCATTTCCAGGTCTTATAGTGTCGACGCCAACGGGCAGTACGGCGTATGCCGTGGCGGCTGGAGCCAGTATGATCCACCCGTCCGTGCCTGCCATCATGGTGACCCCCATCTGCCCGCACTCGCTCTCCTTCCGGCCCATAGTGGTGCCCGCGGGGGTCGAGCTCAAGGTACCAACTCCCCACCACAGCTTAGTATCATTCCAGTTCCATCCTGATGTAAACTTTAGTTGGCACTCCTTCATATTGGATGGAAAAAACTTCCACTGTTGGATATAGGCCTCCTAGCCAAGTAGGTCATCCTTATTAATTGTAGGAGCTTGAAAGTGGATCCCACTTAAGAGCTGTGATATCTTGAGGCTGTTCTTATATAAGTTTGATACAATCTTCTGATTTATCCTTCTCCAGTGTTTTGCTATATCTACTAAACACTGTCTTTTGATGACAAAAGACAGTGTTTAGTACATATAGCAAAACACTGGAGAAGAAGGATAAATCAGAAGATTAAATCAGAGTAATGCATGAGCATTACTGAATTAAAGAACAAATTAAAACTTCCATTTGTTGCTGATACTTTCCTCAAGAACTGAATTGACAATTCATACCAACTACACCAGCTGTGCTGCCGCCGCATCGCAACGGATGCGCGAGCATCCGGCGGTAGCCGACCGCCTCTTAACCTTTTGACAGCCACAGTCGGCTGTGGCCTACAACTAAAAGTCGTGCCATTGACGCCACGACGGCCACGGACGAAGATAACTTTAGCATACATTTTAAACAATTTTATACGAGAGACTCATTTTAATTTTCCGAAACCTGTAACTGTTTTGGACACGTAGGTACACATTTGCTCGAGGTTATTGGCGTCATGGATATCGTACTTTGCAATCATTATCTTTTCAGAGCTCGTAACTTCTTATTTATCACTGGCGTCATGTAGGCAGCGTTTTGTTTTGCACCCTGGTTGTCAAAAGGTTAAAATAGTGCAGTAGGCAATAAGCGAACGGAGCCCGTCAGATGCGACAAGGGCCGTCCCCGTACGCGAGAAGCCGACCGGATCACAATTCCATTCAAATATGGAATGTAACGCCTGTATTGATGCTTAGAATTCCTTTGGCATCTCGCAAAATGCCCTCCCAGTCTGTCCCGGTAGGTGAGAATCGTACATAGAATCCACATCGTAGATCCAGAGATCCGACCGCGTACCTAATCCAAATAAAAGCAAACAAGAAGAACTGAAGCAGGCCCTAGACAGAGACTAGACCTTCCTTCGGATGAATATACCCCATATAACACTACATACCTGATTCAATGAAATAGTGTTTTTTTTTTCAGTTTCGAAAACCTTTGTGTACTGTTTTTTTTTAATATCACTGAGGTCACCCGACATGTCGGATGTGTGGACTTTTTAGTATGTAGATAAAGTTTAAAATTATTTGACACTGAAAGTGCTCGCCGCGCCGCTGCCGGCCGCTGCCATTCCGGTCTGAAGCGGCCCTTCACAACGCACTCCATCGAATTAAAACATGTATCTAGACATGTATGAGGAACTAGCTAACTAACAACTATGTACCCTGAAATGACGTGACGGCATGTTATAGATCGCGCTATCACCCGACGCGCGGAACGCGATGTGGGTGTCCTTCGACGGCCGCAACCGACAAGCGCTGCAGCACGGCGATAGGTACCACGAAACGTCGCACGCCACGCATAACGCTTCGCTGCACACACTTGTTATACTGTATATAATTGTGTTGTGTCACTGCCGATGTTCTTAGTATTGTAGATAATATGTTGTCGTATTATTGTAGAGATAGAGACTGTGATAATATATTCGCCAACCAAATTGATAGCTGAGGTGTTGATGTCATCTCTTTCGCGCTTGCATGGTCTTGCGAAGTGTTTCTCACCTTCAGGTGGCAGTTCGGTTGTAGCGTTATTATAAAAACTGCCAATGTCATCCAGTTCACTAAATATGCTTGTATCTGGGTCATAGCTGCATATATTTGGCTTGGTGTTAAGACTCCATTGTGTAACGCTGTTTTGACGACCGGTTTAGCCTTAAGGGGCTGTCCATATATTACGTCATTTCAAAATAGGGGGGGTCTGGCCATTAGATGACGATAGTCATTGTATTAGGCGGGGAGGGTCCATTACCAGGAATAACAGGAACCCCCTGTCAAAAATCTACAAAAACGATGACGTAATTTATGGGCAAGCCCCTAGTGGCTCTGCCTGTGCAGCTCACGGTCCGGGGTTGTTGTTCCCGTATTGGCAAGTTGTTTTTTTTTATAAGTATTGACATTGGTAGTCTTTAATTTACTAGTCAATGATATAGCGATCCTGAAGATCCTCGTGCATGATGTACGGCAGCTATGTGTTAGAATGAGAGGTCTACATAACACATCTATTGCTCTCCCGTTCTTGGTGACCTGGAAGGTATTTCAAGATGGACCGGATAAAGTAGAATGTTGTTTGGTAGAATCAGAATATAGAGAAGTATCAGCGTAGTGATATGTAAAGTATATCATATTATAATTGAGTAGATTTATATGTAATTAATATATGGAACTGGAAATGGAATAGATTGAACCACCACTATTTTATAAATCTTCACGAGGTACCAATAAACCAAAAAAATATCAATAGAAATATAAATGTAAATTTTACATACTAATAATGATGATCTGATTATAGAGAATTCAGTACCGATTCAGGAAGCTTCGTAGCCGCCGGTTATACAGTGATGATTAGAAATTGGACTCGACAAATATGAGACGCGTTCGCAACGTTCAAAACGTATTTTCTTCCTTGTCGACGCCCGGATAAATCCTTTATCCTTTAACATTTTGTAATGGAAATGCCCCGATACAACCCCCACTGAGAAATAAATAAAACGAAGCGGGGTTTTGTTTCAGATAGCGCCTAGTGCGGAGGCCCGCAACGCGGCGAGCGTCTCGTTCGATGGACGCTCCCAACTCATGCTCAGGCCTGGCGATAGGTACTATATCAGTATCAGATATCGGTCATTATTCACACTACTCAAGCCAGGGCCTTTATACATACCAGTCACACCTTAGAAAATAATGCTCCTATTCATTAACGGTGAACAAACCTCTTTTAGTTTACCCGTAACTTGGCAGAATTAAAAAAGTCGTTGGTTCATCCTACTAATATTATAAATGCGAAAGTTTAGATGTTTTGATGTTTGTTACGCTTAAACGGCTGAACCGATTTGAATGAAATTTTGCACGAAGATAGTTTATAGCCTGGATTAAAATATAGGATAGTTTTTATCCCGGGTCCACGCGGACGAAGTCGCGGGCGGAAGCTAGTGTTGAATAAGTCCAAAAAAACGTGTGCGTTTTGTGAGAAAAGGGAAACACATTTTAATCAACAGAGGTTTGTTCCGTTTTATGAATAAGGGGAAACTCTTAGAAAGTCGAGGTACACCCTTTCTAACAGCCGTGGAATGTCGTGTAGTGAAGCGTTCCTTGCGGTTTGGTGATCGAAAAGCTCGCTACTGCGGTGGTAATGGGTGCCGTAGAAGCTGCTTTCCGCTTCTATGGCAACACTTTGTCGCAGCAGTGTGAATGGCGTAACAATAAGACTCCTCCAAATCTTGAATTTACAAAAACTCAACTGTCAAAGGCTCATCTATATTCGATATAGAAAAGCTTCGAAGTTCATCATTATAAACGTTTAAAATCTCGTAGCCATATCGTTACGCCTCCGTATTTCTAAGAAGCAGTTATTGGTCGATGATAAGCGATGACATCTCATCTTAGGGTGATAGCCATTTTTAACCCCCGGCGCAAAGAGAACGGGGTGTTATAAGTTTAACGTGTCTGTGTATCTAAGTATCTGTGTATCCGTCTATCAGGGGTTTTTCAACTTTTCTAAGTTGTAGTTACCTATTATAAACAGACTGCCATCTCAAAACTCCATCCTCACATCTGCCATGAAAGTGGTATATGCTTAGAGATGTCAGAAACCGCTTATGTGAAAAATATTTAAAATTAGGAGCCTGCCCTCTCCCCTCCGTTTCCAGACCTCCCGATCCCGAGGCCAATCCTTTCAAAAGGAGTCTAAGTGGTCCCGCCATCGCCGGCGAGGTCTGCCGCGTCTGGCCGCCATTTAGTGCCGATCTTGGCAACAGCTCACTCGGCATGCGGCAGCCATGACCAGCCCAGTCCCACTTCACAACTTAGCCGCTTTCCGAGCAACGTCGATTATTTGCGTCTTGGAGCGCAGCGTGGTGTTCCGGATACGGTCCATTAAAGTTACATACACCTAATATGCTGCGCTCCATGGCGTTTGGACTTCTGAGATAACGTCAAAGACCAAGGGAGAGAATCGGTAGTAGGCACATGTCCATGAGTCCCCGCTAAAATGAAATAGGGAGATCACCCTTCATGAGATGTTTTATGGACCAATAGCTCCTCCAGGCATTTTCAGTCCGTCTTTAGACTTCCTTCTCCAGTCGCGTCTGGAAGGAAACTAGTTGGCCCAAATAAAGGTACTCATGGACATATGCTATAGATTCTCCGTCAATCTCAATCCTACGTGCGATGCTATTGGTCATAAGCTTGGTCTTCGACATGTTTATCGCTAGTCCAACCTCGAGGCTTGCGTTACTTTGATCTTGAAGCATTAGTCGTAGCTCGGAAGGTGTTGAAGGGAACAGGACAATGTCGTCGGCAAATGTTTATTGCGGCTGTACTGTTTTTGTAAATGGTGATGATGAGCTGAATGTAATCGGAGTATATATATCTTGATTATAGATATCAAAATAGAGTTGTGAGAAAGGCTGTCATGTGAAAATACGTATCATAAAACACCATACTTCTGCGACACCTATTCATCCGCTATTGGGTGGAACGTGATATTGATATATACATATATATATATATTGACGCATTTCACAATCTGAATACAGATACCTGATTAAGATCTGTAGCTGTTACCGATACCTATCATATCTTGTTGGTACCTATAGCTGGCGTATTATTATATATTTACTTTTTCTTACCTATCCGACGGTTCAGGTTCCATCCAAATGGACATAGTTTTTATGGTGGTGGTTCATGTTTTATTAGGGACAGTCGTGGTAGAAGAGTTTGGGTTAAAGTTATATAAGCGTGTATCTTATTTCGTGTGAGTAGTTTAGTTGCATGTGGCTTTTCGCTTGGCGTCGCATTAACGCTTTACCTAACTACTTTACTAAATTATATTTCAACTGAAAGTCACCGCAGACCTGTGCCTAAAGAGTAATTAAGAGACGCAGAAACCGGAAAGCTTCTTTATAGAAAGCGATACGAAATATTCTCCCATCGGACTTTGGCGATGAAAAAATCACGTTTGTGCAGAAACGCTAGAAGAAGACATGAATAAATAAAACAGCAAAATGGCATCATTTTGCAGCAGCACAGCGAAACGAAACTGCTCGTAAAACTACATTAAAACTTCCACCGTATTCTAAATTCTCTGCGGGCGATTTTCAGTTGAAAAACAAAACACATAATAACATTCAACCAACTTTTCCAGCCTGTACGTGACGACATCAGTGTACCCAGTGCCGTCGATATGCGCACAGGACCAAATCTCCGACTGGTTCGACTCGCTCGGCGAGTGCCTCCACTGGAACGTTCGAAAGAAACAAAAGCAAATGGACGAGCTCAGCGACATGACGTATTCGTCGAGCGACAATCTGGAGGAACTGGAAAATAACGACCGACCAGCGGACACGTGACCTTATAGTATTACGATGGAATGCTCGTTGTTCTTAACACATTCCTTTAAAATCGCCGCCGGTAGCCCATTTGGAATAATACCTACGTCATCTCGAGCGAGCCCGATTGTAGCCCCATAGTTGATTTGAATCTGATGACGTAGTGTTTTGTTTTTCATTGTGAATGTACCTATTGTACCTACGCCGGGCCGGGCGAGTTTTCTTCTTCATACGAAATCACGCGAATTGTTGGGCTGTACATTATTGGGCCGTGCATTATTGGCTCACCGAAATCACATCGGCGCGTCATTTTGAAATGTGTGCGACGAGAGCGTTTTGTTTTTCACAATCACCAGCGTCACGGCCCTGTCCCCAGAGGGCCTACCTCGAAAGTAAAACGAACTTCGTTCGTGCATCTCCATCTCTGTCGCACTTGCTAGTTCGAGCGACAGAGAGGGAGATACACGAACGAAGTTCGTTTTTGTTTCGCGGTAGCCCCTCAGCACGAGTTATCGATATTCACCTCCCATTCTAACAGGCTTTGTCGAGTCTAATTACGTAACTGGGCCAATCAACTATTTTTGTTGCTCGTTGCCATAGTTTCGTCTCCTGGGTCACTTTATAAAACTATGACTTTACGGGGTGTATATCCACTAAACACGTGCTTTTGTTACATTCGTCAACCCATTCCATGGTGGGCCATCTCCTTAGCAATCCAGGAGGCCAATTAATAGTCTTCTTTCTTAGAAACTCTGTAACTGTTGTCTCTTGGCTTATCAGGAAAGAATAACTACAATAATAAGTTGATTGACCCAATAATACATACTAGTGTAAAGACGGCCTACATTAGAAAAAGACATCGCTGGGTGATTTTGTTTAATACGTGCAATAAAAAAAAAACCATCGCCACGATCTGCGACTTGTGTGTTGATGCATTTTACTGGCTTTGTGTTAGTATTTTGAAAGTATGTTATTGTTTGAAATTAAATTTCTCCAGCATTCCTTCGGACAATAAACATGTATTTTTGTTATGTCTCTGGGTGTGTTCTTGTTATGTTTTATTATGAAACGGTCGGTTAAGGTTCGGATTTAAGGAATGCAGTTTGTTCCGATTACTTAGTGAGTACTTAATGTAGATACACCATCGTAAACGTGCCTTTGCCGCTTGTTAATCCCAACACGGCTATTTATAGAAACTGCCCGCAATACCATCGGAAATTCACTATTGACTATTAGTAAACCTCACCCTCAAGGTTCTCGAGTGGCCGTGGGCAGGCCCCCCGCAAGGTGGACTGATGACCTGGTAAAGGTCGCGGGAGTCCGCTGGATGCAGGTGGGACAGGACCGGTCATTGTGGCACTCTTTGGGGGAGGCCTATGTCCAGCAGTGGACGTCTTTCGGCTAATATGATGATGATGAAACCTCACCCATCTAACCCTTGATATTTTTTGTGGTGTTGTGTTTGTGTTCCTGGTGGTAAGAAGAGAGAGGTCGCCAGAGCTCCCAAGGATATCTTGTGTTGAGAGTGAGTGACACGCTTTCGTCTCTAGCTATCAACGCAACGAATCCTCAAATCAATAAAGGGGCGGCAACGCGGTTGTGATACTTCTAGAATCGCAAGCGTCCAGACGGTACGGGGGATTAACATTAGGCAGATCGAATCATTCTTAGCCACCGTCGTATTAAAAAAATTGCTAGTACAGTCGAGGTCAAAAATATGTTTACACTTTTGCACCTTATTACAAGGCAATAAGGTGCAAAAGTGTAAACATATCTCTGTCCTCGACTTTACATGAAATGTGACTTTACACAGAATAACTGATAGTACTAAGGAACAGAACCACGGCCTTAGTGATGAGCTGTCTTTACACCATAAACAAGCCCACTTACCGATGGTCAATGTCATTTATATTAGTTGTAACCAACTACGGCGAGGTGCTATTAAGAGTGCCAAAAATGTAACGGGTACAGTCAAGTGTAAAAATGTGGGTGCATACAACTTACTCATAAATATGTCCCATAACTCTTATGTCAGCGGATTAAGGTTTTGGTACTTATTTATGAGAGGATGTTGTCGATACGTATTTTTGCACTCGACTGCACATAGGTAAACGTATTAGTGTTCAGGAGAGCACAAAGTTTATTATAGATTTTACTGTGTAAATACAAAGTGCTTTTGGAATGATGTATGATGGTTATGAAAAATATGAATGCACGCAAAATGAGCGAGAGATGAAAATGTTGATTTTTCCCGAAAGGTACGATCTTTGTACACTTGCGAACTCTTCTACGTAATAAGCAATGGGGTAAAGATATCTACAGATTTCTCTCGGTCATTCTGCGTTTCGACTGCAATACCGAAAGTCTAAAGTTCATTATACACCAGCAATTTGTCACAACAACCTAGAGACGCAGCTAGAGGGTGGCAAGAGACAGCAAACGTTCAATTCATTCACTTGTGTGAAGGCGTTTGTTGTGACTAATTGATAGGTATATAGATGACTGATTAACTCGTACAAGACTGTCGAATTCGCAATTTTTCTCAATCGCTTCGCAGCTTTATTGGAACCAGCTATCCATATTGGCCTCCTTCATCCTCGTGAGTCCTCGGGTGCTGAATTTAGTACAAATTGGCCTTTTGAAGTTTTAGTGAATATCCTATTTAAAATAAAAACAATCATCCTCGGGGACTTTCGAGGCCATAACTATACCAAGACCCCATATAGGTAATTATGATTATGAAGTTAATGTTAAAGCAATAAAACACAAATTATGAATCATATAAGAAGGTACTGCCGTGAAGTTACCAATAATCGTGCCAACAAAACAAAACTAAAAGTTAAGATCCATGTCTATCTCATAGAAGTTACTTTAAAAACAGACTCCATACTATCAAACGATGTAAAGTCGTGGATGGAATCAGTCTACGTAAAATCGGGAATGAGCCAAGGGGTCAATAGAAAAGAAAAGACTGCATTTTGGCCCAGAGCAATCGCGCCCATTCGCTTTTTTCCGTAATTATGTTTGTAGATTGTCATTTAGGTGTTTTTATTCATATTCATATTCAATGAAAATTTTTAACTTTTGTGTGGTAGATGTCTCTTGATATTTTTTTACACGCTGCTTGATCGAAAGTTCTTTATACATTACGATTATTCTTATAATTGGGTCCAATATGGGATGCAACAATGTCTTTGATGTGCTTCGGCATCGTGGTAAATTGTTAATGGAATGCCATTATGACATTTTATAGATGTTTGTCCGTTATTTAAGAATTTCGTTTTCACAAGTTTATAAAATGTGTATTGTTTTATTGTAAATTATACAAAATTTGACATTACTCATGTATTTTTTCTTGCATATGCTTGGGGTCCTTTTGGTGTGTATTAACTGTCGGTAAAATGGAACTCTGTCCTAACCGCTAATCAATCCCCATTTCACCCTCTCGCCCCTCGCCAGAGAAAGATTTCCCGGACCAATATAACTATCCTATGTCTATCTTGAGAACAGCTATTCAATATATTTAGTTGATTCAATGATAAGACAAACAGATATAACTCAAGGCTCAAGCCTCCCCCATAGGTGACGACTTCCGTAGCCTAGTTGGTAGTGACCCTGCCTACGAAACACGAGGTCCCAGGTTCGAATCCCGGTAAGGGCATTTATTTGTGTGATGAGCACGAATATTTTTTCCTGAGTCATGGATGTGTTCTCTTATTTAAGTATTTATTTCTATATATAAGTATGTTTATCGTCGTCTAGTATCCGTAGTACAAGCTTTGCTTAGTTTGGGACTAGGTCGATTTGTGTAAGATTGTCCCCAAATATTCATTTATTTTATTTAAGGATCAGAGTCCTCTCCGGGATAAATCACACATTAAGCTCAAATCCAACCCAAAAAGCCGCTGCTAGTATGATAGAGCTAGAGTAAGATAAGCCGGAAGAAGAGAATTATGTATGTTCTCAGCTACTTTAGGTTGGCTGATTTGTTAAGCATATTTTACCGGTTTTTCCGAGTGCGAAGCAATCCCTATACGTCAAAATATTGACAGTCGAAATCTCAAACGTCAAACCGTACCATACTTAACGCAAGCCACAGAGGACTTTTCTTGACGCAAGCTGTTGAGCCACTTCAATAACAACCAAAATCATAAATTATATTAAAAATACCTCGAAATGTCTAGGATTTTCAACTTAGTTAATTTCATATCAAAACGAAGCATCAGTTGCACAGCGCCACTTGAAGGTAAAAGGAATTTTCGTAAATTTCCGATCCCGAACAAAAGAGGGTCTCGTCTGCACAGGGAACAGCAGAAAGGGCCTAACCCTGAACTAGAAATTGACAAACGTGGTGTTAGAGATGTTGGGTACTATTTAGACGGGCGTTTCGTCACCGTGCCTGAGATGATCCCTGAACTAATCGTACCAGACCTCAAAGACTGCGATCTCAAACCGTATGTCTCCTACAAGGTTGAAGATGTAACACAGAGCGAATTCACGCCGCGTCAACTATTTGACGCTGTTTATAGTAAGAAGATTGTCACAGATTTTAAGCAACATAAATTGGATGAGAATGGTCTGCCATTGGAACCTTCCGAAGAAGAAAAACTGCAACCTGCTGAAGCCGTGGCGCGGGCAAAGCGGACCGGGTCGGACATATTTTAATTGTTAGTAAACTATGTAATATTTAATAGATAAGTGTGATTGAATGAATAAAGTAGATAAATTTATTTCTTTTTTCTCAATTAGTGAATTTTACACTGGTTCATGTAAAAATGTGAACAGTGTTCTGCTGATCACATACCCTTTCATTTTTCAACTTGATAATTGTAGGAACATATTAGCAAATAATTGGTTTGGCCCAGTTGGTCAGTCAATTCATTCGACATCTAACCCGAGTAGTGCAATAAATTTAATAGAAGTAGATACTAAATTATAGTAAGCACATTTTAAAAAATATATATCAGTAGTATTGTGTTCTACATTCTGTCACTCACTGCCAACAAAACCACAAAAATATGCCATTCATAATAACAATCAACCACTTGAACAAATATTATCAATATATGCACTCGAATGGTAATTGCAGTATCTAAACATTCATTGTAACAAAGAAGGCTATTATTAATGAAAAAATATTCCGGTGACTTGAATAGATCTCGCATAACCATCTGAACTGAGCTTCTATTTTAGTTCATTCAAAATAACAATGAAACATTACCATTGCTAAAAGGTATGCTATGCCATTGTACTTGTTTGTATGGTAAATTCCTTTTCACGAAAAAATATTCAGGTTATTTGAATAGCAGACTTCAGATAACAGTCAGGATTGTCATTAGGTCGACAGTTAAAACGTGTCTAATATCTATCTACCTACCCAATTACTAAAATAAATAAGTCAATTTAAATAAATAGATGACCTGGGGGTGACTTAAGTTTATCTTAAAATTGTGAAGTTCAACCATTTAAACTAGCGATATCAATTCGCGCGGTCGTGCGAAGCGCGTACTCATTTAAGCCGGTTTCTACGACACATATCTACGCGCATAAATATAATGGGTGGTAACTATTCCGCTATGGATCCGATGGACGTGCAAGTCCCAGATTTAGATAAATTATTGGAACGCGATGGCTATTTGAAGTCCTATGAGCGTGAAATCCGACGCAGGTAAGTCTTGCAACTCTTTAGATTAATCATTACTAGCTAAAACATTCCCTGCTAGTTAAATTTCAGTAAATTACGATGTTTTTAGATTTGAGGTTAACTCATGTTTACGAAGTTGTGACAAGTCAGCGCTGCAGCGCTTTATGTAATATCGCTTACTTACTAGTAAAAAGTGAAATCCATGCTATTTTAGTTCAATTTCCGTAAAAAATACTTAAGTTTCTCGTTAACATTAAGATGTTCTTTTTTAAATATCAACTCCGCTATGGCCCCATGAGAATCTAGTTTTTTGTTTCTTACTTCAACTGACCAAAAATTATCGAAGCGCTTCAAGCGCTTATCGACTCTCTGTCCTATCTTCAATGTCAAACATAAGGTCATTCATGCAGAATGCAATGTATGGTACCTATGGAATATGCGCTTGGAACACAAACATGACATAGTTCCTTGCATAATATAAGTAAACAGATAAGACCTACCTTTATTCCTATGCGCTCTATATAACTTTTCCATGTCTGTACCTTCGCCATTCGTGCGTATTTATTAATACAATGTTAATGTTAATTTGAATATGAATAAACTAAACTAGTTTCCGTATTTTTAGACTTGGATAAGTACCTACTTACTATAGCTACTACGCAAATATCGTCTGTTCTTGGTACTGACTGTCTAATTTTGCATGATATCCTCCGATTCACAGATACGGTTGCTTTAAGGATTTATGGGATCGCATCGAATCATGGGACGGAGGCGTGGAAGGATTCACTAAGGGCTACAAGTACTTCGGGCCGCAGTTCCACCAGAATGGGACTGTTACGTGGCGCGAATGGGCTCCTGGCGCACATACATTGCATCTTCAGGGGGAATTTAGTAAGGAAACTCCTAATTTTAATGACATCTGATATTGCTATGAATATTTGACTAGGCGTTTATTTTAATTACCTACCAAGTTAAGTCATCTTATGCAGCTTTAGTGCGACACCTTGTCACAGGAGTGGCTATTATAATGAATACTTTCAAAGTAGTTCTCCCCTTGTTGCTCGACGTATGTCATCAATACTAAATAATTCCGTTACAGACAACTGGAACCCACACAGCCATCCATTCAGAAAGCTAGAGTATGGCAAATGGGAGCTCCAGATTGCGCCCAACCCAGATGGAACATGCGCACTGCGGCACGACAGCCGCGTGCAGCTGATCGTGAACGAGCACCTGTACCGCGTGTCGCCGTGGGCCAGCTACGTGAAGCCGCACGAGGGCTTCACGTACCAGCAGTTCATGTACATACCGGAACAGGTGAGTGTGAACGAGACTTGCTAAACACTCGTAACTCAACTAGGATATGGCTGGAGAAGGCTACAGAACTCTGATAAGAAAGCTGCGTGTGGCTCATCGTGAGCGTACCGCAGGTCGCCGTGGGCCAGCTACGTGAAGCCGCACGAGGGTTTCACGTACCAGCAGTTCATGTACAGGCTGGAACAGGTGAGTGTGAGCGACACCTGCTAAACACTCGTAACTCGACTAGGCTACAGGCCGGGGCAGGTGAGTGCTGTGTACGGTTTGTGGGCTACACATCGTAAGTACCAGTTTTACCGCATGTAGCTGTGTGTGAGCTACGTAGTTGAGTATTAGTTAATAAGATGTGTTGATGAGCCGAGGTACACAGCGGTCACAACGGCGATAAACGGTTCTAAGAAAGGGGGCCACTTTATATGAACGACGTGTATTTAAACATTATAACGTGCGCAGTCTTACAATACCATCGAAATACGTACCTACTGGGAATCCATCAGATTCTTATCGAATTAATAGTTCGTTTACGAGTGTGTATTATATTATACCTATGTACCTATAGTATCTTGCTATCAACGAGCGAGAGGATTACATAGACCGCGACTAAGATAATCGTATGTCGATAATAACCTCAAGAACACATGTTCGTACCTAATATACCTACAGTGCGCACAGGCGCATGACTGACCGACGGTTCTTCGACTTCGAGCAACAATTCTATTTAAAAAAAATCGGCCAAGTGCGTGTCGGACCACGCGCAGTGTAGGATTCCGTAGTTGCCTGTCTTTTTGTTACTTCGACACGCGCGCCAACTAAATGGTTGCGTCGGCCGAATTTTTACGAAAGTTGGCCTTTCTAAGTACATTTCAAGGTTATGCCTACTTAACCTTTTTTTTTTCAAGATGTTATTTTTCTGTTTTGTCGGCGTGATTGATTTATATACCCATGCCGAATTACAGTTATCTAGTAGTAAGGTTTACTGAGCTAAGCCGAAGACGGACGGACAGACGGACGGACGGACGGCCAGACGGACATGGCGAGACTGTAAGAGTTCCTTGTTGACTACGGAACCCTAAAAAACGTTTATTTCGGACTTTGAATCCATAAGTTCTATTATATATATATTGTAGGTATGTAATCATCAGGGAACAGAGGGAACAGCTAGGAACGAAAGTAGGCACTAAGCAAAACCTCTGTAGATACTGTTCATTTTGAAATGGTAAATTCGTATTTCGAAATTAGCGTGTTTTGGCCACAAATAGCATAAATTATCCTTAACTTAGTTCAGCATTATAAAAGATTAGCTTCTGCCCGCGACTTCGTACGCGTTTAAATTATGATTTACATAATATTCTAATGTTTAACCATACTACTGATAATGAAAATAAATATTTAATTTCCATAGACTGTGTGTGTACCAGTTCAAATTCTCTTCGAATCTAAATAAACAGTAAACACCCTCATAAACTTGGTCGTCAATAATATATAGATGCCGCTCTTTTAGAGAGCGCTTCCTATGCGAGCCCCAGGTCCAAAGGCCCTCGGGCGAGCCCGACGGACACTCAGATGTCTTGTAAGCGAGACCTGAGGCTAAAGTGCCGAAGGCGAGCGGCGAGGCAAGTGAGGCCCGAGGCCGAGCCCCCATGGATACTCGTTATCTCCTAGTAACTTGCAAGCGAAACCTGAGGACCGAAATCCTGACGGTAAACGGGGAGCCAAGCTGATTCGAAGGCAGAGCTTTTTTTTCGTAGGAATGAAAGGCCCTAAGCATGCTTTTAGAGAGCGGTCGCTATGCGAGCTCGGGGGCTGAAGGCCCGTGGGTGAACCCCCACGGACACTTACTATCCCGTAGGTGAGTGGCGAGTCAAGCGATGCCAAAGGCCGAGCTTTACGTTGGAATGAAAGGCCCAAAGCATCCCTTTAGAGAGCGAGCGCTCTCAATGCGATCCCTTTCGGACACTCATTACTCATTATCTTCGGGTGTCTTGCAAGCGAAACCTGAGGCCCGAATTTCCGAAGGTAAAAGGGGAGGCAAGCGAAACCGAAGGCTGAGCTTTTCATGGAAATTAAAGGCCTATAGAATGCTATTAGAGACCGCTCCCTAGGCGAGCTCGAAGGCCAAAGACCGGAAGGCAAGCCCCCACGGACACTTACAATCCCTAGGTGTCTTTGCAAGCGAAACCTGTGGCCAAAGTTCCGAAGATGAGCGGCGAGGCAAGCGAGCCCTCACGGACAATTACTATCCCATAGATGAGTGGCGAGGCGAAGGGCGAAGTAAGTTCAGTAGGTGAGTGGCGAGGCAAGGGAGGCCAAAGGCCGTGCTTTTCGTCGGAATGAAAGACTCGAAGCATTCCTTCAGAAAGCGCTCTAAATGCGCCCCCATAGACTGACACTCATTATCTCCCGGTGTCTTGCAAGCGAAACCTGAGGGCGAGCCCCCACGTACACTTAATATCCCCAGGTGTCTTGCAAGCGAAATCCCAGGCCAAAGTTCCGAAGGTGAACGGCGAGGCAAGCAAGGCCTTTTCGTTGGAATTAAAGGCCCAAAGCAAACCCTTCTGAGAGCGGTCTCAATGTGAGCAAAGACCCCTAAGAACACTCATTGTCTTCCGTGTCTTACAAGCGAAACTTGAGGGCCGAAATCCCGAAGGTAAACGGGGAGGCAAGCGAAGAAGAAGCGAAGCGAAGGCTGGGCTGGTCACTTAGATTTTATTCTGTAAATGAATTCTTAGGCACTAATTCGTGTTCGACATTATATTGATATTGTAATAGTAGGTTAGGTAGCTGACTAGATTGTAATTTGCATGCTGTGCATGAACAGCTAAAAAAGATGGGACCTGTGATATTTATTTAAATGGAACAACTTTTGTAATGAACCCTTTTTTAGGCAAATAAATGATTATGAATTATGGAATGAAAGGCCCAAAATATCACTTTCCTCCCTTTAGCACTCCTTATGCGCCCCCAATAATATGGGAGTTTCCTACATTTAAAAAAATGGTACCTATATACCTACTTAATTCTCCGCAGAATGCCGTTTTGTCCAAATTTTATACCCACATGCCTTGGCGTTGGTGAACTATGATAATTCGAGATAAGTATTCAACTCAACCTAACAAACAACTTTAGATGACGTCTGATTTCATAGCAAATATAGGAAGGCAGAGATCAAGGTTGCTGGTTTTAAAAATATCAACAGCGACGTCGTCAGTGACTGAAGTTCCTATATTATTTAGGTCTCTAATGTCTAACAGTTACTATCGGCACAGAATCCTACTAATATTATAAATGCGAAAGTTTAGATGTTTGGATGTTTGTTACTCAATCACGCTTAAACGGCTGACCCGATTTGAATGAAATTTTGCACGAAGATAGTTTATAGCCTGGATTAAAATATAGGATAGTTTTTATCCCGGGTCCACGCGGACGAAGTAGATAATAAGTACAAGTACTATCTATCGGTGGAGGTATCAACCAGTTTTGGTTAATATACAGGGTGATTTTTTAATTAGTAAGCATTTCTTTGTAGGCATTTGGTATCACATATAGTGGTATGGTTTTTGAAAAATAGCTGATAGGTATTATTTAAATTATAAATTGTCTATCCCAAAAGAATTATCCGTATAGCGTGGTTACTCGGGATTCAATTCCGCGCAGAGCGGGGCGGGGGCGGGGGAGGGGGAGGCGTGCGTTAACCCTTACTACCCGCTGAGGTGCCCGCGCGGTAAGGTTTTTATGGGATAACTTTAAGCAGCAATTACTAAAAATGTTAGTACTGAATGATATAAAACAAAAAACACGTATTTTATATTTTTTGCTGAAGAATCTTATACTTGAATTTGAGCACTCATTAAAAATTCACTCTGTATTTAGCCGTCTAGCACTATTTTGCATACCGAGTATTTTCACGTTTTATCTGTATTTTGCTAAAAGTTTGAATAGGGTTCTTTTAAATTTCTAGTCAAGTATATGCTTACTAATTGTTTAAGTACTTTTTTCTCGTTTTCATCCGATTCTGAGCTGCGTTTCTCCCGGAGTCCAATAAGTGTTTCGGTCCTCTTCACTTTTGGAATTGCCAAGAACACGTTGAAATTCTCGGATGTTTGGACATAGATTGGATCCATTCTGACGGTTCGGCGCCGGCGCCGCAAGGGCACAAGCCAGTATGCTAACACACAGGAGCGCCTACATTGCGGATAACCGTGGGCGTGTAGTGATTTTGGTAATTTATTATAAATAACTCGTGCATTTACTACACCCTGAAATCATACATTTGGTGGACTGGAATTGATGACGAAGACCACAGATGACTTATGGAATTCCTCAATTATGTCCTTAGTACAAAAGTATGTCACAGATTCTGATACGATGTTGTCGTTGAAATTGCAACTAATGAAGTGCCAAAGGTGATCCTTGTGGAATCGACGTAAGTCCTCAAATATTATCGGCCCACATATAGCGATTCGGTTTTTTTCTCTAATAATCAACGCGTTTGCTCTCGGAAATCAGTTCACGTGGTAAATTGGAAAATAAATGTGGAAATGTTCTTGTGGCTTGGCGGAGTACTAAATTGAAGTCGGTTAAAACTTTGTTTTTAAAGTAAATTATTATCGCTCCGGACACCGATGACGCACAGCGTTGACAGTTATGTAATAAAAACAACCAAATCAATGTTATCTATTCTAGCTATTATTAATACTACCCCAAATTACAAACAGGGTAAACAATTGATGATTATAGATTTCCAAATTGTCATCATCTTATGTATTTCGCAATTATAGAATTGACGAGCATTTTTGGAACACCGTTGCATACAAAACGAAAAATAATTTTAAAACAAATAAGTTTTTTTATTCATTCAGAATATTCAGGTTTACTTACTTATTTTAAGTAGGTTAAGTACTATCATTGTAATAACCTTTTTTGACAAGAAATGACTGACTATTGAGTTTCTTTCGGCGTTTCTCTTAACAGTAGTCTTCTTTTTCAGAAACACTGGGAGTATTTTGACTTGTAAAAGTGCCATTGCGGCCTACTTGCAGAATGTAATTCATTTAAGTATATAATTTATTGAAACTTATTATTATTGCTCATATCCGGGACGAGTGGAAGTCGAGAGGGGAGAGGGGAGGCCTTTGCCCAGCAGTGGCACTGTATAGGCTTTATAAAAAAAATATGTAAGGATCTGACTGAAACTGCAGTATAGGTACTCAGTACTCATTACAACATCATGCTGTCTAACTCCTTTTAACCGACTTAAAAAAAAAGGAGGTGGTTCTCAATTTGGTTGTATTTTATTATTTTTTATTTAAGTATGTCCTATTCTGATATATAAAGGTGCGTACGAATCAGAACAGCCTCGGGTTGAGGCACGCACGGCTCAGCTATTTTGCTCTAATTCGTACGCGCTCACGTGCTCAAAGGCGCGTCAGTGTGCGTGCCTCGCGTAAATTGGACGTGTATCCGAGCGTGCCGCGGACAGAACGATGTTATTTTGGTAAAGTAAATGTGCACCACATGAATTACGACTTTTGTACATCTGTTTCATCCACCACCAAGGCGATTTGCTCTTCTTTTTGGTAATCATTCGGTGAATTACGATAAACGCAGCCGCGACTGTCATCGTGTCCGACGCCATTTTGAATGACGCACAATGGCGGCTCGCCGCGAGCGCGCTGCCTCGCCCGCGCATGTTTATGTGCACCAAATTGGCTCGCGAGCAGCTCGCCGCTCGAGGCGAGCATGCCTCATGCTGAGCCGCTCAAATTCGTACGCAGCTTAAGGTACATAACTAGAAAGTTTCATAAACGAATGGAAGAATTTCCATTCGTTTTTGAGATTAATTGGAACGTACATGGATGGATGTACGTTCCAATTAATCTCAAAACTAATGGAAGAATTTTAATGAAACTTTTTCATTCATCCAAACATTCTCATTTATAATATTAGTAGGATTATTAATAGGATAACATGAATAACACGATAGTGTTTATCTTGTTATATACATAGTGTCTACTGTATGTAATAAAGTATATATTTTTTACAATAAAATACCCACCGAAATTGTTAATTTACCGTTCAGTAAATTTAAGTCTCATGTTAAAAGTAATTTGCTAAGCAAGGCGTATTATACTGTCAACGATTTCTTAAACGACAAAAATGCCTTTAAGCCAGTAGTAGTCTAATTCTATTAGGAATATACCTAAATACACGTAATCATTATAAGTACCTACCTGAAATAACTGTTCCGTTTTATGTAAGAAGAGAGCACATAATGCTGTTTCTCGCCGAGCAAGTCGCTTAATCTTTGTTATTATCAATGTCCGGTGGCTTGAATATGTCATGCTCGCTTAAAGGGCTTTGCTTACGGTTGCGTCGTTGATCGGGTCGCTACCTTCCCTAAAATATGGTTGAGGGAGGCGATGGCTGAGATATGCGTCATACTCGTGATCGGGTGCTGTTTGTGGAGTCCGGACTGTTCATGCTTGCAAGGGCATAGTACATAGTTAACTAATTACATACTAGTGTTATTATTATCGTATTGACGAGAGACATTATTCTGATCTTGACACGTTTTATTGTTATTGACCCTGTACATCTCTGACAATATTACATCATTGTTCCTTTCTTGTTTTGACGCTTAGAGACCGTATATATCTCTTAGAATATTAGAATAATTATTAATTGTATTTGGAAGCTCAGAGACCTTATACATCTCTGGAATACTGAATTAATATGATTAACTTCTTGTTAATGCTGATACAGATCTTATATCGAATGTAATGGTCATATTTTGCAATTTTGTTTTGTTTACATTAACTTAGTGACATTTAGTTTGTTAACCTTTTATATATAATTTTAAATTATTATTGTGTAAGATTATTATTATTTTATTGTAAATTACGGTTTGACATGTAAAAGTGCCCTTGTGGCCTATTTGCAGAATAAAAAAAAATATATATATGTGAACCCGTCTGCGTAGGGTAGTTGAGATAGCCGAGATCAAGGACTTCGTAGAGTCGATTCATCTGCCTAAGCAGAGATCGATGCATAGAGCTGTCTTTCAGAACGGACCGCGAAACGATAACGAACTAAACGAAGTTCGTTCGTGTTTCTCCCTCTCTGTCGCACGTGCTTATTCGAGTGAGAGTTTCGAGTTTCGTTTCCCGGTGGCACCCCTGGTACAATAAAGAGCAAAAATATGTATCGAATGAATCCTCTCATAAATATGTTCCGAAACCTTAATCCGCCGACATGAGAGCCATAGCAGCAGGCATGACATATATTTGACATAGACCCAACATATATTTTTTGCAATCGGCTTCTTCTTCGTATTCTGGTTCCTCAAATAAGAGATGCCCAAAGGGCAGCGGCGTCGACAGCTCTGGCAGTCGCGTCTCTCAGTTTGCTGTACAACTTTCATGTGATTCAATGTATTAAACCAACTGTAGTCCCTTTGCCGAGCTTAGATCCTCGTGACAAATCAACACCGTGAAATAAAATTTGTACCTAAACTAGCTTATATGTTTTCAGCCGTACCAGTTCAAGCACCCTAAAGTGGAGCGTCCAGCGTCGCTGCGGATATACGAGTGTCACGTGGGCATCGCCACGGCGGACGGCCGCGTCGGCACCTACACTGAGTTCAAAGATAATGTGCTGCCCAGGATCAAGAACCAAGGTCGGAATTATGTTATAGACTGCTTTAGATAGTTGAAAAAAGGGTACCCGCTTCCCCCGAGAGCTGGATACCTGGTTCGCAGATTTTCTCCAGGGAAAAAAGTTCTCCAGTTCCCAAACAGGGAATCTTTCGTAAAAAAATAGGTTTCCCATAAGTGCCTACCTATCTCCATCAATTAAATTAAATTCAATTCAATTATTTATTCTGCAAATAGGCCACAAGGGCACTTTTACATGTCAAACCGTAATTTACAATAATATAATAATAATAATCTTACACAATAATAATTTAATTTTATATATAAAAGGTTAACAAACTAAATGTTACTAAGTTAATGTAAATAAAACAAAATTCTGTAGATCTGTATCAGCATTAACAAGAAGTTAATCATATTAATTCAGTATTCCAGAGATGTATAAGGTCTCTGAGCTTCCAAATACAATTAATAATTATTCTAATATTCTAAGAGATGTATACGGTCTCTAAGCGTCAAAACAAGAAAGGAACAATGTTGTAATATTGTCAGAGATGTACAGGGTCAATAACAATAAAACGTGTCAAGATCAGAATGATGTCTCTCGTCAATACGATAATAATAACACTAGTATGTAATTAGTTAACTATGTACTATGCCCTTGCAAGCATGAACAGTCCGGACTCCACAAACAGCACCCGATCACGAGTATGACGCATATCTCAGCCATCGCCTCCCTCAACCATATTTTAGGGAAGGTGGCGACCCGATCAACGACGCCACCGTAAGCAAAGCCCTTTAAGCGAGCATGACATATTCAAGCCACCGGACATTGATAATAACAAAGATTAAGCGACTTGTTCGGCGAGAAACAGCATTATGTGCTCTCTTCTTACATAAAACGGAACAGTTATTTCAGGTAGGTACTTATAATGATTACGTGTATTTAGGTATATTCCTAATAAAATTAGACTACTACTGGCTTAAAGCTTAACATCATAGCTATAACTGTGACATACCCTCAGCAACAGATGTAGCGACGCGGGCTTAGTGCTTAAAATTACCTATCTATCACGGACTCCTGATGTCAAGCAAGAGGATAAGCATTTGTGTAGAATTTACACTGTAGATCATGAGCGTGTTATTCTGCTTACGATTCCTCTATTGGGAAGATCTGACTATTAATATAATATTGATCCGACTGATGTGATGTTGACACGATTCATTTTGTTTTTGTAGGCTACAACTCCATACAGCTGATGGCTATCATGGAGCACGCGTATTACGCGTCTTTCGGATACCAAGTCACAAGTTTCTTCGCGACGAGCAGGTACCTTTTTTTTGTTTAGGGGGGAAAATGCGTTACGCATACCACCCGGGCGCAGGGGGTGACCCGAATGGTTAGAGGTGTGTAACTCAGGAGTGAGAGATTCAAATGAACTGCATCTTTTTGTTTATGTCACTCGCTCACTCGTTCACTGAAGGATGAAACAACTCACTAACTCACTATGTCAGTTCAGTATGCGTCCTTCCCCCGCTCTACCGCTCTCAACTCAACCGAGCAACTGATGTACGAGTGGGTTGCGCTCTTCGCACTTACGAGTCGAAGCTATAAACCTATCTCACACTCACGCGTGCACGCTTACGTTACTGATAGAAAAACATGTCAATGTGTGAGTCACTCATTTATACTTGTGTGTGGGAGTGATTTAGAGCTGTTAGGAGTCCACAGATCAACTGAGCGAGAGCTGTTCGGAGTCTATAGATGAATTGAGCGAATTGAACGAAATGAACGAAAAGAGTGATACATATCTTTACGACATGAAGATATGAATCGCTCCTTTCACTTCAGTGACACGTTTTGCGCATCTCTACGAATGGTTATGTGGGACTCCCGCATGCATCTTCTTAATATATTGGCGCCATCTAGGAGCTTTATAATTGTGTTCATGATTCCGCCTTCTGTATTGACATTGGTCGTCTTTATATTTTATTAGTATCTGACTAAAGATACCAACATACCGCCTTTGAAAAATTTATCGAATCACGCTACCTCTCTGCTCTGATTGGTCAAAATATTTGCCCGCTCATCCAAAGGAACTGCTTTTAGTTCAACGTTATAGATTCGATGTGTTAAACTTTGCAATATATCTCCGTCTTCCTTTCTCAGCCGCTACGGTACACCCTGCGAGTTGAAACAGCTGATCGACCGAGCGCACGAGATGGGGCTATACGTCCTTCTTGACGTGGTGCATTCTCATGCCTCTAAGAACACGCTGGACGGTTTGAATGAATTTGACGGCACCAACTCGTGCTTCTTCCATGATGGCCCGAGGGGGACTCATCCCCTGTGGGACAGCAGGCTGTTCAACTATTCTGAGTAAGTTAATCAAATCAACTTCTAGATAGACCAGTGGCATATTAAGAGGCATCCTCTACAGGGGAATTTATATATATCATTCAAATATGTAACAGATTTATTTTATTCTAATTAAAAACAAAACAAACTGTATTTCCTGTTTTAGGTACTTAGTTGATTAAAATTTCATAGTTTTTTTCTTTGTTTTGCTCATAGAGGGTAGATTCAGATTGGAGTTTATACCTACCTTTTGTACTATATCCCAAGGCTAATTGAATATTTCTGTTATAGAACTGAAGTCCTGAGGTTCCTGCTGTCAAATCTGCGGTGGTATCAAGAGGAATATCAGTTCGATGGATTCAGGTAAGTTGGTTTCGGCAAAACACTTTAAAATGTATAAAAAGTATTTATCAACATTTGAGCGCATCAGGAATCATAAGTACTCCTAAATGGTGTGAAACTGGAAGCTGGTATTCCCATGCGACGCTCGCTCGGTGGTCATTAACAGAGACAACGTCTCTCATAGCTGTGCAAGCCAATCCGGGAGCGGCATACACGACCGCAAGCCTGGCAGGTGTAACTTGGCCGCTGCGATCAGAACACTGAACGAATACCGTACGAGTATCTATGTTCGCGTTTATCCTCATGATGGCTATTAAGTATGAGACTGTTTGTTATGGAAAATGATCCATGCTTATCACAGCAATAATCGTGACAGCCCGTGGCTTCGGCAGTAGTTACCAACGTTGTTTCATTCTTCCAGATTCGACGGAGTAACCTCAATGCTGTACCACAGCCGCGGCAGCGAGGGCTTCTCCGGGCACTACGACGAGTACTTCGGGCTCAACGTGGACACCGAGGGGCTCGTCTACCTCATGCTCGCCAACGAGCTGGTCCACAGGCTGGACAAGCGCGCCATCACCATCGCTGAGGTGAGGCAATAGGGGTTGGTGAGGCACCGAACTTAGGACTGTTACAGCTCTACACAAGGCGCAACGTACTTAATTTAAACGTATACCGATGTGTAAGAAATGAGGCTTGAAGGTTATTTTCTCCAAATCAACTCTGCACTGGATCGGCATATCGTCTGTCGCACACCTATCATGTTGATCTTTTACAACCAACAGCTAACAAATATGGGCGAAAATAGTCAGATCCCTATATCAGTAGATGTTTAAAGTCATTCGTGTTTCTCTGAGCCTTGTGGCTGGAGTGTTTGGTTCATTAAAAAAAAAGAGTTGGTTTCACGAGGCGCGTTACCAGGTACCAGGTCTGATGTTCGCGTGGGCTCACCCTTCGGGCCCTTCGGCCCTCGGGCTCGAACTCTGAAGGGACGCTTGTTCGCCGTTGGTCATTTTTTAACAAATAAAAAAAATCAGAGGGTCATGGCGGTACTTCAGCATTAGCTATAAGTGTATAGAAAAGAATGAACCAATTGTACTTTTCTACAGGACGTATCCGGCATGCCGGCCTCCGGGCGCCCCGTCCGCGAGGGCGGCACCGGCTTCGACTACCGCCTCGCCATGGCCATCCCAGACATGTGGATCAAACTGCTCAAGGAAGAGAGAGACGACGACTGGAAAATCGGCAACATCGTCCACACGCTCACTAACCGGCGGTGGATGGAGGGCACCGTCGCTTACGCAGAGAGCCACGACCAGGTTAGTCTGCCCAGACAGAGAGGGACGCAGCTATCTGACTGCTCAAGGAGGAGAGAGACGACTGGAAACTCGGCCACATCGTCCACACGCTCACTAACCGGCGGTGGGTGGAGGGCACCGTCGCTTACGCAGAGAGCCACGACCAGGTTAGTCTGCCCAGACAGAGAGGGACGCAGCTATCTGACTGCTCAAGGAGGAGAGAGACGACTGGAAACTCGGCCACATCGTCCACACGCTCACTAACCGGCGGTGGGTGGAGGGCACCGTCGCTTACGCAGAGAGCCACGACCAGGTTAGTCTGCCCAGACAGAGAGGGACGCAGCTATCTGACTGCTCAAGGAGGAGAGAGACGACGACTGGAAACTCGGCCACATCGTCCACACGCTCACTAACCGGCGGTGGATGGAGGGCACCGTCGCTTATGCAGAGAGCCACGACCAGGTTAGTCTGCCCAGACAGAGTGGGACGCAGCTATCTGACTGCTCAAGCAGGAGAGAGACGACGACTGGAAACTCTGCCACATCGTCCACACGCTCACTAACCGGAGGTGAATGGAGGGCACCGTCGCTTACGCAGAGAGCCACGACCAGGTTAGTCTGCCCAGACAGAGTGGGATGCAGCTATCTGACTGCTCAAGGAGGAGAGACACGACGGCTGGAAACTCGGCCACATCGTCCACACGCTCACTAACCGGCAGTGGATGGAGGGCACCGTCGCTTACGCAGAGAGCCACGACCAGGTTAGTCTGCCCAGACAGAGTGGGACAGGAGAGTGGACTGTAGAGGAACAACTGGAAGCTGGGCCACATCGTACACATGCTTACTAACAGGCGGTTGCGTTCATCGAGTATGAAAGTAAGCGATTTCTTGATCACTCATTACGAATACCGTCTGTATCTGTCTGGATTAAAAGTGTTTGGTTTAGCACTTGGCCAATCCACAAGTGAGTGAGACAGCCACTCGGTCTTCTGAGTGTTGGCTCGCTACTAACCTCAATAAGTAGGAATCTATGCGTTACCAAGGTATGAGGGACGAATCCCTTGGAGATCCGTGTGTTGATAAATTTGATGATAAACACTAACGTGCTTAGCAAACAGTGGCAACAGTGTTTAGACTTCTAAAATCGTAACTTTATAGTTTAGTGAAATGGCTCACAGGTTATCAAACAGTATTTATACTTGTCGGAGACAGGACGTTAAATTGTAGCGCAGCGTGGGAATGGCTACGATTGGTTGATTTGTGGCTGATGTCCCCACTCCCCCGCTAGGATGGAGCTCGGAACTGTCCACGCTACAATTGAGTTTCATATTAATCTGTGGTATTAGTCAGGGTTTCAATGAAGTAGAAAGAAAGAAAGAAGACATTTCATTTCATTCACTATACAAAAGACACACAGAGATAAAGGGAGTAGAAATACAGTACAATTGACACATAATGTCTGTCGCGGCAGTGAATCGGTTGCTGTGTCAGATTATGCCGAGATGTCAGACAGACACTACAGCGCTGATTTTCAGACAGCACCGTGACCTACAGAACGCAACACAACACAAGTACGTTTTGATTTACGTCGAAGTCTCAATACTCGATCTCCCAACGACGCCCAACGGTAACGCCGCATCCTTGAACACCATCTCCGTCATACGTGTTAAGTATCTGACCATGTCTTCCATTGCTTCGTTTCAGGCGCTGGTAGGCGACAAAACCATCGCGTTCTGGCTGATGGACGCAGCGATGTACACACACATGAGCACCGTCAGCGAGCCCAACAGCGTCATCGAGCGCGGCCTGGCGCTGCACTGCATGATCAGGCTGATCACACACGCGCTGGGCGGAGAGGCCTACCTCAACTTCATAGGTATGTTAAGGTGTCCTATAGTTTGACCAAAAAACATCTCGCAAATTTACAACAACTAACGATTAGGAAAATTGTGTTTTGACAATTAATTGTTTTACAACTCAACTTTCTATAAATCAAAAAAAAACTTTATTCAGGTATAAATAAATGTAAATGACTCATTTGACCAAATAATCAACAGGCAAATTTAATCATTTTTATTTTTATTTTTTTAAATCATTTATTTATTTCTGTGACTGTGGTACAATTCAGGTTATTATGTCTATATTAGTTCAGCACATCCTGCCAGTATCGGCGTAGAAATAGTTAATATACACAACACATAAAATATCCCAAAGGAAGGAAACAGAAATCAATATATAATATCATAGAAATCTTAACATCATTAAGGTGCCTCTAAGAACTCTTTTATTGAGTAATAACATTTTTCGACTAAAAATGCAACTAACTGTTTTTTAAGTTGGTGTGTCTCTAGACTTTTCATAGGGTCCGGAATTTTATTAAATACTCTTATTGCCATTCCAAAAAAGCTATTCCGCATCAATGCTGTTTTCATAGGCTGGTTATACAACTGCCCCTTGTATTGCGAGCGAGTGGGGAGCTTTCGTCTTTCTGATACAAATGTAAACAAATCAAGATGGCGTTTAACAAATAGAGCTACCTCTAAAATATATAATGAAGGCAATGTCAATAGTCTCAATGATTTAAATAGAGGAACACAACTGTCTCTTACGTTTCTACCGCAGATAGCTCTTACGCTTCTTTTTTAGGCTATAAAGGCTGCCTCGCGGTTCACAGAGTTACCCCAGAAGATAATGCCATATCTGATTTTCGATACTACTAATCCATGGTATGCTCTAAGACTGTATCACGGTTAGCTATTTTTGATAGTTTATATAGTGCGTAGGCCGACTTATTCAGATGCTTACATATTTCATATAGATGTTTTTTCCAACTTAGCTGACTGTCAATTGATAATCCTAGAAATTTAGTAACAGCTACATTTTCTATTGTTGTGCCTTGATAGTTAACATCGATCTTGCTATTAGTACGAGTCAATGTGTGTAGATAAAATGCATAACATTTGTTTTGTTTAAATTAATTATTAAATTATTATCATCAAGCCATTTTACTATACAATCTAATTCTTTAATAATGTCCTGTTCGTAATTTATTAAATCATTATTACAGTTTATTATTGATGTACTGTCGTCTGCGAATAACACTATGGGATAATTTAAATTGCTTGGAAAATCATTAATGTATATTAAAAACAATAATGGGCCAAGTACGCTGCCCTGTGGAACTCCAAGTTGTAGGTTTTTTCTTTAGAAATATATTTACATTGTTTCTTTGTCGCAGGGCATACTCTGGATATCTCTGTATATTGTATCCTCTTTTTAAGATAAGATGCTATAAGGTTTAATGCGTTGCCTCTTACACCATACATATTAAGTTTGTCTATGAGTCGATCATGGCATACATGATCAAAAGCCTTGGACATATCGGTATAAATTGCACAAACCGGATTTCTTCTATCAATGTTTTCTATTACAACTTTAAGCATGTCATATATAGCAATATCAATGGATATAATTTTCCTAAATCCTTTCTGCTCGTTACATAGTAGGTTAAACTTGTTCATGTATGAATACAGGCGTTGATAAATCATTTTTTCAAAGATTTTTGAAAATATAGGGATGAGGGCAATTGGCCGATAGTTATTTAAGCTATTCTTATCTCATTTTTTATGTAACGGTTTTATAACAGTTTTCTTTAATCTATCAGGGTAAATTCCTGCAGATATGGTAAGGTTGATTAGATGGCACAAATGTTTGTCTAAAGTACTACTGGCAGACTTAATAACTAGCGTGGAGATTTCGTCATATCCCACGCTATTTGTATTTCGAAGAGAGTTTATTGTTGTTTTGACCTCTTGCGGCGTTGTGGGTGCTAAAAATATGGAGTGTGATACACTTTGTTGTTTAAGATTACTTCTGTTATTTCTGTTATTTTGTGACAGATTTGGGAAACTGTTTTCAATAAAGTAGTTATTCATTTCGTCAGCAATACAGATGGGATCTGTTGTAATCTCATTGGCTTTTTTTATTGCTTGTATAGATTCTCTAGGGCATTGAGATTTTTGAGAATTTATAACTCGCCAAGTAGCTCTTGACTTGTTTTCGGCGGTTTTGATTGAATAGTTATTTTGTGCTTTTTGCGTTAACTTGATAATTTTTTTGAACAGTTTTGAATAATTACTGAGTGAATCCTTGTTTTGCGAAGATGGATTTCGTCTATATTGCCACAGTAATTTTCTCTGTTTTCTGCCACAAATTTGTACACCTTTTGATATCCATCTGGTTTTTGCATTACATCGAATGGTCACTATTTTTTTTGGGAAACAAAGGTCATACAGTAGACATTACTCATCCTTGAACATATCATATCATATATCAGCCACATTGGGATCATCTGTGCTGTAGATGTCGGAAAAAGAAAGCGATTTTAGGTAAGTATTAAATTTGACCAAATTTTCTTGCGAGTAATGGGCCCTTAATGGGAATCCACATCAGTTGGGCGGTGTGGTCTGATAATCCAAAATCGAATACTGCACTTCTTTGACATGTTTTTACATTGTGAATAAAATTATCCAAACATGTCTTACTACATTTTATAATTGGTCGTTAGGACAAATTAAATTTTAATAAATAAGTTACCTGTAAAAGCAACTATTGGTCTAAAAATGTTTGAACTAATGCATTATTTGAGAAACGAACTGTTGCCAGAAGTGAGTTAGGCTAACCTAACTCACTTCTGGCAACAGTTCGTTTAACCCGTTCGAGTAACCTAAGTTAGAACTGCGACCCCCAAGAAAACGAACTGTTGCCAGAAGTGAGTTAGGTTAAGTTAGAACTGCGTTTCCCAAGAAAACGAACCGATCTACGTACGCATACAGAGACCAATTAAATAAGTCCTTGAATGCGACGATAAGGGCTTGTCCGGATCTGATCTCCCGCCTGCCGTCCATTTAACGTTGCGGATCCCTGCCCTCATCTATAACGCCTTTCCCGATTATAAGCGGTCGTATGTAATTTCGGACGTGTTGGAACTTGGAACTACCGCGTTTTCTAAAAACTTCTTCTTTCGTCGCGAGGATTCCCAAATAAGTAAAGTCCAATAAACATCTCGTCACTGTTGACTGACAATAGGGCACTGTTCTCGAAGTTCTAAAGAGACGGCTTGCCATCCTACTTTTGGTAATGAGACTTACAACATTACCCACTGTGACACGAACATTTGTTACCTTTCTAGAGTAAGCTGCTGAAATCTAGGTTTTATCGTGATATACGGTGCCTGCCAAAAAACTATTATCTATAGGCGAGTTGCACTAACTTACGATTACAGACCGATTAACGTTAAAAATGCGCCTGCAGCTGCCATTCCATAGAAAGCTGTAAAATTTTCCATACATTCAGATTGACGATGACAGACGGTTTCGTGCAACCCACCCTAATTATAACGAATGACTGTTATTCGTGGAACCTGTATAGGTGTCTAGAAGTAACCATCAATACTCACTAGTTCCTTTCCCCAGGCAACGAATTCGGTCACCCCGAGTGGCTGGACTTCCCTCGCGCCGGCAACAACTCCTCGTATCACTACGCGCGCCGCCAGTGGAACCTGGTCGACGATGACCTTCTGAAATACAAGTTCCTCAACCGGTTCGATAGGGACATGAACTTGTTGGAGGAGAAATACGGCTGGCTCCATGCCGACCCGGTATGTACCTTAAGTATTAAGGAATAAGGTTCACTTTTAAAGGCTTATTGTCGTACCACTACGCGCGCCGCCAGTGGAACCTGGTCGACGGTGACCTTCTGAAATACAAGTTCCTCAACCAGCTCGATAGGGATATGAACTTGTTGGAGAAATGCGGCTGGCTCATGTCGACCCGATATGTGGGCCTAAGTATTAGTAAATAGAAAGAACTAACTGTGTGTCGAACTAACTGGTGGAGTAGCCTCGCCGAGGCCGCCTCGCACCGCAAATGTTCCAGTGTGTACGCTGCTAATGTCCAAATATAATTGCCTTCCGTTAATAAGTATGTGATTAAAATCGTCTGCACGCACAAGTTGCACACCTGATCAGATCTTAGTTAGGACTGATGTCTGAGGCTTTCCTGGATCCGTTACTGCTCTTGAGTGACGCTACCTGTACGTTGCTCTAACAATGTCTGTCTTGTACCAGGCGTACGTGTCCTGCAAGCACGAGGGCGACAAGGTGGTCGCGTTCGAGCGCGCGAGGCTGCTGTTCGTGTTCAACTTCCACACGAACCAGAGCTTCACGGACTACCGCATCGGGGTCAACGAACCCGGCGACTATAAGGTACGTTTTCATATCACACATCACTTTGCTCCCTTGAGACACAATCTTCACTTACATCAACATTCGCCAACAAACTGTTCTGACAGTTTGGCGGGTAATTTAATGAATATTTATTTTTCTGGCTTTCTCTAAATGTATGTATAATGCAATGTAAGTACTTCTTTTGGAAAATAAAAAAAACATGTACCTGAGAGAAGTTGCAATGGTCCCGATACGCGTGCGGTAACTACTTGGCCAGGGGAAGATGCAGAATTTTGTACTCGCCTCAGGCGGTAATATAGAAAGCATCCGAATACTAATTCTTTGTTATACCGCGCTAGACGAGTTGCTAAATATCAACGGAAACACCATAGTCCCACCGTCTTTAATCAGATAAACAAAACTGCCGCGGGTGGGAACGACAAAGGGCGAGCCAAATCCAGTTTATTTTATATGACATTTTATTTTCTCAGGTCAGGAACACTAGTAAAATTATTTGCATTCATCCCGAGCAACTTTTTCGAGGATGACAGTTCTCACGAACCGTCTCTGTTCCCAAGGTGGTCCTGTGCTCAGACAGCAAGCAGTACGGCGGGCACGGTCGCGTGGAGCCCGGCGGCAACGCGCATGTGACACAGGGCATGGCATGGGGCAACCGCCGCGACTCCATCCAAGTCTACATCCCGTGCCGCACCGCCATCGTCTACGCGCGCCATTGATGCTCGCATTAGGCAGTATTTTTCAACCTTCATGGTGCAACCACCTTAATTTAAAATCCTTACATCACTCTTACTTTAAAAATACAACTTCAGCAGCGACCCTTTAAAGAGGCTACGCGACCCTCAGAGGGGCCCACAGGTTGAAAAACACTGGCTCAGGGAAACCGTAGTTATAGCTGCAAAGGCACAATAGCTCTGTTTAAAATAAAGCTTTAGGTAACTGCATTACTGCAGATCGCATTCACTTCATGATTGGCCGGGTACTGTTAGCTGCATATAATTTCTATGCAGGGTGTCATGTTTATCTGCAGCTGACTGTACACATTGGGCGAGCATTAGGCTGTTTGTGTCAACGTTCTTTGTTACACGCCGGCTCACGCGGCAAGTGCTCTTCTACTGTGAACTAGGCTGATGTCCAATTCCTATCCTGCCGTTTTCGTTGCGATTAGAAATCGTCTGCATGCGCCGGTTTTAGTAACCTGATATGAGGTGTAGGCCTGACTCTTAGCTATTTAATTTTGTGCCATAAAGATGTATTCCCAAAAACATACCAGGGTTGGATTTCTCGCGAAATAAGCTCTGTCTCTATTTTAAGATATACGCAGTTAGTATAATTACGGATGATGTGTGTACACTTTTAATAGTTTTAATGATTATGAAGGAGCTGTTGTTACAATCTTTGTTGACTGTTTAATGTTTATAGCGTCAAATTAGCATGGCCAAAGCAATCATTTCTTAAACCTGCATAATTGTTCTTTGAGTGAGTTGCAGACAGTTGGTAAAGATGTTTCGAAGTGTTGTTATGTTATATTTCGAATTTTTATGTGTAGTTAAGTACAAAAATATTTTGTGTAGTTTTTTTATAGAGATGTAATTAAATGAAATGCAATATAATGTTCTATACAAAATTATTTTATTTACGCTGACACACCTATTAGTAAATTATTTTTAGGGGTACATGATAGTGGTTTGAGTCGAGACAGTGTAACTTTGTAGCCATATTCCTCAGCTAATCGGAGACGGTCAGAGTCTATGACGGCCATGCACCAGTCACCTCTTACGGTAAGAGGACACTCCTTGTGTGTCTGGTCTGCCGCATGTCCTATAGTCAAATACTGGTCTATGGTCACACTGCTGAACACCTTACTTCTTGGATACACTAATCTGTCCGTAGCATGCAGAGATCCGTAACAACAAGGGCTGAGAACAAACTTTGCATTACATTTCAGACATTTATCCAAAATCAGATCACTTGCAATTCCACATGCATGTAATCCAACGCCAATATCAAATTTTCCTACGTAAAAATCTAAGTTACACTGAAAGAAATACACATTGTTTAGTTCCATGTCATGTACTCGTTTCCTAGCTCTCATTAGTGACTGTTCCTTGTTTTCTAACAATATAACAGTACACTGCGGCAGCATGTGGGCGATAAGGATTCCAAGATGGCCACTTCCGCTGCAGAAATCAACTATTAAGTCACCATTTTTGGCTATGCTTTGAACTGCTAGAGCAAGGTTTTCTAGCTGCTGTGCCTTTCTGGCCATCCTTTCATCGGGCAAATGGCCGGCACTAGGGTTGGCGCCATCAGGTACTGTGTTCCACTCTATTCCATTCTTAAAGTCTCTATCATCAACATCTATATGCATTGATTCTACTAGGGAGCTTAGAGCATTTTCAATATCATCTGGTTTAGTGAACATCCTCTTCCTAGGGTTGTGCCGTTTGGGGTCTCTGTTGTATAAACTGACATCTTCAGCTGCAGGTATTATGATATCTTCAATTACCAATTCTTTTATTTCAATTCCATTCAGAATTTTGATAATGGTGGAAAGTACTGGAACCTGCTCTACATTTTTGAACCATTTGTTTATCAATGGCAGTAGAGATTCAAATTTTTCCCCAACAGACTTCATAATGATGTAGTACAAGGGTAGGAGAACTATGTCAGCCAAAGTCAAGAATGGACCTTCAGCGAATTGATGGTGGATGTCCAAGTCCTGTATTTTTATGGAGTTGTCAATTGCTATCTCTTTGCTTATTGTTGATTTCCATTTCCTTACTTTAACTACTCTATCTTTCTTAACATTTTCCGCTTTCTCTTTCTTCTGGTCAATTTGTTTGGATTGTAAAACTTCTTTCTTCTTAATTTCCCTTGCCAATTTGTAGACATTGTGAACTCTAATTGGTTTACGTAAATGATTTTCGAACCTCACCAAATTGACAGGAATATCTTGAAGTGTATCGAGTTTCAGTATTTCTCTTGTTGTTTTTACCATATCAACTTCACAAAATTTTGTCCATATAGAAACTTCGTTGGGTGCTTGTAGGCAGCCTCTACGGAATCCTAAGATACCATCTTCATGTTCGAAAGGACTTGGAGGCAGAGTTCGGTGCAAGCTCATGTGTCGTGCCACAGCACACAGGCCTGTAATTACAGTGTCTTCATGTACTAAAACTGGGTATACACAACTAGACACTTGCCATGCAACGTTCTTAGTAAAATTTACATCCTCTGGACTGGGCACTTTTACAGTGACTTCATCTTGTTCTAGACCTCGAGGCACGAACACAAATGTTAAAGCGATGTTTGTAGGGGAGCAAAATTTGTATATACTGTATGTAATTAAAGACTCCAAGGGCAATTTTAACAAACCCGATTTCTTATAGTCATTTTCACTTACGTAAGCCTCTAAATAAACAATATGATCCATTTTTAACAAACGATTTGTTTTGCAAAGTATTCTGAACTTATTTGGATTTTGGATAAAACAAAACAAATATAACCTCAAATATAATCTACAATTGTTAGTGCATTCGGATACTACTCATAAATAGACAGTTTCGTTTCGTATCCGATTTCTAAATATCCAAGTATCAACTGAACTTAAACCACGGCCAAAAAAATAATACACCATTTGTCAAATTACAATTAAATTACCGATTTTTTTATAATTTGAGGTTTTATAAAACTTCAATTCGATTTTATAAAGGGGACCCGAAGAGAACTATATTTTAACCTGAACGCGCTTACAATGCTATTTGACATTCGCGAATAGATTTTGTTTCAGTGCGGAAAGAAATTGTCAGATTCCAAGAAAAAAAAGCGCGGGAAACGTGAACCGGTTCGGTGGTGTTTTTTGGCTTTTATTATAATAATTTATATACCGCTGATAACTTAGTTGTATAGGATCAGTTTTGTATATATCTGTATGTAGTTAGGAAATTTTATATATTTATTGATTTTTTAATAGTGTACATAGTTAATTTTTCCGGGTAAGTAAATTTTTATTTCTTGCCGCCTATAATGGCGGACGAGCCCCCCGATCCGGGGGGTTCTGGAAAGGATCCTCCTGACGTTGCTCAGGAAATAACCATTTCTGTAAATAATGACGAGTCAATGGACACGGATGTGTCTGTGATATCCGAAGGTAAGCGAATTAAACGCAAAGTAGCCAGACGTATCTGTAAACATTGCAACAAGAGAAGGAGACAACGAAAGGACTCTGAAGTGAAAGCACAGGATTGTTTATGTTGTTTGGAAGATGAATCGGCAGTGGCATTTAAAAATAACTTGACACAGGTTGATAAGAATATTGTATTTGGTGACACTAACAATGGTCCCCCATCAATGCCCCCCCCAAATTTTCCATCACAGTTGCTAAATACTTCACAAAACAGTTCTTCACAATCTGTCCCAACACCAAATACTTCCTCCCAGATGAAAGCGCCTATTGGTAGGGTTTTATATCAACCATCTGATGCTGCTCCATACACGGTTCATGTGCAAAGAGTGCAGGCCTCGCCGAATGATGGTATCACTCTTCACCCAATATCTCTTGGCCGGACCCTTAAAAATAACAACATTAAAGGAATTGTTAATGGTAGCTTAAAGCGTATAGGTAGGAACAAAGTGTCCCTTTCCTTTCAAAAATATGAAGAAGCCAACATTTTTCTGGAAAATTGTGTCCTGAAAAACCTCCAATATAAAATGTTCATTCCAACTTTTTCAGTGACTCGCATGGGAATTGCTCGTGGTGTTCCCTCAGAATGGTCAGAGGAGGACATTCTTGAGAACGTTTCTGTTCCTATGGGTTGTGGCCCAATTCTAAAAGTTAGAAGGTTAAATCGGAAAATAATTACAGATGGAGGTCCTCAATTAAAACCAACTGAATCTGTGGTTCTTACTTTTGATGGTCAGGTACTTCCTAAACGTATCTTCCTATGCTATTCAGCTTTGCCTGTTGAAACTTATATTTTTCCCACAATTCAGTGCTATAAATGTTGCCGCTTCGGTCACGTTAAAATGAATTGCAGGGCCAATAGTCCCAGATGTTACAAATGTGGTCAGTCTGGCCACTCAGGTGATTCTTGTTCCGTAGAAGAAGAGAATACTATTTGTTGCCTGTGCCAAGGAGCCCATTTTGCTATTAGCAAATCTTGTCCCGAATTCAGCCGTCAGAAAGCCATAAAAGATTCAATGGCAAAAAGCTGTGTCTCATATGCAGAAGCATCTAAACTTCACCCAGCCATCCTCAAAATTTCATATGCTGATGCATTATTAACTTCTAATAGCAATAGTATTTCCTCTCCTGCAGTCCCTCCCAAACCTATGCACCCTGGAGTTTCCTCGCACAAAAAAACTGTTTACATAAAGTCAAAACCTCCCCCAATGCTTGACAAAGGGTATGACCGTGCTGCCCATAACTCCATTATAAGAGATTTTAATATGCCAGAACCTGGTAATGGCTGTATGTTTAAAAATAATAGCAATTCACCCAATGAAGCTTCTGTTGCAGATCTTATAGCTGCACTTATAAAGTTATTGACCCAATCAAATTTCTTCACACCGTCCAACGCTGCCTCAATAATTGATGCTATATCTAAATTACCTTTAAACAATGGACAAGTTAACACTAATTCAGTGGAATTGTCGTAGTGTAATCCCCAAAAAAAGTGAATTAATTCATCTAATTAATAAGTATAAACCATTTATTGTTGCCTTACAAGAGACATGGTTAAAGCCAGGCTATTCTTTTAGGATTCCTGGCTATGCCTGTCTTAGAGAAGACAGGTCTGATGGGTATGGTGGCACAGCCCTACTCATTAATCATTCTTACTCCTTTACCTATTTTGCTACTCCTCATGTCAACAAAGATTTTTCAATAATAGCTGTCATAGTTAAGAATATATGTTTTGTTTCTGTATATATTCCACACCCGTCCTCTATTGTTTTTAATGAAGTTGACAGCATCATCTCCTCACTTCCTAAACCATTTATTATTCTCGGTGATTTTAACTCCCAACATCATTCATGGGGTTCTTCTTCAAATCACTATGGTTGCGTTATACTGGACATATTAGATAGTCACAATATTTGTCTGCTGAATAATGGCAATCCAACCCGTCGAAATGGTGCTAATGAGGGATTTAGTGTGCCTGATCTTTCACTTAGCACACCTGGTCTGGCATCTACACTTACTTGGGATACTCTACCATCAACATACGGAAGTGACCATTTTCCTATATTAATCACTTTTCCTTTTATTGGTGGTCCTGTGCATAAGCGCCCTCCTCGACTGAAATACAATTTAAGGAATGCAGATTGGGCATCATTTAGTGAGTGCATTGAGGCTAAACTTTCTTCTTTTCCTAATGTCAGTTGTGGAACAGAGCCTGTCTGTGCGTCAATTTTAGCCAAGGCGTTTATGGAGGCTGCTGACGAAGTGTTTCCTGAAAAGAAAAAATGCTTGAATTTTATTCCTTCCCCCCCGTGGTGGGATAATGAATGTAGTGAAGCGGTTAAAAATAGGAAATATATAGAATTAAAGTATAATGAGTGTGGCTCTGACGAAAATTTTGACTTATTATCGGCTGCTATTGCGAATACAAGCAAATTATTCAAGAAAAAAAAGTTTGAAAGCTGGAAAAGCTTCTGTTTGTCCTTATCTCCAGATGTCTCTCCTACAGAAGTCTGGCGTAACATTCGACGATTTCGTTCTGCATTCCGTGAATCGTCGACACAAAATTTTCCCCAACCTCTAGCTAATAGCTTTTTAAATAAACTAGCTCCTTCGTCAGCTCCTGAGGATTTACTTTCAACCTACTCTATTCCATCTTTTATTGCAAATGATCCTGATGGACTGAATGATCCATTTTCTATTTCTGAACTTAAAGGTGTGTTATCTAATGTCAAGAATAGTGCCCCTGGGTTGGATGGTATTCCATATTCTTTCGTTTCTCATCTTGGGCCTAACGCTCTCTCATATTTCTTGAACCTAATCAATTCTATTTTTATATCAGGCATTATTCCTACCTCGTGGAAATCTCAAGAGGTTCTTCCGATATTAAAACCTAATAAAAATTCGTCTGATCCGTCATCATACAGACCAATAGCTCTGTCTTCGGTTTTAATGAAAATTGCTGAACAACTAGTTAAAAATAGATTAGAATGGTTCATTGAATCCAATAACAGTTTAAGTAAAACCCAGTTTGGTTTTAGACGAGGTAAATGTACCCTAGATAGTATAAGTATTTTCATAACTGATATAAGGTTAGCATTCTCTAATAACCAGTCTGTAGTCTCAGCTTTCCTTGATATAAATTCTGCGTATGATAATGTTGTCTTAAGTATATTGAAGGAAAAACTAAATACTTTAAACGTCCCGACTTTTCTGAGTAAATTCATAATTAACATCTTATCAGAAAGGCGTATCAATTTAATTTTAGATGTTGACAATGAGGAATCAAGATTAGTATGGAAAGGTCTTCCACAAGGATCTGTATTAAGCCCAATATTATATAACTTGTACACCTATGATCTGGAAGCATCTGTAGGCAGTAACGTTTGCGTTCTTCAATATGCTGACGATTTGTTGTTGTATTGTACTGACCGATCTATTGAGAATGCCAGTTCCTCTCTAACTTCCTCTTTAAATCTTTTAAGGAGCTGGTTAGAACAAAATGGTCTTGATTTGTCTCCATCTAAAAGCTCTGTTGTGTTATTTTCTAGAATGCGTTTGCCCCCGCCTGTTTCTGTATATTATAATAACTATGAAATTCCTGTAGTCAACCAAACAAAATTTTTAGGTGTTGTTCTTGATTCTAAATTAACTGGTACTCCACATTGTGAATATGTTCTCGCTAAATGTGAACGTTTGTTAAATATGCTTAGATGTCTCTCCGGTGTTTGGTGGGGCGCTCACCCGTTTTGTATGAAACTAATATACAATGCTCTAATTCGCAGTATTTTAGACTATGGCACCTTTCTTTTACAACCTGGAAGTGTAGTAGCTTTCAAAAAACTGGATAATATTCAGTCGAAAGCCTTAAGATTGATAGCAGGTGCGATGAAATCTAGCCCGCTTAATGCTTTACAGATAGAGTGTTGTGAACCTCCATTGCAGCTACGTCGTCAATACCTCGCTGATAGATTTCTGTTTCGAGCCTTACAAATTTCTGATCATCCGCTTCATACTAAACTTAAGTTACTTTCTGATCTTATTATTTCTTCCAGTTATTGGTCCCATAAACCTGTTCCATGTCTTGTAAATAGCTACCAAAAGTTTACCTCTATCCAAGCTCCCACTCACTCTTCAATTTCATATCCTTTATTTTGTGCTCCGTATAAATCTTTAATTGACACGCCTGACGTAGCCTTAAATATAGATATTTCAAAAAATGGTCCTAATAACAATATTTGTTTTAACCATGTGAAGGATAACCTTTGGAAAGACTACCATACAATATACACTGATGCTTCTAAGCATTCTTCTTCTAGTCATGTCGGAGTTGGGGTTTATCATTCTCAGTACAAAATTATCCAACAAATTAAACTCCCACCAGAATCATCTGTGTTTACTGGAGAATGTTTCGGTCTCCTTAAAGCAGTTGAATATATTCGAACGGCAAAGCTTACAAAATCAGTCATAGTATCCGATTCAATGAGTGCCTTACAGGCATTAGTCAAATATCCTTTTCAATGTAAAACAATTTTTCCAGTACTCATAGACACTCGAATACTATTAAGAGATTGTATTACTCGTGGGCTTTCAGTATCTTTCGCTTGGGTCCCGGGACACAGTGAAATATATGGTAATGTTAAAGCAGATCGCTTGGCCAATGAAGCTGTGACGTGTGGGGACAGATTTCCTTATAAAAATTTTAGTCATGACTTGATTGCTTTACCTTCTTCTTATCTTAGTGATGCCTGGAATCAGTTGTGGGCTGAAAGTGCTCAGACAAAGGGCAAATTTTACTACGCAATTTAACCTAAGGTTCCTACTAAACCCTGGTTTGCAAAGCTAAGGCTCGGTAAACGAGCCACTAGCATTATAATACGAATGAGATTGGGTCATGTGTGCACGCCGGCTCATCTTGCCAGACTACATATCGTGGAGTCAAACTTGTGTGAATGTGGAGAAATTGGAGACTTGAATCATATTTTTCTTTCATGTCCTTTATTCAACCATGTCTCTTTTTACAATGATCTTTCCTCACTTAAAATACCTTTTCCTACATCCATCCCTGTCTTGTTAGCCTCAAAAGATCCTTCTGTGTTTAATTTTATATCCTCTTTCATTTTGCTTAATGATATCCGTATTTAGTTATTTTTGTTATTTAGAAAGAAAGAAAGAAAGAAAGAAAATACATTTATTTAACGTCACAACTTAAGTACACAATAAAAAAGAACAAGCAAACGATAAGGCTTAATACGAGGACGTTAAACAGGATCCCCACTCAGCATAAAGCCACGGCAAGACACGGCAAGCAGAGGCGCTGATTTTCGGTGGGGACCTAACTTAGAACTATTATAGGTGACGGCACAAACGCCAACAACTGGTAATAACTAAGGAAAATTAAAACAAAATAAATAAACCTAAGCACTTAACATAAATAACAGAATGAAAAATAAAACATTTGATAACACAACAAAACGCAACAAGAAAGTTTAAAAGTTTAATAGCTATAGCAAGTTCCGCCAACCGTCATACAAATTACAATTACACTTGTGCTCGGGCCTACTGGCTACATGTGATGATGTAATGATGTGATGTGCAGCTAAGCATTAGAAGGAATGCAGAAGGTAAGAAAAAGTTAATTAACTAATATATTATCAAAAATTAACTATAATGTATTTGTATCTCCAAAAAATACGCATGGCACTTTGCCTTAAACGTAGAAATTGTCCTTATAGCACGGATTGGTGGAGGAAGATCGTTCCAGCACTTCGTGGCAGCGTAACGAAAACTACCACGAAATGCCGCTGACTGGTGCCCAGGACAAACTAGTTGAAGATACCTAGCGGATCTTACCTGCAAAGACCTTGCGTTATGCGCCCAGGTCAGCTTATTGTAAAGGTACGAGGGCAACTGGCGGTTAACTACACCAAATAAAAGAGAAGCTAAATGTAGTTTTTGGCGGAATGACATTTTCATAACATGATTTTGATTTAGGTAAGGCGTCACATGAGCACGTCGGGGGATGTTAAAACAATAACGCATGCAAGCATTTTGTACTCTCTGGACCAACCTCTGCGTCCGTGCCAGGAGACACGGTCCGTATACTGTGTCACAATAGTTGAACCGCGAGAGTATAAGTGCATCGCATAACCTCACCCTCAGTTCCACACTGAGAAAATCACGTATTTTATAAAGTACCTTAAGTCTATAAAAGCAATTCCTAACGACATTGAGTACATGATTTTCAAATTTAAGTTCTCCGTCCATTAGGAGGCCAAGGTTCTTGGCCTCTTGGACGCGCTCCAACGACTCGCTTTCTAATAGCACTTCAAAATTACTCCTGCATAATTTAACTATTTGCTGCTTGGTGCCCAGTATCATGTATTTTGATTTAATAGGATTGATTAAATATAATAATTTATATATTTTATTAGCTCTTATTCTGAACTGATCCTATCTTTCCAAATTCCGTTATCCGTATTCCTACTTTCCTAACGTTTCCCTGCTTTGTCGGTGGCAATACGCAAACCGCGTTCAGCCAAAAGAAAAAAAAAAAAAAAAAAAAAAAGAAATTGTCAAGTGTTATTGTCAATGTCATTCCGTTTACTACATGAACAAAATTAGAAAAATACCGACTTTACTAAACTTAATTGCTATTTTTACTTTGATTTAATTGCATTGGTCGTCATTAAGTCAGCGTGATTTTGACTTGTAGATATACAGTCTAGAAACAATGTTGGAGGTTATAAATGGTTTCCTTCTAGTGTATTTTATTGTATTATGCACGATCAGTGTATTAGTTTCTCATCTTGTTAAGCCAGTAAGTATTCTATGTTATAATAACATTTTCACGCCAATATAACTTCATGGCGTAATTTTTTTGTACCTGATTGATTATAAATAATTCTTTTGTATTGTATTATAGATAGCTGCATGCTTCTCCAGACCATCCGTAGAAGAAAGAGCATCTTTCGCCGAAGTCGTGCGATTAAAAGCTGAACAAAAAGCGATTTCGATGAAGGAAGAATTTGCCGCATATCACAAATTGCAGCGCAAAATAAATGAATTAGAAAACAGACTGAAAGACAACTCACAGTCTAGGATAAGCAAGAGCCTAGCACTCAAGAGTACGTTACATGTGGCTATTCAAGTCTTTGTGGGATTGGTTATCGTGGTCTCAGTGATCTGGTTCAGGCGTGAGCCTATAGTTGCCCTTGAAGGGAATCTGTTTCCATTGTCAACCATTCTGAGGTACCCCAGCGAAAAGCCAAATGCCATCTCTACTCATATGTGGGTCATGATTTCTAATCTTTCTATTAGAACTTTATTGAAACCAATTTCATTTTAATTAATGTAAAATTTAGAATTCTGTTAGTGCTGTTATTACAAACTTGACAATTAAAAACACACATTCATTGTTTTATTATTTATTCAATTAAACAAAATTACTAATATTTTATACTCAGTCCATTAAGTCCAAATCTAAAAATATTTTATATAACAATCATACTGCTTGGGGCTATCCATATATTACGTCATTTCATAATAGGGTGGGGGAAGGGGTCTGGCCATTGGATGACGATAATCATTTTATAGGCGGGGAGGGTCCATTTTAAGGAATAACAGGATGATACCAGGGGGGGGGGGGGGGTCAATAATCGACAAAAAACAATGACGTAATTTATGGACAAGCCCTTTTCCATGATCTTTATTATTCAAAAGGTAACTTTACATTTCAAATCCATGAATTATGAATGATAAAGCCCTACGGTACAAGTCACACAGAACCACTGTGTCATAGACTGAATATGAAAAAATATACACAGTTAAACTTAACAATAAAAACATGTTTCTCAAATGATGTGATACATTTTGAGAATATAGAATCTACAAAAACTTGTGCAAATTAGTGAACATTATTAATATTTACAAGCTCTATATCACAGCTTACAACTTACTATATTTGCGCAAAATGATCTGCAAAACAAATTACAAGATATGAAAATTAATCATATTTCCTTGCACACCAAGTCTGGCCTTGATAAAGAAATACTTTTAGAATAGACAGAATTCAATACTCAATACCTTTTTCAATACCTACCTTTGAAAGTAAAAAAAAAATAAGAACGTACATTATCTTAACTCTTAGTGACAAAGATCAACATAAAATAAAATAAAAATATATGGCAAATGTTTCTAATAACTTTCACAACTATGAGTTGCTCTCTATACTAACTATTCAACATACATTTCTTTCTGCCTGTACAAAACCAGAACATTGTTATAATGTAAATGTTAGAACTGTTAGTAACTGGGAAGGCATTGCCAGCAACTAAGTATGCGATAAAAACTGGCATCGTTACGTAGTTTCTTTTTTAAACTTTAGTCTTTTTAAATCTAAGAACTCAACAAGAAAAGCGGCCAAAAATGCCTTGACACAAGGAATGAACACCTGCTTTGGCACAAAAACAGTGTTTGTGTACATACTACTTATTAAAATAATATGTATATCAAATTTGGCTAAATCAAGGCACAGCAAAAAAGCACAAGACTAGACTACCGACTATAATTATTCTTTTGAAACAAAACTAAAGGGAATAATATGTTCCCTTACAATAAATGTGTATGTTCACTTAAAGTTGTGTATACAATTCGCAATCACACTAGCATTCTATAATGCCAAATTTTACACAGTCCAATGTCAAAACTTCACCTTGTTACACAACCATTCAATAATTTATCAGTTCTATCCTCTAGCGGCCTACCATACAAGAAAAAACCGGATAAGTGCGAGTCGGACTCGCCCACCGAGGGCCGAGGGTTCCGTCCCAAATTTCATAGTTCTAGGTAAACAAAGTACCTTACAAATTTTGATTCCCATGAGTGTCGAAACATGTGCTTTTTGCGGCATGAACGCCTTTTTTTATGCTAACTTAGAAGTTTGATTTTGCACAGTTTAAAGGGGCTGTAGATCGGAGTATATAGTTTTAATGTCAACGCGATACCTCCACGCGTTCCCGAGATAAAGGGTCTTGACAGGGATACGGTTGGACAACAAAGTGATCCTATAAGGGTTCAGTTTTTTTCGTTTTGAGGTACGGAACCCTAAAAATTACAATGAAATTTGAATTAACTAAAATAAGAAATGAGTTTGTTTTGTTTTAAAATCGAACCAAAAGAAACAAATGCACATCTGTTCCAATTTCAAATGGTAAAACTACATGAAGAGGAGGCCCTTTAATAGGGCCGTGGACGGCTTGAGGCTATACATATTATTCTATCAGAAACATCATGATCATTATCTGCCGAAAGACGTCCACCGCTGGACACAGACCTCCCCCAAAGAGTGCCAAAGTGACCGGTCCTGCGCCACCCGAATCCAGCGGAATCCCGCCACCTTTACCAGGTCATCAGTCCACCTGGTCGGGGGTCTACCCATGCTCCGTCTTCCAGTAAACTAATGTTTGAATATTATCAATATATGTACATCTTAAATCTTGCAGTTTTCAAAACGTTTCGTTACGTAGTTGATCAAGGGCAAACCGTGAAGCCTGGACTAATACAATTATTTAGTACTCCTATTACATAGCTCCAGTTACTAATACTTCTAAACCTTATACCAACTCATATAAGGAATAAAATGTGCTTTCTATAGAGTATTCTACGGCCTACTCCTCACACAGGAATTACTTTGATGTTAAATAAAACGCCTACACTTATCCAGAACTGTAGGTAAACATGATCTTATCAATAACACATTAAAGTTAGCACACAATTGGCCACATTATAAAGACCTTTAGTAAGAATGTCAGATCTCTTATCAAATATTTGTAAAATGCAGTGATCGATATTTGGCATGACAGCACACACTACGTCTACACATTGAGCTGAGTCAGTTATTTTGTGGCCGTTTTATATGAATTATCAGATATTATTATACCCTATCCCGGATAATATTAGAAAAATCGCGCGAACCAGACTTCCTATTGCGCCGGGAATACCCGTCCGCGGGAGATGACGGCTTCGTCATGCCTCAAGGAAAACAATTTTGAATCGCAAAAACACTAGTATGGTTTCGATAAGCACTTAATTATCGAAATAAGTAAAACTAGTACAACATTTGCCTTTGATATCCTACTAATATTATAAATGCGAAAGTTTAGATGTTTGTTACTCAATCACGCTTAAACGGCTGAATCGATTTGAATGAAATTTTGCACTAAGATAGTTTATAGCCTGGATTAAAATATAGGATAGTTTTTATCCCGGGTCCACGCGGACAAAGTCGCGGGCGGAAGCTAGTCCTAGATAAACGAAGGAAGAGACGAATTTTTCAATTTCAACAAAATCTAATGTTATTTGGAATGAGGCATAGGCGGCGGTATAAAAAGCTTCTGCCAAAAATGTAAAGCGTAATCTCACTGGTTTAACACATTCAGTGCAAAAGCGATTTTTTTGTTTTGTGAGAGAGCGCCTACGAGCAGTGAGCCCATCTAGCGGGCTCCTGGCACCGAAAGTGTTAATATAAAATGTAGTTAGTAAGTTATCATTATCATATCAGACATAGACCTCCCCCAAAGAGTGCCACAATGACCGGTCCTGCGACAACATAGTTTTTGGTATCACTGACATATTTACTAAACATCCTTTACAAAAGCCAGTTGGTATTTAACCTATCATCTCCTGAGCAGCTTCTACGCTAGTGACGACGCGTGGCGTCTCTCGGACGGGATTGGCTCGGCGTTGTGTGCTCGGCTAAGTGTTCTCGTAGAAGGAACTATTGAAATGGGTCGTTAGCAGGTACACCACAGCTTCGTATGTGGACATCATGATGGCCGTGTTCGGTATCTGGCGGACCAGTTGCGTGCCGAGGCCCCTGTGGGTAAATAATTTTCTTAATAGAATAGGCATTTATTGGTGACAATAACACAACATGAATAGAGATCGGCATATAGTTAAAAATCCTACTAATATTATAAATGCGAAAGTTTAGATGTTTGGATGTTTGTTACTCAACCACGCTTAAACTGCTGAACCGATTTGAATGAAATTTTGCACGAAGATAGTTTATAGCCTGGATTAAAATATAGGATAGTTTTTATCCCGGGTCCACGCGGACGAAGTCGCGGGCGGAAGCTAGTCAGTACATAAGTGCTACGACACGGTTCTATCTCGGCATGGTACTGGCGACCTGGTAGCCATCTTCCAAGGGCACGTCAGTGGCCCGTTCAGGAAACTACAAGTCTAATTTTTTTTATATACAACGACGGTGGCAAACAAGCGTACGGCCCACCTGATGGTAAGCAGACACCGCAGCCTATAGACGCATGCCACTCCAAAGGAGTGACATGGGCGTTGCCGACCCTTGATATGTTTGAGGATTCGCCGTGTTGACAGCTGAAGGAACAAATTCCCTCGCTCTCAACACAACGCATCCTCGGGAGCTCTGGCGACCTTGCTCACCACCAGGAACACAACACTACTACAGAGCAAGTAGTAGTGTTATTATGGCTGTGGTCTTCTGCAAGGTGGAGTTACTTCCCCAGTTGGGCTGCTCCAAATTCGAGCGGGATGACATTTCGATGTGCCCTACCTCACCTAATACGATACTAGATCCCACCATCTTACTTCTAATGATTAGTGTTCTGTGTCAAAATTTTCCCAGCCGAACAGTGAAATATAATCTGTCGGTAGCTGTTCCTCTGTCACAGGCATTGATGTCACATAAAGTAAATAGACTTACAATGCCGAACGACAATGTTAAGGGGATGCCTTGATTCGAGTCGACCACGCCCCCTTGACAGAGACACGCATGTGCCTTCCGCGCACGAGATAAAGACATGCAACACTTTTCGGGAATGGCTTTTTTGGACAAATTTCTATAAATACCTATAACTATAACTTACTGAAGTTTTATTTATATTTCATTAAATGAGATTTTAGATGAGATAAAATATTATAGGGTTGGATCTTCGACTCAGACTATCTCTACTATTTCGACTAGACTAGGGTTCTCTTCTTCGTTTAAAAACGGCCCGGTTGACATTACCTGTCATTTTACGCGGGAATAGCCTAGATTGTCACTTTTGTGATAGATTCTTGTAGTGAAAAAGTGATTATAATTGTTTGATCCGTGTGTCTTTTATTGTTAAAAATAGTATTAACTTCATTGTGTCGTATAGTAATGTATTGATACAGTAGGCTGAGTAAAAAAACCCAACTTTGGTATTTTGTTCTATCGAGGAAATGTAGGCAATCATGTATCGATTAAATCAGATAAACAAACATAGTCAATAAGAATCATATCGCTGAACATCAGACTTATTGTTTCTTAATCAGAACGGCGTTTCAAAGCACGCGATAATTTCCAATGCACCCCCTTAAGAAATGTGCCCCAAAATGACACCTAGCTATATTTGACTAGTTGCTAATAAGGTTTACTTGTAACCCGCATCAAGATATAGTTCATATAAATGAACACTTAGGTTTTAAGACTTAAATCAGAAGAGTATTCCAGATCTTATTTATAGTTAAATTGTTACCAGTTTCTCAATCAAAAGAAAAGTTGATAGATTTAGGTTTTCAGTTGTTATATAAGCATTCGTTTTTAATAAAACTGCCAGGCAAATCTTTTTAGTTTTAACTGATTGATAATTTACTGTTATAGTGTTACCCTAGTTTTGTCAAATATGCTTTGAGAAATGCATACATATTAAGTCCCCAACCCAGGGGCCGTAGACAAGGTTACAATCGACAAGCGCTGGCGCCAAGAGAAAATAATAAAATGTAGGGGAATGACAGATGCCGACGAAACACTTTTCGTTAACATCTGTCATTAGAAAACCCGCCGCCAATAGAAAACTAATAAAATGTATGGTTTATTAGTTTTCTATTGGCGTTAGCGCTTGTCGATTGTAACCTTGTCTAGGCCCCCAGGAGATCCGTTTATGAATAGAGGACAGTAATATGAATAGTTAAGTGAATAGTTAAGTTAATGTCAAGGAAAAAAATGTTTTATAGTATAGTATGATTTTATTATTGTAATGGTAATTCGTAGTAGTGCATTAGTTGTAAACATTTACTTTGTAACTTAGAATATAATTTGTGCACGTTTTTATCTATTCCTCTGATTGTATGATTTGTTAACTAAGTATTTAGGCAATTGCATGAACTCCTTCAAAGCCTGAGATACAGGAATTTCCTAGTTCAGGCTCAAGTATTATGTATGCACCATGTAGATGTAGGACTTTTAATGCAAATTGTTATTATTATGTTTTATTAATAAATAATTTTATTATTTATTATTATAGTTACCTATAGACTCCACGGTAGCCCTCCTCCAGCCAAACAGTGTGCAGCGTCTGCCAGAACTTGCGGTACTTGTCGCCCTCTTCTCTCAGCCGGGTCCGAGCCACCTCTGCACAAACAAACCAACCTTTTACTGCCTTGGTAACAATGGGAAAATGTAATAGTCTACGCAATCTTAATTTTTGTGTAGGGTGGTGGAACCAAAAGATGAACGTTTAAGCGACTATCCCAACTTTGGGATTTTTTTGTGGGTGTTGTAACCTAGTTTATGCATACTAGATTTTTTATCCGATTAGGTATATAGTCGAGAATAGATTTGACTATTTTAACCCCTCCTATTACAATACAGTTTTTTTTAAATGGTGTTATGTTAAAGTATACCTGTTTGCCCAGAAGTTGAACGCTGTGCCCAATAAGTGAACGTTTTGGCTCCAATAGTTGAACGAAGAAAACGAATGACTCGGCAGCCGTCCAACTTTGCCCGTGTTGTAAATTCCCCCATTAAGTAGGTATACAGCGTGGAACGGAACGATGGACGTTCCCGCAAGAGGGGGATTATTGAGCGCTAGTACGTCACATTTTCCAGATAATCAATTTTTTTTGACGCGATTTTGTTTTTACCTTTGTATGGAGCGTTGGCCGACAGGAGCGACGAGCTCGATACAAATGTAAAAAAAAAATCGCGTCAAAAAAAATTGTTTATCTGGAAAATGTGACGTACTAGCGCTCAATAATCCCCCTCTTGCGGGAAAGTCCATCGTTCCGTTCCACGCAGTATAATTAAGCTTCGATTCCAATGAGTGAACGCTCTGTAGATTTAAGTTCGTTCATTCCTTTGCTATCGTGCCCAATAGATGAACGAACAAAATGTATTCGTTCAAGTTTTAGGCAGGGGTTAGTACAATGAAACTGCTGGCCACACGCGACCACTATTCTATGCGTATTCTCCATGATATTGATGGGCTTACACCTGACAAGGAGCTGTTGTTTGCAATTATTACTTACAAGAATTTGAAATTTTTATGTTGTGTCGTATATTTACCGCCTAGTTATAATAGTGAGCAGTACATGAGCGTCTTATCATGTATTGAAAATGCAGTATGCGCTTATCCAGACTTATATTTTATGTTATTTGGTGACTTTAATCTTAATTCGTGTTGTACTTATTTAAAAACTGACTTTGACATCTTTTGTAATTTTTGTAAGCTAACTCAGTATAATAGTATTGTAAACGATCATGGTGGCATGTTGGACCTCGTGCTGAGTGACCTGGATGGAAAAAACCTTTCTGTGTCCAGTGGCACTAATGAAATGTTGGTTCCAATGGATGCGTACCACCCGCCGCTTACGGTGTTGGCACTGTTACCGCGTGGACCGCCTCCAGGGATCTCGGCGGCGCCGCGCCCGCGCGCTGCTTCGTACCCCGACTGGGACTGGCGTAAAGCCGACTATGAATCACTCTATTTGGCCCTCACTGCCATTGATTGGGACGATCTCCTGGCGACCAAGGATGTTGACTGTGCTACTGAAATACTATACGCTAAACTTTATTCGTGCTTCAGCCAGTATGTTCCCCTTAGAAAGCGCTCTAGTATTAATTCCAAGTACGTGTACCCAAAATGGTACTCAGGTGATATTATTAGAAACATTAAACTCAAATACTTCCACTTGAAGAAATTCAAGCGTGATGGGAGCGATTTCAATAGGCATATGTTCAAATACTACAGAGCGCATGTAAAAAACCTGATTGATAAAGCGTATAGTCAGTACATAAATAATGTTCAAAATTGTATTGCTAACAAAAACAGAGACCGACAGCACTGTGATGTATTTTTCCATCTTGATGGGGAGACAGTAAGTGGGCAGTGCGCAGCTGATGCCTTCGCTAGGTACTTCAGCTCGGTGTTCCAACAGGTCAAACCGCGTCTAGACCCTGAAGCCGCGGCACGCGCGGCGTACTCCTTGGGTGACTCTAGGTCGGTGTCCATCCCCTTTGTGTGTGAGATTGACTTTAAGAAGGCAATTAAGAACCTTAAGCCTCGTTCGGCTGAGGGTCCGGATGGCATCCCTGTATTTTTGGCTAAAGATTGTGCCTCTGTCTTAATGACTCCTTTGTTACACGTTTTTAACCTCTCAATTAATCAGTCCATTTATCCAAATTGTTGGAAAGCATCGAGAGTGACGCCGGTTCCTAAGGGCGGGCCTGATACTGATATCACCTCTTTTAGGCCGATAGCAGTTCTCCCCGTGTTTGGAAAAGTATTTGAGATGATCGTTAACCGCTGCATCAGTCTGCAGGTAGCTGACCGTTTGCACCCAAGTCAGCACGGCTTCCGAAAATCCCGTTCGACCACTACAAACCTCGTTGCCCTCGCTGACTACGTTTGTAAGGAGATGGATGCGGGCCGCCAGGTCGATGCTGCATATTTCGACTTCAGGAAAGCATTTGACCTGGTTGACAATGACATCTTGCTGGAAAAACTAGCATTAGCAGGCTTCACGCCAAAGCTTCTAAATTTTTTCGCTAGTTACATGTCTGACCGCCAGCAGTATGTCAGGGTGGGTGGTTATGAGTCAACCAGTTACTTCACACTATCAGGAGTAAGTCAGGGCAGTACTTTAGGGCCTACGCTGTTTCTCCTGATGATTAACGACTTGCCTGATGTGACTCGCACCGCCGAGAGTTTGCTTTTTGCGGATGACCTGAAGCTGTTCCGAGGTATCGGTAGTACGGCTGATAGTGCAGCGTTACAGGCTGACATTGACGCGGCAGCCGAGTGGAGTATTTTAAATCGACTGTCTTTTAATGTCAATAAATGTAAGTTGATCACATTTTCACGTAAGCGCTCTCCACTCCAAACTGAGTACCATTTAGCTGACGACACTCTGGAAAGAGTTAGTGAAATTCGTGACCTAGGTTTAATATTAGATGATAAGTTTGACTTCCATAAGCACGTAACTGGCATTTGTAAGCAGGCTAGCAGGACCTTGGGGTTTGTGATGAGGATTGCAAAACAATTTCATTTCGGAGTGGGTAAGATTCTCTTTAGCGCATTTGTAAGGAGCAAGTTAGAATACGGTGCTGTTGTTTGGGATCCGTACGAGAGCAAATACTCTCTCATGATTGAGAAAGTACAACGCAAATTTGCTCGCTGGCTGTACAAAAAAGCCTACGGTTACTACCCGCACCTCTATCCCTCCATCTTTGTCTCGGGCATGGTCGGGCTGGACACGCTGGCGCTGCGAAGAAAGCTATTGCTGCTAGTCCACTATCTGTCAATTGTCCATCACCGAGTTGATAGTGCAGAGGTGTTGGCTCGGATCGGATTGGTGGTTCCGACGCGGATACCCGCGGACGCGGGCGGGGCGGTGGCGCCGCGCCGCCGGCCGCGCCTGCTGCAGCGGCCGTCCGCTCGCACGCGATACGCGAGCCACGCGCCTACCGCCCGTGCCATGACGTGGCTGCATCGAATGCTCACTCAGCACGAAGACGCTGACATGTTCGCTGATCGGTTGACATACTTGTGCAATATTGCCAGGATATTTTTGAATTGGCATTTAATGAATGGAATGACATTATAATTACGATTGACATTACAATTACGATTTGTGACATTTTTACCAGTGAATGTTTATCTTTTTTTTTTTGTTATTTTAGCATGTAAGCGATTTGGTGTTTACACTGTAAGCTTTCAATGTATTATTGTAAATAAATAAATAAATAAATGAACACTTAATTACAAAGATACATAAAATTTGGCAACTTTGCCCGGCATTTATAAGCTTAATTATATACCTACTTAGTGGGCAAATTTACAACATGGGCAAAGTTGGACGGCTGCACGGTCATTGGTTTTCTTCGTTCAACTATTGGAGTCAAAACGTTCTCTTATTGGGCACAGTGTTCAACTTATGGGCAAACAGGCATACTTTAAGGCTGTGCATTGGAAATTACCGCGTGCTTTGAAACGCCGTTCTGACTAGATTAAGAAACAATAACGTCTGATTTTCAGATATATGATTGTTTATCTGATTTTATCGATACATGATTGCTTAAAAATTTCTCGATAGAAAAAAATTCCAAAGTTGGGTCTGTATTTTCTTTTTTTTACTCAGCCTACTCAAACGATGCATTATTTTACGACACAATCAAGTTAATACTATAGTATTTTATCTCATCTAAAAACTCACTTTATGAAATTTAAATAAAACGTCTCTAAGTTAGGTTTTTATCGAAATTTGTCCAAAAAAGCCATTCCCGAAGAATGTTACATCTCTTTTCCTCGTGCGCGGAAGGCATCAGCGTGTCTCTGTCTAGGGGGCGTGTTCGACTCAAATCAAGGCATCGCCTTAACATAAAACCATAAAAAACAACTGTATTGTAATAGGGATTAAAATAGTCAAATATATACCCAGTCGAGATCGAATCGGTTAAAAATCCACCATTATTAACTCATGTCCCTGAAGGCTCATCTACCTTACTCATTACTATGTACCGAGACGACCCGGCATCGGCAGGCCGGCAAGCGCCTCATTACACCTCAACAACTACCTATCGGCACACGAGATAAGATGACACATTTGACAGTCGATGAACCCTTAGCCTACTAGATTAGGTGTAAGACGCAACGCTCTTAAGGTCACAGAAATAAAGTCTGTATTCTGGAAACGCAGTTGGATTATACATCAACATATTTTGCCTGAAACTATTCAGAAGTTATTTTCATTTATCATTCAAAGGTTCGTGTCGTTCTAGTTCTGAATGACCTAGATAATGTTAGGTAAATTGAAAAAAGGATTACAAAAACTATGTAATCAGTTTATCATGAGCATACTGAATTACGGCGACGAATGTTGTCTCGCTCGCTCGGTACACTGTGCTCTTCATTGCACGCATGGGCCAAAAACCAACATTTAGCTTTTACTCGTTACTAATTCAATTTAATAACCATATCAAAGTTAAATAAGGTACTTAGAGATGGGTCACTTGGTGTGATACCGTGGATACGATATCGTGGGGAATCAAATGTGTCGTATTCTGGCGAATCGGAAGCAATCCACTGAACTTATTGCTTCACGCCTTCGTAGTGAGATTTGTCGTTTAAGGTGTGTGCATCTTGTGTACGTCCTGCATGTCCTAAAATTTGATTTAAGCTAAGTTAGGCGAGCGTAGCGTGACTGTTTTAAAAGAAAGTAAAGATAATCCATGTATTTCATAAACTACAGACAAGATTAAAATAATTTACTTTAAACAAAAAGTTTTAACCGACTTCAATTTAGTACTCCGCCAAGCCACGAGAACATTTCCACATTTCTATTCCAATTTATCACATGAACTGATTTCCGAGAGCAAATGCGTTGATTATTAAAGAAAAAACCCAATCGCTGATGTGGCTCGATAATATTTGAGGACTTCCATCGATTCCACAAGGATCACCTTTGGCACTTCATTAGATGATATTTCAACGGAATCTTATCAGAATCTGTAACGTACTTTTGTACTTTTAAGTACATAATTGAGGAATTCCATAAGTCATCTGTGGTCTTCATCATCAATTACACTCCACCAAGTCTATGATTTCCGGGTGTAAATACACGAGTTATAATAGAAAATACCAAAATCACTACACGAGTGCCTAATATAATTGAGGAGTTCCCTCAATTCCTCATGGAGCCCATCATACAACTGAATTTAAAAAAAAATGGGACCTACCTGGAAGCATACACCTACAAACGAAAAAAAAAATGACGAATCGGCTCATCAATGACCGAGTTCTGAGGTAACAAATATTGAAAAAAAAAAAAACAACCGAATTGAGAACCTCCTCCTTTTATTTTGAAGTCGGTTAAAAATAGAAGAAAAACGTGTTGAAGTTTAGGTGGAGGCACACGAAGGTGTGCACAGGAGGGCCAGCAATTTGTGCGATAAACAAAAGGCTGAGATATCAATATGATGATTGAGCACGTTTTTCTGATTCACCATTGCCAACCTGAACGTGACAGCTCAGTTTTGTGTGCAAAAAGTGCTTTTCACTATTTGCGAACACTAGTGCTTTATTTTCCTCATAGAAGGTGTGAAAGGCAGTATGCGCCACTCGGCAGCTAAATTATTTCCACCTTGGGTGTTAACACTTGAATCCCTCGTTACGCTAAAGATTCAATCTACCGCCCTCGCCGAAATTATCAAAGAACTGCGCCGCCTGTCGCCTTCTCAACTTGTTAATGTGTTCTAATTATGTAAGTTTGGTATACTGATTTGATATGTATGTTCAGTCTGTAAATTTGTAAATATAGGCCTTGATTTTTAGACACTACTGTTGAAGATCTCACCGTGTGGATAAGCGATGCAAGAAGCGATGGTCTTGGAGAAGGCGCCAGCTGCCATGAACTCGAGGAAGTCTATTGGGGACCGCGTGTCGCTCGGCACGCCGTCCTGCGCCCGCGCCGCCATCAGCCGCGCCTTCACGCCCTCGTACAACACGAAGTGGACCACCGTCTCGCTTATACCCATGTAGGATGCGGTTATGCCTTTGTAGAAGCCTTTTATACCCTGGAATACGATTACGGGTTAGCAACACAATACAAAGACACTTTATAGCCCACCAGTGGCGGAGCGCCCAATACAAGCCGACTCCCACCGGCTGGCCTAAAATTTATTTTTAGACGAGCCTATACAGGGTGTATCAAAAATGGGATGTGAACCGATCAAGGGCATATTCGGTAGCGTATTGCGATTCCGAAAATGCATTTCTTTATTTTTTTAAATTTTTGATTTGTTTTTGTTGACATCGATTGTGTGTGACATCAAAAACGTAAAACCTGTGAGTCAAAAAAAATACACATAACATTTGTTTTCATAAAACAGCTGTGCGCGCAGCGGTTGAAAATGATATAAACCCTACACCCTCGCGGGGGAAAGTTATCATACACAAGCAATGCCAACAAAAACAAAGACTAATGTAAACAAAAACAAAAATATCAATGTAAACAAAAATAAAAACATAAACAAATGCATATTTGGAATCGCAATGCGCTACCAAATATGCCCTTGCTCGGTTCACACCCCATTTTTGATACATCCTGTAGTTATATATTCTAAACTCTTTCATTTTCTTTGTGCCGGGTTGCCTATCGAAAACTTTCCCGCGCCGCCGCTGTAGCACACCTCAAAAAAGAACACTGTACAGAACTTAAGCTTAAAGGTACAAGTTGGAACCCGACCGCAGACAGCAGCAGCAGACGACGTGTCGCAACGACACTATCGGTTTCTATGAATTTATATGACGGCGACGTGTCGCTGTCTACGGAAAGTATTTCATAGAAATACATAGAAACCAGTCTCAGCCTTTACCCACACACAAGCTGCCACATAAAATATGCGAGGTGCACCCCCACGCCACGCAAGTCTAGTCCTTTGTTTTTCGACTTCGTATGAAGTCGGTGGCAACGGTGACAGACTTGAGTTCAAGTCAGTGGCAGCGAATGGGTTAAAGCAGAGGTAAACCACAGGCGTTCTTATCGCTAAAGAGCTATCTCGTACAGACTTTGGGTAGCGGAGAAAATGCAACATGCATGCATGCATGCCTGCTTTATGTGTTAATTCCACCCAATCTTTGTAATGTGATATGCAATAAACGTTCTATTCTATTCTATTCTATTCTATTCTATTCTAACATATCCATCAATTTGAGTAAGTAGCAAACGGGACATTGGTTGTTATATCTAAATTAATAAATTAATAAAACAATCAAGAAAACATTACAACATCGGCGAAGCCTTGATTCGAGTCGATTCGCGAAAACCACGCCCCCTTGACAGACACGCTTATGCCTTCCGCGCACGAGAAAAAGAGACGCGTACTACGAGCCTGTTTTAACTGAAATGGCGTTAAAATTCGTTTGTTCTTATCTGTCACTTTGACATTTGTGTTCGTAAGAAAGGGACAGAGCACATTTTATTTAGCAGAGGCCTTTTAAGTTTTATGAATAAGGGGGATAGCATATAAACTTGACTGTGGCGAAAAATGTGTTGTTTGAGTAGGCTGAGCAAAAAAAAGGAAAATAAAGACCCAACTTTAGAATTCTTAGTGCTTTCTTTAAACCATTTAGAGTAGCTTCTGCCCGCGACTCCGTCCGCGTGGATCGTTTACATCGTAACTCCATACTAACTTTCACCCCCATTAGAGGGTGATTTCCGGGATAAAAAGTGTGTCCAGGACTCAATCTATCTCTACACCAAATTTCATCTCAATCGGTATCTCCTTGCACTATAAAGAGATCTCTGTACAGTCAGCCTCGTATAGTTAGTAGCAGCCAAAGTAGTCAAATATATCGTAAAACATCCTTACTCCTTAATAAAGTTAGACGTGTACCGATATATTTGGGGGCTACTAACTATATGATGCTGAGTGGACATAGGCTATCTTTTATCCGTTTACAAGGAACGCGCGGGCGGACCCGTGGGGACCACTAGTAATGTAGTAATGTAAAGTAAACTAGTAAAGTAAAAACTAAACAGAATAGATACACACATTCACATATATGCCCTTAATTTGAATTAAATAATGCGTAAAAATGCTCATAGGCCATCCATATTTGACCAGTCAAATCGCTAAAATCGCAAGCTAACGGCTATTTGTGATTTTTTAATATGTTGTTAGAACACTAGCAGTACAAACGACAACACTGTTAACTGACCATCCTGTGTTTATATAGAACCTTATTACAATGCACTTAAGGTGCACCGATGGGCAGTTAGCTGTGTTGTCGATAGTACTGTATACGAGGGCGGGATGATAAGTAACTGGCCTAAGCAGAAAATACTTGAATTTCGGTGTTAAAACTAACTTTATTTTTCGACAGTCTCCACCTAGCTCTATGCACTTATTTCATCTTCGCTCTAAAGCTGCGATGCCCTCCATAAAATGATTCTTTTCGAGGCCTCCAAAATACTCCTCCACAGCGGCTATGACGGCATCATTAGTGGCAAATTTTTGTCCACCCAAAAAAGTTTTAAGCTTCGGGAACAGGTGGAAGTCGGATGGTGCCAGATCAGGCGAATAAGGTGGATGGGGCAGCAAATCATACTTTAATTCGCCGATTTTTGCCATGGCTTTAACACATGTGTGAACCCAATCACCCAAGTGATGGAAGATGTTTTTTTTTTGCTAAGCCTGGTCGTTTTTGCTGAATGCATTGATGAAGCTTATCTAAAAGATTAGCATAGTATTCCCCATTAATAGTTTTACCTTTGGGAAGGTAGTCTATCGTCAAAATTCCACTAGCATCCCAAAAGACGGAAGCCATAACTTTTCCAGCCGACTTTACAGCCATAGCTTTTTTGGGACCCGAACATCCAGATTCAGTCCACTGTTTTGATTGAATTTTTGATTCTGGCGTGTAGTGGTGAACCCATGTTTCATCTGTTGTTACAAATCGACGCAAAAAATCAGCTTTATTTTTCTGAAAACGATCCAAACATTCTTCCGAATTTTGCACGCGGATTCTTTTTTGATCGTGCGTAAGCAATCGCGGCACGCAACGGGCGGATAACTTTTTCATATTTAATTCTTCACTTAGAATATGATGTACCCGTTCCTTTGATATCCCTGTAGTGTCAGCTATTTCTGATAACTTCAATCGTCGATCTGCCAAAACCATATCGTGCACTTTGGAGACCATTTCCGGAGTTGTGGCACTTTTTCGACGTCCAGAGCAGGCTTCATCTTGGACACTTGTACGACCTCGTTTAAATTCAGCCACCCAGTTTTTTACTGTGGCGTGAGAAAGAGCACATTCACCCAAAACATTCTTTAACTCTTCATAAATACCTATCCCCTTCATACCCTTCATGTAAAGAAACTTTATCACCGCTCTTTGTTAAATTTTATCCATTTTGAAAACAATCGTCACAATATATTTTCAAATAACACAAAATCGATAAAATATTTAAGCCATCAAATTCAAATTTCGAACACGAAGCTTAAATTACACTAGTTTATTTTTAAATTCAAACATTTTAAATAGCTAAGGCCAGTTGCTTATCATCCCGCCCTCGTATATCCAAGTTTGCAGCTTCAAGACATGTGCTAACTTTGCAGCACTCGAAAAACCACGTTTTTTTCTCACTTTTCTGGTATTGTCAACATAAGTCCTAAACTCCTTATTTTCGTATAGGAATTTCTAAATCATTATTAGGTTTCTTTGATCATTTTTTAGTTAAAAATAACTGTTTAGGACTTATAACGATTTAAAATTGCCTTACTCGTAACAACAAATTTTTGGAGAGCTGTATCTCGGTAAGTATTGAACCTACAGAGCTGGTTCTGGTCTCAAATTGTAGCCATTTTAGATTATTTAAAATATATAGCTTTTGATAGAAAACCCGTATTGTTTAGCCTATTGATACCAAAATAAGTGAGAAAATATCGTGGTTTTTTGAGTGCTGCAAAGTTAGCACAGGTCTTTCGAAGCTGCAAACTTGGATATACGGTACTGGTAGTGTCCTAACAACATATTAAAATATCACACCTCGCCGTTAGGTTGCGATTTTAATGTTCGATATGATTGGCCTATCAGACATAACAAGATTGAGCTAATATTTAGCTACTGTGACTACGCGATGTTACTATGCTAAGATACATTGCTAAGATAAGGAAAGCTTTCCATTTTTTTGCGATCTAACCGAGCGCACGCTTTACCTGCGTGTGGATGTGTACATTAAAAACAATGACGATACGTGGAGCCGATAACGAGTCGCGGGAAGAAAAAATGCACACAGATATCGCGTAATCTAATAGCACTAGTAACTAAGGTGGTTACTAAGGTGTGTCTTACAATCTGCGATCTATCCATCAATAAACAAAGTCCCACGTCTTCGTATACTTCGTACACCCGGCGACTTTTTGCAGCGTTACAAACGCACATTTCATGAACCAAATTACACCAAATCGTGCGTCGCCGTGTGTAGCTGCTCCTCATGACATTTTGTAGCAATTTATCAAGTTATTTCGGAATAACATTGAAGTGGAGCGTGTCTTTCGAAATCAACATGTCTACAACCGAGTTTCAACGCCTTTAGGCATATTCGAAGCTTACCATTCTAACGTATATCCTCTTTATACACTGTACGGCTGTCATATTCTGCCCGTCCAGTTGAAGCCTCGTTTTTACGAACCATATCGGATTGGTCATTGTACATGAGACGAAACCTGAAACATTAATTTAAATTCATATAATTTGAAATCAGACCCCGTATCATGGTCGGCCTTATCACGCGATAAGTGACAACTTGACAAGATAGAGCATCCGTCACTGGCTGACACCGTTCGATGGAACGAGACTGACGCTCTATCTTGTCACTTATTGCGTGATAAGGCCGACCATGATAAGGGGTCAGGTCAAACCAGAAAATTTAGATTTTTGTGAATTTGATACACATTTTGTGTATTGAATGTTCTTCTAGAAGTTCTAAATGTTGAAAATCCTTAAAAAAACGAAGGTAAGCCTCAGACACTGCCCAGTAGGACAATGTGATCGTGACATTACTATATTTTCAAATTCAATGTAAATACCTATTCACAAACGTCATATCATAAACATTTGCCTTCATCTGTGACATTGATCTTTGTGTTTGCGAAAAGAGGAAAAAACACATTTTAGTTAGCAGCTTTTGATATTTCTTTGGAGCTGTGGCGAATATTTTTTCAATTAACCACATTGATCGAAAGTTAACATTCTGTTAAGTCTAGGGGCTAGTTTTACCTGCAGCACTGGCAGCTGATAGGTGCACTATGGGTGTGTCGGGCGCTATGTTCTGATTGAGTATGGCCTTGGCCTGCGAATACGTGCAGAAGTATATCGCCCTAGACGGAGCTACGCCCACTATGTTCGGCCCTAAGCCCTTGAACAACGCCTTTGGGCCCTCAGTTTGGACAATGTGTCTGGAAAAAGAAAACAAGTTTTAGAGAGCGAAATGTCATCTGGCTTATAGGAGCACCCCACCTGGGGAAGGATGGCACCTTACAGAAGGCTGCTGCAGGCCTAACAATACCACTACTTGCTCCGTAAGCAGGACTGGCTATGCTGAGAGCGAGAGACCTGCATATGTATCTAGCTGTCGGCACAACGGATCCTCAAATCAGCCGTAGGCGCTTTCCGCTACTTAGCAGAAAAACCACGGAATCGGCTACGCCTAGCGCGTAGCGATTCTTGCCAGTGAATGTGTTAATGAATCCTTAGAAGTCACAAGCGTCCGTAGGCCACGTTGTGCGATTAAGCGCATTGGTAAAACCATCAAGTAGGCCGCACACTTTTTGACATCGTCGTTGCATACAAAAATCAGCCAGGTGATAAATTATGCCGTCAATTGATTATCTCCTGAACTTTCCACGTAAAGGTTCAATACACTTGACCGGTACTCTGTTGGCTGATTGTTCCCATCGAGATATCGTTGCCGACATTTGACTTAATTAAAAATAAACGAGGGTCATGCGAACACGAGCGTCATACGTCCACGACAAACATGACTGATCTAGCTGAGATAGAAGCTTGACAGACGGTAAACATCTCTCTGCAGCTGCCTAGCTAGCATGGTTGGTTTGTGTCAGAGATAAAGCATTCGTCCCAATCGTCCCTTACTAGTATGCAAGTTCGAGAAGGACGGATGCTTTTATGTGCGACATAAAAGCGACCAGGCTGGCTAAGCTGGAGGGGAATGAAAAGAGTATACCTATTCTGTTTACACGCGATTAGATATACTGCCAAATGCAAGAGGCTTATATTCAAAATGGTGTACCAACACGATGATTTTAATTCACAGTACACTTGAGTACCTACGACAAAAGAAAAGAGAATAGGTGTAACCAAAATTAGCAAATAACAAGTGATTATTGAACAGGGTATTGGATAGACTTTTTACTACAAATAACATTAACTAACATTTAGTGTGTATTTTTTTATTCATTATTAACATTAGGCGAGATTGCGGGACCTATGTAAGGGGTAATTCCCAGAGCTAGTTACCAAAAAAAAACATTAATATATGGAATGAACCTTCCGGATTGACATGCATAGGCGACAAAGAATAGCTTTGTAAATCTGATAAAGAATAAATCCATTTTTCGCATAAGATACAAGAAATGTAAAATATAATCAAACACTTTTCTATTTACCTTATAAGATTTGTTTGTAAGTAAAATGTGCAATAGAATGCCATACTAAGCAACACATTAAAAAATCTAGGGATTTAAAACACACAGCTAATATTTTGCTTTTAAAAAAAGCTAATCTCCAAGTGTGGTGCGCAACTCCACACGATCACCGCACGTGTTGTTCGCTGGGAGCATTTAATTTCTTATCTATTAGCGCACATATGATAACCATGCCGGTTGGAAGCGGTAATAACTTGTTACTGTTTATTTGATGGATGGATAGGTACATAATCATATAGAAAAAATGTAGACGCCACGATAAGGAGTGAGAATTTAACAAATTATTCCATTGCACATTTAATAACATTCAAATCATTGCATATAAAATTCTCTGGATTACGAGATGGTAAAGTTAAAGGAAACCACACAATGACATTTAGTAGATAAATATATGTAGGTACTAAAGTTCTAAAGTTAGCTACTGGATTATTGGCCAAATTGCCACCATGCGAAAACTTCGCTTTCTACAAATTATCGACTTTTAAATATTCTTGGGACTAAATAAAAGCCACCGAGAAAAGCATTGTAGTTAGAAACACAAGTGTTTAGAAACATGAATCTCAATCTTATTTCCAAATAAATCCAACCAAAAGGTACTAGAAAATCTACAAATGTAAGATAGTTTTTATATACAATCACTGTACCTTGGAAATTTTGTTACTTGTGTGTGATGTGGTCTTTATAAACAATGTCCTTAAAAGTTTATATAATTAATTACCCTTAGATATATTTTTAGCATGGCGTCAAAAGATGTAAGAACTAACTTTACTGCCCCATTTATATTTTTCACTTTGTCCATATCGATGTAGGTATCGTTCGTTCTATTTTTCGAAGCGACTGAAATTGGGAATCACCGATTCTGGTGCGCCAGTACTAGTAATAGTATTGGTAAGTATCTGTCGTCGCCGATATGGGATGAGCATTGATACGTGGGTGTAAGCCCTCCTTCCCATAAGCGCATTCCCGTGAACGCGTCCTTATCCTTACTAAATAAAAATACCGAGATTGGCAACGAAATGATTAAAAAGCGATAGGGACCGGGCGGTTATAAACACCGCCCGTATTCATAAACGTTTTACAAGCCTATTTTAACTAAAATGGCGTTAAAAACGCTTGTCTTTATCTGTCACTTTGACATTTGTGTTCGTAAGAAAGGGACAAAGGATATTTTATTTAGCAGAGGCATTTTAAGTTTTATGAATAAGGGGGTATCTTGTCACAACGATATCTATATCTACAAATATTGATTCGATATAAATTCGGATTATCCACGCAGACCAGGAGTGCTGCGGTGGTGACCAAGGCATGCGATGGCCACTAGCCAATATCAATCAACGTCATACCTCGAATATCAAAAAAACATGGTCACCATACATTACTGACATGACGGATTCTAGTACTAGCTATGAGCACTATGGGTAGGTCATGCTAGTGATGGGATGTTGCCGGGAATATTGAAGCATTGCCTAGAATGCCTACATTAAACATCTCAAAGACTGGCGGCAATCTGTGAGAGGCTTTATGGCAATATTTACCATCCTTAGTGATATCGTTTATTTTTTTTATGTTCGACCTCGTGTTAATATAGTACTCAATGCTGGCATTAATCGTAGGGAGGTTGTAAAAAAAGTGTGCAACAATTGTACGATTTTACTTAATTGAAATATCACTCTTTTAAAGCACCATGGTCGGTATTATTCATGGGAATGGGAACCTTGACATTTACAGTACCCAAAGACAAAATCAGGTATAAAACCTGGTATTTATTCAGTGTTTTACTTCGAAATCAAGAATAAAATTTATCGTGCCATAGATATTAGGTATCCGCGGTATCTCTGAGTTTATTGCGTTGTTTCGGTCGGAATCAATTAGATAAAGTGAGTTTTATGCCACATTTTATCGCGTGAATGCATCTCAATACTTCTGATGCAAATTGTGCAGTACTCTCTGCATAAAGATAGCAAAATTATTCTGAAATTCTTTTGAATGCGCAGCCAAGTCGTATTAGACTGAGTACCCACCAAGAGATCTCGATCGCACCTTAGTAGGTATGCGAGTTATGTGACTAAAATACCCTTCGAGGTTTGAATGTGGAGGGCTGTAACTGTAAGAGAAGAGGTACGCAAATGTGGATGTAACACTGCGCCGGAGATGCGGAGCTCGTTGTATGCAAGTACCTCAGTTTGTATATAAGTTCCGTGTGGTACGACACACTGCACCGCACCTCCGTCCGGCGAAATTTGTATGCAGCTCCGCACCTCCGTCCGGAGATGCGGCGCAGTGTGACATCCACCAAAGGAAAAGGTGGATGGACTGCGTGAGAAACGATATGAGAAGGATGTGTGTGAGTGACTAGGTGACTACGGCGAGGGCGATAGAGACGTACGGAGGAAGCAGAAACACAAAATTTGGGGCAAAAGTTTTACAGCACAACAAACATACGAACTTGAGGAAAACATTAACAAACAAACTCTCACCTGATGCACTGTATCAGGCTCATCCTGGAGACGGGACGCGCGGTGCCGGCGCGCGCGCACTGCTGCACCTGACAATTGTACGACATCAGCATGCGATCTGCCTGCTTGCTGTATGCGAACATGGCGCCCATCGTACGCCTGTAGCCCCATTTAGCCTCCTGCGTTACAATGCCAATGTTACTGTGGACCGAGGTTCTGACCAGTTCTTGATAGAACGGGATAGAGATTAGGAGGCCGGGCTATTCCCATTTGTTCCCGCCATTTTCTCGATCAAAATGGGCGGTAACAACTGGGAATTCTCATTTGTGACCACTGGGTACAAAGGTCCCTGTTGTCCCCGTGGTAACAGATGGGAATATGTATGCCCATTTGATTCCACGAGTAACAAAAAGGCGGGATCAAATGGAAATAGCTCAGAAGGCCTAGGATGGTCGCGTTTTATCATTTAACGCCGTTAAGAGTCCCCTGGAAGTTTGGCTCGCATCTTAAAACGGCGGCCTGGAATAAAATAAAACTTTGTATACACAACGGGACCCGATATCTAGGTCGGAAACAAAATAGAGAGAAAATACATTTAGTACGAAATACATCTTCTCTTAAAAAAAAAAAAATCTATCAACAATATGCATGATCAAATACAGCTTTAAGACCTTACCCTGTTACCATATTCTGGCAAATATGACATTTTGAATTTTTAACAGAAGTTTTCGACCTATATAGATATGGCGGATCCTGTTGTGTACAGTCAAGGGCAAAAATATATATACAATTTTAGACCTTATTGTAATGCAATAAGTAAAAATATGCATAGATATTTATGCCCTTGACTGTACACAAAGTTTCGTGTTATTTCAGCATGCCGTTTCAAAATGATAACCAAACTACGTTTGTATGGAGAGTTGAGCTTCCTGGGGACTCTTAACAGCACGATTGAGTTCCTAGGCGAAATCCTCATGGTTTTCAGTATACAAGGAAAAAGGTGGTTGTAGCGTACAAATTAACACGTAGGCATTTTCCGTGGTTTATAAGAATTATCAGATAAGATGTAATTCCATACATCGCGGCCGATCGCACTGACGCGACTGACGCATGCGGCATGCTGACAATAGTCAGTGTATGAAAATGCCGCACCGACTTCGGAAACGTACACTGACTATTGTCGCATCAGCCGCGCGCGTCAGTCGCACACGTTCGATCGCGCGCGATGCACGTATAATTCCGCCTAGCAGAATTACACCTAGGCCGATCTATCAACAGCTATACACAATAAAACACGACTATGAAACGCAGGCTAGGTCAACAATTGAAATTGAATTGTTCTATAATTTAACGCGAAGGTCATAAGGTAAACGTTGGAGTGCTCGACGCTGTACTAGTATAGGGCTAGTACAGCGATATGGCAGGGGCACTCTATGTCAACGAGACATGGCTTGAATTCGAGTCAAGAAAATTCCTCTTAGTTCGAATTTAACCCATATTGCTTTGACATAGTGCCCATGCCCTATACTAGTACAGCGATATGGCAGGGGCACTCTATGTCAACGAGACATGGCTTGAATTCGAGTCAAGAAAATTCCTCTTAGTTCGAATTTAACCCATATTGCTTTGACATAGAGTGCCCATGCCCTATACTAGTACAGCGATATGGCAGGGGCACTCTATGTCAATTAGACAATGGCTTGAATTCGAGTCAAGAAAATTCCTCTTAGTTCGAATTTAACCCATATTGCTTTGACATAGAGTGCCCATGCCCTATACTAGTACAGCGATATGGCAGGGGCACTCTATGTCAATTAGACAATGGCTTGAATTCGAGTCAAGAAAATTCCTCTTAGTTCGAATTTAACCCATATTGCTTTGACATAGAGTGCCCATGCCCTATACTAGTACAGCGATATGGCAGGGGCACTCTATGTCAATTAGACAATGGCTTGAATTCTAGTCAAGAAAATTCCTCTTAGTTCGAATTTAACCCATATTGCTTTGACATAGAGTGCCCATGCCCTATACTAGTACAGCGATATGGCAGGGGCACTCTATGTCAATTAGACAATGGCTTGAATTCGAGTCAAGAAAATTCCTCTTAGTTCGAATTTAACCCATATTGCTTTGACATAGAGTGCCCATGCCCTATACTAGTACAGCGATATGGCAGGGGCACTCTATGTCACCGAGACATGGCTTGAATTCGAGTCAAGAAAATTCCTCTTAGTTCGAATTTAACCCATATTGCTTTGACATAGAGTGCCCATGCCCTATACTAGTACAGCGTCGAGCACTCGGACGTTTACCTGAAATACCTACTGAAACAAAATTTCCTATTTGTTTACAGATTATATTATTACTACGTTTTGTTTTTCTCTACTCGTTCGGTTTTACACATATGTTCAGTGACGGTTCGAAAGAAAACCGTCAGAGCAATGGAGATTTATCTGGTCTAAAGATACTTTAGTCGAATATAAAGTAAAGGTCCCTGTTGTGTCTAGCAAACCATGGAGTTAGACACATAAAAAATAATGTTTTTTTACAATGGAATAGTTGAGATCCGAGCTTGTGAATTGTGTGCCTATTTCATTTGAAAATACACAATATGGACATATCGTGACTAAGCTGATGTGATTAGCAAACATGTCACAATGTGTCTCAACTTTGGTTCAAAATAGACGAAATGTATAGTTGACAACTTGATTGAAAAGCGAGGCGAATAGGCTGGGAGCATGCATGTCATATTCGAGGCTAAGTAACGCTACGTGTGCTACATTGTAGCGCGTAGCAGCATTCTTCCGTTGTGTAGCAGAAATCGCTCGTAGAGGCATACCTAACTTATGAGTTAGGTGGATGTCACACGGAGATGCAGAGCTCGTTGTATGCAAGTTCCTCAGTTTGTATATAAATTCCGTGTGGTACGACACACTGCACCGCACCTCCGTCCGGCGAAATTTGTATGCAGCTCCGCACCTCCGTCCGGAGATGCGGCGCAGTGTGACATCCGCCTTATGCCTCTACGAGCGATTTCTGCTATGATTCACAAATTCACATAATATAAATCATAATCATAATCATCGGCCTTGAATGGATTAAGGCTTTCCGAGCAGCTAAACTACGTTTCCATATCAGTACTTTCCATCTGCGGCGCTACCATGAAAATCGATTTTTGAAGTTCGTGTATCTCCGTGTCTGTGTTGCTGTAGTATTATTAGTGCGACGGAGACGGAGATATTATACGCATATAGACGAAATTCGAATTTCGACTATAGTGCTATATTCAGAGCAATGACGCGTAGTTGCAGTGTCCAAGAGGCAACCGGATGGCTCGCGGTATTTGAGCTCCCAAACTGTTGTGGAACAGCCCTGTGCAACCCGAACTGAGCCAAATTGAAAAATTAAAAAAAAAATTGTCGTGAGGCAGCCGATTGAATACTTCCCCCCCCAATGCTTGCTTCTCGGACACTGAAACTAAGCGTCGTTGCTTTAAAACTATTATGCGGGGTCGGGGCGAAAACGATGCCAGGCAGCCGTTTAGTTCGAACTTAGACGATTTTTCTTCATTCGAATTTAAGCTATGTCACTTTGAAATAGAGTGTCCATGCCATATAGTTCTATAGCGCGTCGGGCACTCACACGTCTACCTTACTAAGTCTAAAGATTATAAATTTCGATTAGGCAATCTAAAATCTGAAATACGAGTAATAAGATTAAGCCTTATCGCTGGAAAAAAACATGGTTTCTTAAAGAAATAAACAGGTTTGTTTTTTATCTGCAGCTCAAATTAGGCCAGTATTCATAAACTGCATTCAACTATGATACAAGTTAGGTTTTAAGCACCTCCTAAGCAATAAGCAATTCCTCTGGATTATACATTTGATTTACGTAATTAAAAAAAACATGCATTACCTATACCCTATTCAAGCGGCGGGAAAGTTGTATGAGGGAATTTTTGAAGAAACCTCCGCGAAATGTCTATGTACTTTTGAGACTAGCATCAGATTTGAGTTGTGTCTATTAAATATCTATGATAACGGCCCTAGGAAGGTGTTACGGTAGCCTAGTGGTTCAGGCATGTGGCTGTCAAACGGCGGTGCAGGTGGGTCGTATTCCGGCTCGTACCAATGATTTTTTCAGATAATACTAATAATCGCTTGAATCAGTGATTGGACACCGCCGCGAAAACACTCATCCTGACGAAGAACTCCCGAAGAGTTCGAAACATGTCGCCCGTAGTGACATTGAATACGTGAGTTGAACCGTGTAATTATTAGTATTATTTCAACATGTCTCACGAAAGTTTATATTCGAGTTTTTCAGAACTTATATACGGATTATTTACCGTTAGCTTTTCGATGAAGGAAAACATCGCGAGGAAACCGGTCTAATCCTAATAAGGTCTAGTTTTCCCCCTGGGTTGGAAGTTCAAATGTCAGTCGCTTTCGTAATACCTAGTGCCTATGCCAGATCTTGGGATTAGATGTCATAAGCGGACCTCGGGCTCCTTAAGGGCACAACCGGGAATAACACTAGGAGGATTATGATGAACGGCCCTAGAAACTAGTTTCTGTCATAAATTTCATTTTTGGAACAAGCTTTTATTGCCGACTGTACTTTTCTGTATATCATCATCAACTACTCATTGAGACGATTCTAACGAGCCCAAACTCAACGGGGTTACGTCGGTTATTCCCATGGCCACCTTCTGTCTCCATCATCAGATCAGCTCGATGGTACCATAATGTTGAATTGTCATCCAAACTATACTTATACCCAAAATTTCAGCTCAATCGGTCACCGGGAAGTGGGTCTTTAACTTGCAAGATTTGCTTACAGACAACGGGACAAGTGAAACTAAATAAAAGCTTGTAAAAGAGTGGTTTCTGGTGGTTGTACCTAGTACAGTACGCCTATCATGGGACGGCCGCGACATACTCTCGATTTTTCTCGCACTATACCTCTTGTTCTAAGTGTTCTAATAAGAGAGACACGGATAGTGCGAGAAAAATCGAGAGCTCGCGCGCCGTCGCGTGATAGCCGTGCAGTACGATACGATATTTTCGGGATGGGAATGAGCTTGTTTTTTTTTGTATGAATGTTGGTTTCAATTGTTTTATGATTGAATATTCGTACCTTCGTCCATTAATTTAATCAGTCATGGAAAATAACAATGCAGAAGAGTAAACAGTGAAGCCGTATAAAAACAGTATGTTGACTTGATTATATCAGCTGCTGCTCGAGACAATTAAAAGGTGCATCTTAACTAGTATAGTCGCCATCAGAACACGTCTCTAATGCCTTGACAATAGAGTGTGTTCAGATATTAGTGAGCACTTTGGCCGCTCCGATATATCTGATGACAAATAGGACCTATTTTATACAATTTAGTCAGTGGAAGAATTCCAGTTGGATGTTTGTTCTTATTTTTATTTTTCTATCATCTGCAATTTGCAGATAGTTTCCCCTGATACCTAATAATCATGATGAAGCTAGCTTAGAGTATGAGTTCTCACGAACGGATTTGTCATTTCCAGTCACCGTGTCACACAACTCCTTATTTGAACAATTATACCTTGCACGTGCATAGCCGGCGGCAAATCTAGTCATAACATTGAATCAGAGTCAATTTTAGTCTACTTCAAGTCATAACAGCGCATAGATGTACCTACTTACATATATATATATAGTCGTATATTATTTTCTTGGACTATGAACCGATTACATGAGCGCGTATTCTCTTATGGGCAACCCACGATCTAAAATTAGTTTCTAAAGATAATCCTTTAAAAGTAAGTCTCATCACACGACCTTGATTTCCGTAAATGTATCACTGACATTGGAGAAGGTCATGTTTATCTGTAGTTAGTTACGCAACAATACCTATAGGTACTATACCTAACGGACCTACCTCTTTGATTATAGTCTGTAAATACGACGCAATCATTACAGAGGCTCGCTACGTCTTTAATGTAACCGGTGTAGGAAGGTCAGGACAACGAACCGTTGCAAAACTGGTAGGTATGATAAAAGTGAAACGTTTTAAACAACGAGTTGTATCTTGGATTCAGGTAGTGACATTGATTACAAAGTAAACTTCCGTCCGGTTTCAGTTAAGAACACCATTGTTTGACTGATCGGCAAAAGCAATTTCAATTATTATTGAACGGTGCTTACGGTTTTACATAAATAAGTAGTATAAATGATGTGTTTACAATCGTATACTGACGTCAGTCGATTTAATGCCAAGAGCATGTTAGAATTCAAGATCTGAAAGGTTCGTCAACCAAATCATACATCATTCATTACTACGTCAATTATAAAAAATTAAAACAATTTTAAACCCAAAGCGTGGTAAGTTTAGGGACATATATTTGTCAGAGAAAAGGGCATCGGCGTCCTAAACATCAGGACCTGAAAACCGTGTGTCATTGTGCATTAAGAAATGTTAACAAATAGTGAACTGTAATTGACTCTTAAGTTCCTGCCAATTTACAAGAAAGAATAACGTGCCGCCAAAATGTTCACTGAATAGAATTGTTTGTTTCAAGAACCGCGTCTGGTTCGGTTAGGTATTTCTTATTTCTATTAGTACTCCTACGCAAGTAAGGATTCAATTCATTTCGTCTGTAACGTTTATATCTGTAGCAAGTAAAAAGTAGCTTCAGTGAAGAATAGTAACGGTCATCATTCCCCTAGTATTTTGCCCGGTAGTGCTCAAACGAGCAATGAGTCCCCTATCCTAATCTCAAGATTCGGCGTGAGCACTAGTTTTACGAAAGCGACTGCAATCAGCAGGTCGATCACGCAACGCATTCGCGCTTCAGGTTAATCTTAATGTCAATTTTGCATGGGAAAATGACAGTCGAATTGTCCAAACGCTCGTTCGAAACGTTACGTGTTTACCCCTCTGACCTTCCTGCCCAGAAGGAAAATAGAAGTGAAGAAAAATGGTATCGAAAGTTAAAGCCGTGTACTATTCCATCATATTTGCTTCATTCCCATTTCATCATACGCACGTGTTCCTCACTTCAACGCCTTACTAACTAGGGTGAATCATAAATTCGGGGTCATCCTGAATCTCATGTCAATCACAACTAATGTTATGTAATTTAACGATTTCGGACGATAAAGCGTGTCAAGTTTAGATATTGTTTGTAAGAAGAATTATGCAACATTTCGAGCTGCACAAAAATGAATTCACTTTATAAATGCTGTGCGTTTAACCATACTAGATATATAATAGATTATAATGTTCTCATGTACAAGTGAATCCCGTGTATTCTTATGAGAATAAAGTTCTTTAACCATAAAATATAACTTATTTTCAGACAACTTTGTGGTCCACCACGTGTGGTGTTAGTAGATACAATAAACAAAGCCTTAATAGATGTATGTCTATATACCAGCGCTGGCCTCCTAGGTTAGCACCATGCTGAGTCGGGGCCTTTTCGCGGACCCTGCTACTTTTACGTTACTGTGTTTTGTTTTTTATACCCATTGTTTTGTCCACGAATAAATGTTTTCTTTCTTTCTTTATATCGCATTCTTTCAGAATCTCACTCTTATAAGAAATTTTTCAGAATTAGCAATTATTTAATAACAATCGTCGGTTGATTCACCGAGGCGCGCACACTTGGGGCGTGCAGCTCGTTCGAACAACCGAGGACGGCGCTGCCCTTCCTGCCCCGACCTGCTGGAGTCTTGGGACTTCATCTCACTCGGCGTAAAGAGGCGATTGTATCACGCAAGAGCGCTGAAAATTCGCATCACAGTGGAGTGACGCAATTTATTGCACAAGGGCGCAAAAATCCTCTGTGTGGATCAGGAAACTTGCCCGACGCACTGCAGTCAACGCCCGGAACAGCCCCCCTATTCTGTAACTTGTTTTAAGCTCACCTCAACGCTCACCCACAAATATGATGCGTAGTAACTAAGCGTAGGTAGAGCTCTAGTTTCGTGACGGCTGACCGGCGGGGTGAGACGCATTAACGCGTAGCGAATAACAGCCCAGGTTATTATGCAATATGCGCAGTTTTGTACGATTTTTGGGTCTAACTCGATAGACTGCTGGTTTAAAATGCGAAACGCCTTGTAAAGCATTATCCTGTCAAGTGTGCACCCAGCAAATGTACGGACCCACGTTCTCTCTTACAGACAACGCTGCGTTCTGTTTTTATGTCGCAATACTCGCAATCATCTCTTAACTTCTTATAAACAATGTGTCCGAGGTATCAACCCTCCTCAGACGAGAATACCCCACAACAAATCGTTACGGACATATTTTCCATATGGCATGCGGAGGGTTAATTGCGACTATTTCTGCAGTGGTGAACCATTGACGTACACTGGAGAACAGAGAAAAAAAAACGAAAGTGTGGTATTCACTGTCTAATATCACCTCATCGCGCTTACTTTTAATTCGACAGAAGTACCCCGACTTTACAAAAAACCGTAACCACACACACACAAAGGCACGACTATATATATTATTTTCTAGCGACGGGAACTGTCGCCAGAGTTCCGAAGGAGACATTTGCTGCATTTGCCTCTTAAGCTATAAATCCAGCGAATCTTCATATACCATGTGACATTTGTATCTGGGATGGCAAACGCTACGGTATCTGCTTACTATGAGTTGGGGACCATGCCAATTAGCCTAGTCACCATAGTAGTAGTCAAAAAGGCACCTATGTAACAATACCTAAACTTATTAGTCTTATTAACTACATAAACAAACAATTAAGAGCGCCTATAAAAAGGACACCGTTCCGAGTGACTAGCTGTCAGGTCGTTGAAAAAGTAAATGAACAGAGTTGCATAACATCATTGTCTTTGGCATAAATTAATGCAAACGATTTAACTAGCTAATTTGCTTTACGTAAAATCGGTTTAATGTCGACCCTGCGTGTGCATAAACGTTACAGCATAAATTAAAAACATAAGCAGGTCCATAAAACAAATCAATATTTGTTGGCATGTCTGCTCGCATTTGGATCAGCGCCAACGCTGCTTCGGGTCACTGGCTCAATTTCTCTTCGATTTTTACGCAAGTCGAAGGGAGAGAGAAAATAAAATGGCATTGTATTTTACTATTTTCATACGGGACCACATGAGACACTAAATCATCTATCGCTACTAGTATGTCACTTGCAAGGTATGCAAGTTCATTGAATATCAGATCTGTTTACTTCGAAACGCGGTCACTGGGTATGTGAGTGCGCATTCACAGGTATGTGTTGCCCGACTGCATTGTTTACCGAGCAGGCCCATTCTACTAAACTAGTAAAATTATAAATAGACTGGAAGCCAAGGGCGCATTACTCATCAAATGCACTTACTTACATTATTTTCTTAATTTTGTAAGAGTGTAGGTGATGCAAAGGGCTTTTACATATCATTTAATTCAATTTGTGTAAGCAGTGAGCAGTTTTATATGGCATCGAAACGTGGTCGCTTACTATGGGCCTCATAAGAAAGCTCAGTCACCCAAAGGGCTATGGAGAGGGCTATGTTCGGAGTTTCTCTGCGTTATCGCATCAGAAATGAGGCTATCCGCAGCAGAGCCAAGGTAACCCATATAGCCCTCCGAATCGCTAAACCTAAGTGGCACTGGGCGGGGCACATTGCACGTAGAACCGATAGCCGTTGGGGCGGAAAGGTTCTCGAGTGGCGACCACGTAGCGGAAGGCGCAGCGTGGTTAGGCCGAGAAGGTGGGCTGATAACCTGGTCAAGGTCGTGGGAGTCCGCAGGATGCGCGTGGCGCAGGACCGGTCATTGTGGCACTCTTTGGGGGAGGCCTATGTCCAGCAGTGGACGTCTTTCGGCTGATATGTTGATGATAATGAGTGAGCAGTTACTTAATGCTGGCAGTAATAGATAATAGGCATTTGTTAATGTGGATTAATCAATACTCATTTATCTCTATTACCGTTTATTATGTATGTACGTGATTCTAGTTGACATGTTTGCATGCATAAACATGCAACTTTTTCAATTATGTTCTATTTATAGTTCGCGTTATCTTTAATAACTGATGCAGTTGTAAAATAACAACAACAAACAGATAAGGATGCTTTGATAAACTACATAATAGCGTGGATAATTAAAAAATACAGTTAACTGAGTGACTGAGTGCATAACCTCTCAGGGATGATTGAGGAGGCAATATTGATCAGTTTTGACCCAATTACCTAATGCCTTGCAGCTTGAATTAACGTATATTCGAAATATGGGCAGATAAAACTACAAGAATCTATAAGGCCGAGAGTTTACGCATACTTAGGCCGGGACCGATAGGGCGATTAGCGACGGGACGACAATCTCAGTAGGTACATGAATTCGCCCAAGTTGTACTGAAATGGCCGTCGCGTCGCCTATCGCTCCACCAGTGCGGCCCGGCGTAATGATGCGCGAACGAACCGCAAGCTGCCAGGCGAATGTCGCCGCAGCGGCGGAGGCGGGACACGCCATACGCCAGTGACCAGACAACTCGCGCGTTGTGTCGCGCAACGTTACGCCTAGGGTTTGCAATCATGATATCCGGATATCCGAAATATCCGGATATCCGCCAAATTTCAGATCCGGATCTGACAGGCTCCTGGATCCGGATTTTTCGGATATTACGGATCCTTAAAATACAACCATGAAAACCGAAAATAACGCTACAAAATGAAGTTTGTACCAAGTCCACGCTAAAAACGGAATGCTATAATGTAGATCATTCTCAATCTCTGTTTTTATTCGCCACTTCTTCATCCCAGACCAGATTATTTTTGTTTTTAATTTATTAGTCACAACATTGCGGAATTTGATGTCGAAAGTTGGCGTTGGTTTATATACACTAATCCACCTAGGCACTAAGTAATGAAATAAATCCAATATTAAGTACTTAGACTATATGTACCTACGTACTTACTAAAGAGTTCGTTTAGATGTCCCTAAAGAAATATTTAAGAAGTATATTTGACACATTGTATAGTCTTTGATTTGACACAGGAAGTAAAAAGTAAATGCAGCAACAATCAGGCATCGGAACCGGTTTTTTGCAAAAACCTCGACATAACCACATATCTCGAACTATTTTATACTCCATATGTAGGACTCAGTGGTGTTTTGAGGTAACGACTGCGTATTATTAGATTGCCCAATTACAAATGAAATAATTAACAAAGAACGAAAAAATAACGTTTTCGTTCCCATACAAAAAATACCGGTTTCCGATCCCTGGCAACAATATACGTTTTGTAATAAATTTTTAGAATTATGGTCTTGACGCTTGTGCGCTATATATATAGTTCACCGTTTTTGCCATATCTGGACATACCTAGTCTTATTAGCCTAATGGAATGTCCCTTGCTAAACAAACCCTCTTCCCATTGATTTTCACGATTTCCGTGTTGGCTCTTCTTCCAATCGATTGCTGAGTCCGAGTCATCATGTCAATTTCTTTTACAACCCTATCGAATTAACTGTATACAAATGTGTGTACGAGCACCAGGTACGGAGTTAACGCGACCTGGTTGGAGTTATTCAAGTGACAGCTTTCAGTGACTGAACTAACTTTGCTAGTTAGTTTGTAGTCGTAAGTTAAAAGTTGAAACAAAATAAAGTTTTATACCCCTTATGACCACGGGAATGCGTATCTATTTAAAATCTTTTAGGTATATACCTAAATACGGTGGTATAGCCGTTTTTAGTTTTTTCTTAGTTTGGCCTTACAATTCCTACTTTATACCAAAAAAAACCTTGTGGATCCGTTTTATCCCAAAAATCCGGATATCCGGATCCGTTCGATTTAAATATCCGGATCCAAAATATTGGCGGATCTTGCAAACCCTAGTTACGCCAGCGGTGCGCCTGCGTAAACGCGGACCAAGAGTAAATTAGAAATATAATTCTTCCACCCTACCCTACCCACCCCTGAGACTACGCGCCAGTTCCAAACACACAGTAGGTAGATACATATAAAATATCAGACTGGCAGGATATACCTATATTTAGAATGCAATGCAAATGACATACCACATGTTTATCTCCAAATGTACAAGATTAAAATAAATAAAGATAAGAAAAATAGAGAAACCAATACCAGCCTTTAGAAATATATCTTGATAGCTTTGAGTTAAATAATCTTCAAGAAATATTTCAGTTTTCTCAGTAGATAGGTTTCATCTTAATATTCACAATTCAAATTGACCATGACAGTAAGAAAGGCAGAAACAACTGAGTATAGAGGCGCTTGTATTTGAGGAAACCAACTTGTAGAAAAGTATTGCATTCGATTTGTTACTTTACTGTCTGGGACAGAAAGCTCAAATTCTTGTTGTATGTTGTTGCTGTTGTTCATATTATGATATTACATTCAAAGGTATTCCAATAAATTTAGTTTTAAGTTTTTATTGCATTATTTTATCAGTCACATAAGTCACTTTATTTATCTGTGCAAAAGACAAAAATACTAATAAACAAACAAGCCATAACAATACACCACTTTAGTTAAAAAATGAAATAAATGTAACCCCTAGTTCATAAAAGACTGCATAGTCTTTAAAACTTTAAAGTTAAAGAGAGAGACTGTAATTTGACTCCACAGTCAAACTGATCATTTAGTTTTGTAGCCCAACATCTAATCTACACTATATAATATTATAAAGAGGAAAGATTTGGCTGTTTGTTTGTTAGTTTGTTTGTATTGAATAGGCTCCGAAACTACTGGACCGATTTGAAGAATTCTTTTACCATTAGAAGCCGACATTATCCCTGACGAACATAGGGTACTTTTTACCGCGGGAAAATGCTTCATTCCTACGCACTAACCGCGCGAAGCCGGGCCGGGCAGCTAGTACTTCATATTTTTGTTGAATTATCATTTTAAATATATAAATAATACTTAATAACATGATAGATAATTAATTAATAATATCAAAATCATACCTGATGCTTTGGAATCTTAGAGCAGACTCTCTTTGCCCTTGCCGCATTGCTGTCCGAGGGTGGGGGCTGTGTCGGCGGCGCGCCGAGCCCCTTTGACGACTGTAGCCGGGTCTTCACCACTTCAAGTGGGCATGTCACTACTGCACCTGCGGTGCCGGCGACCCTGGAGTGGAAGTTGGAATTTACTTCTAATTATTAAGATATCCTAGAGAAGGAATGGAAAACCCCACAAAAGATGGGAAGATGACCTAAGCCATATCCATCAATTTGTGTAAGATTTTCCCTAATATTTATTTATCAGAGCCTACATGGAGAACAGTTGAGAGGGACAGAGAAATGGAGACTGATAGAGGAGGCCTATGCCGCTGGGCAAACAAACAAACAAACAAACAAACAAACAAACAAACAAACAAACAAACAAACAAACAAACAAACAAACAAACAAACAAACAAACAAACAAACAAACAAACAAACAAGCTTAAATGCTTTATCAAAAAAGATATAAAACTGTAAATGTTTTATTTTATTTTTATTAAGATTTCAAATAGATGGTGATTGGAACCACCAGTTCATACTGAAAATACAACAGAATTTTGACAGAAGTCTGTAAATCCACCGGCTCTTCTAGAAGCCACAGGATTGGAAATGTAAAAGTATGGCTGAGATTATTTAATCTTGTGGCCAACTTTTTATAAAACTGTCATTGCAATTGGAATTTTCTAGCTTGGATGGTAGAGTTGCTATTTTAATTGAACACTATGCAACGCAAATAATCTGAAGTTTAACTATTTTGATGAGTAGTTAAAAAATTTTTGGTGGCGAGTATGGTGCTAAAAGCTTCCAGAACGCTGTAGCGGCTAAAACTCAGCCATCCCGGTTTTACGATATTGAAATTAGACAAGACAAGAGACATCAAGACAGACAAGTGAAAAGTGCAGGTCTTAGAGCATATATAACTGGAGTTAACCTACGCATATGAGGGTGTGTGTGTGTGTGTCATGTGTACCTGAGTGTATGTTTCTCCTCCCCACGGATGAACCAATTTGAATGTGTTTTAACAAAAGTCTCATCTGTCAAGCAGTGTTGGATTAAGACTACCTTGATGCCCTAATCAGTCGCCTATCCATTTTTTTTTCGTGCCTGTTCTGGTGCCTCTTAGGATGTGATATCCTAACTAAGCAATTGCTTAATTTGCTATGGGTTAATCCGACACTGCTATCAGAGGGTTTTAAATATGTTTGTTATGTAACACCCATGTAAATTATTAATGAATGAATTTATTATGGCAATCAGATTGCAACAGTGGTAGAGTTGCCTATTTTTAATAATACTTTTTAAATTGTATCCCCTTGATGACTAGATTCAGAAATCATAAGCACCTAATAATTCCTCAACTAATGCTATATAAATAGTATGTTTAAACAGAGTCTGTATGATTTGTAATCAATAGCCAGCCATAAAAAAATATAAGCTTATAAAATCTATGTGGTTATTGCTATATTTGAATTAGAGAACCTTGGATACAACATTTCATTTATTATTATATGATAAAAACAAGTATGCCATGAAAGTTAATATAGTAATTCATCATGATTACCACTTCAAATTAAATTAACCCTTAATTTCTAGAGCAGTAAGTTAAATTTTACAAATAGTAGAGTAAGTTGAGTTTACTACAGGTAATGCACCTAAATAAATACTATTTACACCTTCTGTAGTGTGTACAACATGTGATCTATGGGATTATATAAACGTGGAATGACTTATTGGACCATGGCCTTTAAATGTGATACTGGAATGGGAAATAATCTTCAATCTGAATGTTTTGTAAAGTGGATATGTTAGATATCTTAGTTTTAGCAACATTTTTGAGTAATAAATATGGAGAAAAGGATGGCACGGCCGTGCCGCTGTTTTGCTCGACTTGGCGGGGCACGGGTGCCCCCAGATTATAAGTTATGGTTATTTAAGTCCACACGCCTGTTTTGATAACAGTGTTTACAATACTGAGTAGCACATTTCAGCTATTCGCTACATTTATAAATTATGTTAATTGGACACATCCACCCGCTGGCAGTCATTAATCATAAATCGCAAAAACAAAACAAAAATATGTAAATAATACTGGCCACATGTTCCACGCTCGTCTCGCGCTTACAGTAAGTATGTAGGTATGTCAAGAACGATAAAAAAATATACCAACAATTATCAATTCCGTATCTAACTCACCCTCCAGCCAGAAGATGTATTGCTGTATCCATTTGAGACATTTTAGCGCCACCAAAATAATTACATGTCTGCAAAATGCGACGGTCTATAAATAAACAAAATGCACCACCACTTATAGCAACGAACCACGCACCGCACGAATACTAAATTGTTTCAATAGGTTTTATTCAGATCGACAACTTAATTTTGACTGTAATAGGTGTCCTTTCACGCAGATACGGTCAAAAATTAATGGTTTTGAAATTTCGACGCAGTTATGAAAATTCGGTAAAAAACTTCGTTCACATCACGACATAACATTCGCACGTCCACCGCCGTAATGTTTACGCACACACAAAAACGATATATACGGTTTCGCTTCCGCTCACACTTCGATAAAAGTATTGCCAGTGTAAAGGACTTCTTAATTGTTCTTAGTTATTCATCTCTCTAGCAGCTTGGAATAGTTGAAATCATATTCAAGAATGTTTTAAATGTTCATTTATTGTCTAAATAGTATATTTTCTACAAATAAATGCAGGCTGGTGGATTTTTTCAACTACTCTCAATAAATGTTATGTGTGGCAATAATAGATAAAAAGTTTCTCATGGGGTCTACAGATTGTGTGATTTTACTTCAATTTGTCAGTATAATGGGGTGTACACAAGTCATGATTTGTCTGCTCCAATTCATTAGAATCTGACTAATTGCTATCGTCTGATGCTGATCTAACCGTGATGGTGTGTACACATGTCATGATTTGTCAGCCCCAATTTATCACAATCTGACTAATTGCTATCGTCTGGATGCATGTTGCGCTGCTGAGGGGCTGCCGCGAAACGAAAACGAACTTCGTTCGTCTATCTCCCTCTCTGTCGCTCGAACCAGTAAGTGCGACAGAGACGGAGTTCGACAAACGAAGTTCGTTTACGTTTCGCGGTAGGCCCTCTGATCCAACCATCAAACGAGTTGTCCTAACTAATGGCATGAAAATCACAATTTGGACCATGGAATTTTCCATTCTGTCAAGTTTTTATTTTTTCTCACAAATTTCTTCGAATACATTTAAATGAACATTAAAAAATATATATCATAATATTGTTTTAAAATTGTAAACTATAATTCTCATATTTTGTCAATTTTTTTCAACCGGTTGCAGATGGAGTAAGAATAACTACGGAGAATCGTGCTAGTTGATATAATATTGATCATATAAAATCAGAATCGCTATCAGAATCGTCTAAGATCACATATGAATACATGCGCTAGAGCGAACACTGCTTTCTGTTTTTATTTCAGTCAAGTTAATTTTGACTGCCCGTAACGAGCATCAGACGGTCCTGCGTTGCGGACTGCAGGTGCTGTATGAAGCTGTAAGATAAAGCCTACCTATGAAATACATTTGCAGCACGTCTATCATGAGACGGCCCAAACATACTCTCGATTTTTGTGTGCTCTCGCCCCATCTCATCGGTTAGTAACAATCTTGCAGTCCACTTCGCAAGACCGTTTGAATTCGGCAATTTTCGCTTTCTTACTGTTAACTAGCCACACTGAATGAAATTGTAGTTGCAGATTTTTAGATTGTTATGGGATATACATGTCATGATTTTGACCCAATTCCACCCAATTTTGACGTCGACATGTTGTACTGACAAATTGGGGTAAAATCACATTATGTGGATACCCTATGACAAATCATGACATGTATACATCCCATCAAAGTCGAGTCAATTTTGACAGCCTGTAACGAGCACTAGACGGTCCTGCGTTGCGGACTGCACGTGCTATATGAAGCTGTAAGATAAAGCGGGGAGGGATATGAAATACATTTCCAGTCTCGCCCTATCTCATAGGTTAGTCTTGCAGTCTGCTTCGCAGGACTGTTTGAATGCGGCAATTTTCGATTTCTTACTGTTAACTGGCCACACTGAATGAAATTGTAGTTGCAGATTTTTAGATTGTTATGGGATATACATGTAGGAGGGTCGGACGAAACAGGTGGAGATTCATTATTTTCCCCACTGTCGTTAACCATGATTTTCACGAAATAAAAGTCAATCTACACTCTTTAGGTTTAATCAGATGGATTAGTATTACAAACGGCGCGAAATAATCATAAACAACTCGGATGAAAACAGATTAGTAATTCTGTAACACGGAACGTGGTGAAGTCGGCACGAGGTTGGGAGCACACCCGCACTGCCGCACGTCTCGTTCCAAAGTGCCTTGCTTGTCAACGTGTTTCCCACTCCATCCCCATGTGACAGCTGTCAACTGACAGTTGACAGTTAACAGTGTTGCTAACTCAACCAGTGCTGCCAACCTCGTTCCGAACACACCCAAATCGGATATCGGATTTGACGTTCCGTTACACACTCCACGACACGGCCATCTTGACACGTCACACGTCCCTGTGTGATGTACCTGAAAAGAGAGATACAGACTGCAATATCAATCAGTCTCGGCCAACCTGACTATACTTAAAGTAGGTTACTAGAATTGAGTCTCTTTTTTTTTCAGCCAATCACAAATTTTATTCTCAAGTATTAAACCACATGTCACTATTCACACAACAAAAATCAAACCATTGACCAGTATTCACACAAATCAATTGAAGGTAATTCATTGACACAGTTCATTTAAATACTCTGTTTGTCTACGCCTCCCTCGAGCGTATATGGTCGCTATTATCACCTAAATCGAGTGATAAGAGCTCATGCCATCTCCCCTGAGTGACGATATCCTTGCCAACTCCCTTGAGTGACGATATCACAAGTTGCCTAAATCGAGCAACGCAACAAAACCGAATGCATCACCTAAATCGAGCGATGTATCAGATCAACTAACCAATAGCTCGGTGTTAGCGAAACATATCACAATCAAAATAAAAGAACGTTGAATAGTGGTCAATTAGTCTCTACATCTACGTCATCATTATCATCATCAGATTCCATCAAAACATCATTACTGGGCATTTTTCGCAAACGGTCGTGGGCGTACTTGTATGTGCGTCGAGAATTCAAAGCCTTCAGTGTATACCTATCATTTTCTAGAACCTCAATGACCTTGAAGGGTCCCTTATATTTTGGGTCGAGTTTAGTCTGGTTTCGTTCCTCGTTCTTTAGTAGAACGAAATCACCTACGACAAAAGGAACGATCTTAGCTTTCGTTTTGTCGAAACGTGATTTGTCGTAGCCTGCCATTTTCTTCATATTGGTCACAGCAGTCGACCTAGCCTGTTCGATGTCCATGTCTTGATCTATGTCATCAGCTATCATAACACCTACAGGCCTAGCTACTTTCCCTATGAACAATTCTAATGGGCTCGACTGTGTCACGCGATTGAACGAGGTATTTAGTGCTAATTGAACATCGGGGAGAGCGTCCTGCCAAGACCTATCAGACGTTTCAGTTGCAGTGAGCATATTTTTAAGTGTTGACATGACTCTCTCCACTTGACCGTTAGCACGTGAGCTTCCGGTGGCGATCAAATGACACTTAACTTTGATCGAGTCACAGTACGCACGAAATTCCTGGCTGGCAAAGCAGCGACCTTGATCTGCTATAAGTCGCACTGGGGGGCCGAACAACGATACACTTTTTGCCACAGCCTCAATACTACTCGCCGTATCAATGTGGTGAGTGTGATGCAAAATGACGTATTTTGTGAATGCGTCTATGAGAACAAAGACGTATTCCTTTGCATCACTTTTCCCGCTGAGCTTGCCAGTGGCATCTACATATATGCACGGTGTGCCAAGGGATCGCTACCTTCGGTATGGGGTGCAATTCCGCCTGAATTCTGCCTGACTGAGATTTCGAAAGTTTGCAGGTTACACAACTGTCAACGAACTCTCTTACGAATTTCGACATGTTCTCAAACCAGTAAAAATCGAACATCTTTTCGAGAGTTTTCTCCCATCCCAAATGTACCAATCCCTCGTGCACACTATTGACGATAGACCATCGTAACGATCTAGGTATTACAGGCAAGCAACGGGTTTTTCCATGACGCTGTATCTTGCGATACAACATACCGGAACGCAGCTCGTAAGTTTTGGCAACGTCACGGTCTAGCTTCTCGTCAACGAGGTCAGCTACGAGCTTAACGATGTCACTGTCTCGTTGCTGCTCCGCTAAGAGCCAATTTTGTGTAATCCCAGTAACGTTAATGTGTTTAGGCTCTACCTTTTCGAACGTCTTACTGGGTTTCTCGGGAATGGGGTTTCGTGATAAAAAGTCCACGTGTGCCATGCGCTTCCCGTCTCTATGTATGATGTCAAAGTCGAAGCTTTGTAGGAAAGCCCACCATCTGTGAACTCTCGGGGTTAGATCGAGCTTCTTACGAGCTGATTTCAGCGAACTACAATCTGTGACAACAACAAACTTGCGACCATGCAGGTAATGCCTGAAGTGCTTTACAGATTTCACGACCGCAAGAGTCTCCAACTCATAAGAGTGGTAATTTGACTCAGGGGGCGTGGTACGGCGGCTGAAGTATGCGATCACATGTGGCACGTTATCGATCTTCTGGATCAATATACCGCCATAGCCCATGGCACTGGCATCCGTGTGAAGTTCGGCTTCACGATCGGGATCGTAAATAGACAGAATGGGCTCTGACGTTAAGATCGAAATTATACGACGCCTAATTTCCTCATGTTCTGGTTTCCATTTAAGCTTTCCATTTCCGGACGTCAACGAGTACAACGGGGCCATGACCTGTGAGAACTTAGGCACAAACTGCCTGAAGTAGGAGGCTAAGCCAATGAACTGGCGCAACTGAGTGACGGTTTCAGGGGGCGGTAGAGCAGTTAATGCTTCGATCTTTTTGGGGTTGGGTCGAATCTCGCCCTCGTGAACTTCAAAACCTAGGTACTCTACTTTATTTTTGAGGAATGAGCACTTTTTAGCGTTAAGTGAGAAACCTTTATCCGTCAGTATTTGAAGGACCACCTTCAGTCTTTCAAGTGCCTGCTGTGGGCTATCTGCGATTATGAGCACGTCGTCCATATAGACAACCACGTATGTACTAGTCAAATCGCCCAGAGCTTTAATGACAGCACGCTGAAAGACGGAAGGGGCATTCCGCAAGCCAAAAGGCATGGCTAAATACTCGTAGTGCCCGTCTGGTGTAATAAAGGCAGTACATTCGATTGAGTCAGGGTGTATTGGTATCTGGTTGAAACCAGAGGCCATGTCCAAGCTAGTAAAAAAACGTGCACCGTGTAGCCTGTCAATTTGGTCTGAAATCAGGGGGAGGGGAAACCTCTCTGGTACCGTATTGTCATTGAGCGCACGATAGTCGACACACATTCGGTCAGAGCCATCCTTCTTTTTTACAAGAAGGATCGGGCTGGCGAATGGTGACGAACTGGGCCGAACAATATTCGCCTTGAGGAGCTCGTCTACTTTGTCACGAACTACGCTTCGCTCGTCGGGGCTTAACCGATAAGGACGTCGGTACACAGTCTGATTCGGGTCCTTCAGTCTTATCTTCATGGGGTCAGTATCAGCGCGTTTAGTGGGAACACCGTTCGTAAATGAGTTATCAAACGATTTTAAAAGCCCTACTAACTCGTTTCTAAATTCCGGGGGTACGTCAGTATCGAGTTTGTCAAAATCAAAGTTAGGTTTACCCGCATCGCACATGTTAACAATCTTGTTTCGAGTAAACGTCAGTTTGTCACTAGTCATATGTACTGCAATACCTAAAGCTAGCATCTCACGTCCTATCATAACGTCATAATGCAGACAGTGATCGGGCAACACATGAAAAACCACTTCCAGGGATACGTCATCAATGTCAATTTGAGATGTAATTTGAACTGTACTACAAATCGAAGTTTGCCCTATACCAGTCAATGTAACAACATTATTCACACGTCGTCCGCGAAGTTTGCACGCTACAGATTCTCTAATCAAACTACATTCAGCTCCAGAGTCATATGTAAAAGGAAACTGCTCACCGGCATGTCGCAGCATTCCTATAGGAGTGTTGACCACGCTGACGTTGACCCGTTTACCCTGCGATGACTCGGTGGCGTTGCTGGCGTTGCTCTCCACTGATGCAGTTCTTCTACGAGGGCAGTTCTTCGCGTAGTGGCCGATGGTACCGCAGCTGAAGCAGGTGACAGAGGGCACCGTTGATGTCTTCTTAGGTGGCAACTCATTACTTGCTGTCTTCGATCGGGTGTCTTGATGTGTTGATCCTTTTCTTAAGCGGCAATGTATGGCTTTATGACCCGCCTTTCCACATACGTAGCATTTGACATGAGATGTGTCAGTATTTTGGCGAGGTCTCTTCGCATCGTGGGTGTGATCGTTCTGGCTCGTCGATTTCCGCTTCATAAAAGATATAGCCTTCAGTTCTTGCTGCATACGGTTTCTTGTCGCAATATCTTGGGTAAAAGACAGCCGTTGGACACGATTTTCAAATTGCGAGATGTGTGCTAGGATGGTTGACACAGCAATTTGCTCCACGGTGAGGTTTTTCCATTTAGATGTTATGGACGACATCAAAGAAGCCGCGTACGAAGCTAAGCACTCATTTTCTTTAGGTCGACCGTTATGCAAATTAATTAAAAATGCGGCAGCAGTTTCTGCGCATTCATACCTTGCAATGAATAGCTCCTTAAAGTTGGTCCATGTCATTCCGTGAAATGAAACTTGCGACAGCCACGCAGAGGCCTGGCCTTTAAGTGCACGGCTCAGCGCCATCATAAGGTCTGGTCCTTGTAGATCTGGATTCGCGATGCACATGTCCGATGTAGTAACCCATGCGCGTGCGTCCACATTTTCTTTGTCCGGGTTGAATTCCGGTAACTGGATGTCCTTTTTTGCAGGTTGTACCTTCATAGCTTCAATCAGCGCGAGAAAGTTTCGATTCTGCTGCTCCATAATCGACCGCCATCTTGAATCATCGTTATTGGGCGCGTCACGTTGATTTTCTTCATTGTTCAATCCCACGCCTGATGTAGGAGGGTCGGACGAAACAGGTGGAGATTCATTATTTTCCCCACTGTCGTTAACCATGATTTTCACGAAATAAAAGTCAATCTACACTCTTTAGGTTTAATCAGATGGATTAGTATTACAAACGGCGCGAAATAATCATAAACAACTCGGATGAAAACAGATTAGTAATTCTGTAACACGGAACGTGGTGAAGTCGGCACGAGGTTGGGAGCACACCCGCACTGCCGCACGTCTCGTTCCAAAGTGCCTTGCTTGTCAACGTGTTTCCCACTCCATCCCCATGTGACAGCTGTCAACTGACAGTTGACAGTTAACAGTGTTGCTAACTCAACCAGTGCTGCCAACCTCGTTCCGAACACACCCAAATCGGATATCGGATTTGACGTTCCGTTACACACTCCACGACATACATGTCATGATTCAGTCAGAAGCTGACTAATTGTTATCGTATGCGGCCCTAGCACACTAGCAAAATCACGACTTTTATTCACATGTTCTATGTCCACAACCGACGTATAAAATTTTACCTTCATGAGCTAACATGGTATACCGTCATCTACGTAAAATGTGACCATTTATATGTCTTGCACATAAAACTATTTTTTTTACGTCAAATGCTAACATGCTCTCGATTTTGGCACATAAAACGTGACGATATGAACCGTTGACGGACGAAACTTTATGTAGGTCACTCGAGACCCCAGATAAATTTGAACACTATGAAAACGATACAATTGGCCGCAGGATATTTGTCAAATTTCTGTCACAACACACGGTTTCAGTTTCAAAACTTAAAACTTATTATTATTCCTTTGCTGTTTGGATTGATTACTTTTCTAGGACTTTTCGCTTGACCATTGGATTTCGATATCGTATATTAATCGTACCCCGTGTTTACGTATTTTGGACCTGACTGTTTCGCACCGGAACTTACAAGGTAATTTTATTTTATTTAAAAGACCTACGAATACATATATATATATAATATGCGCATCTTCAAGAAACCTGACCAACTCCTACATTGATTTCAGGATGGCATCACCTTACGTCAGTTACCAAATATCTCGGCAGGCCGACAAACAGCACGGCTAGCACGTGACGGCGCGCGAGCTCTCTCGATTTTTCTCGCACTATCCGTCTCTCTCTTATAAGAACACTTAGAAGAAGAAGTATGGTGCGATAAAAATCGAGAGTATGTCGCGGCCGTCGTGTGCTAGACGTGCAGGCAAGGAAGTTGCATCGGCATCAAATACGCGATGCCTCCAACCCTTTCGAGTGGCCGGAGCCGGAATTTCGACACATACGATTATAACAGTGGCCCTAGCACACTAGCAAAATGACGACTTTTATGCACATGTTTTATGTCCACAACCGACGTATAAAATTTTACCCTCATGAGCTAACATGGTATACCGTCATCTACGTAAAATGTGACCATTTATATGTCTTGAACATAAAACTATTTTTTTTACGTTATGTTATGGGATATACATGTCATGATTTGTCAGCGTCAATTTATCAGAAGCTGACTAATTGTTATCGTCTGGAGGCATAGTGCGCTGCTGATCCAACGGTCAAACGAGTTGTACTGAGAAATTGGATGCACATGTGGTCGGATTGTTACATCTGTACGCTACACCCAATTATGACTTCGAAATGTTGTACTGACAAATTGGTGTAAAATCACATAATCTGTATACCCCATTACATTTTTTACATGAGCAAGAATCGCGACTCCCGAAAGCGAAAGCGCGACTTCGTCTGAGTGGACCCGGGATAAAAACTATCCTTTATTTTTATCTAGGCTATAAACTATCTTCGTGCAAAATTTGATTCAAATCGGACAAGTGTAAGGCCTGAGTGAACGCCCCGCTCAGAGCGGGGCGTCAAGCGTCCATATAAATTGCATTTGTTTTATATGGACGCTCGCACGCCGTCTTGTGATAGCCGTGTTGAGAGGGGCGTCCACTCAGGCCTTACACTCCACAATAAGTCACTTAAGCGTGATTGAGTAACAAACGTCTAAATTTTCGCATTTAATTTTATAACATTAGCAGCACGACTAGCATGCGACGGCGCGCGAGCTCTTTCTATTTTTCTCGCACTATCCGTCTCTTTCTTATTAGAACACTTAGAACAAGAGATATAGTGCGATAAAAATCGAGAGTATGTCGCGGCCGTCGCATGCTAGACGTGCTGGATTATGTGCCACAACAGTGGCAAAGAAGCATACAGCCTACCATCAGGCAAGCACACACCCTAGCCTGTGGACACCTACGACTCTAGAGGAGTCACAAGCACGCTGCCGACCCTTTATTGATTTGAGGATTCGTTGTAAAAATAGCACGGCTATCACGCGACGGCGCGCGAGCTCCCTCGATTTTTCTCGGACTATCCGTCTCTCTCTCATGATAGACGTGCAGCTAGCGATAAATGTAGGTTTCTCTCTCAACACAGCTCATCCTTGAGAGCTTTGGCGATAAATCTGAATACTGCTGGAATAACTGCCCCATGTCTGACATGTTATTCCAGTTTAATATATAATTTCACCTGATTGAGCTTAGTATTGAATGAAATCGGCAACAAGACTTTTTTAAGGTACTTAATATTATTTTTGTTTCTATTGTTTAGTAACAATAAATACACCAATGCTGTAGAGACGAAGCAAAATCATGAAAAACTAAAATTTCGCGATATTTGTTAATCTTACATGGTAACATGAATTCTGACAGACAGCTGAGCTGACAGCTGACACTGACATTGAAATTTCTCAATAAATATAAATTTGCTCACCTGCCATAATTGCATTGCATAATCTTTCATATTTCGTTTTCATTTGAAGCCTGATATCATTATCATTAAGTACTAAAGGCGGATTAAAGTTCGCCGGTTATTTAGCTTTCAGATATTCCGTAGTTCGACTTCAACATGTTCGCGTCTCGGAGAATCATAAACTTGATGTAAATAAGAACTGATTCATTGATTATACATATCGATGCCGATTCTTTCTACAAATGCTCAATGCTTGGATGAAATTAATTTTAACATATTTTCAACTCAAAATTTGAGTAATTCCTGAATAAAAAAAACCGTAGTATTTAAAGTTGTTTCTTTTTCAGCGGTGTGGCGGCTCGCCAGAAGCACACACTGCCAGACCTGCCGTACGAGTACAGCGCTCTGGAGCCTGTGATCAGCCGTGAGATCATGGCGCTGCATCACGGCAAGCACCACGCCGCCTATGTTGCCAACTTGAATGTGGCTGAGGAGAAGCTAGCGGCAGCTCAAGCTAAAGGTATCTTATTAAAACAAAATGGGATTTTTAATGTATTTAATTACTTGGGTGTTTACCTCACTTTAATATTTCACATGCAACACATCTGTAAAAGAAGGAAAGTACATATAATACATAATTATAGGGTTTTGTCTTGTTCAACATAATGTATCAATGAATATTGGTGTGAACTGACTCAAATCTTGAACTTCAAATACTAAGATGGGATTATGGCGGTATCACAGTTAGTCAGTTGTTATGTGTAAGTTCTAAAACTAGACGAACCAACATACTTTATATATTATTGTATGTACTATTATTGTATTGAATGCGATCTCAATCTTGCGAGATCTTGAGTGAATTTCATCAAAATGGCAGAAAATCTCGTGTGTTGAAATCTCAGTTGAGATCTTGACTGAAATAATCGAACCTCAAACGAGATTTCAGTATGCAAAGCATGTTAATAATTCGTGTCGGACAGTCCTTGGCAAGTACTAAATGCTTCAGAAAAAATTATAAAAAAACATGATTACATAAACACATATTGGTGTGTCTGTGCACATATTTTACTTTTACTTGCATTCAGGCAATTCTAACCACATTAATGCTGTTTAAAGAAAAAAAGATATTTTCTAGATTTTTTGAGATCTCATTGACTTGGCTTACGAGATCTCGATTCCCTAACCTCAACATCAGAATTATACTGTGAGATCTAGAATTACCAATCTGGTTCGAGATTGCATTCCGTACTATTCACCAATGGTACTTTCTTTTCTCTGTTTACATATTCTTATATTTGTTTGCCTGCCATAAGCTTTACTATGTAAAGTTTATGAAATCATATCATATACATAACTATGGGTGTTGTATTGACAGCAGCAGACACGAACACTTTAGTGAGCCTAGTCAGTGGCGTGAAGTTTAATGGCGGCGGACATATTAACCACTCCATTCTCTGGGTCAATTTAACTGCGAAAGACACTAGTGCCAGTTGTGAATTGATCCAAGCTATTGACCAGTTAATATTGTTTCATTTTGCTTTTTTATTAAATGTACTGGCAGAGTAATGTTGAGTTATGATTAGCGTTAGGCACATCAGTTATTATTTCAAAAAGTATTGTATTTAGGTTCATCCAGTCAACATCCCAGACTTAGTTAGTCCAGGCCTTTTTTTTTTTTCCTACCTTTCATTCTAAGTTGGGCCCTGAAGGGGCCCTTAACTAATTACCTATAGCTATAATACCTTAAAATCTAACACATAACAAAACATAACAAACCTAACACCAAAGGAAGGAGCAACCAATGGATATGAACAAACAAACGAGAGCTATATACATTGACAAGGATGCAAACAATGGCCTTTTAAGTGTGAATTATACAGAGACTGCGTAAGGTGAAGGCGCGACGACTAGAAAAAAAAAGTTACAGCTCAGTTCAAAAAATTTTGACTACCTGCCTAATTATTTGACGCGCCCGAATTGGTATTTATTATTATTATCTCTTTATTTACGTTTTCTCTCAGGGTAGGTTTTTACAATAATTATATAAAAAAGTTCAATATATACATAAAAAACATAAAATCATTATAAAAACCTAACCTAGGGTGCAGCCGGCAGCGAGGCGGGGCCTAAGCTGCCGGCGGTCAGGGCGACAGAGACAGGAACCTCCTGACTATCCGCGCAGTATCCAGGAGTACCGCCTTCTGTATCTGACGCTTGATCCAACCATCTAGCGAGAGTCTCTTGGGGTGATGGTCGAGACTCTTCGCTATTAAACCGTTCGCCGAAACGACTATCGGGACGATGATCGTCGAATCAACATCCCACATGGCGGTTACCTTATTATTATTATTATTATTATCCTATTTTAGACAGGCAGCTGACGCTGATCCGTCTAAATCATAGTTCACCGTAGTTAGTGTTAGTTATTTGACAGAAAAGCCTGGCAGTCTTTAGTGGAAGTCAAGATCCAGTTTGGGTGGTTATGCCACAGCAATAGTGTAAGTAGTAGTAGTATTGTGCCACAGTAATAGTAGTAGGTAGTAGTAGTAGTATTTAGGTTTAGAAGTAGGTATTTGGGTATCATAATCCTCTTGATTGGGTTTTAATGGCAAGTTATTGGGCTAAGCACATACTTAATGTGAGAGAGTGATCACTTTTTAAATATAAAAACAACAGACCACATTTTCCATTTCCTTTGTTATTTTTATTTTCCAGTTGTGTTTAATGTCTTTCACATTCTGTAAATTTTTAACAGGTGATATTGACACAGTCATCAATCTGGCTCCAGCCCTCAAATTCAACGGTGGTGGTCACATCAACCACTCCATATTCTGGCAGAACCTCTCCGCCCACGGTGGCAAAGCGTCAGACCAGCTGACTAAGGCTATCAACCAGTAATATGCAAGTTTGAATTTTATGCATGGGACCTAACAGCTGTTTCCTTATGTTTTTAGGGTTCCGTAGCCAAATGGCAAAAAACGGAACCCTTATGGATTCGTCATGTCTGTCTGTCTGTCTGTCTGTCTGTCCGTCCGTATGTCACAGGCATTTTATTCGAAAACTATAAGGTGTATTTGAATAAAATTTTGAGGATAGGTGTATTTTGTTAGCCGCTACATAGTTTTGTAATTAACTTACTAAAAAAATATTTTTTTAGGGGTGCACTCCATACATAAAACTGAAAGTAAAAAAAACATCATTCGATAGGCCTTTCAAAATAAATGTACGGTTTCTCAGCAATTTTTTTGATTAAGTGAATAGAGTCTGAGATAATCGCCCCGAGGCACTAAAATTGAGTCCCCTCCCCTCTAATTTTTGAACCATGTACTTATTTTAAAAATATGAAAAAAATCATGGACATAGGGCTTATTAAATTCTTTCAGTGATAATTGTTTTGAATTCTATGTTAGGTTCAAAGGTTTTCGAGTTATTTCTCAAAAACTGCCTTCCTTAAAGAAAAGGACGTAAGTGCCATAAGTTTCAGTAACGATACGACCTTTTTAATAGGCACGGAACCCTTTGTTGTGCGTGGTCCGACACGCACTTGGCCGCTTTGTTTGTTTTCTTTTAACCTTTATTTGCAGTGACCTACCCTATCTTACCTTTAACAAGCTTTGTTTTCTTTCTTTTTTTGTTTTCTTCAAGTCTGTGTTGTTTATGATAAGTTGATAATAACAGTTGCCCTTGTTGTGTCCCCTAACTAATCTGTTTTAAACATGATAGCTTGAGGTCACCTTTCTGTTGTACGGACCTTTGTCAGGTTAAAAATTGCTTTGTTTATGTTGGTAGATAGGCTTACAAACTTGCTTATTCTGTTAAGTACCTATGTTTATTTTTAGATTTGATGAAATGTAATGAAAGTAAACTTCATTATTTTTATTTAAAAAAATGCTGTAGAAGTTTTTTTTAATAATGTCATGTGCTGTGAAATTTAATGACAGGTCTAGAGTTGCCTACAGATCTATGTCTACTACATTTCCAAATAAATTTGCCCCCACTTCTATAAGATTTTGCATTTTATGTGCAGAACCTGTGTTTTTAGGGTTCCGTAGTCAACAAGGAACTCTTATAGTTTCGCCATGTCCATCTGTCTGTCCGTCTTCGGCTTAGCTCAGTAACCATTACTACTAGAAAACTGTAATTCGGCATGTGTATAAAAATCAATCACGCCGACAAGTACAATAATATCTTGTAAAATAAATTTTTTTAGTGTACCTCCCCTACACTTAAAGCGGGGATGTCATTTTTTTCTCATTAAACCCATGGTTTGGGGTATCGTTGGATAGCTCGTTTAAAAGTATTAGTATGGGTTTCCTAAAACCATTTTTTAAATCAATGATTAGTTTGCGAGATATTGGGCTTTAAAGCCCTAATTTTTGTTCGAGTCATGTGTCCCCCCCCCCTGCCAACTAAATGGCTACTACTGGGGATGTGAAAAAAATTGTGGTAGTAGTACATACAATGAATTTAAAAGGAAAACTATCACGGACAAGTAGGCATAAGTACCTAGTTACCGAGTAATAGTCGACCAACTTAATATGTACTTGGAAAGGCCGATTTTCGTACAAATTCGGCCGACGCAACCGCACCGCACGTCGATGTAACTAAGACAGACAGGCAATACGGAACCCTACTCTGCGCGTGGCCCGACACGCACTTGGCCGGTTTTTATATATTAACATTGCATAAACACTGTTCAGGAGAACTGGTTCGAAATATACTTGTTTATTTAGTGACCTTCATAGCTCTGTCACTTATTTCCACAGAGACTTTGGTTCCTTGGACAATATGAAGAACCAGCTAGCAGCGGCTTCTGTCGGCGTCCAGGGCTCCGGGTGGGGCTGGCTCGGCTATAACAAGCAGACGAAGAAGCTGCAGGTCGCCACCTGCTTCAACCAGGACCCACTCCAGGCCACTACTGGTAGGACGCAGTCAGGGCTCGAAATACCGGTATTTTGTAGGTGCCGCCGCCGCGCCGCGCACTCGCACGAAACGGCAACGTCGCATACACGGGTAGAAGCCTTTATAAAGAACCGGTATTTTTCGGTGCTAATACCGGTATTTCTCCTTTACCGGTTCACTGCAACCAAAACGAAGAAAACCGAAAACCTACAAATACCGGTATGGTACCTGTATCATACCGCCATGTCCAGGGCTTGAAACCGATATCGGTTTCAAGCCCTGGGACCCAGTCAACAGTAGCCGTTACACGGAGCTACAAGATACAATTTTAATCTAATCAGACAACACAGAGACGCTTAAGTAATAGTAGCCGCCAGACGAACGAAATTGGCGTGATTTCGGCCCGTGTGGATAAGTGCCCAAAGCAAGGCGTCCGACCAAACGGCCGTACTAAATTTTCTTTGACCTTCCCCGACCGTGTGCCGCGCTCTGGCGTAAGGGGCTATTTACACATTGATTAGTGATTATTCTTAGTTCATATATTTGCTGCAAGTGCGAGTAGCTTTTGTATGGACTCGCACTCTCGCTCACTCACTCACAGGCCCTAAGTTAATAAGGACTGGCCATTTGACATGTGTTACCTGTTTAGACTAGTTAAATCGTCGCTTCGTGAAAGATGCCACTGGTCGACGGTCTACATCGCCTGTTGTAAACGGCGACTAAAGGAGACGCTACACGGGCCGATATCGGCGGCCGGCCAAGCAAGGTCACAGAAAATCTAGTATGGAGTGATCTTCACGTCCATATCGACACTAGCCGAATCACGCGTCGATATCGGGCCGTGTAGCGTTTCCTTAAGGCAGTGTTGTGAGTTAAAGCTGCCATGGTGGCCCTCCACTTGGTGTTGCGTGTTCGCGTAGCGTATCCGCCGTGTTTCAAACATCACAACACACACACATTCACACTTGGGATGGCAACCGAGAATGTAGATGAATAACGCTTATATGTTTGCAGTTTAAAATTTAGTTCAGCGTACCAAGTGTAGACTGTGAACGCAAATGTTTGCCATATTTGCGTCCTGATGTGTGACCACATACCGAGAAGCGGGCGGATACGACGATACGAGTGTTTGCCTATTTGTGTCTTTTCGTGCAAATATAGACGAATAAATCCTCCTCACGTGAAAAAACTATCACGTGAGGAGGATTTATAATAAAGCAAATACGCGAACACACAACGCCAAGTGAAATGCCACCAAGACAGTTCAGTCTTTCCGGTTTCTCAAGAACATGAGTCTTCTCAGTTCTGTGTTAAAGAGAAAGAGAGGGACCATTTGAATCTTCCGCCTGCAAGCAAGTCACACCGCTCATGTCGTCAGCCGCGCTGAAGTGTCAGGATGCAGTTATTATCTAATGCCGGCACCACACTGCGCTATTCGTTATGTGAATGCGCCGTATTTGCGAAAATATTTGTTACTAGCTTCCGCCCACGACTCCGTCCGCGTGGAACTCGTTTATATCGTAGCTCCATACAAACTTTCACCCCCCACTTCATCCCCTTGGGGGATGATTTCCGGGATAAAAACTATCCTATATCCTTCCCCAGGACTAAAACTATCTCTATACCAAATTTTATCCAAATCGGTTCAGCGGTTTAAGCGTGAAGAGGTAACAGACAGACAGACAGACACACTTTCGCATTTATAATATTGTATAGTATGGATGTGCGCGAGCCGGCTTATTTGCCTCCTTTGATGTGTACCAAACACCGACATGTCGACGGATACGCGTATTCGCTATTCGTGCCTATGCGTTATGCGTACTAATAAGGCAAACATAGGCGAATAAATCGTCCACACTGCGTCGAATACAGGCGCATAAGCCGAATAACGAATAGCGCATAGCGCAGTTGGTGCAGACATAATAGCAGTAATAGCAATTTGCAGTATCTACACCGGACGCATACTCGCCCAATCGTGCGCGCTCAGTGTAAACGTGCCGTGGTTTCAGCCCGTGTGGATAGGTACCGGATGCATGAAGTCCTGCCAAATTCTATCCCTATCTCGCTCTTTCTTACACTTCATCTTGCTCATTGCTCATGCCATCCGCCGCGCTCGGACCCTGGCGTCAGCTAATGCAAATGGGCGTTTTTATATTTCAGGATTGGTGCCTCTCTTCGGCATCGACGTTTGGGAGCACGCGTACTACCTTCAATACAAAAATGTCCGCGCTGACTACGTCAAAGCCATATTCGATGTCGCCAACTGGGCTGATATCTCTGCAAGATACGAGAAGGCCCTCAAGTGAACCCCCTGCATTTACAAGGAATTATTGATTTAATATAAAGCCTGTTTAGATATAAAGGTTAATCACATAGTGATTTAGATGTGATACCAATAAACATCAATATATAATTTATAAGTGATAAACTTTTTTTTTCCCGTAACAACTGAACTGGCAGTTGATCGCGTTTGTGTCCGATATACAGCGTTCGTGCCTTCTTCGTACATAATTGTTAGTGAGAGACGGATGCTCGGGTAATCCGTTGATGAACCCACAAACCATCGATCGCCGCGTATGTCGTCCACCTGTGTGGTATGTATGGAACAAGGGGGCTGGTACGCTAAGTTTTATGTCGGACATAAAGCATTCGTCCCATTCGGGCAAATATGCGAGTGCAACAGGGACGAATGCTTTACGTCGGACATAAAACCTAGTGTGCTACTACGTAAAATATAGCTTGATCCCTATGACAGCTGTCATCTTAGTACAATTTTACGTTTTAAGGTCATAAATTGTACTGAGATGACAGCTGTCGCAGGGCTCAAGCTATATTTTACGTAGTATAGGGGGGCAACTGCGGTCAGAACCAGCCCTTTTAAGGCTCCTCTACACAATGGGCCATCATGGCGCAGGACAGGAACGTAGTTATGCGATGGAAGTGTCTTTCTAATTTTAACGCATAGTTACCTCCAGTCGTGTTTATTTTTTAGAAATTCACTACAATTGTACGATAAAAATGTAGATTTGGTTTATGGACAAATATGCAAATTTGATACTCTAGCCATATTCGGTAATTTTAAATGACACTGAAATGTCGAATCACATCGTGTGGATACCCCTTTACTAGAATAATTTGACAGTTCCCTAAATGACAGACACGTTTTGGTTTAGAAACGAAAAACGCCTCAATGAACGAGAATGAATTTCGTTTCGACTTCGACGTTTGTTCGAGATTTGTGTGTTGTGATCGAATATAAATAAATAAAAAGAATATTCCGGGACATTCGTACTTTCTGACATAGTTTCTGTGTACTGCAATATCATCACGTTTCATCTGTGCGGAGGTAAGTGCCAAATTGTATCTGTAATACGTTATTTAATCACAGAAAGTTGAGAGGGATCACATAGAAGTGTTATTGATTTTTCAGCGACAAGGCAGACGTTGCTAGAATTTCAGGATATTGTACTAAGTACTTTGAGGGAAAAAGTATTACTTAGCTGTTGATATTCCTGTCGTCATTAATCATAATTCATAACACCCAGTTACTTTTCATTGTATAATTGTTAACTATGAAGTTCGGAAAGGGAGGTCGCCAATTCAGTGTTTCGTAAAGAATTAACTTGCCGTCACGCTCTGTGATCATCTAGGCTTTATTCCGTTGGCTATTAAAAATAAGATATATTGTTAACTTGTTATTTGCTTCCAAAGAGAAACACCCATATTATAAGGTTAATGAATGACTATTCTGGATCTTGTTGAATAAGATCATTTATGCACATGTGGTGACCAGATGGCCAGGCATGATCTTAAATAGACATTGGTATTTTTACTGCCTACATCTTAAAGTAATCTTGCATTAATTTATTTTAAAAGTAGGTATAGGTTAATATGTTTTACAATATTGGACATAATATTGTATAACATATTATTCCTTGTAAAGTTCTATATGCAAAACATACCTACCAGGAATCTTAAAAAAAAAAGAATGTTAGGGTAAAGTCATCAAAATTAAGGTTTTTTTTTTACCAAGTCTGCTTTTGTTACATTTGTTTTGTGTTTGGTACTGTTGTGATACATTTGTGTTATCCATACCACAAAATTTGTGTTACACGCAATCAAAATGAAACCCAAAAGCAGATATTGCATAAAAAAAACTTTAATTTTGATGGCCTTAGTCATTATTTCAGTTTTAATGTCACTTCAAACTTGTAAATAATAATCTTTTAGAATCATGCACAAGCACAATAGTTGAAAGAATCTTACAAAACCCAGGCCCCCAACAAGAAGAGGTACAACAGTTCTCTGCCCAATTCATTCAATCATTCACGGAAGCAACAGGGTTTAATGGTGGACTCACAATAGATCACTTGCTGATTGAAGCCCCTAAGACCTACAACAAAACAAAAATATGCATCATATACGTCCCACTGCGGGGCATAGGCCTCCACTCATGGATGAGTGGAAATAGGCAGTATTCCCCACACTAGCCAAGTGCAGGTTGGGGACTTCACATACACCTTTGAATTTCTTCATAGATGTATGCAGGTCCTCTCAAACCCTTTATAGGGCACAATCTAAACGCTAAAGTTGAAAATAACTTGTGTCTAAAATGTCTTGAGTTGAAAATAACGTCCTTTTTAGGGTTCTGTACCCAAAGCGTAAAGGGACCCTATTACTAAGATTTCGCTGCCCGGCCATCCGTCTGTCTGTCTGTCCGTCTGTTACCAGGCTGTATCGCATGAACCATGATAGTTACACAGTTGAAATTTTTACAGATGATGTATTTCTGTTGCTGCTATAACAACAAATACTAAAAACAGAAATAATTATCTTTATGTATTATTTTCTGATGCAGAATTTTTAGGTCGGCGATAGAGTTAGGTTTAGGTAATTTTTAAATTAGTCCATTAAACGACTAAAATATAGTAGAAAGTATTACATTTAAGTATTCACTGTCCACTGGGCTTCCTGGTCCTTCAGTGTTGCAATACCTACTGTTACCTGCGCCATGAAATAACTCCATAGTTTTTTTAAGCTAGCTGGCCAGCGAATAACTGACGAGTTTTAAAATATTAGGAGGCACGAAACGGACTCAAAATAATAAAGTATGGGATTATCAATGTGTGTGCAATATCTAAAGTGACTGACAAATTTTATTGAAATAAAACTACAAAGCATTTGTCTACATAGAAATAAGTTATTGAAATTGAAACAAACAAATAGGTAGCAGGAAAATAGTCTATCTAATCATTCCTTTTTGCAAGGTAATTTCTAAGGAAGTGAATGGGAAAACCCATAAAAACTTCTATCCCCAAATGGAAAGGGCAGGTGATTTACTAAGAATCCTGAAATATGTATTGTATTATTTATAGACAAGGAGTCTCTTTATCAATTTTCAGACTGCTAAGGGTCGGAATTTGCGGAAGTCATCAAGATTTATTTTGTTGATTGTGTACTAATACTAGCAACATACCAATTTCAGCTTTCTCGGACTTCAGGAAGTACTCTAAAGGTTTTGATGATCAACGTGAGTGAGTGAGTGAATCAGTGATGAAATCGGCGTTTTTTAGATATCAATAAAACCTTAAGTATAGTAGCTATGTCTGAAACGTTATATGTTTAATAGGTCCACTATTGGCGTCATATCCCGAGAAGTTTGATTATCTGGTATAATCCAAACCTCAGTTGCCTATATTACTTATAACTATGCGGATGGCTTCCAAACATACGTGGTAAATGGTAATTATCTTCCTTGAATTAGCAACCATGCCACGCTAGTACAAATTATCCTGCCACGCGTTCACCTAAATGCCGTGATGGGTGGAGACCTACCTCAATTGCATTATGCATAACAATAACACGGTTTGTCCCAATTGTTAGCGGGGACGTGCGGTATGGAGATAGGTCATGTTTTGTGTTACGGTGACCAGGATTTATAGTAAGCCGGAAACTTCGATTTTTGAACCAGCGAGCGAAGCGAAAGAAGTTCTCCGTTTCGGCTTGGGCAGAAATTATTTCTGATGTCGGTCGCATTTCTCAACCTAATCTCGTCAAATTTTGTGAGCAAGGTTGAACACGCGAACCTGTGTTTTTCAGAAAGATTTTTTTATTTCGCACAACTGTATAAAACAAAACCGGCCAAGTGCGTGTCGGGCCACCACAGTTGCCTGTCTGTCTTAGTTAGATCGACGTGCGGTGCGGTTGCGTTGGCCAAATTTGTACGAAAATCGGCCTTTCTAAGTACACATTAAGTTGGTTAACTATTGCTTTTTAAATGTAATTACATCCCCGCTTTAAGTGTAGGGGAGGTACGCTAAAAAAATATTTTATCAAGATTTTATTCTACTGTTTTGTCGGCGTTATTGATTTGTGTACCTATGCCGAATTACAGTTTTCTAGTAGTAATGGGTACTGAGCTAAGCCGAAGACGGACAGACAGACAGACGGACATAGCGAAACTAAAAATAAGGGTTACGTGTTGACTACGGAGCCCTAATAACTATAAAACTATCAATAATTGTATAGTTTAAATTAAAAGAAAAATGTGATGCTCCGAGCCGGATTCGAACCATTTTAAATATTTAATTTCGTTAGCAGCGTTACTGCTTAGTGCAAAATTAATTTAGTATGAGGTGTCGCATCGTTACTGACGATTTCTCAATATAATTTGAGACGTTGGTGCCGTTAAGAAGCCTAAGTCTGCTGGGAGGTGTGTGTAGCGACTCCCTAAGGCGCTGTAAGAAGGTACTGATTGATAAATTTAGTGGCAGAGACAGATTGTCCCGATAGATCAGTTGGTTAGTAGCGACGGGCCACGAATGCCTGTACCTAGTCTAGCCATAAGTTCTGTTACTGGCAGTTAACAATGATTTTAAGAAAAATAATAATTCGAATTTCGAATGTTGTGTTTTGACGTAAGTACTTGGATGTTTTTGCCACCATTTATATACAATATAATATTAAAATAAGTAAATTAATAATGGAGTGGGGTGTCAAAGAAAATAGAATTGCTGTGATTGCTCTGCATAAGGTAGGAATGGAGCCGTCCCACATTTTTGAGACACTAAAAAAGTTAGAGATCAGTCGAATGTTTGTGTATCGTACCATTCAAAGATACACCAAAACGTCCTCTGTCGATGACAGTAAAAGATCTGGCCGACCACGTACTGTTAGAACAAAACAAGCCGTTAATGCTGTAAGGGCTAGAATTCGCCGAAATCCCATAAGAAAACAGAAGATCCTTTCTAAGGAAATGAAAATACCACCTAGGACACTTTCGCGTATAATCAAAGATGACTTGAGTCTTGCAGCTTACCGACGATATACAGGACATATGTTAAATCAGTCACTAAAGGACAAGAGAGTTGAAAGATCAAAAAGCCTTTTATCTCGATACGCACATGGGAAATATAAAAATATTCTTTTCACGGATGAAAAAATTTTTACTATCGAGCAGCACTACAACAAACAAAATGATAAAGTGTACGCACACAACTCTCGAGAAGCTAAAGAGATAGTTGGAAGGATTCAGCGAGGTCATCATCCCGCTTACGTCATGGTTTGGTGGGGTGTGTCGTATCAAGGCCTCTCTGAGATCCATTTTTGCGAAAAAGGAGTGAAAATTTCAGCTAAAGTGTATCAGGACACGATTTTAGAAACAGTAGTTAAACCACTAAACGACACAATGTTCAAAAATGTACACTGGACCTTTCAGCAGGACTCAGCCCCGGGTCATAAAGCTCGCACCACCCAGATTTGGCTGCAAAGGAATGTTCCGGACTTCATCAAGGCAGATGATTGGCCCTCTTCCAGTCCCGACTTAAATCCCCTGGACTATAAATTGTGGTCAGTGTTAGAGGACATGGTCTGCTCTAAACGCCATGCCAATATCGATTCTCTAAAAAAATCTTTGAAGGTAGCAGTGGCAAATTTCCCAATGGATACAGTGCGTGAATCTATAGACGTGTGGCCGGATCGTTTGAGGGCGTGTATTAAAGCTAAAGGCGGGCATTTTGAATAAAAAATATATTGTTTAGAAACCTTATTAACTTACCTATAAATAAACATTTACTTATGGTAAATTAATTACATCCTTTTAAAAATATGTTTCATTTCATTTGTAACAGAACTTATGGCTAGACTAGGTAGTCGCCGGATCGAATGCGGCTCGGAGCATTAAATTAAAAAAAAATCCTTTAATTTAAATTTATAATTTCGTTACCAGCGTTACTGTTTAATACAACAGTAATTAAATTGTACGGTTATTCAGTTGTTCGAAACAAAAAAAAAAACTGTTTTGAAAAACAGACAAGTTTGCGTATTCTAAAGCTCACAAAGCCACTAGTTGGTAATGTTTCAGGGCAACTAAGCGGATTCAAGTTTCTTATATCGTACAGCTGCAACATGGAGCTTGCGAAAAGTAAAGAAAAAGTAATCGTACCCATGTTTATATCAGGAGCTGAGGCTCTAGTATAATTTTTACCGAAACAAAACTTTACGATCGCGTTTGCGTTTTACCCTCAATTTGTATGGGATTTGACAGCTAAACGCGAACGCAGTCGTAACGTTTTGTTTCGGTAAAGCTTATACTAGAGCCTCTGAAGAGCGTTAGCAGTGTGTATTCAACACATTTTGAAAGCGTCCATAGGTCACGTTGTTGTTAGGCGTGTTGTGTGCTTGTTGGTCACCATCGTGTTACTGAGAAGTAGACAAAGGCAGTAAGTAATACTTACTGAACTAGGAAACAAAAATTGACTACATATTTTGCGGTTTTTCTATAGCCTAAACACGATTGTTTAAAATTTTCTAGATAAAAACAACAGCTATATTACCTCATTTAAAGATTGCAAAGAAAAAGCAAATATAAATAAAACTTTTTAAACCACTCGTGGAGATAATAACTGACATTTGTTAAAAAAAAAACCGTAGTATTGCATCTCTTTCTCCTGTGCGTGGGACATAATATCTTACACAAGCGAATTTTACAAAAATCTCTTTAAAAAAATGTCCCTATTAGATCAAAATCATGGCTACACGCGCCGATGGAGATCGCAGTGGCGCCTCACGCGACGCCCGGTGAATGCACTTGGATCCATATACTAAATATTTAGGTTCTCGGGCTGTCTTACTTTATTCCTCTTGGCCTGCAATGCGGATCTGTTGAACGGAATAAATGGGACAAGTCTCAAGGAGACAGCACTCGTCAATTGTAACTTGTAACAAAGCGGCGAGACGGCATTAAACCTAGTAAAAAAATTCGAGTCCGAGTCATTTACGACTATGAGTTTTGACGACCGGTGATAGGAAGGCCCGGGTTCGAATCCCGTAATCACATTTATTTGTGTGAAGAGCACGAATATTTATTCCTGAGTCATGCATGTGTTCTATGTATTTAAAGTATTTATTTGATTCCTGAGTCTAGTACCCATCGTACAAGCTTTGCTCAGTTTGGGACTACTTAGGTCGATTCGTGTAAGATTGTCCGCAAGTATTTATTTATTGTATAAGTTCTGTGACACTTAAACACGATATCTCGCCACTGTACTTGTTACGTGTAAACATGGCATTAGACGAAAAGTAATCGCCAATCGCAACGTGATAAATGAAGCGTCTCTATCTCAGTTTCTTGGCAAGTATTCGTCTTTATTTCCACATTTCGTGACGTAATTTGTTTACGACTTCTCGCAATACTGCATTGACAACCGTGAAATTATATTATTTTCACATTAACTACAAGTAAACAAGACTTTCAAACATCCGAAAAACAGCAAGCTTCAACTTCTTCATGTAATTTGAAAGGTATCTTTAGATGTCGATACAGTTTTGGTTGTAACGGCTACTGTCCACTGTCCCACTGGATAAGTATGCCAGCGTCGAGGTTGGAAGCTTCACGAAAGTTCAAAAAATCTGTTCAAAGGTTGTAGACTTGATCAGTTGAGAATTCTAAAACAAGGGACAACACAATGTTAGACTTAAACAAATTATAACATACACATAGTTTTGTATATTTTTAAATAGAAAGAGATTATAATAAAATTGACGATAAATAATTATGACGACACTAGTCTGTATTTCCCTTTTTGACGTATTTCATAAAAAGTTGCAGCCTTTACTCAGTCAAATACAGTATTGGAATAGCGATATTTGCTGATAAATGTATTGTCGGCAGTATCATTGCTGTTGCATAATCTGCGAACTAAGAACTTAAGTTAAAGGCGAGTCTCTTTACGAAAGTGTTTGGTTTATTTCAATTTTAATTAGCCATTCGGTTAAATCTCTCTTAATTATTGGCTAGACTGAAACTTCCCGAGCCATTGGCCTCTTTTAAACCAATTTTATTGGGGGGAAAGAGTTGACGAACTCTCAATGAAATCAGGAAATTACCCATTTCGCCGTGGACGTACGACTCTCTTTCATGTTCCTTAAGCACACCACTATCGATTCAATTTCTATTTGCTACACCATCTTGCTATAGAATGGAAGGTATGTATTGCTGTCTCATTCCAATTACAGCAAGTTGTTGTGACAAATTGCTAGATGCGTCATGGCCTTTATTGATGATTATGATTTAAATGCTATAACCAAAATCATTAGTTATTTGTTGCCGTGCATAATTAATTGATTAATATGCCTACATACAATTATACACCCTGAAGATGCTGTCTATTGAAGCATATACTTACTCGTATTTTTACTAACTATTAGGTAGGTTGTTTGTAATTAAGACGTGAATTATATATCTAATCATAATATATTATACTACTCAGTTTCCATAGTTATCAAATGTAAAAGTAGATAGGCTATATTTCATTTTGTAAAGTTTTTTTTTTATGTCACGGTGTCTAAGAATGTACCTAGGTAGTTGCAACGGCGTTCAGTTGAGGCCTCTCCTTTGTCTAACGAAGGCCAGGATGTGGTACAAACTGAATATTGTTTATAATAATAATAATAAACTGATTTCGTTTGTTTTAACATGTATAACATGTTTTAATAGTATGATGATCTCATTGTCTTCACTGATGAACGAGGTCTAAACGTACCGACTCATCACATTTTCTTATTCCCTATACTATATCAGATATTGGTCTTGAAAACGACAAATTTAACGAGAATCTATACAACTACAAAGGATTTTCGTAAACCCGAAAGCTTTCAGACTAAGTGGGGCTGAAAATAATAGCAATAGATGTTGCTATTATTTTCAGCTCCATGAGACGTCTATATCGTTGAAAACTTTCTTTTTGCACATGCAGTTTGCGATAGACGAAAGAAACATGTGTTTGAAACGCTAACATTACACTGCTTGGATCTTTTAGAATAGTATCAGAGGATAGCAAAGCGAAAGGGAGATGAAAATAAAAAGCACTCTAAAACCTATTAAAAGGGAGAATTTTTTGTTCCACTCGTCACTTAGAGATGCTTGCATCCTTTTATCAAGTGTCTTTGAAATTTACAAGAGTGCTTTTCTGCTTCGACCAGGCTTCCTCTTAGGGTTCTGACACTTCTGACGTACACCTAACCGTGCCTGTCGCTCCCATAATAGAAATTTTCTAGTTTTTAGAATTATATCTCTGCTGCCGTTTATTGTTTTTATGGAGTGAAAGATTTGTGCTGTGCCTGTGTGGGTGAAAAGTTCCTGTTTCTCCAACAGCACGGCTAGCACGCGACGGCGCGCGAGCTCTCTCGATTTTTCTCGCACTATCCGTCTCTCTCTTATTAGAACACTTCCAAGAAGAGGTATAGCGCGATAAAAATCGAGAGTATGTCGCGGCCGTCGTGTGCTAGACGTGCAGCTCTCTTGAGCCCTCTAAATCTTTGTCCGGAAAATCAGATTATATCTATAATTGGCACGAAAAGCAATAATCAAGACTTATTGTTTCCCGAGTTATATTAAATTATTGTCTATACTAATTACGGCTATGAAATTTAAACGGGAATGAAGCTCCCTCTCATTATCTCATAAACTTAATTGAATGAATTTAAAAAGTGCCTAGGCTTAATTTATAATGTAGATTGTAGGTTGTATAATACTTGTGAGGCTTATATCATACTAGCTGCCGGCGTGGCTTCGCCCGCGTATTGCAAAGAACGCAGGCAAACTCGCGAGATAAAATACTGTCTATAACCATCCAGAAACTCCAATCTACACGCAGCGGGCGTAGCACGGTTGCCATTTTATCACTTATCGTTGTGGATAAGGCATCCGTCACCCTCGCACTCACATACTTGTCAGAGCGTGATGGGCGTCTTTACCACAACGATAAGTGATACAATGGCAACCATGCTACGCCCACAGGTGAAAGATTTTTTGATATCGGATATGCGGTTCCGAAAATACAAAGCTACATTCTCTCAGCCGTTTCCTTTTTATTATTTTACTATAGAAATATATAGATTAGATTCGCTTTGTATATAAACAGCATACTAATGCTAATCGATGCAATTCCACACCGTGCTATAACGACGTGTAGAAGATTCGGTACGAAAAGAGATTTTATCACCCACCCATCGGATTCTTAAGTACCCAAAGTTTTTCGTTACCTCGTAACAGGTCCAAGTTGCTAAATAGCCGCGTAATGGCCTCGCCACTCAACGTTGGGGCGACTGAAGTTCACGAGTTTTTCGTTCGCTGACCTCGAGAGTAATGTATCTTCAATTTATGAGCCGTTTTCTGTATCGCCTAACATACAATTGCATTTAAAGATTTTAAGTGTGAGTAAATAACGTCTTTAAGGCATTGCTTATAGTACTGAAGCTACGTTTCGTCTTTTTAATGTATTTCAAGAATCGTAAAATGCTTTCTTAACTTAGCGACACTTGATTTCTTTATATTATATTGTAAGTAAAAAACCGTCTTCTAGTTATGTTGCTGACTGGTACATTTAAGTTATAAAACTTCGTAAATTTTCACCAAGTAGAAGCTTCAACAATATCTTAAAATGGATTGTACGTATTATGTTTTCGCGAAACATGGATCGTGGCCACGACATGTTAACTTGAGTGCGGTCTAAGTTTTAATAATATTCAACCCACTGCTAACATCAAAGATAGAGAAGAAATAAACGTTAAAGAAAATACAAAAGAAGTATTGCAACTGAAACAGATCTTGACACGATCTACCTAGCTAACCATGGTCGACATCAATGATTTGTCTCTCTCGCACTTAGGTACGTACTCTCACTTAATAAGAAGGGACGAATGCTTTATGTTACGTATATCCCACATTTATAAACATGATCAATTGGTCATGCTAGCTAGTGACGATCAAAGTGACCCATTTTTTACAGGACTCAAATTTTGAGACGGTAGTAATTTAAGATTCTATAGATTCGTGTGGTTTTCAAATTAGTACCGGTCTGGCTCTACGGTCTGAGAAATTAAATTCCTTCTCCTTGGGGAACTTTGCCCGGTCTAGAGTCTAGACTCGAGACGAAGGTACAGCGCGATGCACATAAATATGCACACTTCAATATTATTGAAACGATTGAGAACAAAAATATGACTACATCACTACGCTAGAATAAAAAGGTGGAAAAGCTGTAAAATATATAATGTAGGTAGGTATATAGGCCAGTCATATTGAACATAAAGCTAATCTGTTTTTCGGTAAGTATTGAACCTACTTAGCTGGTTCTGGTCTCAAATTGTAGCAATTTTAGTCTAAACTTAAAAACCGCCTACTTTAGGATTTATATTGACAATAACAAAAAAAAGTGCGAACGTTTCGTGGTTTTTCGAGTGCTGCAAAGTTAGCACAGGTCTTTCGAAGCTGCAAACTTGGATATGTGGTACTATTAAAAAATCACAACTAGCCGTTAGCTTGCGATTTTAGCGATTTGACTGGTCAAATATGACTGGCCTAATAGTATAGCGTATAACCCATATTATATTATAGTAACAACTTTTCTTCAATAAAATATAGTACCTACCATATTGCATTGTTTCCGCTGTATTTATTACGTTTTAAATACTTAGGTATTCAGGTACCTACTCTTTAACAAACAAAAAATGGTTTCTATTTATTATTTAAATTTTAATGCCTTAATATAGATGTCAATTTAAAATCTTGTTAAATAACTGTAAACGAATCAACGTCGTCAAACTGGCATCGGGAAAAGTAGGTACATAGGTACGGTACATACAACGAAAACTTACTCACGTGCAAAATGCACGTTGCGTGGTCACCGGTATGACATTCAATCTGGTAATTTCACCCGGCACTTACCATGAACATTGCTTGAAGTAATTTTAAAATGAGAGGGGAATATCCCCGCCAGCCTTGGAGGCTTTGTAAAATGTGGACACGCAAGTGAATTCCCTGGGCGTTCAGCCTTGAGTGTTGGCCTCTTGTTCTAGAACGCTGATATTATACAAGTTATTTCTTAATAACTTGTATAATAAGTAAGCTCGGCCGGATTTCACCTCCTTCCCATACAAACGTAGTTACGCTCTCATTTTAAAACTACGTGTTGGATTGTGGCGAAACTTTGCATATACATTGACATGAGGTATATCTATGTCTGTAATTAGTTTATATGGTTCCAGTTTATAAAACAAACAAAATACAGCAAAAAAAAGTTTTGTATGAAAAACTCAAATTCGCTGTATTTTTTTTTACTATGGTATCTGAAGCTACATAAACTAATTACAGACATAGATATACCTCATGTCATTGTATATGCAAAGTTTCGTTACAATCCAACACGTAGTTTTAAAATGAGAGCGTAACTACGTTTGTATGGAGAATCGAGTTTACTGCGGACTCTTTATGTCAATTCTGTAAGAATTTATTTGGATGTTAGTGTGGGTGGATTGGCTGTAGGTGTTCGTTTCCCTACTACGTGCCAGGAGTCTTAGTATTAGCGACTACTGTAACATTAGAAAACTCGTGCGTTAATCGTGATGCGATTCTAAGGAAAACCATTTTGAAACTCATAAACATTGGTATCGTTATGTTTGAAAACCTAATGATCGAAATAAGGAAAAGTAGTACAATGTTTCCCTTTGATATTCTAGAGAATCGAAGAAAAGGAATGAGGTATATATACGTTTAGGTACTTTTTATAATAGGTTGTCAAGTAAAGGCAATAAAAAAAAACTTAACATGGCCGCCGGCCAGTACCTCAGTTCTCATATAAGGAAAGCCATAAGCTGCATATGACACACTTGTATTTGCAATATTGAATAAATAACGATTTTCCCTAGAACATAATACGTTACCACAAGTTGACTCACTAAATACGGGTGTAGAATCGAAAATTATTATAACTCCAAAAAAAAGGAGGCAAAAAAATATGCCTAGTGATGAAAATCCCATTCAGATATCAAGAATTACGAAGCTACAACCGTTTTAATACTGCTTAGAGAGAGAAAACGCAAACTGTGTGACGTCACAATATGCGATGCTGCCGCAGAGCGCCTCGTGCGCGCGGCAGCCAACGTCGATGGCGGCGCCGAAGACGATCCAAGCTGCGTCATCGTTTCATATGAAGTTGCGTTTTGCGAAAAAGGGATAGAACATACCCCTTATTAAAACTTTGGACACTTATAACTTCGTGATTATTTAACCTTTTGCGTTGATTTTTTCTCCATTTGACTACATTTTTAATCCTTTTTCGAGAAAATATGACATTATTGATTGGTTTAATAGTTTATCTCATACTTCTGTCCATTCTCAAATGTCTTCGTGAATTAACACTGTATTTTCTGCACATTATTTGTATTCCCAATTAATTACTAGTGTGAGCTGTAGACCTCGCGAGTCAGTATTAAAAAGAATCCTTAAACTGCGTTTCAATAAAAAACATATATTTATCGACATAAGATAAGACCATTCAACCCGAAATATTTCGGGTTCTACTGAAAATGCTCAAATTTCGCGCAAAGTTAGATTCATGTCGAACACAAAATATGGTTATTGCTGCCAAGGACTTTTTCAATTCCGCCTTTCGAAATTGGCACGGTCATGTGAATAGCAAAAAGTTAAACTAGTCTACGTCGCACAATCATTTCATTAAATCTTCATCATTCCTATGAAACATTAATTATTTTTTGCACAATGAAGCTTCGTTGTGTATTCAGCAGCTGTTGTTGAGATATGACAAGGAAAATAAATGAGTCCTCTCGTTTGTAATCTTCAAGCTCAGACTCGGAACAATGGAATTCTACCAATATTCTATCATGTATTGGTTTAAGAGTCCGCAGTAAGCTCGGCCGAATTTCACCTTCCGATACAAACGTAGTTACGCTCTCATTTTAAAACTACGTGTTGGATTGTAACGAAACTTTGCATATACAATGACATGAGGTATATCTATGTCTGTAATTAGTTCATGTAGCTTGATATACCATAGTAAAAAAAAAACAGCAAATTTAAGTTTTTCATACAAAACTTGTTTTTGCTGTATTTTGTTTGTTTTATAAACTGCAACCATATAAACTAATTACAGACATAGATATACCTCATGTCATTGTACATGCAAAGTTTCGTTACAATCCGACACGTAGTTTTAAAATGAGAGCGTAACTACGTTTGTATGGAGAATCGAGCTTACTGCGGACTCTTAACGGAATACTCGTAGGCTGGGAGGTCTATCTGACTTGTATTGATGTCATATTGGTATGTAATATTTCGCTAGCCTACGCCGCCGTCAGTCAAGCCTGTTTGGTAGATTACATTAAATTATAGATGACATTTATTGCAAGCTCACGCTTTGAAAAAAAAAACTCGCGATAAAATGTTGCACCAGAAATGTATTTGTCGCGCTCTCTATCGCACCTATTATGGCATATATATAAGTGCGACAGAAAGCGCATTATCTGGCGTTGCATTCACACATTTTTGCTATGCGTGCAGCAAGTCTTTAACCGAGTTAAGGAGGTTTCGCTTGTATTTTTACTTTTGTTACCACTGAACTCCATCATTTGGGTGGATTGCAAAAAAAATGTGCATATTTAAGTCTCTAATCTACGCTAACTGTTCTCCATTGTGTAACGACAATTATCCATATATTTAATGTGGGTAACTTTCGTTACACACTTTTTTGCAATTCTCCCATTTTATATATTTGAATTTATGGACTTCTTTGTTTGGGCAATTATTTTAATGAAACCAAGTCTCAAACCGCGTGCGCGGTATTAAATGTACCTACTAATGTCATACTGATATCACCTTCGAGCCGAATAGACCTCTAGGTATACCGACAGTCTGTTGTGTATCTTATACTCGTACATGATAGTATTTTGTGCAGCCTCCATTGTTCCCGAATAGAATAGGCTTGTTTCAAACCATGTTCTTTGTCATCGTAGGGTACGGTCGGACAAAAATGTAATTTAGCTGGGAATGTTTGACATTTTCCGACTTTGAGTCTTATCGTACAATTGCTCTGAACAAGATAATGAAGATTAAATGAACATGTGACAAACATTGCGGAAATAAACTGTGTCTCTAATATAATGTAAAAATGCTGGCTGAAAATCAGCGCTGCAGGTGTCTGACACCTCAGCATAATGCTGAGCTAGTGTCCGGTTCACTGCCGCAGAGACACACTTGTTTCATGTTTTATGTGCTTTTCTTGTTTATTTTATTATTTAATAACCATGTGTGTCCTGTGTGTTTGTGAATAAATGTATCTTTCTTTCTATCTTTCTAAAATCTTGTACGTACAGTTACGTTGCCAGCAAACTATTCACAAATAAAGTACATGTTTTCTTCTTAACACTTTCGCTGCCAAGTATCGCTACGCGCTACGCTCGTAGCCGATCCCGTGGTTTTCCTCGTATGTAGTGGAAAGCGACTACGGCTAAGCGGGTTCCTGGCAGCGAAAGTGTTAATGCGCCATCAACTGTCGCCCTTTTTGGAAATCGTCATTGGACAAGTCAGCACTCAGCACCTTGATTTAGAAGAATAATTATTTTTAGAAAAAGATATAGTAGTTAACAGTTGTTTTATCTCACGCACTCGGATGTGCCCTGATTGTGCGAGAATACACGTACACGTTGTCTCTGTGCGCGTGATGTCAGAATACACGCATCACACAGACAATGTGCATGTCTCAGGTCACACACAAACATGCCTCCCTAACGCCTTGGCCACGACTTTGGTCTTAAGTGACCTGTGGCAGCGTTTTATCTGTTCATTGCGCGGTCGAGACGCGCAACGCACTGTGGATTCCCAACTATCCACTATCACGTGCAATGAATTAGAAATACCGCTGCCGCAGGTCGCTTAAGACCAAAGTCGTGGCCAAGGCGTAACGTTTGCGAGATAAACATGAATTCTCCTTAACCGGTTTTTCTCGTGCTCTCGTTTTCGTGTTGTCTCTACCAGTGCAGCGCCGTGGAATTGAAAGAATGGCGGATTTAAACGCCCCTGCCTTCTGCTTGAATTATTCGGGGCCTGACGTGTAGCGTATCCACTCCACGCCAGACGGCAAAGGACTAGACACCTCGTGTTTAATGAAGTGCGGATTTCACTGTCAAGAATGCGTTCTGCCAACTGGAAACGAAAATATTATGTTTCGTAATGTTTACCTACCATTGCTGCGGTTTCACCGTTGCCAGCCCCTTGCTTGTATCGTTGTAAAGGTTCCGACAGAGTCCATTGCAGCAGTTTGTCAATTTTGTTGTTTTTTTCTGTCACAACTCACAAATAACTAAAAATGCTATGTAATTCTAGGAACTAACACATTCACTGACAAGAATCGCTACGCGCTACGTGTCGTAGCCGATCCCGTGGTTTTCCAGATAAGTAGCGGAAAGCGCCTACGGCGTAGGCGCTCGCTTGGCGGGTTCCTGGCAGTGACATTTATAAGAAAGCGACCGCTGATGCAACGTTCGGAAAATCATCCTTAGTCAGTCATCTCGAAGTTATCACATCATATTTTTTGCACGTTTAAAATAGTAGCATTGTTAATACTAAAATAGTAGCATTGCTAATAGTAAAATAGTAGCAATGTTAATAGGAAAATAGTAGTATTGTTTATAGTAAAATCTGTTGACTAACGTACTCCATTCGATTCTGTTGGTTAGATCTCGAAAACGCTTTAACACATTGGTTGCCACTCACGCGATATCGCGTCCAAACTATATGGAATATTTGCGCCTTGGCAACTAATGGATTAAACCTAGTGGATGAGCTGAAACGGCTTCAGTCTTCAAACAACCAAAGGGACCGGATAATCTCGAGATTAAAATCAAAGCAGGCGTTTGTTTCCGTTCCCCTCTTCCCGGATATAATCAAAGACTCGACAGCTTATTACTTCACACCAAAAATGTATTTATCTTTAAGACTATAGTCATTGAGACTAATTACTTCGCTTAAAAAGTCGCAATTCCGAAAAGAAACCGGGAGCCGTTATAAATGGCACTGCTGTCGTTTGATGACAATTTAATTACTGGTCGAGCATGGGCTTTCATTTCACAAAGAAAAACTAAACGAACCTTTATATCTTTTTACATGTACAAGTCGTGCTAGAACTCAGAAATTAAAGAAGATTAACACATTCACTGCCAAGAATTGCTACGCGCTACGCTCATAGCTGATCCTGTGGTTTTCCTCGTATGTAGCGGAAAGCGACTACGGCGTAGGCGCCCGCTAGGCGGGTTCCTGGTAGTGAAAGTGTTAAGGGAACCTAGTAATCCTAAGGATTCGGTTAATTATCACATGAATTCACTACCAAGAATCGCTACGCGCTACGCTCGTAGCCGATCCTGTGGTTTTCCTCGTATGTAGCGGAAAGCGACTACGGCGTAGGCGCCCGCTAGGCGGGTTCCTAGTAGTGAAAGTGTTAAGAAGGCTTAAGCTAAGCTTCTGGGAGACTCTAGCTAGCTTTAGTAGCCTGGAATAGTCCGGACTAAAATTAGCTAAATTGTAATCCATTCTAATAATTTCATCAAATTATTCTGAAGTCGAGCCAACGCCCGATACTCCCTTCATTTTCCTTCCCGAAAAAGTTTACCTTTGATGATAATCAAATTATTTGTATGCCAGACGCTGCCCGCCGCAGGATGGCCTAATTCTTCTCAACACGTGTTATCAAATTTCCATTACTTGAACCTCCTAATATTCGACCTACGTTCTTAAAAACTTCACCGGACGTGCGGTTCTGTTTTCGTATTTATTACTGCATGAGTTCCGTGCGAGCTAGATTGAGGTGTATTGCTTTGTGTTTGGGTTGCTTTCTGTTGGGCAGGTGTGTTTGAAAAGTCTGAGGTGCCGTTTTGGGAGCTTACTCGGGTCGTGTTATTAGAGTCTTGCCCTTCTTTATTGGTATACGAGGGGCTCGGCGCCTCCCTGCCTCCCTGCGTCAGCTATGCAATTCACAAGCGGTCTCTACACACCTCACCACTCTTCCTTAGTATATCTTGACCCCAAGATATATAAGAACCTGCTTGTACTCGGATCCTAGCTTTAGCCTGGTTTTCTCCCTTGCCGGTTGTCGGTTGGTGTTGTGAACTAGCACAGGACTAGGCTTGGCATGACGTCCCAGGCTGACGGTCTTCGTTCCACGACTGGAGTGAATGATGAAAGGAATATTATTTTCCCGTTTGATGTTGATGTAGTTAATGGAAGCGTGAATGGCGTGGGAGTTTGTGAAAGGAATATGGTTTTTCAAATTAAATCAAAACATTTTATTCGTGACAAGCACAACACAGATAATAATAGAAATAAAATAAAAAGTACATTTTCTTTGCATTTTTTGTTTTTAATTAAAGTATTATTAGTACATGTATTCATAGAAGCTCAGAATTTAATTTTGCAGTAGGTACGAGTAGTCACCATTCTCCTAGCGTTATACCCGGTTGTGCCCCAAAGCAGCCCGGGGTCCGCTTTGACACCTAATCCCAAGGTTTGGCATAGGCACTAGTTTTACGAAAGCGGCTCCCATGTGACCTTCCAACCCAGCGGGAAAACTAGACCTTATTGGGATTAGACCGGTTTCCCCACGATGTTTTCCTTTACCAAAGAGCTAACGGTAAATATTCCGTACCTACATATAATAGGTTCCGGAAAACTCATTGGTACGGGATTCGAACCCACGACCGCTGCTTGACAGCCGCATGCCCGAACCACTAGGCTAACGTAGCTTTCTTCGTTCTGTATATGCACTTCATCATAAAATATAATTTTCCTTAGTATACCATCCTAATACGAGTAGGCTTCTATGTCCGATGCCATTGCTGTCCGTTGAATTTCGGTCAAAGACGCCCGGCCGGCTTTCACCGCACGATAAAATCAGGTCAATGATCGAATCCTAGATAGCCACGTGTCTATACTCATATATCAAGACACGTGGCTATCTTGGTCCGCACGTGCTAGATACACGTGTGTTATTTTTGTGCACACCTGCAACGTTGCATCTATCTCCGTGGCGCTTTAACTGAAGCGTTTAATTAGTTGTTGTGTGTATTAACTTTTAAAAGCTTTTATTTAAGTTGCACTGTTCGCATGTAAGTAAATATCCTCCTAAGTCCCAGGTACCAGGTGAAGCAGAAATAAATAATAAAATAGTTCAGTTAGTCGTCTGATTTTAGAACAAATGAAAATTCAAACTTATATCCGAACCACTTGGTTTAGATTATATAGGGCTTTTAAGATATTTTTTCATAATTTTGTCAAAGGAAGGGCAGAGTTTTCACATAAAGAGGCCTTCGGATAGTGACTTTCGAAAAACTACACATTCGGAGGAACAAAAATTTAAATCAATTTCCCTTAGTATTTATTTATTTATCGTATGGCTGATTATATATCTCCTCTACTTCAAAGATTTACAGTTTTTAAGTACGCTACCTTAGTATTGACTTGCAAGTTTTGGGTGAATAAAAAAAATCATAGGTTTTAGATTTAACACTTTCACTGCTAGGAACCCGCCTAGCTGGTGCCTACGCCTTAGTCGCTTTCCGCTACATACGAGGAAAACCACGGGATCGGCTGTGAAACAACTGAGACTATGAAGAAATTTCTGAGCGCAGCATTATGTAGCATCTACGATCATGTAGCACCGTAGACGCGCTTCACAAGCGCTGCGATATTACGTATAGCTACGAATATTAACACATTCAATACCAAGAATCGCTACGCGCTACGCTCGTAGCCGATCCGTGGTTTTCCTCGTATTTAGCGGAAAGCGACTACAGCGTAGGCGCCCGCTAGGCGGGTTCCTGGGAGTGAGTGTTAAACCCCTCAACATCAACACGTAATATTGACACATTCAGTGCCACAAGAATCGCCACGCGCTACGCTCGTAGCCGATTCCGTAGTCTTCTTATGTAGTGGAAAGCGCATACGGCGTAGCCACCCGATAGTAGGGTTCCCGGCACTAAATGTGTTAACTGGCTACACGTATGCTACGGCGTAGCACAGGCCGATGCGTGCTTGCGCTAAAGGGATAAAAATGTTTAAATGTTATTCCGAGGCGATCATAACGGGGAAATTTCAAACTATCAGCAATAAAATAATCATTTGCTTCTTGGCTGATCGTATAAAAAAACAAACGCAACTCTATGGCGACGTAGACTAATTCTTTCTAAGCGTCCTAATTAGATAGAGACGGATAGTCTATCTCGCCGCGACACAGCTCGCGGGCGTCCTGTGTAGCATTGCTGAAGTCTATACATTTATGTACCGTCCGGCCACGTACCGCGACGTACCGTAAAGTGCTGTTGGCCTCTAAGTATCGTTTTTATAGTCCGAATAGCTGTAAAACGTACCTCTGCAGGCGACGGGTTACGATTTGCTGTGAACGAGTTTGATGACTTGGATCTACTAGTAATTTAGCTTCGGATAACGTCTAGACTATACGGGTATTTCTTAACACTTTCGCAACCAAGAACCCGCCTAGCGTGCGCCTACGCCGTAGTCGCTTTCCGCTACATACGAAGAAAACCACAGGATTGGCTACGAGCGTAGCGCGTAGCGGTTCTTGGTAGCGAAAGTGTTAATTTGTAATAAAAAAATGTATTCTAGTTTTCGTAGGTTCTAAGAGAATTTTCCGCTTAAACACGTCTCAACCGATTCGGATGGAATCACCTCGATGTCTGCCCGTTTGTCTATAACAGCCGTTTTATTCAGGAAGTCTAGTAGTCTAAGACTGCAAAGGTTTCTGCCAGACTCCACAAATTTTAAGTAACATGCGTCCTAAAGTCTCGCTAAGCCACCCAGTGCCCAATGCCACTGACTTATCAATAAGTTAAATGTATAACGACCTTAGTGCATTTCAGTATGATTTCATTTGGCATTTACTTCCCAGGTATACTGATAAATTGCCAGTGCGGCGCAGAATACTATGTTGTATTGACTTTAAGTTTTTGAACTTTCTAACGAAGTTTCATGTATTTTTTAGTATAGTTTGCGAGCTACACTCCAAACGTCTTGATGGATTTCGACATATGTATGAGTTGTCGTTGGCCTCATCGTAATCGTCAAAGTGACATAGGCTATAAGTATTTGAAAAAAGCATTTGGGTATTTTGAAAAATCTTTTGATTTCACTTGTTTATTTTATGATCGTTAAAAAGAATATACAAGGGAATATAGCAAGTAAATGAAAACAAGCCGTAGCGCTGTGTCATAATATCGAGTCATTCGCAGCGATAGGGTTACTAACCAATTAAAAAATATGTCATCCATCATATCTACGATACTAAGTGGTTTAAATGGTAGGTTAAGCTTGAACGATGCCCTTTATCAGAAACGTTCATCAAACCTATTCTACATAGTTAAAATGCCGTTAAAATCGTTTCTCTTTAGCTGTCACTTTGATATTTGTATTATTGTTAACAGAGGTTTGTTAAGTTTTGTAAATAAATGGGTAAAGGTCAATCAATAGGGGTGTAGACTCGAACATTATTATTGCTCCAAAAGAAAGAAGGCAAAAAATATGCCTAGTGACGAAAATCCCATTCAGATATCTCAAAGAATTACGAAGCTACAACCGTTTTAATATTGCTTGTTAGAGAGAGAAAACGCAAACAGTGTGTGATGCCACGTTACGGGATTCTGCCGGGGGGCCACGACGGGAGCACGACGGGGCGCGGCACGTTGCTGTCTAAAGTGACGTCACAATCTACAAGCGTCATCGTTTCATATGAAGTTGCGTTTTGCAAAAAAGGGACAGAACATACCCCTTCTTAAAAATTTCGACACTTATAACTTCGTGATTCGTAATCGTTTAGCGTTGATTTTTTTCTCCATTTGACTACATCTTTAATCCCTTTTCGAGAAAATATGACATTATTGATTATTTTATTTAGTGTCTACACCCGTATTGATGGCAATTAACCCGAGTCTAAATATTTTTCTCGCGTCTAGATTTCTATTTTGGAGCTATTCTTTTAGTTCAATATGACCGGAGTGTTTAAATACAACTCTTAAATGCTAATGTCCTTGGGTGAATCAACTTTTAGTGTCCTCCCCGTTTCTACTATTTGCTGTTTAAAAGGAGATAACAAGAAAATATGATGTCTGCTGCGGTTATGGTTAATTGTTCTTGGATTCCTTACTCAACGAATTACAGCGTGAAACCAACACAACTGTATTAAAAAATATTAAATTGCCCTGAAATCCACCGGTTGCCCAGCGGACGTTAAATGTCCCCTGATTTGTATGAAAATTGTAGTTTGTCACCTGGACAACCATGTTTTCCGCTAGAATACATTTTTTGTGTGATGCAAATGATATATATATGTTCAAATAGACTGTTTATCCAGCCATAAGAACTTATAGATCTTATTAAATACACATGTTGTGGTAACTGATAATGAAGAAAAAACTAAGGGTCAAGAAAAAGTTGATTGACCCCCTTATTCATAAATGTCCATCAAACCTGTTCCGGTTAAATACTTTTAAAACTCGCTTGTCTTCGCCGACAAAACACGGAGCAGTTAACAGTTTTTGTCATTGACTGAATTATACACTGTTCTTGTGGCTGCCCATATAAGATGTAGTTATTGTCAGAATTTCCAATTCGGAAGCAATATAAAAGAAAAAACGGAGCTATGACTATGACGTAAAAGTTTTTTTAATACAGTCATTTTATTGCCCTGCCGCCGGTTTTTAATCTTTACTTTTAAGTTTGTATGCCCTGGAGTCCATTAAAATATTTAATAATTTGAGACGGCGTCCTACGACTTCACCTGTCATCTTCACCTCACGGGTCACCTCACCTGTCACCTCACCTAAAGCCTGTCATGTGACAATCCTGTATTTGATTCGTTTCTTGAGGTGTGCAATTAAGATTATTTGTCAACACAAATGTGCAAATATGATGTATTGTATTGTATTTATTGTTACAGATGTCTCCAGCCTGAGTCGCCAATTAAATCTCTGGCAAAGGTAAGTACAAAGTTTAAGGGTTGTACTAAAAATAGAAGTGTGGGAGAGAACAATCACGAAATCTTTATGGGAGGCATTGCTCTCACAACACGCACTCAACGTTAACGGCAGAGATGTACAAAATACTTTAAAAAAGTATTTAAATACACAATGCAAATACTTTTCTAATTTAATATTTCAAATGCAAAATAAAAAATACTTTTGTTTTTGTATTTAAATACTAAATAGGTATTTTCAAAATACTTTATTCAAATAAAATGCTTTCAAAAAGTAATCGAAACAAAATCGAAGTCAATCTCGTTAAAAAGCGTAGCGTACCGTCATGTTTCCCCGATAATAACGGTCATTTTGTTTTACTGTCATTTTGCACATCGACTTTCAAGGTTGCAGTGGCTGACCCATTCACTTGAAAATTTGAGTGGTAAAGGTAATACTTTCGAACACACAAAATACTAAAAAAAAAAGTATTTAAGTACAAAATATAAAATATGTATTTAGTATTTGCATTTTAAATACAAGTATTTCAAATAAGTCACAACTGGTAACGGCTAATGATTTTGCAATTTATCGAGTTTGATCTTTACACTAATGGCCGGTTCCAATAATCAATCCACCGATAGTTTTCCGTACCGGCAGTTACATTTTGACAGATTACCCGTAGAAAATGTGTCAAAATGTAACTGTTGGTAAGGAAAACTATCGGTGGATTGATTATTGGAACCGGCCATAAATAATTTATTTTGAGTCTTTTACTGTATTGGTATTGATACTGTTACGTCCACGGGGTGGGTAACGTGATAGAAAATACACTAATTAAAAGGAATGCAAACTTTATTACAAAATTACTAATTAACAAGGCTTACTTAATAAATCAATTCACTATGACGCACACACACTTTTCACTCTCTTCGCTTTGAGATTCGCACTGTTCGCAGTTTAATTCCAAACTCTCCTCCGCTGCGTTGGCGCGCGGCTTATATATCCGGAGCCCTTCGCACTAGAATATTCCGGAGAAATCTTGAATAATCGGTCCAAGGTCCGATTCTAGGAACGGCGACCCCTCGGTTCATGAATGTTCCAGAGCGTCTTGATTGTTCGGTGCTCGTTCGACCCGACGACTGGAACATTCCCGAATATGCTGTCCCTTTCTAGTTGTCTCTTTTACATACTTCTCGAACCTTCTCAATCTAGATGTCTCTCTAATAGTGCTGTCTCTTTCTAGTTGTCTCTTTCACACACTTCTCGAACCTTCTCAATCTAGATGTCTCTCTCTAATAGTGCTGTCTCTTTCATTCCTTCGAGAAATTTCGCCATATAATGAAGTGTACTTCAAACATAAGGGGTCCTGAAAACGCCTGAAAACGGGTTTTCAGGTTATCGCGCCACCTGATAGAGGCTGTCCTGAAACGGACTGAAAACATGTTTCAGGCGCCTGAAAACAACGGCAACTAGGGTGAATTTTCAATCTTCTAGTATGTGGAAGAGCCACCTCTGAAACGGCCTGAAATCACTTTCAGCCTGCTGAAAACGCTTCTAAAGCATGGAAAATCAAGTTTGAAGTTTATACCACCGGCGCAACAATACGTTTGACTTCGAGATTAATGCTATTCCATTACAAGAGTATCAGAAATTTCTGTCTGCCCCTTGGGGAAGCAGAGGCCAATTTCGGATTGCGTTTTTGACATTTAGAAGTGGTGTGTTTATCGTCTCCCTCTTGCACACTGATAACAAGATGGGTTTGGTAACAGATCGACTTGTAATTTCAAGCCTTAGGCACTTGTCCAACCGCCGGCGGTGGGACAAGTGCCTTATATTGATCAGGCTTAACCATATAAACTAATTACGGACATAGATATACCTCATGTCATTGACGTCATTGTATATGCAAAGTTTCGTTACAATCCAACAAGTAGTTTTAAAATGAGAGCGTGTTATTTGTTGTTTACTATATCGCATCTCATTTCTGAATGTGACATTATTAATGTATCGTTTGGCAAAGAATACACTTTGATTACTATCTTAACAGAATAAAAGTTTCAAAGAGTGATCCTAGTAGGATCGGAGAAGTGTTGTAAGAGTTGAGGACTCAAACTGCAATATTCGCTTGTAAGGGAACCTTGACTCAAATTTATTTTTGTCTAATAAACAACCCTACTCCAATTTCATTAATGACAGGCACTTTTAGAAGTCTAGAGGTAAAGTTATAAATTGTTGCACTCGCTTTTATTTTGTTTTCAATAAGCCCTAATCTCATTTATAGTGGTCAGTTATTTTACTTATTTTCTAGAAGCTTTTACAGATTAAATAACTTATAGAACAACTTAATTGTTACGACCTAGATCATGCGATATTTATTTATTTATTTATTTATGTATTGGTTCAAAGGAAATTACACAGCATTACAGTAGGTACTAATTCACTGCGAAATTATGGATGCTGATATGGATGGATGGAGATATTTACGGCTCAAGAGCATATCCACTTGCCAACGAGAGTTTACTACTTGCATTTACTATACAGATTCGAAAGTACTAGTATTCTTGCCGACCATATATTTTAGAAGAAATGTCTAGACTGTCCGTTATTTAGAATTTAAGCGTTTAAATTGTAGCGAGACTGCGGCGGCGTTCCATTTCAACATTTGCTGGACTTTATGTTGATTTACGATCCGGGGTCTATTATTTTGAGTGACAGCAATCGTTTAATTTTAAACCCACTATAGTGGCGCGTTGACAATCCATTAACTTGATGATTTAAGAGTCCGCAGTAAGCTCGATTCTCCATACAAACGTAGTTACACTCTCATTTTAAAACTACGTGTTGGATTGTAACGAAACTTTGCATATACAATGACATGAGGTATATCTATGGCTGTAATTAGTTTATGTAGCTTCAGATACCATAATAAAAAAAATACAGCGAATTTAAGTTTTTCATACAAAACCTCTTTTTTCTGTATTTCGTTTGTTTTATAAACTGGAACCATATAAACTAATTACAGACATAGATATACCTCATGTCAATGTATATGCAAAGTTTCATCACAATCCAACACGTAGTTTTAAAATGAGACCGTAACTACGTTTGTATGGGAAGGTGAAATTCGGCCGAGCTTACTGCGGAATCTTAAATTATTATACTACTGAATTATGATGCACGCGCAAAGTTATTTTTTTCTTTATAACGGACTGTATGGCGCGGAACTCGTTTATATTGTAGCTCCATACATACTTTCGCCCCCCATCTCGCCCATTAGGGGATGATTCCCGGGATAAAAAGTATTCTTTACTTTAATCCAGGCTATGCACTATATGTAAACCAAAATTCATCTCAATCCGTTTAGCCGTTTTTGCGTGATTAAGTAACAAACATCCAAACTTCGCATTTTTATTACCGGCTTCCGCCCGCGACTTTTCTGCGTTGACCCGGGATGAAAACTTTTCTACATTTTGGTCCGAGCTATGAACTATCTTCGTGCAAAATTTCATCCAGATCGGTCGGGCCGTTTGGGCGTGATTGAGTACAAACATCTAAACATCCAAACTTTCTCATTTATAATATTAATTGGATAGTAGGATAATGTTTCTGGCCAAATTACCAATCTTTTTCACGTGTTAGATATCTCCTGGTTCCTTCACATTACATCTTTACTCTCCGCTACTCTCTATGGGTGTCATATAATGATTTTATATACATCGTGTGTATACAGTCGAGTTCTCCAATATCTATACAGACAACCTTTCAAAAATATCTTTACAGTCTTTATTGTTACTGGCATAAGACGCATGTGTAGATCTTTTTGAAAGATTGTGTGTATAGTTATTCATTGGAGAACTCGACTGTACAACACGTAGAATCAACTTCAAAGTGTTGCTCACTTAGCAAGGGTTATAAACCTATACATGCTAATTTTATATTCGTTTAAACCCGCATTCTATTTTGGAATCGGTATAAATTTATTTCGGCCCTTTGTAACAATTTGACCCTTTTGATATGGAACCCGAGTGGAATAAATTCTGCGATGTGACATACTAATTAGCCTACCTGCTGCCTGCCTGTCAGCTGAGATTCTAATTGGTTTTGTATTACGCTATCTACCACCTGATACCTGAGACGATGTAATATTTCGTATGCCCCTGGCCATTAAAATATGTACACAAATTGAAATTAAATTAATCGTCATTAGCTCATGTAAAACCAATTTTAGTTAAAGGTTTCAATTGGCTTGTGTTTATCCGTTATTTTGAAATCTGTTTGTAATGGAATAATGTAATGTAACCTTTTTGAGATTGCAGCTGCACGAAAGTCAATGTGTCAAAAGTATTTAGTATAATATTAGGAAATCTTAATTGGACTAATATTATAAAAGGAGTTAAAGTCTGTGAGTTTGAAGCACAAGCTTGTAGAGTCAAATGTAAAAATATGGGTGAATACAACTTATTCATAGATATGTCCCATCGCTCTTAATATGTTAGCGGATTGAATGAATGAATGAATGAATGAATGAATCATTTATTTCAGACGTAAGTCCATATGGGTTAGTATACATTGTGAACTTAAGCTATTATTAGTACATTCAAATGTCACAATTTAATAAAACATAAAATAAAATAAAACATAAAATTCAAATTAGCGAGTCCCACGCTCCCATATCTATTTAGGGCTGGGATCTCGCATGCAGTCTGATGCATAGCCTGGTAAGTGGACAGTCTGGCCGGTTTGTCAATGCGTTAAGGACGCCATTCGAACTGCCTCTTGCCCTGCGCACCAGCGAGGCAACGCGCTTACGCACGATGGCGTGAAAGCCATCCGTACGCGCCTCCGCAAACATGGCCGATGCGCTGCAGTAACGTGGCAAACCCAATAGCATCCTGAACGCATTGTTGTACTGGACTCGCAGGGCGTTGAGGGTCCGCTGATTGAGGTTTCGGTACATATTTTTGCAATTGACTGTACCTACGAGTATGTATAGGGTAATCTTCGAAACGAATTATAGTGATAACGCGGCTTCCCTTAAGTTCTTTGTTATATCCGGGCGAATTCAGCTATTTAATTATATATGGGTCAATCAACTTTCATGTCCCTTAGTTTTGTCTTTATTATCAGTTACCCACAACGTGTGTATTTGATAAGATCTATATGTTCTTATAGCCAGATAAACAGTCCATCTGTACATTTATGTTGCATTGCATCTCGCGAAAAAAACGTATTCTAGCAGAAAATATACCGTCGTCCCCTGGACAACCATATTTTCTGCTAGAATACGTTTTACTAATCACTATTTCATAAAAATCGGGGGACATTTTACGTCCCCTGGGCCACCGGTGAAATTGTGTTTTAAAAAAAAATACATACATCATACATGAGGTTTCACGCTATAATTAATTGAGTAAGGAATGCAATAATAATAAACAACAGCAGATATCGTATTTTCTTGTTTTCTTTTTAAAAAGCAGATAGTAGAAACATGTTAGTGTCCTACTAAAATGTTGTTTCACCCAAATACGATATCTCTTAGTCTTATTAAGGTAAAAAAATAAGGGGACTATTATACTTATATACACTCTCACATATGGTACCCGAAGAAACTCTTGAAATGCCAACCCAGGTTGAGCTAGAAATAGCGAGGCACGAGGAGGGCTTTGGGGCGTTCATTTAGATCCTGGAGTCCTGCATGAAAGCGTAGATTGTTGTCGCCGTGGAGTTTTAGTGTGTAGAAATACAACATAACCTTCTTCCCCCTATAACTGGGATAGGTATCTGATTAGCAGGTTGTCATGTTTTCATCACGAAAATAAGCTTAAATTAAAGGTATACCCATTACATTTTCTCACTCTTTTTAATCCACAATTGCTGGAAGTGGGACACTGAAAATTTAAATTGCTGTGCTCTCACTGGGACTCCTGGGCGTTTTCCGCAATTCTGCGCGCCTATTTTGCGTGAAGGGCGTGAACGTATGCAAATATGTTAAGGTATATGTGCATATCTTCTCGGAGACAAAACGAAAAAAAGCGTTATTGCCAAACACTCAAACAACACTATATCGTGTCACCAGTAGTAAAACTTACATTAAATAACCTAAATTAAACCATTTGGTTTAGGTTTGAGGGATATTCATACGTAGAATTTCTTCAGCTCGTTATTATACTAATGTTATTGCTGTGCCACTGAAATTGCTGTAGTCACGCGAAGACAGTAGGCAATCAGCATCATAAATAAGTATATTCTAGGTATATTCTAGGACCTTGTTACTTAAGGCCTACACACATCGAACGCGGGTCGTGCTCGGCGCGAGGCGAGCGCGGCGCGGGTCGGGCGCGGCGCGGGTCGGGCGCGGTTGAAGCGGTATATTCACACCGCAGGCGAGCGGCGTCTCTATCACACAGTAGCGCGGGCCCGCCGCGGCAGCAACGCGAGCCCGCGTTACTGTGTGGTAGAGATAGTGATAGAGATATTAAATGCGTTGGTAGTGAGAGAGTTATCAATCGCCCGACCCGCGCCGCGCCCGACCCGCGCCGCGCACGACCCGCGGCCGCGCTGCCGGAGTTGTAACTTAGCGCGGCGGGCCCGCGTTTGATGTGTGTTTGAAGTGAAATTTCAATGTTTTACAACTTGCGCGGGCCCGCGCCCGACCCGCAACCGCGACCGGTGTGTGGAGGCCTTCAGAGATAAGGTTGAAAAGTGTACGTTTATACATGTTTATGGTGCTGGCTGAACAATCGAGTTCATAAATACACGTACGTTTAGGAAGGTTCTAACTGAGCAATCTTATGCTGTTAACAATAGCGTTGCGTTCACATATATTTTTACACTTTGTCCATGCACATATTTACGAACACGACTTTAGTGTAGGGGGTTTGGTGGGGATCACCTATATTAACTATAGGTGTAGTCTTACATCCACTGCGCTTCGCCTAACCCTCCCTATTGCCCTATTAGACTTAGGGAGCGACCACACCGGTGCTATACGCGTCGACGTGTCGTATGCGTCACGTGTTCTTCATACATTTTACTGCGTTTTACGGTGCGTTAGCGTATTTGTAGCAGCGGTGTGGTCGCACCTTTATTCGGTCTACCGGTTAATTCGGTTTAATTTAAAGCTCTAGCTTTAAATTAAAAATGAGTGACGTGGGTAGATGAGTAGAGTAGAGATTATATGACGTGTAAAATATATATTTTATTAATAAAAAAAAATTGAATTGAATTCATGTAGATTGCAAACAAATATTATGAACATGCGTGGGGCTGATTTTTTTTCTCTGTCGATTGTTTTTTTATTTATTATTACGATAAATGTTTTGGCAAGCAAGTCCTTGCTTGTGACGGGTCGGTTGACGATTAAAGAAAAACAAAGTACCTGCTCATGCCGAGTTCAAACAACTGATAGAGTAGGTACCTTGTTTTTCTTTAATTTGATTCCTGAAGCTGGTTTGGTACTTCATACATCCTCCTAGCGTTTTTCCGGTAGCGCTCAAACAAGACCGGGGTCCGGTTTGGTACCTAATCCGAAGATTTGGTGTAGGCACTAGTTTTACGAAAGCGACTGCCATCTGACCTTCCAACCCAGAGGGAAAACTAGACCTTATTGAGATTAGACCTCACATTTTCCTTTACTAAAAAGCCGCTATGCAAATTATATTTCGTACTTTTTGAAAAAACTCACTGGTACGAGTCGGGGTTCGAACCCACGAACTCCAGATTGCAAGTCCATCTTTCCATTTTTAAAATAGACACTTCAACTTATGTAAATTTTCTAGCTGATGTAGATTTATAGAGAAATAATCTATGTTATAATAATTTCCATAGGTACTCTATTTGCGTGCTTCAATATTCAAGGGGTAAAATAAGTAGTTTACGCTGATTGGCCGTCGGCCGCGACTCACCGGCGCCTCTGCTCTTTTCAACGATGACTTGATTTTTTTTTCTTTGTAGTTAGTTTAGTAAGCTGCCAGTGTTGATTCATTCACCATTTTGTCTATTTATCAAGTTTTATATGTATCCAAGTGGAAGGCAAAACTGATTCACACTGGACTTAAGTGGAGTTAGAAGACTGAACTGACAGAAGACTGAGAAACCCATTGAAAGAAACTAATGTGATCCAAGACCAAGAGATGTTGAATGGCCAAATTAGGAATATTTTTTGTAAAACTTCAAAAACACTGTCAGTATAAAGTGTGTAGGAAAATAGGAACAAGTGACTTCACGATTGTCTATGGTCAAATAACGTGTTTCTTAGTCTTTTTGAGTATTTAAAATTCTTTAAAATAATTTTACTGTTCTCTACTATCGTATTATTTAGGGAATAGTGTAATGCATACTTAAAGAAAATTGGCAGTGTCTATTCAAGGTTTTATGACAGTATACATGTTAATTCTACTTTTGGAAATACTTTCTACTTTCTAGACCCTAGGTCACTATTAATATTCCGCGTCTTCCCGCGGTCCCACTCTGGCCCTGAAATGAAATACTGTTATGGCTACACCCACCCGCCTCTAAAGCGTTATTATGATATAACAGGCTTAAAGTGCCCGGAAATTAAATTAGGCGCACATTATTTATTATGTTTTTTGTTACTTTCTACTGAATTTAATAAGGGCCTAGAGTAGATACCTACACCTCATTTCTTATAACATTAGAATTTTAACGGACAAATACGTCTACTTTTCTTCGTTTATCAAGGATTGGTCTTGGTTTACGTATTTCGATCATTAAAAGCTTTTCAAACATAACAATACTAATGGGTTTGCGTTTCGAAATGGTTTTACTTGGAATCGCATGACGATTAACGCACGGTTTTTCTAATCCTATATGGAATAGGGTATAGGGTATAATGCTGTAAAAATCATTACACAGTTATGTCCAGCAGTTAAAGCAAGTATACTTCTAAACAAAATAGTTGGTTAAGTTCTTATAATTGAAACGCAAAAATAACTTTAAATGCCATAGTTGCAGTTCTTTAAAATAATCAGTTATGGTCCTAGCGACTGTGCCAGAAAGAATTGCGGTTTCCAGAAATTCCAGGAATGTAAACTGTTCAAATGTATTACAGTACGATTACTGTTAGTTAAGACATGACAGATGGATTGCCTTCATTTAATTTTCAACTTTAATCTTATACAAATAAAATAGTTATTACTAAATCGGTAGATGTGGGTAACAGTATTCTGAAAAATGCTTTATCTATATGAAATTAAAGTTGAAAATTAAATGAAGGCAATCCATCTGTCAGGTTTTAACTAACAGTAATCGTACTGTACACCTTTTTATAAAGTTCATGTTGCTGTCGGTCAGCAGTCCGAGAGCACTTAGAGTGTATATTTTTATATCTTTGACACCTAGATGACCTGTGGACGTGCTCCAGTGACTTGAATCGGCTGAATTGTAGAGCAACCACTATAGTTATGTATACCTTTACGTATGTCTCATATGGCTTTCGTAATACAGATACGTCGTGCTTGGATTTCAACAAGTAGAAACAATTTTTTCAAGTTCACTTAAAATATGATTAAATGCATACATACATACACTCACGCCTTTATCCCTAAAAGGGTTAGGCAGAGCACATAAAACTTGTGTTCCAGTACCACTTTTAGCATAAATGTGGGTATAAAAGATCGACTAAATGTGATATCGCAGTAACAAGGTTGCTAGCCCATCGCCCACAACACACTTCAACCCTGTTCCCTTAGTCGACTCTTACGACACCCACAGGAAGAAACGGGTGGTGCTATTCTAACCCGACACCACACGGGGACAGAATACGATTAATGTCGTTATTATTTTTAGTGCAAATTATATTTATTCATCGTATGACATACAATTTATCTACTTACATGTTTATATTAGATTTATGATAAGCAATTGCATCCGTCGAGAGAGTCTTGAAATCACCCGAATTCCCACTAAATTTGGTGATGGGACACTCAGAGATTGTATGGTGTACCGGCTGATCTGGACAGCCACACTGGCATTCCGCTGACTCGCACCATCCCCATCTGCACCATAGAGATGCGCAAATTCCGACCCCTGACCTGATCCGGTTTAGTAGGCACCAGACCCGTCGAGATACCTCAAAACCCACAGGCCGGGCCCCAGCATCAAGCTCAAACAGGTCCCCAGGAACTAACCTGGCTTCCCGTTCTTTAATCCACGACGAAAGTGAGTTTTCAGTTGACACTGGGTAGTGAAACTTTAATGTCGGGACTTGAGTCTGAGGGTCTTTAGTGTATTGAGGTCCAGGGGCCGTAGACAAGGTTACAATCGACAAACGCTAACGCCAATAGAACTTAATAAAATGTAGGGGAATGACAGATGCCGACGAAACACATTTCGTTAACATCTGTCATTCCCATACGTTTTATTAGTTTTTTATTGGCGTTAGCGCTTGTCGATTGTAACCTTGTCTAGGCCCTCTGGTGCGTAGGCAAGGACATGTTTGCGCGGACTTTTGCGATTTCTCGGTTTAGGCACTTTTCTCTTCGGAGGTTGTGGCTGAGCGCCGGTAGCCAAAATGTAGGAGTTGGTTTGAGGCACATAAATTAATAATTTCTCTAACTCCAGTTTCATGCATGCATTGAGGCAAGAAACAGTAGAATAGTACGAAATTTGCAATTGCAAGAGTGGATTATGTTGCCAACTCTGAGGGCAACGATATAATGCATCTGGTAATTTTTGGAAACAAGCATTACCTCTTGCACAAAATACGATAGGTCTGGGATACTTGGCGAGATCTAACAGTGATATAACGTTGCTGTCATATTTATGTGGCACATTAACTGGTTAATTAACAAGTCGATGTGACAGTCACATTATTGAACGAGCGAACGAAGCGAACGAAGTTCTCCATTTCAGCTTCGGCAAAAATTCTTTCGTCTGTCCGGCTGTTCTCCTCTATAGGTCACATTTTTCAACCGATTCTCGTTTTTTTGAGCAAGTTTAATAACTAAATAGTTTTTTTGTCGTTTCAGTTTTTCGAAATTGTAAAAAATATATTTTTTGAATAAAAGACAAGCTCGCGTTTTCTACAGCTCACAGAGCAACCAGTGAGTATTATGACAAGGTTACAAGTTATAATAGCAAACGTAAGTAAACTAGGTGCAGTCGATTTCTCCAATGTCTACACAGACAACCTTTCAAAAATATCTACACATGTGTCGTATGTCAGTAACAATAAAGTCTCTGTATTTTTTTTTGAAAGGTTGTCTGTTTAGATATTGGTGAACTCGACTGTTCTACGTATTAACCTTGATCATGATTATGTGTTGAGTCGGTTTCATACTTCTGACGTGTCGTAACGACAGAAAGGTATAAGGTACATCTTGTACCCTCTTACCTGACAACTCCTTATATGTCAGGCAGTTAGAACGCATCAGAAATCATCATCTCATGTTAGATAAGTATGAACCCGGCTTAAAGCTGTATGCAAACATAATACATTCTAGTAAACAGCAAATGCATCATGAAGGATACACCGTCCTTAATCATACTTACCTAAACAGGTAGCGTATCTCCTTGGGATGCTGTTCTGTATTTTGCCGAGAAAACCTGATATGAATCGGTCGCTAGAGCTATTGACTTGGCTGAGTTTGTATAAGCTGTTATTTACATTCACAAAGTCTATTTATCCATGCATACTATATAGTAATATATATAATCCACTAATATTACAAATGCGAATGATTTGTAAGGATGGGTTAAAAATACAGCAATAGCGCAAGTAATACATTTTAGGTTCTCGTTGAATTTGAAACCGTCTACACATGTTTGTAAGCAATTTATTTATGTCTTTCTCATTGAACTGCGCGTGCTTAGACCAGCAACAATAAATTTGATGTTAATACGGGTTCGTTTTGTTTATCCTAGGTAACCCCGCAATAAACTTCTACGGTGCTCCTTCGTAAAACCTAAAAGTTAGTCCATAAATTTACACACACCTAGCGTTTCGATTTTACGTACTTCGACCGAGAAGTATATTGCAAAATGAGACCCATATTTTAAGAAAGACTTAAGATTTCTTTTATGTGACGCCACAGGGGTAAATATCTTGTTAGGTACTATGCTTATTTACGACTGTTATTAACAGTCACAGCCTCAGGTCTTCCAATTTATTTTTTTACTTATTTATTTCATTTCTTTATTTATATTTTTGCTTACCAAGCGGCTCGCTATGCACTCATCTATGTAGCGTTCCAACGAGAGATAGTTATCGGAGCCCATAAACAGTTTACTACTAACTGCAGTCGTACACCACTTCTTGGTATATTTTATTTAAAGCTAATGAATGGCAAATAAGGCTGGCGATACATCGCCGTTTACTGCTCGCGAGACTTACGAGATATTTCGAAGACAATTCCCAAGGCTCCTGCCGAATAAAGGTGTAACATATCTTCGCGGGTGCCTCGCCGTGTATTGTTATATGAAATCTTAATGCTGACGCCATAAGCTCTGTTACGTCGGAATCCCATTGTTTTCTGTGTTTATAACGTTGACCTTTTCACCGCGGACAATATTTTGAATAGAGGGGGGGGGGGGGGGGGGGGGGAGAATGCAGAAGGAATGTATTAGAGCTATCTTTGGTCTCAAAGTGTTGGATTCCTGCAGGCCTTACTTTAGGGATCACTATATTTTATCACTTCCCTGTATTTATATCTTCGGTGCACCCTTGTTTGTATATCAACATGGCCATCTATTACAGAATGTTAAAGAAATATATCGTAATCCCATACGTTCACAATACCGCAATAAGCTATATGTTCCAGCGACAGATCTTTCCTTAGTTGCAAAAAACCCATATTTAATGTGTATAAATATTTATAATAAAGTTCCAGATTTAATGAAAGACCTGCCTTTTATACAATTAAGAAGGCTTTAAAAAAATGGTTGATAGAAAAATGTTTCTACAGTATTCAAGAGTTCCTAGAATATAAGTAGGTAGCTAGATTTAAGATGATTTTATAATTTGCATGCCTTTAAGGTAGATTTTAGTGATACCTCTATTGTACCTGTTTGTGATCTGTCTTTACCTAAAATCGTGCAAATAAAGATTTTACTTACTTACTTACTTACTAATAAAATAAACAATTTCCAGTCTAATATATTTGCTCCTCGAAGCCAAAATCACTTGTTGTTTTATTCTTATAAATGGGCCAATTTCTTCGAGGTAAAAAAGAACTATCTATCAGCAATGCCTTTGTTTTGTAAGTTCTGTTGCTCCCCAAGAGGGTCGCATAGCCTCTTGTAGGGGGTCGCAGCTACTTGCATTTTTAAGTTAACGTTATGTCAAGAAACGATTTGATATTTGCTTAATATTTTTCCATCCTCGGGTCACACACGCTACTATTGTACAAACGACAACACTGTTAACTGACCATCCTGTGTTTATATAGAACCGTATTACAATGCACTTAAGGTGCACCGATGGTCAGTTAGCTGTGTTGTTTAAATTATGTCAACTCTATTGACTTTACTTTCAGCTATTAGATTAGACATAGAGCTCGTTTACTTTGTCCACAATTTCTTCTAGATTGTCCTTTCCAAGTAGTTTTACAACGCTCGTGGCCGAAGAGCTTGTCCAAGACTTTAGTTTACTCGAAATTTAAACGAAGATTCTTGTCGTAATCATAACTTGTTCGCAGTACACGGGCGCGGCACAAACTGAGTTATGACCCTGAGGGACCCGTAATAAATTCATTGTCGCCTCTGCCGAATTACATGTGTAATGCCTGTGTTTTTTATAAAGCACCTATCGTTCACGTTTTCAAGCAAGTCATTCCGAGGTTTATCATGTGTAGGTGGTGTTGATATGACTACTTTCTGTCTCCATCATCAGATCAGCTCGGTGGGACCATAATATTGCGTTGTCACCGATTTTCATTAACGCTTTCACTGCCAGGACCGCCTGGCAAGCGCCTAACGCCGTAGTCGCTTTTACTACATTTCCGCTACATACGAGGAAAACCACGGGATCGTCTACGAGCGTAGCGCGTAGCGATAGGTACTTGGCAGTGAATGTGTTATGCCACAGCTCAATCTCATCGCAGGTGGCAGAAAATTGTTTGCAAATTATTTTTATTAACTTACATATTTGCTTACAAACATTGCAACTAAAATAAAAGCTGTTATAAGTAGCGATAGCTTATTTGATGTTTAATCTATCAAACTAATATATTCGCGGATGTTGAACCCTTTGTTTGCAGGCTGAGTAAAGTTTTATTACGCAGCCAGCATGTGTGGGAGCCCCATCAATCATTGTTACTGGTTCGCCTTCCATTAATCTATTTTCAGAAATGCATTAGCATGAAACAAGCGCTTCTGTGCCTATTAGATTAGCTAGTTGCTATTAGCAACTAAGGAGCAGCTATGACGACCACTTTGGCCTAGTTGGTAGGGTCAAGCAACGAAGCCGGAGGTGCCAGGTTCGAGTCCCGGCAAGGGCATTTATTTGTGTGATGAGAACGAATATTTGTTCCTGAGTCATCAATTTTTTCTAACTATTTAAGTATTTATTTTTCATCTCTTAGGTACGTGTATCGTCGTCTAGTACCCTTAGAACAACATTTGCTTAGTTTGGGACTAGGTCGATTTGTTTGAGATTGTCCCCTCAGTATTTATTTATTTATTATACCCTATTCCAGATAAGATGAGAAAAATCGGGTTTGAACCGTCATGCGATTTCCAGGAAAACAATTTCGAAACGCAATAATATTAGTATTATTATGTATCATAAGCACTTAGTAATTGAAATAAGTAAAATTAGTGTAATATCCCTTTGATACCCTAGATAAACGCAGAAAGGTAGGCGAATTTGTTCGTTAAAATTCTAATATTATATGGAACGAGAGTTATTTTACCTATCTAGAGTAACCATTTCATGCCATTTTCACACTTGTTTCATGTTTTATCTGTTCTCTGTTTTTTGATTATTTTATTGTTTAACACGCGTGTCCTGTGTGTTTGTGAATAAATGTATCTTTCTTTCTTTCTTTCCCTTTATTGTTTAACACGTGTGTCCTGTATTTGTGAATAAATGTATATTTCTTTCTTTCTTTTCATTTACTATTAGCAGCTACCGAGCAGATAGTTACTATTATCATCCATCACGCAATTGTTGGGTATATGTATATATGTAAATGGTTCTATAATCAATCAATTTATATTCAGTATTCGTGTCATAATTCGGCCTCAAGCAAGGCTGGTATTTTATGCGGGTGCTAAATAAAAGTAAAATTCCACTTCGGAATCGGCATTGACATTGTCCTGCCCGCTGCTATTGTGCGTGGGATGATTCCAGCTCTCGGAGGATTTTGAGTACGTTGTTTTTGCTTGTTTTAATTGACGTCCGTTTGGTTTCAATTAAATAGGTACCTACCGTTCGAATTAGAAGACAATGAGGGCGCGTGTAGTATGTAATCTTTGTCATGTCGCGACGAAACGTCGGTAAATTAAGGCCATTATACAGCTAGCAATTTGTCACAACAACCTAGAGACGCAGCTTTAAGATAGAAACAGCCAGCCAACATTCAATTTATTCATTTTGAAGGCGGATCTTGTGACAAATTGATAGGTGTTAGAACGCTTTAGCTTAGCTAGGTCTAATTTTCCAAGAGTTGACGTGTAACAGCAACAGCGCTTAACGCAGTGAAATGTTATGTGTTTATTTATCATAAATTATGTGACGTAATGACAAATTAGTAACTTGTTAGTGTAAAAGCTTACTCGTAAAAGAGCACGTGCCATGCGACAGAGACAAGGAATGATTAAATATACTTTCATGTATCAGATTCAACGTCGTCCTCGATACAGATCCTTTTACTTCACTATTCAAACCCTACCCTCTCTCCGTATGATGTGACACGGTATCTGAGGGCTGATTGAAGGCCTTGGCCTTACCTTGAGCGCGGATTTTCCGATCAATGGCCTTTACTTTGCCCCCGGGAAAATGGTGAAATCAGCAGCGTTATAACTAGGAAAATTGACAATTGGAGCTGTTTTCCATCGTAGGACAGCGAGTGGATGGTTATTGCAATTATAAATTGCTTCAATTGGTCATAGTACAGCTCGACGTAGCCTCTTTAGCCTTTTACGTTTCATTTAACACTTCCACTGCCAGGAACCCGCCTAGCTAGCGCCTACGCCGTAGTCACTTTTCGCTACATAAGGGGAAAATTAGGGGTTGACTACGAGCGTAACACGTAGCTATTCTTGGCAGGAATGAGATGAAGCGGCAGTACATTTCAGGCTAACTAGATACGGAGTCCTCTTCATAATTCCGTATCCTTTATACAAACGCATCTTTTAAAATTAATTTTGTATTCATCTGCTAACAAAACGAAAAAGTTCATCGTCCGCATCTTTTTAATTAGTGGTCGCCGCACTGCGAACTCAGGTAGAAATTAAAAAAGCTAAATTCATATAATACTAACGTAAATTCGTTACATCTGTCAATCGTCTTAGCAAAGGCCAGAACCAATCAGGTGCGAGCTTCGATCGTGACGCATGCGCGTCCATAGGCGTCGGGTCGATACCGCACGTGACGTCACGATGGCCGACCAATGGCGCCGGGTGCACGTCAATCGATGTGAACGTTTCCGCCGCCAGGTTTGTTTGTACTTCAATCGCCATTGTTGTCCTATTAATACCCGTTTTTCACGGTCAATTACATTTTAACCGGTTTTTATCCGTTTATACCCTATCGCTGCTCAGCTAAATTGATTTCTTTATGATCCAATTTTTTTCCTTATTTTCCGGACGACGAAGAGCCTCCAAGGGGAAACAACGACATTATTTGTTAATGATATTGACGTTCTGTCGAAAGTAATTTTGATATCAAATAAAATGTATTGCTTTTGCTTCTATCATTTGAAGAATAAATTAGAGGCATAAAGTGTTACTTAATATGCATCAAGTATTAGTGTAATATATAAATCGTTTTTATTATGAATTTTGCTAATGATTCAAAGTTCATGTTTCTTTGGGTACACGTATGTTTTCCTGGGATAGTGTAATGTCTTATTTTCCACGTTTGTGTTATACCCGTGTATGTTATGTAAACATTGGCTTTATTCCCTCTCTACTCCGATAGACAAACAGAACCAGTGTTTGTGCACTGCCACGTTGCTGCACTAATTAAGACTTGAACGTGACGTCTAAGTACTCATTAGAGTTGTTTTGAGCTCATTTAAGGATATTTCCCACTTAACACTGCGGAAAGCCCTGATGGGTTAAAAAGAAACAGTTTTCATTTGTTCTTTATTCGCGACAAAAGGATGTGAAAGCTGAAAGCTCCCCGGACGGATGAGACGGTTAAAAGCGTTTTTGTTTTTTAGAAACCTGGGATTCAATTGGGATAGGAAATCAGCGCAGTGCAGCCCTTACAGGATATTATATTGCTTTATTCTTTTTTACTGGTTACTTTTATGTGTTTAAACATGTTAAAATGCTTTAACATTGTAATCTGATCGCAGCTTATATTCAATCTGACATAAATCCTCTTAAATATCTAGGAGCATACAAAGTTTTAGGGCTTCTTTGGACAAATAAATGTCGATGAATATCTGAATTTGTGAAGTTTTATTCATTTTTGCTTCTTTTGCTAATAAGCTAATTTTAACTTGTGTTGTTTAAGAGTCCGCAGTAAGCTCGATTCTCCATACAAACGTAGTTACACTCTCATTTTAAAACTACGTGTTGGATTGTATTGTAACGAAACTTTGCATATACAATGACATGAGGTATGTCTGTAATTAGTTTATGTAGCTTCAGATACCATAGTAAAAAAAATACAGCGAATTTAAGTTTTTCATACAAAACTTGTTTTTGCTGTATTTCTTTTGTTTTATAAACTGGAACAATGTAACTAATTACAAACATAGATATACCTCATGTCATTGTATATGCAAAGTTTCGTTACAATACAATCCAACACGTAGTTTTAAAATGAGAGCGTAACTACGTTTGTATGGGAAGGTGAAATTCGGGCGAGCTTACTGCGGACTCTTAAGATTGTATTGTTAGAGTTGACTGAGGTAAAGAAGGAACACAAAGTCCGAACTTAGAATTTTCTCCATAGGGAAAAATTTAAGCAATCTTGATTTGGCTTTTGACTAACAACAAAATATGGTAAGTAAGTAGTCAAGACACTTCGTCTTATATATCAGCCGAAACGACGACGACGAGTCGTCCACTGCTGGGCATGGGCCTCCCCCAAAGAGTGCCACAATGACCGGTCCTGCGCTACACGCATCCAACAAGATACATATAATAATAAATCAACCTATATATCCGAAAATTCTTCATTTGGTTTTCTAGTCTACGCAGGCCTTTGAAATTCTCATCATTTTACAATTCATGCCCTTAATTTCATTTTGATGGCTTTTTACTCTCCCCGAAGCCTTACCGGATACCTGTTTACTGGCTTAAGAATTCTCAAAATTAGCTAAGAACTTTGGTAAAGTTTCTTACTTTTGGTAATGGTGGAATTTCGGCTTGTAAAAAATTTCGTATTATACATATATCAGGGTTTGAACTCTGCAAAGTGAGCTTTGGTGTTCCGTGTCGAAATTGTTAGACCATTGCTAAATCGTACTAGTATTATTAATGCGAAATTTTAGGTGTTTGGATGTTTAGATGTTTCGATGTTTATTACTCAATCACGCTTAAACGGCTCAACCGATCAGGATGAAATTTCGCACGAAGATAGTTTTATAGCCTAGATTAAAATATATGATAGTTTTATCCTGGGCCCACGTAGACGAAGTCGCGGGCGGAAGCTAGTAAATAATAAAACTGAAGCTTTTTCAACGATTCACAAAAGAACAAAGTCAGGTAGGTTGCATGACTTTTTGCAATGCTGTTCGACGCGAGACTACTCGTAGAACCAATACCCTTGTGTGGTTTTATCTACTTCAAACGGTATCCTGAGTAGTCTATTTTTGTCTTTTCGGTATCCGCGTACGTCTATTTTTGCCAGCCAAAAAATAATGCCAAAATGATTTTAGCATTCTATTTATGTTTGTATTTACCGTAGCGTTTAACTGAACCGATTTTGATAAATGAGGTATCGATCGATTCGAAATTATACTCCGGGTGACATAGGACTTTTGAGGGTAGTACCTTTTGTATGAAAAAAATACTTATTCAGTTAGTTTTTCGTAGTCGGGTTACAGGTTTTTAAACTATTTATGCTTGTTAATACCACGACAGTACAAAAAGAGCGCACGATCTGCCTGATGGAGAGCTCTTACTACTGGCACACGACACAACATACTTATTTAAGGTGATGCCTTGATTTGAGTCGAACACGCCCCCTAGACAGAGACACGCTGATGCCTTCCGCGCACGAGGTAAAGAGATGTAACACTCTTCGGGAATGGCTTTTTTGGACAAATTTCGATAAATACCTAACTTAGAGAAGTATTATTTAAAATTCATAAAGTGAGATTTTAGATGAGATAAAATACTATAGTATTAACTTGATTGTGTCGTAAAATAATGTATCGTTTGAGTAGGTGGAGTAAAAAAGGGAAAATACAGACCCAACTTTGGTTTTTTTTCTATCGAGGAAATTTTAAGCAATCATTTAGTCAAGAAAATCAGACCTTATTGTTTCTTATTCTAGTCAGAACGGCGTTTTAAAGCACGCGATAATTTTCAATGCACAGCCTTAATTAGTTAATTACCTGCGGTCTTCCGTGAAGTAGAGATACCTCCTCTGTAGGGTTGCTCCGTAAATATTCCTTTCGGATGCTTTGACGAAACAGGTGCTGAAAGATTATGAATTTTTCGGGTTGCAACAACTTACGATTACAGACCGATCAACGTTGAATAAGGCGCTGGCAGTTGCCATTCCATAGAAACTTGTCAAACTTTCCATATATTCTGGTTTTAACAAACACCGCTCACGATTACAGACGTTTTGGTGCAACCCACCCTTAACAATTTTCGATAGCACTGATCAGTTCTAAGTTATAAAAAAAAAGATTAAATTTAAAAAAATTATAATTTATTTTCAGACAATTACAGTCCATAGTTGTTAGTATTAACTTACAGGCTATGAAAGGAAAGGGCTTAATATCTACAATCGAACACAAGTTCTTAACTTGGCACAGAATAAATTACTTTAAAAACAAAGTTTTAACCGACTTCAATTTAGTACTCCGCCAAGCTACGAAAACATTTTCACATTTCTTTTCCAATTTACCACATGAACTGATTTCCGAGCGCAAACGCGTTGATTATTAGAGAAAAAAACCGAATCGCTGTATATGGGCTGATAATCGATTCCACAAGGATCACCTTTGGCACTTCTAATAGTTGCTATTTCAACGGAATCTTATCAGAATCTGTGATATACTTTTGTACTTTTAAGTACAATCATTGAGGAATTCCATAAGTCATCTGTGGTATTCATCATCAATTCCACTCCACCAAATTTATGATTTCCGAGTGTAGATACACAAGTTATAATAGAAAATACCAAAATCACTACACGAGTGCCTAATATAATTGAGGAGTTCCCTCAATTCCTTATGGATCCCATCAACCAACTGATTTTTTGAAAAAAATGGGACCCACCAGGAAGCTTATACTTACCAACAAAAAAAAATTACAAATCGGCTCATCAATGACGGAGTTCTGTGGTTGGGTAACACATAAAAAAAAAAAAAAAAATACAACCGAATTGAGAACCTCCTCCTTTTTGTTGAAGTCGTTTAAAAAAAGACTTACAATGTTCTCGACTACTATGTATTTTATCTCATGAATTGTAATGTGTTGCATAATAGCGGCCTCGCCGAAGGATGTGTATCAGCCATAGTCGTACGAAAACAACCCTTTACAGGCTTTTAGCAACGCTAACATACAATAAAAGTTACGGAGGATGTGGTAAAAGGTCTGTTTTGTTTTAGTATTGGCTGAGTCTTGATAACAGAAGAGGAGGGACTGTTATTTTATTATATAAAGAACTTCTAATATTAAGAGGTCCTCTTGTCATGTTTTACTTTAACATGATGATTATTACGGGATTTTTTCGAAGTCATTTGTCCGAAACCATCATAGTAAAATTTGGACGCAGGTGATTTTTAGGAATATTTAAATTGGTTTCATGTAACATATCCTCGGTCTTCCCCGTCTTCGCTTGCAAATAAAAGAAAAAGTAGTAGACACGTCGTATAAAGAGGTCAAGAAGGCGGCCCTGGACCGGAGTCAGATGGAGGGAACTACACAGACAAGAGACAGAGACAACTCCACTTTCACTACCAGGAACCCGCCTAGCGGGCGCCTACGCCGTAGTCGCTTTCCGCTACATACGAGGAAAACCACTGGATCGGCTACGAGCGTAGCGCGTAGCGATTGTTGGTAGTGAATGTGTTAAATTTATGATGATGATAAATTGGTTAGGTTAGGTTAGTATTATATTCGCAAGTGTGTGCAAGCGTTCCCGTGATTCCGCAAATGAGCAGCGCAGTTCACCACGGGAGTCCGTCATACCCGTCCTGGTTCCGCTGCCAGTGTCATTAGGGCTGTTAACGTATTTCTCCACGAAAAAAAGGTTAGTGTTATATCCAGAAAAGTCAAAAATTACTTCAGCGGAACATGGTTGTCAGAATTATGAAATTGGGAAAAAATATGCCGTCGAACAAAGGACTTCGGAATCTACTTAGTGTTCCCGATTATTATTATTCAAAACCAAGTATTCATTTCATCCTATACCAAACTCACGTGGGAAGCATACTTACCTAACACATAACTATGTGAATTTGAGTAACAACTTTGAAAAGGGACGGAATGTTTAATTACTGTTGGCATGTAATGTAGACGTTCCAGCTACTTCAATTCATTTGTTGAACTGGCTTGGAAGCATTGATATTTGTCATTAGGGACATTTTAATGCATTTTCCTTTTAGGGCATTTAGTTTAGATTGGTGAGGCTTGGTCCGTAATTAGGGAAGCGATCCTTTCGAGAATCCTTCACATTATCGTACCTGAGTGGAATATAAAATAATAAAAGGTCAAGTGTTTCTTTTTCCTCGTTCAAATATAAGTATTTTTTGTAAATTGTACGTCAGAAACACGTAGAAGTTGTTTATTTTCCTGTTAAAAATTGGGTAACTCGTTAACTTGGTCCTATCCTGGGGCTTTTTACCGTAAAGTGAATTTGACGTGTTGGAAACGGATTAGAATTGGGTGTGGTGTCACATACAGAGACTAGATTTGTATACATTTGTTTAAATAATAAAATGACATGGTACTCGCGAGGTCTATAGCTCACGGGGTCGCTAGTTCATCTAACGAGCGAACGAAGCTCTCTGCTTCAATTTGGGCAAAAATGCTTTCGTCTGTCTGTCCGGCGAATCTCCGGCTGTTCTCCTCCACAGGGCACATTTCTCAACCGATTCTCGTGAAATTTTGTGAGCAGGTTCGATAATTATGTTTTTTTTTTGTCGATTCAGTTTACAGAAACTAAAAAAAAGACAAACCCATCAGGTTCAAAAATACATTAACCTATTGTACTCGTAGGCATACCAAGATAACTTTGGCTGTGATAACTTTGGTTTGATTTATTTTGTGTATCGAAGGAAATTGATACATATTTATTAGATCCTACCAGTGAAAGCCCTCTCGCCAACACATGAGGTTTTTTTTTCCTCGAACTTAACGTTGTTTGCGCAACTTTGTAATGGAATGGTTTGGGATAGAAACTCACTAATATTGAGGTAAGTACGTCAAGAGGCAATTCTCGTTTGGCTCACTGCTTACAGTCAGCAGAAGTAACTAAGCATACGAGGAGGTTAAAATAATACACACACGTCATAAGGTAACAATTTTATATTCACACCTGCTATTTAGATAACTTACTTTTAAAACAATGTTTAAACAAATTTAAATTTGTAACCGCCCGACCTGGTGGTACTCTACGCCAGTCCCGAAGCCTGAAGCTTGTAGTCCCCCCTCATCACACTGGATTTATGAGTAATTCCTTCACTGTCCAGGCCATTCGGCTTTGGAATGCTCTCCCGCTTACTATCAGAGAAGCACAAACGAAACTCACCTCCAAGCGCATGTTGCGTTGCGCAAGCATTTTCTCAACGATATCTCTTCTTAGTTTAGTGACATAGTTTTTTTTGCTCTGGGTACGCAAAGTAATATGTATGTATGTATATTATATTATATTAGGAAATGTTTTTTCATTAGCTACCTATCCTTTTCTTTTGTGTTTTTCTTGGTCAACTGCCTGCACCTATAAGCTTTTCTGTTTAGCCCTGTGGTTGACTGGTAGAGAATGCCTTAAGGCATTAAGTCCGCCATTTGTACTTCTTATCTGTGCAATAAAGTTTAAATAAATGAATAAATGTTTATTTATTTATTTATAATTCAATATATTCAATATTACTTCAATTCAGTACTCCGCCAAGTCACATGAACATTTCCACATTTCTTTTCCACTTTACCAAAAATCCAATACGCTGTAGGCATGTGGGCCGATAATATTTGAGGAGTTCCGTCGAGTACATCATTGAGAAGTTGCAGGAGATAATATCTGAGCTCTTTATCCTCAGTTTCACTTCACTACATTTGTGATTTCCGGGTGTAAATACTGTTACTACATGCGTGCCTAATATATTTGAGGAGTTCCCTCTATGCCTCATGGATCGCATCATCCAACTGGATATTTGAAAAGAATGGGACCAATCTGGCAGCATATACTTACAAACCAAAAAAAATGTACGAATCGGTTCATAAATGACGGAGTTATAATGTAACAAACATAAAAAAAACAATGATAAAAATAAATACAATCAAATTCAGAACCTCCTCCTTCTTTTTGAAATCGGTTAAAAAGAGTCAATATGGCTCAAATGAGGGGTCAATGTTGTACTTTTCTTCTCTGATCCCGCTGTTCAGAAAAGAGCCATAGGGATATCATGTATATGTTGTAGGTATCACTTGTATGTGATGGCATGAATAAACGAATACGAATACGATCCATTGGTGGCCTCAAATGAGGGATTTTAATTGTCCTCATAGAAGATGTGAAAGGCATATATGTGTCACTCGGTAGCAAATTTATTTCCGTCTTCTACTTTGTAGAATCTTTCGCTGCCCTCAGGATTCAGTATACTATTATTTGCTCCGTTGAGTCAGAATCTACTATTTTAATTCCCAGAAGTCACGCCGATGTTTTAGTTATATTTCTGAACATGCTGTCAGTCGATTCCCAATCCTCGAATTGCCGGTATGAAATCTTAGTTTCGTAAAAGCGGCGGTCTAAAAAAACCGCGGGCGGGCGCCGTAGGCACTGCTTCGAAATAATCGAACTAATATTGCAAATAAGACGCAATTTCATTTCCATTTTGAAATCATTCTGATTATTTTAGATACTTCTGAAACTGTCTTCAGTCGATCCTCGATCTTAAAATTGCCTGTACGGATCCTTAATGTCGTAAAAGCGGACTAAAGTAGGTACCGCTTCAAATTAATTGTTCTTTAATGAGTCGGGAATGCGGGGAATTACATCGGAATAGCCGACCTTGCCCCGAGGCCGATACCTTCGTCAGAAATCCCGTGAAGAATGAGGGACTGCCAGTCGATCAGATGTCACTAAAGTTTGAGGTCGCTATCTTATTTTCTCAGTATCTAGAATAAGAATAAATTTATTTAAAAACATATTGCTCGGCTGAGCCTGTATCTCGGGACCTAGCAGCAGCTATACAAATGAAATAATCTTGTACACAAGTAATTGACGGCAATTCTATGTTATGCAATCTGTACTAATGTTATAGAGGAAATCTGAAATAGTAGCTTTGTAGGTTTGTATGTAGGGGTAATTTCAGGAACTACTCACCCGATTTCAAAAATTATTTTATCGGTATGGAATGGACTTTCAGGATGGACATATTTACTTAAATCAAAATAAAGATAAAATACTTTTTTTTTTCTGACTTTTTAGATGCTAGTAAAGATGCTCTGTTTGATGTCTGAACTGAAATTTGGTGGAATTATATGCTATATTTTATCCGGTTCCGCTTGGGTCCTCTTTAATACGCGGGCGGCGTCGCTTCGGCACCTAGTCCTTATAATTTTTGTAACTGTGCAATTAAGACTAAATATTCACATACGTGTGACGGTAGGTGGACCAAAACGTTAACGGATTGGTGGCCACTAACAGGAAACAGAAGCGTCGGTCGTCCACGACCGTTGACGACGTAAACAAGACCGCGGGTCATTTCTGGATGAGACTAGCACGGAACCGGGATAAGTGGCGTACTCGAAGAGAGGCTTTTTCTCAGCAGTGGGCGATTAAAGGCTGAAAATGATGATGATGATTCACATTCAATGGAAGAATTAAGTTTGGATTTCAGTTGCATTATGAAGATTGACATATAAAATAACATTCATTAAATGTGGTAAAAGTACTTAGTTTATACTAAAACGATGAAAAAGGAAAAGCAACAGCAAAATGGTCTCCATCTCTTTCTTCACTCATTGGCTCTTTTTTCCCTTAACTGTTACAGAAGAATTAACAGATTTAACTGCCAAGAATCGTTCCTCGCAAGTCGCAACGCTCGTAGCCGATCCAGTGGTTTCGCCGTTAAGTAGCGGAAGCGTCTACGGCGTAGGCGCCTGCTAGGTGGGTTCCTGGCAGTAAATGTGTTAAAATAAGTAATTACGCAACGACTACAACTGTATACGTACATAGATATGAGCACGCAACATCTCCATAATTCATTTGTCCAATTGCGAGAGGATAACAGTAATCCACTTCCACGTAATCCCCCCATTGTCCTCGTCGGGAATTAATTCTCGTCAGGTACGCTGACAGCACCTGTCACGGAGTATGTCGGCTGTTGAGCTTAGTTACTGTAACAACCTGTGATAAGGTTAGAAGTACAACCTTGAGCGTAATGTACGGTACATTGGTCATAATTTGTATGATATAACTCTCATTTCTCTCACAAGGTGGACCCTGGTCTGACCTGCCGTTGTAATCGACTCTGATTTAGCTCAATAAAATGATTTCACTCTTAAAAATCCGGAATATTCAATTAAATGTGTACAGAATTTAAGAGGGTTAAAATACAAAGGATGAAGCCATTTTGGGTATAAAATACGCAATATCCATTTTCATCCCACGCACTTACATAAACACCGAAAATGGCTGCTCGGAGGGTAACGCAGACGATTAATGCTCCTATTTATTTTGATTTCACTAGTTAGAATATTATAGAATGTCCTTTTGGAATGTCGGGGGAAGTTAGATGAGTTGGTATCCAGGTAAATCAAGAAAATGGAAGTCTAGGGATACTAATTTCGGTTTGTTTTAGGAATGTTACGTATAAAGTTGGAATTCATATTCAAATGTGAAATATATAAACTACCGACCAATGGCAATATGGCGAGCAATGACTTCTTGCTGCGGAAAAGGAGGTGCGAATTACACTAGGTAGGTTAGCGCTTTGCTCGTAGGCGCTTTAGCGTAGGGCTAGTAGCGCTACGAAATGGCACTCAATGGGTTAAGAGCAAAAAAACGGGTACACTTTATATGTAAATACAATACCCGTGCCTATACGCGTTGTGAGCCCCATGAATATTTTTAATAGAGTTTACTTAGAGGTCTATTTATGTTCCTCGCTTCATTAATCTTGGACCATTTTGAGTTTACTATATGAAGTACTGATTCTCTCTTTATTATTATTAAAAAACTGAAACATGTCTCAGTATTACGCACCCTTCAATAAACTGCGAGTAACAAGTTGAGAGGTTATTCTATAATGAAGCTAGTTCGTCTTTGCCTCGACCTCTAAAACGCGTGGGCTGGGCTTGAACCACTTGAGTAAATATGTAGCTATGGGAATACGAGTATCTAGCTTGCAATTAAGATAACCGCTATACCTTCCTATTTGATGAAATCTGAGCCTTCAATCGATTCATAAACACTGATATAGTCACGCTGTTAACTAACATTAGGTTGAGTCCGAACGAGCTATTAGGAGGAAATGACAACTGGAAGGAAAGACTGCGGTTAAGTTCTTGTTTGCTTACGAATTTGTTAATTCACGAAGGCATGGATTCCTGTCGTTTCATAAATTAACAAGTAAAAATATATGTAGTCAAAGCGTGATAGTTTAAATCTTCGATTATTCGTCGAAATTGCCGAAAGAATATCGTGCTCTCTGGATGCCACATATTGTGTTCACGAGCCTTGAACACTGCGCAAATGTTATCTTAATAATATAATATGTAGTAATATGACTTTGTTTAACGACTTTTTACATAAAAATTATAAAGATTTCCATTCTTCTAAGGTCATCTTCCCATCTCCGTGCCTATCGACCTCTTCTTCTTTTCTTTCTCTTGAGTACCGTTCAGATATTTGCTTTGTCCATTTATCTTTATAATTATCTTACCTACGGCAAAGTAAATAAATTCCACTCTGACAAGGGCTACGCGGCAACGAGTCGCATGAAAGTGCAGCAGTTTTGCGTCGATTTGCAAGTCAAATCCCGACTTAACTCCTTGTAAGCCTTCAAGGTTTCGGTGGCGGCAACTGGATTCCAAAAGAGGCGGCGAATTGACACTGTAAATGCGCATTTTAAAGCCGGAAAATGGTGAGAAATGCCCTGTTTCCCTTTGAGGAATGTTTTTGGATGATTTCAGCAATGTCGTGAGATGTTTCTCTCAAAAAATATAGGTACAAGGACTTATTGCTAGCTGTACTCTTTTGAGTTTATAGAGATACGAGTCTTCTGTCTCCATACCATTATCAGATCAGCACGGTAGTGCCATAATTTTACAGTGTCACCGAACTTACATAAGTATGCCACAGGCAGCTCAATCGAAGCCAAGTGGCTGAAAAATGGTGTACTTGAAGGACAATTCATATACTTACATACCAACAGTGCAAATAAAAAAAAGGTTCTAACATATATATTACCTACACCATAACTTAACATCAATTTGTAACTTATTAACTAACAAATCTAGTAACAATGGCCTACATAATCACGCTACAAATAGTCGCGACAGATATTGCAGAATACGTCATGCATACGTCTCGAAAAAGCGGGGTAAAAATTTACCGCGACAATCAAATCGAAAATGGCGACCTTACTGGTTGTACTTGTATCGGTTTGGTTTAAAAGGTATGAAAAGGTATATTTGTCGCGCTGACTCCTTCCACGCGCGCCATAAATCCAACATGTCAGAACTAGTTTGATATCGAAACTAATCGGAGCCAAATAGACCTCGTCATCTAGCGTGTTGGTTTCTGGTAGTTAGAAGTGAACCACGTGGGACCGGGTTGGCAGCGTGATGGATGAGCCCTGGATTTGGAACGCGATGCTATCTTGCCGTAAATAGTTCTGCTATTTCCCACCTAGTCGTAACGTATAATAATGTTCTAGATTTCTGGAAGCGTACAAATTCACTAGGTGCTTTTTAACCCTTGGAACGACCCTTATACAAGAGCTATTGCAAATTCAACTATTTAATTCAATAAAGTCTGCCCAAATACGGAAAAAATAGGCGCTCTCGGGGCGCGCGGGTTTAAATATTTTGGAGGCAATATACTTACCGAATGAGTACGCATTCTGGCACACTATCAAATTCCATAGCCAATAGCTAACGGTAGTAGACCATAATTACGGGAAGGCAATTCATGTCATTGATATTGTTGAATCGGTAGTTTGCATCTGTTTATTTAACAATAACAGAGATGCTGTGAAAGACTCGATAAACATCACTGTTCTCTAGCCGGTTACAACGAAAATTTGTCAACGAAACAGTACAACTACAACTCCATTCCAATTTAGATAGGTACTTATAGATTCCATTGAAGAGGAAATCGCCTATTAATATGCCCTTGGCTGGCCTATTAATAGCCCTTTAGCCTAGAGGCTCTGAGTGTGTTAGAAAAGCAGTAAATCTTGTTTGGTATGATCTTAATAATTGATATCTACATATTATTACTAGCAAGTACTACTAGAAATACAAATTATATTAAATTATCCATAAACACAATAAATATAACCGATCTAAATACCTGGAGCAACTGATTACAAACTTAAAGTCTCCACTTGCAATGACTAAAAAAATTATCAACTCTAACACTCATTACATAAGGCGTAAAGTTCTATTACGCAACACAGGGTAACTTAAGAAAAGAAGGAGTTAGAGGGCAAGTCGGTTAAGATTAAGAGTAACGCGGCTGACACGCGGCAATCTGGGGCACATAAAACAACGCCCTCATTTAGGGGCATTTTGCGTGTAATATGCCTAAGTAAGAATGTTAAGTGGCTACCGTGTAAAGGGGCTACCCAAGGTTTTCATCGATTTTTGACAATTTTTGAATCGTATCTCCTACTTTTGCAATACAGATAGAATTATAAGTCAAACGGCTATCGGTTCTTCAATCTTTTATCTCAATTTTTGACTATCGGATTTTGAAACAAATGAATATTACTTAATTTTGTATGATTTTTTTTAAACATTGCCTAAAAAAACATTTTCGTATCTCTTTTATACGAAATCGACATATTTGGGTTCGTCTATGACGTCTCTAAAAACGTTTCTAGGGTTTTCATTTTAAACTAATTAACACAAAAGTTATGGCCAGAAAACCAGTTTTTTGGCCTAAAATTGGTCAACTTTGATGCCAAATATCTCGAAAACAATGAACTTTGAAGTAAATATGGGATACTATATTGCTTAAAGCCGTTGTTGTTAATATAATAAGCTACAAAAAACATTGAAAACCAAGGGATTCCGATCGAAGGTCATTGGCGTATGGGAGCCCCTTAAGGCTTATACTACTTTCCTGTTTCCTAAGATATGGTAAATGCAATACAAAGTTTAACCAGCGGGATCATATATACGGGATCTTGTAGCCACGTTTAAGTTAAAATGCTATCTGCTTGTGACAGACATGTTAAATGACCAGTCGGTATTGGTCAACCGCCTCATTGTTGTCAATTTAGAGACCCCTGAGCCTCCGTTCTGTAACTAACAAATCTATCATAGTTTGATACCAGTTCTATCTCAATACCAGGGTTTATGAGCTTACTTATACCAAAGAGCGCACGAAGCATCAATACGTCAAAAACTATCTCCGAAAGCGACCCGAATCCCAGTGTTATCTTTTTATATGCTTATAATATGTGGTATTATTGGTAAGGTATGTGATATAGTGGCAGTAACTTCGGATTTTTCTTCACATAATCCTTTATATCTGTATTTTCAACGATTAATTATGTACAGACAAGTGTAAAAATATGGGTGCATACAACTTAATCATAAATATGTCCCATAGCTCTTATGTCAGCGGATTAAGGTATTGGTACCTATTTATGAGAGGATGTTATCATTACATATTTTTACACTTGATTATATCTATATATTCTGTATTTCAACAACGTCAGAAGAAACTCGAGTGGCTGTTTGCGTCATCGTAGCTGGTGTCTACAAAACGCGTTGAGCGGCTACGATTACCCGTAGCGCTATTTTCGCCTGATTTGCTACGTAAATATTATTCGGAAGTCATGTTATTCACGTAATATGCGATCGTAAGACTATATAAATAAACAAGTGAAACATAATGTTGATTATAATCTGGAACTCTATTTGGTTTATCCATTTCGTACCCCATAGCAGTGCAAAACGTAGCATGTCACGCTTTTATGGACGCTGCTTAAATCATCTATGGATGTTAAAGGCCAATGATGACGATGACCCCATAGCATTTTAACACTTTCACTCCCAGTAACCCGCCTAGCGGGCGGCTACGCCGTAGTCGCTTTCCGCTACATACGAGGAAAACTACGGGATCGGCTACGAGCGTAGCGCGTAGCGATTCTTGGTAGTGAATGTGTTAATATAATATACCGCGAGCTCGTTCTGACACGTAAGCTACACCCACGTGGAAGCTCGCGAAACATATTGAATGATGCGTAGTAGGTAAACGAAGGTCAGTCTTCAACTCGTTGAGGGGGTTCCAAGGAGCCCAAACAAGACGGGTATTAGACAGGTACGAATAAAAATTAGGGCTTTAACACATTCAGGGTCCATGACGACACATATGCGTCAGACCGCCGTAGTCGCTTTCCGCTACATACGAGGAAACCCACGGGATCGGCTACTGCGATATCGTTTCTTGGCCCTGAATGGGTTAAAGCCCAATATCACGCAAACAGATTACTGAGTTGAAAAATGGTTATTAAAACCCATAATATTTTTAAACAAGCTATCCAACAATACCACACACCAAGGGTATAAAGAGAAAAAATATACATCCCCATATTACGTGGACCACATGTATGTAATAATAATAATAAAAACTAGATTTTGTTTTACCGTTTTGTCGGCGTGATTGATTTATATACCCATGCCGAATTACAGCTTTCTAGTAGTAAGGGTTACTGAGCTAGGCCGCAGAGCAGACGGACATGGCGAAACTATAAAGGGTGGTTGTTGACTAACGGAACCCTAAAAACGGGCGAGATACGTGTCCTCTAAAAACTATTATGATTTTTGGTGTTTAAAATAAATCCTACCTTTTCAATTAATTTTCCGTTTAAAAGCTGCGCCGTTGAATCGTTCACCTATTATGGTCTTGGCTTTGCGATGACGTATTTCAGGCATGAACGGAGCGCTGACACTCTGACCTTTGCCCCACGCTCCGATATACGTATTACTTTAAATATTTTCCACAAGGTCCTAAGTCTCCCATCAATCCTGCTTAAACAAATCTTAAGTGTTCATCAGTAAGGTCCATTTTAGTGTTAACAGAAAAATCACTGCGCTGTAGAATATCGATGGGCGCGCTTGTTCCATGTGGGCTAATATAGTTTGATTTTTTATGAAATGTAATGGAGTGGAACGTTTAATTAACAAGAATAGTTTTCCTGGTAAAGGAGGGTATGTAATTTAATCGTTAATTTAAATAAAATCGTCTATGACATTAGAGTTAAAAGGAAAACGGAAAAAAGTAAATAGAGCGTCCTAGGTGAGATCATGAATCCTAGTGATAGGTATTATAAATGCGAAAGTTTGGATGTTTAGATGTTTGAATGTTTGTTATTCAATCACGCTTATGCTGGCGATACACCATGCTTCCTATCGTCCAATCGGCATGACGCTACCGATTGGATCAGTTAGAACTGACCGTGTGTGGGAGTGGATTGACATGAGTCATTCCAATCCACTCCCACACACGGTCAGTTCTAAGTGATCCAATCGGTAGCGTCATGCCGATTGGACGATAGGAAGCATGGTGTATGGACAGCATTAAAAAGCTCAACCGATTTTGATGAAATTTTGCACAAAGATAGTTTATAGCCTGAATTAAAATATAGGACAGTTTTTATCCCGGTTGATAAATAAAACCACGTTAAGGCCCGCTACCTGCGGCAGAATTTGTCGGAGCAGCTGCGGTTGGAATCAGCACAGCGGAATTGAGCCTATGTGTGGCGAACCTTACCTTCAGTGTAAATTTTTTCGTTTCACGCGTAGATGATAAGTTGCATGGTTTTTCAGTGAAAGTGTTTGAAATAGCGATATGTATAAGTTTTCTTTTTAACAAAGCTCAACAGGTCACTTGGACTAACTGAATACTATGAGTCTAGCTTGCTCAAGGTAGGGGAAATACGGACAAAATGGCATATACGGACAAAACGACATAGCGGGTTTATTTCGAATTTGGCGGGCTATAGCGAGGTCACGCACATAACAACACGTGACGGCGGCCATTTTTACAATCCTGCGAGAAACCCAGCGCCATCGGGTCAGTCTCTTTGAAGTTACGAGTGAAAACGTGTTTCATGTCCACAAAAACAAAAAAAAATGGATTTCTTCGGATTTTTGGTGAGTTTTGTGTTATATTTGTATATTATATTTACTAAAATTTAAGACTTATGATATAAATATGTGATTTGAGTTAGTATAAATACAATTTTCAGGTGATTTAATTAAATATGATTTTTAATGTTTGTTGTGTACATTTGGTCAAAATGACATACCTATACGCTGGACAAAACGACATAGTGTGGTCACGTATGTCGCGACGTATGTCATTTTGTCCGTAGTGTTTCTATATTTACTTTTGGTTGTTACTATCTAGGAGAGATGCCGCGGGACCAAAGAGGCGCAGCATCAAAGAAGACTAAAAGATTTATTTGCGAATTTTTTTCTTAAAATTTTGGTACCCATATTTAGTGTTTCATTTTGTCCATACTATATGGACAAAATGGTTTTTTGATTCATCCATTTTTTTCTTAATATTTAATTTGATATAGTTCCTATTCAATTAAAAGACTGTATTACTAGTAGTCAATGAACCTAAGATGATTGTCAATGTATGAGACTGATTATAATTACAATAAATAAAGATATATGATTCAAAATCAAAACACCCTGTCATTTTGTCCGTACTTCCCTTACTTGGTTTCGTGTTTTACTTAATTAACATTGGTCTCAAAAATAATCTTACAGACTATATCAAAATAGGTCCGCTCCGCGCGTATTATGTCACTATACCTATTATTTTATAACAAAACGGCACCCACACAAAATTTTAAATGACACCAATTTTTTTCATTCCTTATCAACCCGCTTTCGTGAATTTACGTATGTACCTACTAAAACATAATTTGTCGGACACTTTATATTACATAACATAACATATAAATTCATATAATATATATATAATTGAACAAAACACACTGAATAAAACTGAGATAAGTCATCATGAAAAAACATGTCTATTCACTTTTTTAAAGAGATTTTAATCTCGTAAGGAAGGAAGGGCTCGTTATGAATAATGTGACTAGACATGTTCTTTCGGAGTAGGTACCCTTCATGTAACAAATGTATAGTTTAAATGAATGTATGTTTATGTGTAGTTTAAATTATGAAACAAGCTGTTTACAATGCAATACCTCGCCTGCAACATTTCGTACCCGGATCTCGTCCTTGGTAGCTGCAGCATCCGAATCAAGGGCGACCCGAACGCATTAGCCTACTTCTACAAACCCCTATCAAATCAATAGACGATTGAGTGTTTCAATACCTCAAAAGTTTTTCGTGCAACCCTGAGATAAGGTTGAGGGTCCGAACCGGAAAAGATTGTATGGTATGTTTCAAGTATCATTCTTTTGTGTTGTCTAGCGCAAAGTCCAAGGTTACCAGAAGCACAGGGAAGCTCACGACAACTTTCACATACTAGTAAAAGCGAACAAATCGTTCTTGGGAAATAGTATAAAATTCTGCAATAAAATTACAAAAAACGTTACCGAACTTACTGACTCTAGACGGACGTAGATGCGGATTTTGAGACCAAACACTCAAAAATATAAATAAACGTCCATATGGTCACGCAGTACTCAAACATAACATGTTGCGACTAATTTACAATCGTAGCAAACCCAACCGTCAGTTCTTACCATTTAAGTGAATGCGGCGATTCGGCGAATCGTCAGATTACAGAAATGAAGTTAAGATTCTTATTGACTGTTAAGGTTATTAAAATTGGACTGGTAACATTAAAAAGTCTTTGGACAGGTTGATTGAAATGAACCAATCACGTGTAAGAATCGTTGGCCAATCCGATTCGAGTTCCGGTCCGGTAGTTTTTACGCGCCAAGTCGATCAAAAGGCGGGCATTCTAGAAATGGCGCTGGAAGTGAGCAGTTGTCTGCCTGTCAAGAAATAATTATTGTTAATATATAACGCAAGTGCAGCATAAGTAGTGGTTGTTCAGGTGTTAATAAAGTGTTTTAGCAACAGTGAATGAGTTTAAATCGTAATATGACTAATGGCGAAAATACGTAAAACACGCGCTGGTTTGGCCCCTTCTTTTCGTGGATGCGGATGCAGATGTTGAAATTGATGCGGATCTTCCGCGGATGCGAATATCCTCGACATCCATGATTTAAATCTGTCGTAAAACAGACACTTATTTCAATAGCATATTATAAGATAAACATCATGGATAAGTGTTTTTTTGGCACCGATAACGTCTTGCACGAGCAATCGCAAAAGGAATAAATATAATCTTTCTAATGTAGTGTGGCGTCACTCCTGTCAGCTGTCGAATCTGACGTGTTCTGCATCGCGCTATAGAAGTTTCATAAATAACTTTGCATATATATAAAAATCCAAACAACTCTCATTGGGACTTCGGTCCCCGAGAGATCTCTCTATTGCCGTGCCTTCTACATTGGTGACCCTGGCTCTGAGCGCTCGCTCGCCACGCTGGCTCTGAGCACTGGCAAGCTGCACTCTTCATACATCGTCGCTGACCCCTCTGTCTCGAAGGGGGGCTGATGTGGCGTCACTCCTGTCAGCTGTCGAATCTGTCGTGCTCTGCATCGCGCTATAGAAGTTTCATAAATCACTTTGCATATTTACAAGGTGTAACAAAAATGGGGTATTAACCGATCAAGGGCTTAACAGGTATCGTGTTCTGATAAGAAAAAACAGAAAAAAAAAATTTTGACCCGTTTTTTTTTACTTTAGTATGGAGCGTTGGCCGACTACTGGGGCGACAAGCTCCACAAAAATGTAACAAAAAAATCGCGTCAAAATTTTTTTTTTTCGTTTTTTCTTATCAGAACACGATACCTGTTGCCCTTAATCGGTTCATACCCCATTTATGTTACACCTTGTATGTAAATCCCAACAACTCATTGGGACTTCGGTCCCCGAGAGATCTCTCTATTGCCGTGACTTCTACAGTAGCAACATAATTGTATAATACTTGTGATACTGAAATTATATATTGTATACTCATACCTTGCCGAGTTTTTTTACGCCGGTTCTTCTCGAGGCAGACGTTTTCTTTACGAACCGGTGGTAGTTTATCGACATTCATAGGTGCGTGATAATATGCTTACATTGAAAATTGATGACCGGTTTAGCCTACCAAAATAGTACAGGCTTTTGCTTAGTTTGGGACCAGGTCGATTTGTATAAGATAGTTCGCAAAAAAAAACTTTGGCTTTGAAAGCTTTTGCACTAACTTGACAAGTCTACAGTCAATTGCAAAAATATGTATTGATTTAATCATCTCATAAATATGCACCGAAACCTTAACCCACTGCTGACATAAAGACTCTTTTTTCAAGCGAAGCATTAGGTAATAAAAGTTCACGCTGTGTAAAATTAAAAACAATGGTTCCATTTTACATTAAAATAGTCAAACCAATGCTATTACAATATAGGTAAAAGTTGTTCATACAAAACGTGCTTCTTTTTACACGTTTTGTGCGATAATATCGCAAAAACAAACTGCATCAATATAATCCCCCTTTGCTACAGTCACCTCTTGGCCTTTTATTTATACAAATAAATAAGTACTTGTTTATACATATAAATAAATATTATACTATTCAAGTATTCACTGCATTAACTGCATTTTCTATTTAAAAAACCGAACCTATTTGTTTTCCCAGCTCTCGACTATGAAATTCAACCGAACTAAATGAATTACCCATGCGAACAGAATGTCAGCATAAATTCAGGACTTTTTTGAATTCGAACTTCGAGATGAATACGTTAATGAACGCTCCGAATGCAATCAAAATACGTTTTCAATTTCACCACTAAATCGTAAAACACGACGGCTTAAACTGACGGAGCAGGTAATTAAATGAAATGTAAATTGGGGGTCATCAGCCACGCTCTTCAGATGTTTTCCATCCCTTGTTTTGTCAAAATGGCGTCGAATCGTCTATTATATAATGGCAAAATACCAAGTCATTAATAGATCATTACGGTCCAGGGCTGATCTATAACAATCAAGGAAGCCCTAGCTAAGCATTGCCTATCTATACTAATATTATAAAGATGAATAAGTCTTAGAGGTACAACACATCCGGTCCGTCTCCAGCTTAGCTCAGTAACCCTTACTATTAGAAAACTGGGGTACCGCCCCTACACCATAGTGGGGATGTAAATTTTTTCTCTCGTTAAACCTATAGTGTGGGGTATCACTGGACAGCTTGTTCAAAAATATTATGCGAGATATTGGGCTTTATAAAGCCCTAATTTTTGTTTGAGTCATGTGTGCCCCCCCCCCCCCCCCCCGATCAGGATTCTATTTTTGAAGCACTCGCTTCCTCAGGATTCTTTTTCGAACCACTCGCGTAGCTCGTGATTCAACCATAGGCTCCATTCGCTAGCTCGTGTTTCAATTCCACACTCGCGGTTAAAATAACAAATTTGCACCCTTGTATAACAAATAACCATAGTCACTCACTTAAATACTTGTCGGTCGCACCAATCCGTCTGTAATTGTAAGTGGTGTTCGTTAATAACAACAATATTTATTTCAGGCATCTAAGGCCAATAGTTACAAATACCTTAAAGACTAACATACATACAATTATAAAATTAAAAACGAATTATTATTTAGGTTAATATCTGATTGTAGAGAAATTTTGACCACTTTCCATGGGATGACAGCTGGCGGCCCCATATTTAACGATGATCGGTCTGTAATCGCAAGTTGGTGCAACCCACCCTTAGAGTCTATTAGAACGATCCATGTTTGCTTACGTGGATTTATCTTTATAAATGCTACTACAAAATCGATACAACATCAGTACAGCCTTGAGTCGCTCCGCAGAATCCTGTTCCAGTTTGACCATTATTCAAAATTGTATTAAAACAGCGAAGTTGTGTTATTGAGGCTGGCCCGCGTTCAGACCGCGTTCGATGTGTTTGAAGTGTAGTTTCAATGTTTTACAACTTGCGCGGGCCCGCGCCCGATCTGCAACCGCGACTGGTGTGTGGAGGCCTTAAAACTCGCTCAATCTTTAATAATATAATTTAAATAGGTATGTATAGCGTAGGTACACGGCATTATTTACTCTAGATAATTTACCTTTATACTTACGAGCAAAGAAATGAATTACAAGAGCCAAACATGGCGAAGTGATTACATTTCTTTGCTATCGAGTATTGTCGAGCCTGCTTATTTAATAATTAAATCGAAATTTCGTCTAGAGGTCTGTGCATGACCTACCGACTTGTTTAGGTGGATATCAAAAGTACTTTTTAAGATTTAAGATGATCAGATGAGTTAGAACGCTATCAGATCGAAACACATATGTATACCTACATTCCTGTGTATAGGTTACTATTTCTTTTCTTTTTGACGACCTCTATTGTCCTAGTTGGTCCCAGGCCCTGCCTAAGAAGCCGGAATTCCCGGGTTCGAATCCCAGTAAGGGATTATCTACATAAGTATGTATATCGTCGTCAAGCACCCATGTAAATAAATAAATTATATAAAAAATCTTTATTTCAGACCGGTTGATCCATGGTAGTAGCAAATGCCTTAAGACAAAAGAGTACAAGCTTTGCTTAGACGATATGATACAGAGAGAAAAAATAAAATGGAAAAATAAACCATCTTCATTTCGCTGCGCCCGAAACGTGACACTTCAAAGCCCATTATGAAGAACACAACGTAAATATTTCATTGAATGTTAGAGAAAATACCTTAAAAGCTAACATACATACAATATTATTAAATTAAACACGAATTATTATTTAGTCGACGAAACAGTGTGCTCCGTTGCGTCGTCACGTCCGGTGTAGAATTCGGTAGGTTGCCCCAGAACCGCCGAAACACGAAACCCCCTTAACTAATAGTTATTAGATTAACTTAACTCTCTTGAAACTCCATGTCTTACACATGGGGGATTATTCAAAACTATTGTTGCAGGGACCCGCTGGTGGGCGCTTTGCTCGTAGAAGCTTTCCGCTTTCCACTACAAACGGTTTTTCCTGTTAAAATATAATGAATCGGGTCACGTATTTTTTCCTAATGTTATCGGCTACTAAATTGTTGGTTGTGAATGTGTAATTTTAGTACAGTGAAGTGTACAAATATGGGTGCATACAACTTACGCATATGTCCCATCACCCTTATGTCAGTGGATTAAGGTTTCGGTACATATTTATGAGAGGATTAAATCAATACATATTTGACTGTACAAAGTCATAAACAACTGAGTTTCAATCTCTATCTCGATGGCGAAACGACTTATTGAACCACAATTGATCAGTTTCTTTTCCTTTGACGTCTTGCATAGGGTGGATGGCAAACAGGCCTTTGAGCCACCTCGTGTTAAATATTCAAATATTCATAGAACTGAGAAGACGTCTGCGCTGACTAGACGAGAAGTGGGTTGCAAGACTCACTAATATTTAGTTTGGCGTAAGCTCAAAATCACATTATACATATAGGAAGACATAATGTAATCATGGTATTTTTTATACTTTGTACCTGAACGTTTCGAACCAAGTATAAACAAGAAAAAAGGTTACTTGAGGATACATATTTACATGTTGAATGCGTATATGGGTAGATCTACTTGAGCTGTCTTAAACCCACGTATAACCCAACGTACTATCGACAACACAGCTAGTTAGCTGAACCTTAGCTAGAACCTTATTCGGTGCACCTTAAGTGGATTGTAATAAGGTTCTATATAAACACAGGATGGTCAGTTAACAGTGTTGTCGTTTGTACGTGTTAGACGACCGGTTAGCCTAGTGGGTAGTGACGCTGCCTACGAAGCTGAAGGACCTGGGTTCGAATCCCGGTAAGGGCAAATATTTGTGTGATGAGCATAAATATTTGTTTCTGAGTCAGGGATGTTTTTCTATGTATTTAAGTATTTATATCTATTATATACATCGTCGTCTAGTACCCATAACACAAGCCTTACTGAGCTTACTATGGGACTAGGTCGATTTGTGTAAGATTGTCCCCTTATATTTATTTATTTATTTATTATTTACGTACGTGCGTACTATTCTTGTTAACACCTCCGTAAACTGTCGTGTTCATGAAAATTAAATTACAAAGCCCGAGAATAACTGTAACCAACTTTCTGAGAGTTCTGGGTTTAGGATCTAAAAAGTTCTGTGAATATATTATACCGGGCGGAAAGATCGAATGCCACATGGATGGCAACTACCTTAAATATTGTCAATAGCACATTCTGTGTAAAGGATTGAAAGAATAGTATTTGTTATTTAGAGAAAAATGAACCTTATCAGTAACAGTACAGTAGGAAATTGTATGATGTATTAACCTAATGTACACGTATGATACAAATGACCTGTAACAATTGTTACTAATAAAAAAAATCATTTCATTTCATTTCATTAACCCTTTCAACCTGCATCATAAAATACGGCACGTTATTTTTTGTCACATTTGACCGGTTTGAGTCCCGACTGAGCGAGCAAGCGATTTTTCATAAATCCGTAAAAGCTGAATTTACTGTTTTTAAAAACAAAGGAAAGTCTCCTTTACACAGAATGTGCTATTTACAATATTTAAGGTAGTTGCCATGCATGTGGCATTCGATCTTTCCGCCCTGTATAAACAAACATGCATTTTATTCTGATTTCTCCGATCATTATGTGTAACTACTCCATGTAGGTAGGTATATAGTATGACTGTGAAATATTATATAGTTTATTTCTCAAAACATAATCTATGACAGTAATGCTGACCCCTAAATTATTGGCATTAATTGCCTGTCCTGAAAAGGAGTAGAAACATGGTATCTCTTCTTAAAATTTTGACGCGCGATTTTACTAATAAATAGGTTAAAACACCGCTAAAGACCTGCGATTGGTCTTCACAAGTTTGCCCGTTCGTAGACTACTTTTAACCAAGTCGGCGACCGTCGATAAAATTCGTTAGCCTATACGGGCCAACGCCGCGCTAAGAAGTTATTTCCTCAACGCCTGGAGTTTGCACTATCGACACCACAGTTAACTCACTATTCATGAACCTTATCGGAATAAGGTTGACTAGTAAGATGCTGTTTGTAGGTCTGGTGCCTCCATTTCGCAGCCCGAATGGGGTCTCTAGGCGCGCTTGTTTTCTAATTAAGCTGTAATTAGTACATTAAATAGGAGTTCCCGACGATTATGGTTGTTTCTCAACGGCGAGCTTTGTTTATTTTCCCTAATAAATGTTACGGGCTTCATCTTTTACAAAATGTCTGTCGTTTCTTTATCTATGATATGGGAACTAACTAACCACTAACCTAATCATTGCGTTCAGTCCTAGTATAAATAAAAAAAATGAAAGATGAAATACTAATGTTGTAGTAGATAAATTGAAACTCAGTTGACCGACTTAAAAAGGTGATATCTTGCCTACTGATGTGGATAACATTCCTTGATGTTGACAAAAACGGAAGTTAGTCTTCTGAAGATGAAATCAGTATTTCGTCTCTAGAATCTTTCTAAGTTGCGTTGTCCTGACAATATATACAAATAAACTACCTAAGTATTGTATTGATACCAATAAATAATTTAACGCTCACAGCGGGGCAGAGCAGAACTGTATAATAAAATTGTTGTAAATTTTTCACGTTATGGAAAAAGGTACGTCACAAACTAATTCGGCAAATTAATATTATGTCGAAGATACTTTGCATTTTTCGGCTTATTTATATTAATATGCAAAAGTAAGCATATCTTTGACGTTGATGTGTTTAATTTAAAAAGGCTTTTGTTCATACAACCATTAATGTAATTCCATAAAGGTATAAATCTAAATCTAGTTTTCCCAAAGCATTAATCAGCTGACTCATCAAAAAGACAAACGGAAACGACGTAGTTTCTTGTTTACCGCGGGGCCGAAGTTCGCAGCAAACAATCGGTTTGTTCTAATTAGCTTCGGTTTGCGGCTAGATGAGAATGCAGGTAGCCCTCTTGGGGCTCCTAGTAAACACTAAGGATCACAATTGAACATTGCTATTGCGGTCCTAGGCTTCCTTGCGTGGTTTTAGCAAGCCACAATGTGCACTTATATTAACAAGTGAAATGAAAAGATTTCGAAAAACCCCACTGCTTTTATACAAATATTGTACTATGTCACTTCTACGATTAAGACTTAAATTATCCAACGACACTTCATGTGTCGAAATCAGTCAAACAGGATTGTGGCCTTTCGGGTAATATTGTTTCTAAGTGGCCATTAAAGGAAGTGGCCCATTGGGGAAGTGGCCGTTCATAATACTTGGCCTTATAAGGAATGTGGCCGTAAGTTACCAGATCCAAACAGTTTAAGCTTTAAGCTGCAGGGTGTGCCAAAGAATAAGACATACACATCGAAAAACATAACCCTCCTCTCCTTCGGCAGCGGCTAAAGAATAATATGCTCTTCGGCATATTATTCTTTAGACATGCTAATTCTCAGAAAAAAATGCTTTGGTATATTTCGTTAGATGACACTGTATTTGTCTTAAGTAAAAAAGTAACTGAAGATAACCTTGGCTAATATAGCCCGGAGAGGTAATTGTGTTTTCGAACGAGCGTTAGCACAACTCAACTGTCATTTGAGACGTTTAGATCTGTCTATGTCATCTTTGACGTTTGATGACTAACGGCCGTATTCATAAACGTCCTACAAGCCTGTTTTAACTAAAATGGCGTTAAAATTCGTTTGTCCTTATCTGTCACTTTGACATTTGTCTTCGTAAGAAAGGGACAAAGCACATTTTATTTAGCAGAGGCATTTTAAGTTTTATGAATAAGGGGCTTAAACTGTACTGAGATAACTGCTATCGCCGGACTTCCAATCAGAATTAGATTATAATATCGTACATACGAAACTTAACGCAATTGACCAGCTGAGTACGACAGTTTCACGATTTAATCTACCTTAAAAAGAAAACCTACAAACATCGTGATTTGGGGTTTTGGTGGGACTACAAAAGACTTAGAGATCAATAAGACAACATTACAAGGCACGTCTCAAATTGACGGCCTGTATGTAGGTCACAAGCGATAAATAAAGCGGTAGCTTGGTTATTATAAAATTTCATTGTTTCCACAAGTCCCTGAGGGGGCTTGCGTTGGCAGCGAGTTCAATTTCATAGCAATATTTGTTGCGGTGCCCAGCGGGAGTCAATATCTCGGTGAACGTAAACTTCGCGTTAGTTTGTTTTCTAGCTATATTGCTTGGGCCTTGAATGCTAATTTGTTTTTCTTCAATATACTGATTAAAGTATCGGAGTTTCATGTCGCTACAAGGCGATTTTAACGCTAATTTCTGACTCGCTTCTGAAAGGGAGCTAAAACTTGGTTTGGAGTATAATTATAATAATATCTGTTACGCCATTGTCTTGTACTTGTTCGAAATCGGACCATACGCATATCACTTACCTATGTAGGTACATCTATAGATATACAGATATAAAATGTATCAAAATCAAATGTGCACAGATTCCCCATTTGGCAAATAACTTTTTATTCCATTTCTACGGAAACACAATATAAGTTCACAATTCAATCGCTTTCCACGTCAGCTGATTTTCACTTGTACGGTTATTCGATTTTTGCATTTTTCTGCGTCCGTAGATATTTATGCATTCCGTACAATAAAAATCTACGGACGGAAATGGGAATAGGTACGTACTATCGACAACACAGCTAACTGACCATCGGTGCACCTTATGTGCATTGTAATAAGGTTCTATATAAACACAGGATGGTCAGTTAACAGTGTTGTCGTTTGTACCTACTGATGAAAAACTGCAAATGAGACTCTTTAAACATGGGAATAAACAGAATTTGTTAAAATCGGAATCTAAAGACAGATTAATCGATTCAAACTAGGTACTCTGACTTACTTAACACATATTCGGATACTAAATTATTCTTCCCCTTTGTCTTGACGGCGTTTACACTGACAGCGAACAGTCATAATTTCTCTTAACACTCGAATTGGTGTTATGATACAAGTAATTGCGATGTCAGCCCGCATTTCGTCGATTTCTCAATCGGCGTCGAACATAGCGTTGATCGCCGGCGGTCAAATACCATAAAATGGATCGTACGTGCGTGCCGCGAACGTGTTCAATAATGCTTCACAGCTCGCTCGAGCCTTTATAAGCTGTAGTAAGTACAATTCGCAACGCCTGGTTCGTCTTGTTATACAGGTAAGGTCTAATTTCGTTAAGTTCAGGCGTCGTCGTGAGGAACTATCTATGAACATTTTGCGGTTTTGCTGCGATAAATATTAACGGTACGTCTTCTGGCATGGTTTACCCTTGTGGCCTAGCTTTACGGGTATAACAAAGGTCTCTCTCATATACTTTCTATCACTGTAAGTACTGAAACGTTCAACCGTTTTATGAAAATATGCAGATAAGCAGTCAAACAGTTATTATGTCTTCACAATTTCCTACTGGATTATCTGTTTTATGATAATTGATCATCATATTCTCCTGCCGCTAGAAAAAAAGAAACAAATAGGCTTCGGCTAGCTTTTATACTCGTAATGAATAGACCGTAAGCCCACTCCCAATACACCTACGTCTCATGACAACATGATAAAATGCATGGCAGCAGGTCGAGAAAGTTGTGCTGTGCAAGTTATTTTTTTTTAATTGACTGAAAGTTTCAAAATCCTTCACTGCCGGTTAAAATTTGTATGGGTAGGTATATTTACGTCATGTGAACAACAAAGGGCTAAATGATGCCACATGTAAATTTTCAGCCACACAAAACACACAAAACTTTCAGCCAATAAAAAAAAAACTTGCTCCGCACAACTTTCTCGACCTGCTGCCATGCACTTTATCATGTTTTCATGAGACGTAGGTGTATTGGGAGTGGGCTTAGTACTGAAATGTGAAAATATTAAGTTTTTAGGAATATTGATCAGCATTTAAATGGGAAGGAACATATAAATTACGTTTGCGCTATAGGCTACGTTTGCATTGAGGAGACTGAGAAACACCATTAACTGGGAAGCGGCGATCACGGCCTATCACGGTTATGTGTAGTCAGTTCTAAGGTATGGATTGTTACTGTGGGGAAATTCTACGGACATTGATAGAGCATTTTTATTGCAAGAAAAGTGTATCCGAGCCATAACCAAGGCGTGGGTAATGGATAGTTGTCGACCACTCTTTAAAAAGTTACGAATTCTGCCGTTGGCATGCATGTATATAAGAAAGGTCTGCTGACTAGTAAAAGACCGCCCAGGCTTATTGAAAATGAGATCGGAATTTCATACATAGAAACAAAGAGCGCAATATCAAAATCTATTACATCAGCCTAATAGATCTCGATCAGCAATTTATAGGAAAAAATCTTATAATATGTGCATAATTTTATATAATAGTTTACCTGATCATATTAAAGTAATGACATCGACTGATTTTACTAACTTATTTAATACTTATTTATTAGATAATTGTTTTTATAGCGTTAAGGAATTTACCGAAAAAAATAAACAGCATGGACATTAAAAAAAAAGAAAAATTTAGATTAAATTTTAATTGAGTAATTGCATGCGCATGCTACGATTTATTATAATATTTTCATGTCGTTGAATTGCGATAGAATACTGTTCCACTATTCACAAGAACATCCTGTAACTAGAAATAAGTATTCTTGCAAATAAACATATTCTAGTCTAAGAGAGGTATCGCGTCGAAGATACAATATACAGGCTGGTCCAACCAGCGACGTCAATTTTTTTTTGGGTTCCTCCCACCCAGGGGTACCCGAAAATACCCCATGTATGTTCTGCGATTTTTTGTGGTTTTCAAGTTATAATTTTTTTATGATTTTATAGGAAATTGCGGTCAAAAGGAAATTTTGATCAAAAGTGAATAAGATACGTTTCAGCGAGCTGGAGTTCAAATTGTTGCAACATGCAGTAATGCTAGGAAGTTAATTGCTGTGTATGTAAAAGAGCAATTTATGAAGATTATGTTTTAGGAAAAAAAAGACAAAAAACACATCAGTCTTTTTTAAAGGCCATACTACCGAAATGTCCTGTAAAATCATACAAAAAATGTAACTTGCAAACTACAAAAAAATCGCGGAACATACATGGGGTATTTTCGGGTACCCCTGGGTGGGAGGAATTAAAAAAATATATTGACGTCGCTTTTTGGCCCATCCTGTATAAGGTTAAAGGAAACAATCGCACATATCACTCTCCGCCCTTCGTTTTTTTTCTGTATCTTACGGTGTAAAAGCAATAAAAGGCAATTTCCTTCAATAACAGGACACTTCAGGAAGGCCTCGTCCGTTGACCCGCGGGCGGTTTCCACGATCCATTTCACTTAGTATCTTCCCCGGCTATCTCGACTTGCGGTTTGCCGACGTCCTTTATCTGATGGTGACTTGGCTTCCTCTTTGTGACTGCAGAATTGCTTGTCACATTGCTGTGAGGAATGATTTCTATGTTACGTTCGTTGTTTCTATGTTATTAGCAGTCTGCCGGTGTTCAGCGAGTACGGAGGGTGAATTGAAATTGAATTCCTTCATTACCAACAATGCCTAATCCTTAATTTGCAAATACAATGTGTTGCTTTTCTTCAATTATTTACGTATTTTGATTCTTTTAAAACCCTGTTCTTTACGTAGTTGTGTCAAATTATTCTTTACCAAAAAAAATGTTCGTTGTGAGGTCACGTTCCTGTTTTCCATATTGAACTGCCTGCCTCTTAAAGCTAAATATTTCGCCAATAACGTCGGCATTAATGCATTACATGTGCTGATACATTTTGCTAGGACATAATTGTAATAATCGGAGTGAATTCGTGTCTCTGTCGAATTAAGCTCATATTAAATATAACTTCTGCTATAACGCACGGCTCCCAACTCCAGCGCCTAGCGGGTTATCTTTCGGCCTTAAATTACCTCTGAAAATGTCCTCCCTAAGGACCGTAAAGTCATTCACGTCGCAACATTAATTTGATGATGATTTCACTATTGTAACTTATTCAAAGTAATTTAATGTTGAGGGGGGTAACGTCCTGCCCCCTCCAAATTGGCGTTGCGTGATGCGATAGGTTAGGTGATGTCAGACGTTGAGATTGACGGCTAAAGTTAACCTCATTCACGCCACGAGACTGTTCGGCGTGCCCCAATAATATCGTGTTTACTCCCCCGTTTGAAGACTTTGTGAATGAAAATTCATACCCAAATCTTCCCCCATGTATTGAGATATATCTATTTTCAGATTCTTTGTGCAAGAGTCAAGGGCGCCTGATGAATTCATCTTACTCTTAGTTAACGTGGAACGATGCAATTAGTAGAACAATTTATCGGCGTTATTTTCATCGTAAAGACCTTTATGAAACTCTCCCCGTTAGTATCGGGTGGGCAGATTATGTGCTTAATCTCAAACATATAAAAATACCTACGTTATCGGCAGGGCTAGACAGCAGGATACGTAACTTCTATTTGGGTCCCTTTATTACGTTTTGTTTTCATCCAGCCACTGACAGTCGGCTCACTTACATCGGTCGAGTCGGCTCATTAACATATAGAGTTTTCGGGTTAAGTCGAATAATTCGGTCTAGAGTGAAGCACATTATACTATTTCTGACGCCACTCAAATTTGCAGTGAATGGGTTTCGCAATGGACCTAAGTAGTAAGTAATTAGAATCACAATGGCGAATCATCTGGCAGTTTACAATGAGTTTCACATTTATAACCGGCATCCTTAGCTTACTTACCTGATGGTGATGAGGTAAGGTAGCGAAACGTTCCGCAGAGTTACAAAATAATTCCGCCAGTTCAATATCGTGTGATAAATAAATAAAGGGCCCAGAGTTCGAGCGGCGTCCCAAAACGTGTTCTGCTACGGACTCTCTCATAAACTTCTTTTATTGGCACGTTATGTTGTAATGCGCACCCAAGTGGCAATTTACCTAACGAGCGCTATATCGATAGGAGTTTCTACAAATCGATGTACTATTGCTTATTAAAGCTGTCTCCGGCTATTCGAATGTCTCCTTTAACCTTTAGTAGTTAATACTCATCACGGGGTTATCTGATTTAAGATATTGGTTATCCAATGAAACAATATTAGATCGTAAAAATGCACAAACGGACGCTCAGTATTCGCTGTATTGACGGTGTTCCTCTCGAGTTACTATTGCATACATTGACTGCTGTTGTCATTACGTACATTTCCCGTTACCGAAGTTTGTCTCGAAGCTGGGATATCGTCTGCGTAGCTGGTCCAATCAATACGTAGCTACTGCGTCATCGTTAGGTGTTCCGTTCTGAACAAATGCGTAGTTCCTCCGATTGCTTCCCGACCCATCTGATGAACTTTTGACTACCACAAACTAAACTGTGATGAAAGTGATAACAGAGTGAGAAGTTTATGGGGTGGTATCGGTAATAATTCATAATTAATTTATTGCATAGTTGTCATGTGGTACAAATAGGTATTACATTAGGGTAGGTTCACACATGAACCCTGTTAGGGCACAGCAAGTATTTCTTAAAATTAAAGCTAAAATCAATACTAAGAGGTACAGTCACACACATCCATTAAATTAACCGCATTCTGGCACTTGTGTTCGAGGCATGAGATTAAATAGAAGCTTATTTATCATTTTATTATGCTGTTGAAGTTATTGTTTTTTTTTATACCTATAAGACTGTAATGGATAAACAAAAGTAAAATCCAGCAATGTTAGGTGTAGTCTAGGTTTTCAAGCATTCAATGCGGGTTGTGGATCACAGACCAGATCAAGCCGCTGAAATCAAAACAAACGTGCCTTGAATCAATGCTCCATTTCACTTGGGTGATCCGATAATAATTTGCATACATTTTAAACCAGCCCCTGATGTTAGCTACACCAAAATACATATAAAATTACGTTATTTTTGCTCAATCATCCCAAATTGAGCATTGTAAGTAATTTAATTGCGGTACTTTGTTTCTAAATAGGCTTTATAAAGAAATTTCTGGTAAGCGCGAGTTTACAGCTCGCAAGAGAAATAGGATTACAGAGACTGCGGCGCAGTTGATCGCTTCGTTCTCGGACAGGGTAATTCGCCCGCCCACGACACAACTATGTTGTGATTTACTTTATTATGGGCGGAATTGCTGTCATTATCGTACGAAAACATGCCCGGCCAAATAAATTGACAATATTGTAATGAGTTAGATAATGGTACCAACCATCACTCGGATGGTGACCGCTAGCCTTCAGAGCGGTCGGGTTATTGTGGATTTGTTAATGATATTTGCGGTAGTGGGTGCGCGCCGATCGGCCGCGCAGCGGCACGGCGTTAGATCGAAGGCTCCGGTGCCGCGGGGGTGGGTCGCGCATGCGCCGCGGGGCTACGCTGCCGTCTCCGCTGGCGGCCCGCAGTCGCACCGCGTAGCCCTGCGATGCGCCATGCCGGCCGACGCTGCGACCTGACCGGAGCACCGCTCTAACCCAAAACGATAGTGTTTACCGCGACAGGAATCGTCGCTCCGACCCCCGCAGGAGGCTCTGGTAAGTCCGTAGCGGATACCCTCGCCATTACAGTGCAGTGCCCAAGGTTTCAAGGCTTTCGATGTGCTTTTCCGTGAAGTAGGGGGCGCTAGTGCGCGCGGTGAGTCATCTCTGCGGCGAAGGGTTTTCATGGCCGCCTCCTTCGATCTTGTGGAGTTTGGCAGGAAGATGTGCTGATGCAGTGGTTACGTAAGTGCGTGAGCAGTGCAGCGGCCGTGGTGCCGACACTTTCGAGCTCCGGTGCGCACTCGACCGCGGCACATTACGGCACGCGAGGATTGCTTTCAGGAAAACATTCACCATTCTATACGCGGATCTTGTGCTGGCAACTGTGAATTCCGTTTCATACTGTGCTGAGCCGTCATGTGGCCGGTCGTTGTGCGTGCTGTTGATGTCTCAAGACGTGGAATTTCGGTGATTTCTATGTTGGATTGTGAAAGTGGCTTTTGAAATAAGTTTGCAAAGAATAGTGTTTGTGAAAAGACAAAAGAAATCCATTTGAATCGTTGGCAAAAGTAGGTATTGATTTGTTGCTCAATCATATTGGTGTCGCAATAATTTGCGAATTATTGGCGTTTAAAAGTAAGCCAAGAGTGTTGTGCTACAAGTTTATCGGAAAACATCAATCAATCATTAATTGGGTTTAAAACACATGTGGATTTTATGATTGATTTTAAGATTAATGATAAATCTTTAGTTATTGATGTTTGTTTTGAAAAGTTGATCGAATCAGCTGGTGCGCGCGCGCCGTTAGCCGTCGGACCGTGACGAATGCAACAATTACACTGGTACTTGACCCGGTGATTACTGTTACACTTAAACTTAACGTTGAAACCGATATACTGCTCTTTATAAATGCACGCGCGCGACTTGATGTAATAGTACAGTAGCACCTGCTACATCAATGAATGAAAAGTATCAAAAAATTGCTATCATAATTAGACCGTAAGGTCTATGGCGTAAGAACGTATTTAGATCGTTTTGACAGACCAATTCACCATTAAGTACCTGAATCCTAAATCATTTATAGCGGTTCAGTTTTTGCGAGTGTAACGGCATAGCTAATAAAATACAGTTTTTACTCTTTTTTGACGTCATTAGACTGGTACCGCTATATAGTTAAGTTTTGAGTTATCTTTTGCAATGTAGTGTCTACGTCGGTTTTGCTGGCAACATTATATCGAACGACAGTAATATATTGTCTCCAATGGGATCTTGTGATGACTTTTGTATTAGCGAAAGCGTGGTCAGATTTGCAACCGTTCTCCAAGCAGAGCTATACGCCATAATTGCCTGTGCACAGAAGAATATAGGCAGACAAACCAAAGGGGAGACTATCTGTATACTCAGTGACAGCCAAGGGGCCCTTAAAGAGCTTAGTGGACTCTAGACTAGTTTACAATGGCGTCCAAGCGTTGCATAAGCTTGGAAGGCACAGCAAGGGGCAACTGGTATCCATATACCAAGGCAAGAGGGCTTCATTGGCAAAGAAAAGCAGATGCGCTTGAAAGATAATTTGTGGAACTCTCGCAGGGAACCATAATATTGGCCTAAACCTATGAGACTGGGGCGCTTGAACAACTTGTAGCGACGAAATGGGACGTTGGAACACTTGTTGTGTTAATTAATGTCATGACATTTCTTTGTCTGGGGAGGACATGCCCGAATGACTTTGGCAATGTTTACCCGGTACCAAAGGTATTCGGAGTACCTACTCTCGCCGAGCTCTAGTTTGGGAAAATTTTGGAGAAAGCGTTTGATTAGGTACAAAGGAGAGGGCAATTGCACAAGACATCCTATTTGGTCGAACTGCATCTGAACGCGCCCTCAAAATATTTTGATAAGATAAAATATGTTGAAAACTCACATGTTTTGATTTTTATTGGGGATTTAAATAGGATGAGTTAAGTATAGTAAAAGACTAACATAATCAAATAATGATTCATTTATGCCGTTTATGTATACGAGTATTTGAACAGCACTTTTATAAAAGTTTACAAAACAATATAATGTAGGTATTTTATTGCTTGTGAAGGTGTCAGTGTCAGTCGTCATTAACTTACTAACAGACCATAATATTATGAGCGCTGCGAAAGTGAAAGCAGTAACTAAGGTCTCGATGGAGTAACATGCAAGTGGCCAAATTACTTTAGTAGTTAATACGGCTTTGCCTAATGGCAAAAAACGACAGCTAAGGTTGACCTTGCTCACATTACACACTGGCGCAGGACTAACGAAACCCAGCAGTTACAAAACATTTACAAATTGCCACTTCGAATTTCAATACTTAGGGAATCTTGTTACACTAAACTTATAGTGTTACAATATTATGCAATGTTTTAGTATAATTAGCAGGGAGGGGAACTCTCATAGCGAAAATTAACTCTCAAGAGGGATGGACCATAATATTTTAGTGACTATTATTGAGTCATTCACATGCAGCAAGACATCCTTTTGGTAATGGAATTAGACCTTCTTCGTAAGTATAAGTGGCGTAAGCAAAATAATTTATAAAACCATATGATAAAAACATTACTGACAATTGAAAAATAAAACCAAAAACTGAAATGCCACAGTAAGCTGACAATCACGCAAAATAACAGAATCGAATATCTGTACTAGTTATTACCTACATTTTTTCAGCTTTTCTATATCAGTAACGTGAACACAAATAGAGATTACGATAACTTGAAATATAGACAAAACATAATGTGGACACTCTTGACGTTAGATTTTTGCTTTGAGATTATTTATGCTCCATGATATTTAGACAGACAGATAGGTACAAAGATGCTATCTAATTGTTCAATTAGTTCCTATTCGAAGATATCTGAAAAAAGTTCAAGACAAATAACTAAGAAGGAACTGTCACTTACTTTTGCCAAAATGGAAGATGAAATGAGTACCTACCATTTAAAAACAAGTTTCTATAAAAAATGTCATTTTTGGAACAAGCTTTTATTGCCGACTGTACTTTTCTGTATACCATCATCAACTAATCATTGAGACGATTCTAACGAGCCCAAACTCAACGGGGTTACGTCAGTTAAGTACTGAATTCCCATGGCCACCTTCTGTCTCCATCATCACATCAGCTCGATGGTACCATAATATTGAATTGTCATCCAAACTATACTTATAGCCAAAATTTCAGCTCAATCGGTCACCGGGAAGTGGATCAAATTTAACTTGCAAGATTTGATTACAGACAGACAGACAGACAACGGGACAGGTGAAACTAAATAAAAGCTTGTAGTAGATAAGTTGTAGTAAGAAAGAATAAGTTTAAGTGGTCACTTTTTAAATGAATATCCTTGGCATCCCAGAATGTATACGTATCTACAGCACACAATGAACTATTACTTAAGATAAAAATCTAATTTTTGAACGAAAAGTGACCAGACATGTTCTTTCCGCGAAACCTTCAATTACAATCAATAAGCTCGACGACTTTTTGTTGCGAATTCAAGCTTATGAACATTGTAATATCCCAAGACAATTCACAAATGCTAACGCCCCGCCGTCGGGGCATTATAACCGAGTAAAAGCCATCCCATGTCTACGCCGATGACGCAAATTGCGCGTTTGCATTAATTCCAAAGATCACTGTCTTTATAGCAAGGGAAATTGTCTCTGGGCTCGCAATTGGAGTGGAACCTCCCCACGCCTACTCCCTCGTTAGTTTCCTTTACTGCGTCTGTACAGGAATGCTCCTTTAATATTTCCGCTCTGCTATTCCTAGCGACATTCAAAGTTAGTTGGAAAGAGTTACTCGACGTTATTTAATGATTCTAGTGAGGATCGTTAGTTCAACTTAGTTCAGACAGTTTGACGTTGATTTGAGAAATACCAATTGACGGTGATAAAAGCTGTTACTACGACTTTATTTGTCCTTTTCAACCTTTGTTTTGGGAGGACACGGGGGCCGATGACGTCATATTGCGTTGTGGCAGACAGAAGACTGGGTCAATAGTTCATTTTTATGACGCTAAATAATACACAATTTCATTGGTTATTTTTGCCTTACGTTTGAGATTTATTATATCCGTGTTAAGAACCTGGTAATTCTTCTACTCAGTTATTATCAGAATGACCTCGTTTATAATAGATTGTCTTTTTCCATTTTGGTTGCGGCATTTGTAAGATTTCTCGTCTGCTTTTAGTTATTTATTTTTAATCTGATAATACTTTGACCAAATTTGAAAGCTACGTTAGCCTAGTGGTTCAGGGCATGCGGCTATCAAGCGGCGGTCGTGGGTTCGAATCCCGGCTCGTAGCAATGAGTTTTTCGGAACTTATATGTACGGAATATTTACCGTTAGCTTTTCGGTGAAGGAAAACATCGTGGAGGAAACCGGTCTAATCCCAATAAGGTCTAGTTTTCCCACTGGGTTGGAAGGTCAGATGGCAGTCGCTTTCGTAAAACTAGTGCCTATGCCAAATCTTGGGATTAGGTGTCAAAGCGGACCCCGGGCTCCTTTAGGGGCACAACCGGGAATAACGCTAGGAGGATGATGACTACTTTGAGCAATAGTCTGATCACTTACAAATTTAGATAATAAAATTAACACGGCTCTTCTTTGTTGTCTCATCCACAATTTCTCTATATTCTCTAGAACAACCGTATCGTTTTCTACAGAAAAAGGTAGCTAACCAGTTGGTACTATCGAAGTGTTATAAACGGCGACTATAGAGTGTATAGTCGTAGCATGAACCTACTCTGGACAGCCTGTACGTCATCACGTCAGGAGCCTTTCCGTCCCTCACTGTGGCATCCCACAGTGAGGGACGGAAAGGCTCCTATGCAGCTAAATTAAGAACTGGTCTTAAAATGGCTTATGACTTGCCATAAACAACCTACTTAATTTGGACGGGTAATGGTTTATGTGCCACAACTTCATACATGCGTGCTTGCATGCATACATAAATCAGTTGTGGCAAATAAAAAAAACCGGCCAAGTGCGAGTCGGACTCGCGTTGCAAGGGTTCTGTACATCACAAGATTTTAAACAATTTTTTTTTACTAACGGAGCGTTTTTGACGTTTCATAAAAATAAGCTGATTTGATTTTTGTCAAATACCGTATTAAGTTCGACTCACGCTTGACTGCACATTTCTAATAGGTTTTCCTGTCATCTGTAGGTAAAGAACTATTTTGTGTATTTTTTTCAAAATTTTAGACAGTAGTTTCGGAGATGAAGGGGGAATGGTAATTTTTTGGCTATATTCTTAAATAATTTCTAAACTAATTATTTTCAAATTACAAAAAAAAAAATTTTAGATGCACACAATGAGCTCTTTTATTTGATATGTAACACATTAGTATATGCAAAACTTTATTTTGTAATTTTCTCATTTCCCCCTCAAAAGTGGCCTCCATGTTTAAAAATCATTTGATTGCGTTACAGGTTCCTCTTTGGGTCACAAACTTACATATGTGTACCAAATTTCAACGTAATTGGTTCAGTAGTTTCGGAGAAAATAGGCTGTGAAGGACGGACAGACAGACGCACGAGTGATCCTACAAGGGTTGCGTTTTTTCCTTTTGAGGTACGGAACCCTGAAAAGTGGAGCTATGACAAGGACAATTAATGATATTTCCCTTTCTGTCACACTTATCGAGATTTGTATGCCACCAGCTCGCTCGCACGTGGTATTATTATTACCATAACCTGTCCAGAATATTCTAGGTTCATGGGTCGTAGTTTATATAGTTATGTATATAATATACGTACTGATTCCATTCGCAATCTGTACAATTGATGTTAAGAAATAGTAAGATATATATACATGAACCTTGACAGCTAGAATCCAAACATTTTCAACAACTGTTTTTTGATTCTACCTGTCATATATATTTACTTTAGGTTTACGGTTTATTTACCATATTTCTCTTTCACTCAAGAAAATGCTCTTGTCGATAGAGCTACCTGTCAGAAGTCTGGTCATTTTCAACAAAACTAATGTAAACTATTTTTTGTTGACAGGTGTAAATCGGTCCCCATACCGATGTTTTAGTGAGACCCGCAAACAAAAGAAGCCGCCATGTCGTCGGTGAAGGTGGCGGTGCGCGTGCGCCCCTTCAACTCGCGCGAGATCGCCAGGGACAGCAAATGCATCATAGATATGTCGGGCAACACCACAGGTGAGTTCTATCACAGTAGATGGGTTAATTCACTTTTTCTCTTTGTTATTATGGCCCCGTATATAAGCGAAGATACAACAGCGACAGAGTTTCTTAGAACAAATACTATAAATTGGACTCCTATCATGCCAAGGAGATGCCCCATCATGGAATCAGTTTATCAAATATAAGAAACTACGTGTTTAGTGGATTAAAACCCCGTAAAATTATAGTTTTAGAGAGTGACTGAGGACACGTTACCATGGCATCGAACAATAAGAAATAGTTGATTGGCCTAGATATATGGCGAGCAGTAAAACAAATCCGTACAAACCTCTGATGCGACGCATTCACACAGACACGCGTCAATACACTAAACTTAAGGCACTGGTCCCACCGTCGGGCTAGTAAGCTAGAAAAGTTGGGTGAGTAACGGTTTATTGCGTGCTGACCAGGCACAGTGTGATCAATCGACCTTTACAGATCCGCAATGTAATGCTACTCGCCCAACTTTTCTAGCTTACTAGCCGGCGGTGGGACCAGTGCCTAAGTGCAAGTCGGGGTACTTGGCGTTACATCGGACCGCGTGCCGCCCGTGCGCCTCATATAACTGGTTTTAAAAGGAGCGCAGGTGTACAAACGTCTTAAGCGACGTTAGTTGAGTTACCACCTTAGCTAATATTATATTTACTGTAGTTTTGTAATAATAAACATCAGCTGGTCTAAGAAGGTTGGTATATTATCACTATCACGTATCGTTGTGGATAAGATGGCAACCATGAATTATACAACAGCGACAGTTTCTTAGAACAAATACTATAAATTGGACTCCTATCATGCCAAGGAGATGCCCCATCATGGAATGAGTTTATCAAATAAAGAATGATACGAAAAGAAATAGAGAATGATACAACAGCGACAGAGTTTCTTAGAACAAATACTATAAATTGGACTCCTATCATGCCAAAGAGATGCCCCATCATTGAATGAGTTTATCAAATATAAGAAACTATGTGTTTAGTGGATTAAAACCCCGTAAAATTATAGTTTTAGAGAGTGACCCAGGACACGTTACCATGGCATCGAGCAATAAGAAATAGTTGATTGGCCTAGATATATGGCGAGCAGTAAAACAAATCCGTACAAACCTCTGATGCGACGCATTCACACAGACACGCGTCAATACACTAAACTTAAGCCACTGGTCCCACCGTCGGGCTAGTAAGCTAGAAAAGTTGGGTGAGTAACGGTTCATTGCGTGCTGACCAGGCACAGTGTGATCAATCGACCTTTACAGATCCGCAATGTGATGCTACTCGCCCAACTTTTCTAGCTTACTAGCCGGCGGTGGGACCAGTGCCTAAGTGCAAGTCGGGGTACTTGGCGTTACATCGGACCGCGTGCCGCCCGTGCGCCTCATATAACTGGTTTTAAAAGGAGCGCAGGTGTACAAACGTCTTAAGCGACGTTAGTTGAGTTACCGCCTTAGCTAATATTATATTTACTGTAGTTATGTAATAATAAACATCAGCTGGTCTAAGAAGGTTGGTATATTATCACTATCACGTATCGTTGTGGATAAGATGGCAACCATGAATTATACAACAGCGGCAGAGTTTCTTAGAACAAATACTATAAATTGGACTCCTATCATGCCAAGGAGATGCCCCATCATGGAATGAGTTTATCAAATAGAGAATGATACGAAAAGAAATAGAGAATGATACAACAGCGACAGAGTTTCTTAGAACAAATACTATACATTGGACTCCTATCATGCCAAAGAGATGCCCCATCATGGAATGAGTTTATCAAATATAAGAAACTATGTGTTTAGTGGATTAAAACCCCGTAAAATTATAGTTTTAGAGAGTGACCCAGGACACGTTACCATGGCATCGAGCAATAAGAAATAGTTGATTGGCCTAGATATATGGCGAGCAGTAAAACAAATCCGAACAAACCTCTGATGCGACGCATTCACACAGACACGCGTCAATACACTAAACTTAAGCCACTGGTCCCACCGTCGGGCTAGTAAGCTAGAAAAGTTGGGTGAGTAACGGTTCATTGCGTGCTGACCAGGCACAGTGTGATCAATCGACCTTTACAGATCCGCAATGTGATGCTACTCGCCCAACTTTTCTAGCTTACTAGCCGGCGGTGGGACCAGTGCCTAAGTGCAAGTCGGGGTACTTGGCGTTACATCGGACCGCGTGCCGCCCGTGCGCCTCATATAACTGGTTTTAAAAGGAGCGCAGGTGTACAAACGTCTTAAGCGACGTTAGTTGAGTTACCGCCTTAGCTAATATTATATTTACTGTAGTTATGTAATAATAAACATCAGCTGGTCTAAGAAGGTTGGTATATTATCACTATCACGTATCGTTGTGGATAAGATGGCAACCATGAATTGTGTATATTGAGGATTTATAGGTATTTCTTACGCCTGTTTGTATGAATAAAAATACCGTCAGAACATGCGAACATAAGACGTTGCGTGAGTAGAATTTAAAAGCAAGTAAACAAAACATGTACACGCCCTTCGACTAGATAGAAGTATCTTAATCGTTTGAATAAAGCATTAACCTACATAAGACAACCACGTACTATAAAGATCCCCAAATCAATATATTTGATTGAAAGTAAACATTAGGTATGTGACATACCTAACCTACAATGTTGAGGTAGCAATCTGGAAGTTTTAGAGATCAAAAGAGACAGTCGACCGTCTAATGTTTTCGGTTTTGACGCGTGCCTTTGATAGTGATGGATGGAGTGATAGAAGGCTCGAGTCGGGATTCCAAGACATGAATCAATAATTTCGTATACTTATCTGTTTTTAGATTTTCAGCGGGGAGTTATTATTTTATTATTATTATTTATTTTATTTAATAAACGGAATATAGAAACTTAATAATTAATAGGGTCCCACAAAACTGTCGGAACAGTTTGTCTGTGTGATCACTTTGTACTATACAGAGTTAACTAATTTGTACATACTTAAGTTGTGTTTGTAAATGTTACATACAGCTATGGTGTTATTTTACTTCGGTAATGTTGTTTTAATTTTCTTTTAAAGTCGTTTTTATACTTTCACGGCTGATAGTTTCTGGTAAACTGTTCAGAAGTTAAGGGGATACGTTTTTTTTAGCGTTCTATCACCATAATGGTTTGCATACCTATTACTTTACTAACAGTGCCTTTTACAGCGATTAGTAGCTAACAAACAAAATGTTATAATATTTGTATACTTTTTAGATATCAATTTGATTTTAAAATCTTCCTCTCTGGATTTTTAAATTTAGATTTCAGAGAAAACCGCCTTTTTGGATAAGTGAAGTGTTAAAAAAACCGTTATCTGAAAGCCAAAACAAATCCTTGGAGATAACTAGCTATCTCTGAGGAAAAAAGGTATCACAGATAACCAGTTACTACAGTTATCTCCAAGGAACAAGGGTATTCAGATAGGTAGATAACCCTCGGCCCGCAAGGACGAGCTAAGAGATTCTCCTCTAAGACAAGTTACTGGTTGGTTCTATTTGGAGGATTGCAAACTACACCTATCAATAAAAAACCGGACAAGTGCGAGTCGGACTCGCGCACCGAGGGTTCCGTAAAATTTACGGTTTTCGCAATTTTTCCTTTATCTGTGCAATAAGACGTTGCTTCGTACCAAATTTTAAGATTCTGAGTGTGAACTCAGAACTTATTGGGAAGTACCCTGTAGGTTTTGATTTCCCTTGCGAGTTTCGAAAATTTGCGGAAATTTGCAGCTTAAACGGCTGTATCTTTTGATTGCGTTGGCTTAGAAGTTAGATTTTTTCACAGCTCCAAGGGACAGTAGACCTGAGTATTTCGTATAAATTTTAGCTTGATACCTCCATGCTTTCCTGAGAAAAAGGGTCTTGGTAGACGGACGGACGGACAACAAAGTGATCCTATAAGGGTTCCGTTATTCCTCTTGAGGTACGGAACCCTAAAAAAACGAATAAGAACGTAATTACAAGCAGAGGGCGCTTCTTCGCGAATTGAACAATCCATATCATTATTCTGCGAACTCGTTAACAAATGTATCTGCATTTCAAAATGTATTTACGTTAATGCTTTATATCTATAAAGCATTAAAGTTATAAGCCAGCGGTTGGTAGTTAATTACAGTATACACCTTTATGTAGTTTGTTAAAAGGGTTCTGAATAGCACATTGACGTTACCGCCACATTAAATAAGGTTGGGCACGCCCGCAAAGTTCAGGTATCGTCCTTGAAACCAACATTATCAAATTAACTTCCTCGTCCATGGTGAACCCTGACCCCGAGTAATCATGACTGACGTTTACTGCGCGATAAAAGCACTCAACTCGAGTGATACTACAACTTTGGAAATACTGGGAAAATTGTCCCGAATTTAACAGGGAAATTTTTGAATGCGTTACTTTGAAATTGGGTCTGGCGACGGTCTAATGAAAACGTTTTCGTGAAATCATGGTTGTGGAGGGTTATGTTTGTTGTGTGTGTATGTATGTATGTATGTTTATTTCGTTCACGCTCTGCAGCTTAAACGGTTCGATTCCTGTTCGATTCCTTAGTTAGTTGCGGGAGTGACATAGGCTATAGATATTCATCGGTCGGTCCGTTCAGGTTTAAAAAAAAAAGAATACTTTCCTTTTTAGAAGCTTAAGTACTTACAATTTTCTTGGGGTGCGTCCCACGAGATATAACAACAATATATATTCATTTCATATTAATAACGTTCACAAGATAAAATTAACGTTAGCTATAACAACAAAACCAATACTTTTATAAGAAATAACGGTCAATTTGACATAATATTCATTTTATATAACGTTTTTTTCTGCAATACTCAAATTGACTAATTTAATTTCGTATAACATACATAACGTATTACGATCATTAGTTCATAACACAGTATATTTTCGCATAAGGATTATAATACAGAAAATTAGGTTAGGGCAGCTAGAAAAGGGGGGGAAGGGGGGGGGGTGCCAATCACAAAAGGGGCTCGGGAGGCGAAGTCCCCCGCAGTAAAAAAACAAAAAATACTCTTAACAATGGTATTATTTGTAGTTTAGGTTAGGGTTATCTTGTGTCCCTTAGAGCGGAAATAGACACCCCGGCGGTTAGGTTAGGCTAAAATAATTGGCGTGTTTAATTAAAAAAAAAAAAAACAATCTTCCAATTCCTTAGGTGTTATGAATATTATACGCTTTAATGGATATATCAATTGATATTATATCTAAAGTACGTTATACTTTACGAAAATATAGATTTTGACCTTTCGTTCATTATGTGCAATTAACGTTATACTAAACAAGCTTATACACAGTGAGCGTATATACAGGGTGTTTTTATTAATTTGCTTTAATTTTTAGGGCAGATTCTTTACAGCTTTTGTAGATAATTTCTCAAAGAAACGTATGTCCTAACTCGCACCGTTTTCAAAATTAGTCAAATCGAAATTTAATCACTAACTTAAGTTAAACCAGTGTAAAATCTTCTTTATTAAGAACCAAGCCCAGTACCTTGTACGTAATAAGCAATTGCACTACCAGTGAGCTAAATTTATGAATGAGCTGTCAATGCTGTCACGCACAACGTTTAAGATACTGACCTAGTTGACACCAAATTGAAGCTAACCCTTCCTTAACTCTAAAAGAACTTTTACAATAGTGTGCAAGTAAGTATTAAATTATTTTGTATGATACCTGAAAAAAAAATTTTTTTTAAATCTTTTTAAACCGATACAGGATAACATATAAATGTACCAAGCACTGTTTCGAAGTTAAAGCAAATGAGTAAAAACACCCGGTATCATGACCGTTATATGATAATTGATAAGTTGTTGTATCTCGTATTACTTACCCATTTTCTTGCAATTATGGAAAAAACTCGATCTAGTATGGAATAAGAAGAAATGGAACGCACCTGGTGGAGTGGGCTATAAGGGTCACTCGGGGATTTTAGTTTCAGTCTTCTTTTTGGACGTACCCCAAGTTAAGAGCTATAAGGCCTGTTTTTTATTTGAATATATATATGCCCGTTTTCTGTTTTATAGGTATAATAAAAACAACACAAATACATTTTATCTATGTAATAAAAACGTATAATTAGTTACATAAGCTGTTAACTATTCACCACTGGAACGTCGACTTTTTAAATTCTGTTTTTTAAAAGGTAAAGTTTGAGTTTCGGATCGTTGGATCGTGGTGAATAGTTAATTAAAGCATCTACTTATTCGAGTAGGTTAAAAACAAACAATAAGAAAAACTAAACTTCATTGCAATCCCTATCTATGTGCAAGTGAAGTGCAAGCTCTTGATCGATTCAACGAAGGAAGGTTAGACGGTGAAACCTTACTAGGTTCACAATGTCAGGTGAAATCTATTTCTGTGTTATTGACATTTTGTTACATCTTTTGCAATCTATTAAATATATAGTCGTCTGGTACCCAAAACACAACTCTTATTAGATCGATTTGTGTAAAATGGTCAGGCTTCAAATAAAAACTTGTCGGGCTATGAATAGAGGTGTATAGGTACTTTAATACTGCAAAAGAAATAATATAGTCAGCATTCAAGTTATAAGCCAGTGCCTTATTACTTGAATGCCGACTTTTATTTTTACATAGTTATGTTAACGCGTTGCATTAATATCTACCAAGGCAGAGTATATGGATCAATTTATTCGCGAAGAAGCGCCCTTTGTAAGTTCATTGTGTACTGATTAGTGTCTGTGGACTCTTGCAACTCCAGACCCCGTATCATGGTCGGCCTTATCACGCGATAAGTGATAAGATAGAGCGACGGTGTCGTTCTATTGAACGGCGTCATCCAGTGACGGACGCTCTATCTTGTCACTTATCGTGTGTTGAGGCCGTCCTCGTCAACAACTTTGAAGCACTCACTCCACTGGAAACTTAGACCAGCTTAAGTTATAATTTAGATTACTTCGGAATGAATATTTTAACCGACAAACTAATTAATAATTATATTAGGTACTCTTGGAAAAACAGAATAACTTCATTAACTTAAATAAGTAAAAGAGATCCCTGGAGAAAAGTTGTTAAAATGATGTTTCTCAGCGGGGTAATATAATAACCTCACACTTTATTTTTGTTAATGCCTCAAATTTTCTCTGTGGGACGTAAAATATGCATACACCAATAATGCTCTGAATTCTGAAAACATTTATTTACTTATTAAAGCATAACGTGCCATCATGTCCCTGGTCGTTTTTTCTTGTTTTCCTTCATTCATTCTTTAGTTCTTAGTGTTTTTATACGAATGAATATTTAATCATGTTAATTTGCTGCTTATATCTACTTACCTATGACTCAGACCAAATGTATGAACGAGCATTCTTGCACTTCACAGTTGGTTCGTTCAGTAAAGAAGAGAGATCATGTCATCATGCCACGCTGTATGTTAGTTCGTTCGTTTAATCTAGACAGACCTCACTGAATAGGAAAAAACGCTTGTGCTTGTAAACAGCATAATACTTGGATAAAAAAAATACGAAATATAATTTAGCAATTCCTCGAACAACGTGATGGCGAATCGGTGCTACTTATATTTCGATATGCGTAGCCATAACTGTTCTCTTCAATTAAGGCTGTTAGCAGCTGAGCGCTGAGCCAGAAGCTAAAGTTTTATTCGTTGGCGATACCGGGTTAACGAGGTAGACTCATTAAGGCAGTGCTTTAATACGCATCTGCCGTTTTCATTGTTTTTGTTGATATTGTGTAGACTGCATTGTTTTTTAGGGAATATTTGTTACGATCTACGAGTACCACGGGTGTTATTGTGTTGAACAATTGTTATACTAATGGGAAGCAACCATTTTTATCCAGGTAATACACGCACAGTACAGTGAGCTGCAGAAGCAGATATCGAGTGATCATTATGAGCAGCACACAACTTTATTGTTAGGACAATTAGAGTTTGTGCAGATCATATTGAACACTTCTGGAACATTTTATTATCAATTTAAATAAACGCTTGTATCCATAGGACCTTCCCATCGACTTCGCAGTTGTCACACGAAAAGAAAATAAAGGAAGAACACGGGTCGCGGTTTTAAAACTCATATTCGGAATGAACGTGGAAAGCCGTAACTCAACGCTGTAAAACCGACGGTGTCAGTAGCGGACAGTATGTGTTTTATGCCCACGTCGTCAAGTTCATTGTCAGCAGCGTAAAGCCTGCAGTAAAACGTGAGGCCATTAAATGCGTCACGTAGAGCCTGGAATACCATGAATATGCATTAGTTGGCGACTGCGAGGGTTGTGGATGCGTGGGTGCATTCGTTTCCGGAGCAATTCTAGAAAAATAATTGGTTGTCTGTAAAGTCAATTTACAGACGATAATTTTACGTGATGATGTCATAAGAAAACATTGAATTGGATTATTATCACTGAATTATCATTATTTTGTTGTACGTCACAAAAAAACATAGAAACGACACCAATTTTATCGATAGGAATACTCCTGTGAAGTTTCGAATAAAATAGTCGATCTAATCTAATTTCCCCCTACAAACTTTGGACCCCCATTTCACCTCCTTAGAAGGTGAGTTTTGAAAAATCCTTTCTTAGTGCACCCTAGACCTTATAAGGAACCTACGGGCCAAATTTGGAATCTTCTGGAAGCGTTCTTATTGATTTTCCTCAGGTTATCCACTCCACGAAGAAGGACTTTGAGAGTATTTCTACCTGGAGTGAACGTTTTGGGCTTAAGGTAAACCCTGCTAAACCTCAGGTCATAATCGTAGGCAGTCCGAAGCTCATTCCTAGGGTTGATTTTGTTAACTTACCAGCCGTAATGTTCAATGGTGTTGAAATTCCATATTCGCACAGGTAAGGAACCTTGGTATCATAATGGATCGCAAATTATCTTGGGTACCTCAGGTGAGCGAGGTCAGCAAGAGGATGTTTGCTTCGACCGGTTCTCTACGTCGACTTCGTAACTTTTTGCCACTCGCCACTAAAATTGCGCTAGCTCAATCTCTCCTTCTAACCATTCTAGATTATGCTGATGTTTGCTATCTGGACCTTACTGAGGACCAGCTTAACAAACTTGAGCGCCTCCAAAATCTGTCTCTTAGGTTCATATTTGGTTTGCGCATGTATGACCACGTTTCTTCCTTTCGTTCTCAGCTCAAGTAGCTTCCGACACATGACTCGAGCAAAAATAGGGATTTAAAGCCCAATATCTCGCAACTCGCTAACGAATCAATGAGTTGAGAAATGGTTTTAAGAAACCCATACATATTTGAACAAGCTTTCCAACCCAAATTATAGGTTTAACGAGAAAAAAAAATTACATCCCCACTTTAGGTTTAGGGGAGGAGGGTTTCAGTTTTCTTGTAGTAAGGGTTACGGATGGAGGAAAATGGCGGAACTATAAGGGTTCCTTGTTGACTACGAAACTCTTAAAAGGAATAAGTAATGAATGCTAACTTAATTGACATGGTAACTACATATGTACAAAGTTTTCTACAAATGGTTTTCTAGAAAAATCTTTTATACCACGAATTTTCATTTAATGAGGCAGGGGTGGTACAAACGACAACACTGTTAACTGACCATCCTGTGTTTATATAGAACCTTATTACTATGCACTTAAGGTGCACCGATGGTCAGTTAGCTGTGTTGTCGATAATACTTATTTGTGTTTTTTTATATTTGATGTATCGCCGATTTTGTACCATCATGGTGATATTATAGAATGTCCAAAGTATTATGTTATTCAAAATTAATTAAGCCAAAGATAGGTGAAGTATATTTATGGTGGATTTAGTGAGATTATCGAAATGTGATATTTTAAACAACATCGATCTACCTACTTTAAACACTTCTAGATGTTTTTAAGAATGGAAATGGTATGTTTCGATAATGTCGATGCATAGGGATGTTTGTATGTAAATATTAGTGCACATTGCTATATCTTAAAAATGCTATTATCATCTGCCTTTATACATATACGTTCCACTTCTAGGCATGCTCCTCTCGAGGATACAAGGGCTTGGGCAGTAGTCCCCACGCTGGCCGAGTGCGGGTTATTTGAATTTCTTCGCGAAAGTAAGCAGGTTTCCTTAAAACCTGACAACTGACAACCATCACGCCCCTTGAACGTTAGAATTACTTACGTTACGCAATACGACTTCCTGTAAATATTACCACAAACGTACCTGTAAACAGCGACCTTTGCGCTCTTAAGCCGCCGCAATGCGCTCCAATGGGTCGTAAATTCCATTATGACCCATAAACCTTGTCCATGGGCGCCCAACGATTCTCGTAAATTCTCCGCGACTCCCCGCAACCATCGCGAGTAATCCTAATGCTTGAATTCACTTACGTAAAAATTTTAAAGTTTGTCAAGGCATTTTGGACACTAAATTAGGAGATGCATTAGCACTTGCAGTGTTACATTAAAATGCATTATCGGAGTGAGAAACGAACGACTGTTCAAAAAGTATTTACTTAGCTGTAATTTCTTATGTGGTTTTATTCGATTTTGCCGTATCTTTACAACATCAGGCGGTATTATAATCAGTCATCATCGGAGTTTCTCTCAGTGCATTCACCACATCATTTTAACGATTGCACAATTTTGTTCTATATTAATCTCTTCGCTGGCCAACATCCGATAAAACTTTCTGATTTGGATATCACTCTGGCACTAGCTTTTATCTGCAAAAATGTTACTATGGCGGGTTTTAGACCTAGCAAAATGCAGTCCACTATTATTTTTATTATTATTGTGTTATTGTGGGCCTTTATATGCCGCTTCGACCAGCAGGTGATCTATTGTGGCAGCCCTTTGTTTATATTTCACCGTTTAGACCCGTTGCCTCTAAGAAGTTCCAGATTCTTTGGGCGGTGATATGTTGTACCTCTTCTGGGTGCACTACGTGCCGCCCTAGGTAGATACTTCTTTTGTGCATGAGTGGTCCGCAGGAGCAGAGAATATGCATTGCTGTTTCCTCCGTATCCTGGCAGAACCTGCAAGTTGCGTCCTGTTTCATACCCATTTGAAACAGGTGCTTGTTTAATTTGCAATGTCCTGTCAGAATTCTCGTTACTGCGCAGGTTTTGTGCCTTCTGAGTTGCAGTAGCTCTTTAGACAGTTTGTTATTGTATCCTTTGATCAAGGCTTTAGCATGTTTTTGTCCTTTGGCGAACTTCCACTGCTTTATTGCCTCTGATTTTTCTGTGTTGTGTAGCAGAGAATATGCTTTCCGTTTTGTGATACCACAGAACGGTTCTGGGCCGACCAGGGTTGTGTCCGCGTCCTTCCTTGCAAGTTCATCTGCTTTTTCATTCCCAACTATGTCGGAATGTCCTGGTACCCATCTAAGTATGACTTTGTTGGTATTGGCCAGGGTGTTTAAATTGTTTTTACAGTTCTGGACTAGTTTAGAGTAGGACTCTAGGGATTCCAGTGCCAGCAGTCCACTAACTGGGGGAGGGGAGAAAAACCATCTCGCTCTAATCAGTGTGTGTGAGTGCAGTTACTGCACTGCATTTAGCCAGGTCTAAAAACCGCATTAGGTGGTTTACCGTCGGCCCCGTACGGTGTCTTATCTGGAAATGAATCTATGCATGAAAATAAATGTGCTCCCAAATATTTATAAGAAAATGCGATTAATCATCTCTTCGATATAAATGAAAAAGCTATAAGCAATTTTCATATCTTCGATCCTCAGCTCCCGGCTCAAAGCTTTTACTAATTATACCAGCCACGAAGTTCTCATGAATTTCATGAAAAGGCCACTTACGTCACCACTCAAATACAGTTCTCAGCAATTTCAACTGAGCTTGGCTTTAATTCAGCACTTTTCTTCTGGCGCCTTAGTCAACATTCTCGGAATCTGGACCCTTTCAGATGGAAAGTTGATAATAAAATTAACTTTAATGCAAATTTCCCGCTATTTGTTCAATCTTCAATCAATTGAGGTGCACCATTGTAACGATCGCGATCTAATCATAATTTCATAGCGTTATTTATTCTGATCTCATGATCCGCACACTTTGTGTTTTCTTAATAACGCGTAAGGTCGAATGAAGAGCACCACACGCGAGCCGCGGCGTTTTACGACACAAAGAAAAATATGTTGTATAGGACTCTTTACTACATAAACTTGAAACTCAAATCAGTCAATCGCCTTACTAAATGTGAGTTGTAACAAATTGATGATATTTTGGGATGCATCTTAAGTATGTTGACTTAATAATTCATTTCTGTTTTTTTGGTTAAACAGATGTTTAATTGTAAATACTTTTCTTCTGTACGCAAGACGCCGTCCTATTGCTCAAAGTCATTACAGTAAATTGGAGATAATACAAAGGTAACATTGTAGATACGTAAGATATTTTAGTTCTCAAATCCGAACGGTCACAACAAAATAATTACTTTCGCCCGACCTTGTGTTGGCATGCACATTGTTCCCGTTCACTACGTAGTTATTTGACTTTACCACTTGACTGAACTCGTAGGTCCGGAGGATAGAAGCGATTTCCATAGCCTCTATTTCGTTTTGTACGTATATTTTAGTTTTCCTCCCTTTGCGGCTGGAGAGTGTACGGCCCCGATAACTTGGATTACCCAAACTGGAAGTATGTGGGTCAGACCATGTTTTAAACGTGTTTGTGCCAGAAAGGAACCGATTAAAAGACCAACTCATACATTAGGCATAAAAGCACAGCTTATGCTAGGGAAGTAAAACCTAAATAAATAGTGTTGCTGTATGTCCTGGGAACACCTTAGTGGTACTTGGCAAACGCGTGAAACTGTGTCCCGTATTTCGACCGTATGATTTGATTGTATTTGACAGAACGAGTATATTTATTCATTGAGTTTTGAAAACCTTCAAATGAACAGTCAAAATTAACGATGTAAATAACCATTTTCCAGTTTCTTATAAGGTTTCTTAGCCTTGCCAAAAAACCCTCAACGGAGAAATAAGCAATGATAATGCTTTTGAAAAGACGGCGAATTTCCCAGGATTAAGAGTCCGCAGTAAGCTCGATTTTCTATACAAACGTAGTTACGCTCTCATTTTAAAACTACGTGTTGGATTGTAACGAAATTTTGCATATACATTGACATGAGGTATATCTATGTCTGAAATTTATGTAGCTTTAGATACCATAGTAAAAAAATACAGCGAATTTAAGTTTTTCATACTAAACTTGTTTTTGCTGTATTTCGTTTGTTTTATAAACTGGAACCATATAAACTAATAACAGACATAAATATACCTCATGTCAATGTATATGCAAAGTTTCGGCACAATCCAACACGTAGTTTTAAAATGAGAGCGTAACTACGTTTGTATGGGAAGGTGAAATTCGGCCGAGCTTACTGCGGACTCTTAACTCCCAACCCTCACGTTCTCCCAGAATGCTAGTGTCCACTAAAAGTGTCCTAAAGCAAAGCTCTCGTAACAATCGTCCCCGCCATATTTTCCGCACCATTCCGCACAATTACCGCCCCCTCACTGAATCACTTGTACTTTGACCTTCTTTAAACGTCATTGTGCGGGGATTTTCGCGCTTTTATACACAAATGTCGTTCATTAGAGTGCAATTAAGCATTTTCTCGTTTATAATATTCTTTTGTTTTAATTGTTTTGCCTTGAAAATATTTCAATTGTAAGGTTACTTTGAGGCTTTTATGCTATTGTTGGGCCAGTGAAATAGGAATTAATTACAGATATTATTTGTTACTAGGAGGGACTATGATGTATCTGAAAGCAATCAAGTTACCAAGCTCCCTTATGCTGACCCTTTCGCGCATGAGGGGCTGTCTGTGTTCAGCAAATCTTAAATGATTAAATAATAATAATAAAAAATGTTATGATGAGAAACCAGCTATATACAACTTTAAAATACTCTTTCGTGTTCACATTGTTAGTCACTTTGCCAACTGTATAGTCACCAGTATTATTATCAGCCGTAATAAAGCCGGCAAAAATATCCGACACGTCAGATAAATATGCGCTCTTTGCTGCATGTGGCAGATAGTGTTGCTGGTGACTAACTGTACCACGTAGGAAGTAAAATTGAAAGCAAAATGCACTCTATTTAATCATGACCTTGCCCAAGCACACGGTCGCGTCCTGAACTTCCGGTGGCTGTTACCGAAACCGGCGCGGGTACATCCGTTTGCCAAGATGGCCGCCTATTGTACCTAGTACCTACAGAATAACAGCCTCGCTGAACGCTGATATGATTGGTCGCAAATTGAACCATGAAAGCGTTTAGAGCTGAGAAAAGGGGTTGTTTTTAAATGAAATGAAATGAAATTTATTTGCTTGAGACATGGTTAACAATAAGGTGAAACAACTTTGTTAGGATCAGCACATCTCGCCAACATTTGGACATGCAAACTTTACAAATTTATAATTAGATTTAGGAACTAAATTTTCGTTTCAACTTTGTACCAATCCCATTGCAACACCAACTATATCGTGCACGCACACATTTTTGTCTATGCGCTACGCAGGACAATTTTTTTTTTAAAACTCGTTACTAAATTCTTCATTTTAATTCGACATAATTTTTGGACTTGTAGGTGTATGCTGCTGCCATAGAGAACCATTTTTTAAAAATATTGAAATAATGAAATAAATTAATTTTTATTCTGCAAGTAGGCCGTAATGGCACTTTTACAAGTCAAAATTCTACCAGCGTTTCTGATAAAGAGGACCACTGCTTAGAAGAAACGCCGAAACAAACTCAACAGTCAGCCATTTTTTGGAAAAAAGAATTAAAAGAATTCAAACTGAGTATGAATACAAAGAAGAAAAAAAACCATAATGCGTTGTTCTAAAAGAAAACTGCCCGAAACTGGGTTACATCATTATACAAGGCAGAGATTTTAAAAACGAAATGAATAGAAATGCGACTATTAACTAAATCCTTGGGTATGCTTTCTTGTAGGAACTGGTGGAATCTAGCGCCGTAGGTTTGATACAATGACTATTAAATTATGAATAATTAAGCTACTTTGGGCTCTGGTTTGGGCCATGCATTTTTGTCAGTTAGATAGTCCTCAACCCTGCAATAAGCCTTTGACATCAATGTTCTTTTCAAGTAAATTTTAACAGCTGGAAAGGGTAGGTAGAGACAAAATTTCATTAGGTAATATAATATGAAAATGGATACTTTGACCCGAAAAAGACTTGTATACGTTACGAACACGAAACTTCTTGGTTGCTATTTTATTTTTATTTCGTGTATTAAAATGATGAATATCAGAATTTTTACAAAATGAATCTATGATATAAACAATATTTTCATAAATGTATTGGGACGCTACTGTTAATGTTAATTTCTTTAAAGAATTCTCTCACGGATTCTCTTGCTCTCAGGTTATATATAGAACGAATGGCTCTTTTTTGTATTACAAAAATTGTCTGTGTGTCAGCTGCTTTACCCCAGAATGCCGTAAGACATAATACTATGAAAATAACTATGATAAACTAGGCGAGCTGTTTCAACTTTGGTCAGTTGTCTAATTTTTGTAATAGCATATACGGTTGAACTTATTGTTTTTATAACTCGCCTCACAGATTCTGTTGAAAAGTCAAGGTCGGTCGTGGTGGTTGGTTGTTGTAAATATGTAATTACGAGTACTACAGCGAAAATGTGGCGAAAACACATCGGAAATATACTAATTAATTTCCAATGCCCTTGATTGAATCGTTCAATAATAATGCTCAGCTCAGAGAAAAATGCTACGCTTGCTACGCCACCCGTAGCACGCGTAGCGTTTTTGCATATGCATCCCATCGTACCAAAAACAAATAATTTTATTGAATTGAAATTAGGGGTTTTTTTTTTCAATATTTAAATTATTCAAGTTTTCACTTCTGCCGGCACTCCCGGAGTGCAACCCGGTCTTTTTTTTAATACTAATTCACGCGTTCATCGTAGTCATCGTCATCATTTTCAGCCTGTAATCGCCCACTGCTGAGCACAAGCCTCTCTTCGAGTACGCCACTTATCCCGTTCCGTGCTAGTCTCATCCAGAAATGACCCGCGGTCTTGTTTACGTCGTCAACCCATCGAGCTGGTGGACGACCGATGCTTCTTTTTCCTGTTAGTGGCCACGAATCCGTCAACGTTTTGGTCCACCTACTGTGACGCTGCCTGGCAATATGTCCTGCCCAACTCCATTTGAGTATGGTTATGACTTCTCCGACGTCACGTACCTTATAGCGCGACGTCGGATCTCAGTATTCCTCACTCGGTCTTGTCTTGTAGGTTAATGCCGAGCGTGGCGCGCTCCATGGCTCTCTGTGCTACCCGTACTTTATGCACATATATTTTGTAAATGTAGTATCAATTACAAATCCTTACTAATATTATAAATGCGAAAGTGTGTGTGTTTGTTTGTCCTTCTTTCAAGTTGCAACGGAGCGTCGTATTGATATGATTTTTTGTATGGAGATAGTTTAGAAGCTGGAGAGTGACATAGGCTACTTTTTCCAGCGGGAAAACATCTAATTCCCACGGGAAAATTCAATATGTTACATTTTCCTATAACCACGCGGGCGAAGCCGCGGGCATCAGCTAGTTTTATATGGATCTGCTAAACTAAGCTTGCTAAAGTCGACCTGCCTCCGATGCAACAGATACTCATTTCAGAACATCTTTTGACAAGGCGCCCTTCATACCATAATGGATCTTATCAATAACCGTCAAGGTCCAAAGTTGATTGTAGAAGTTCAGTCGGATACATCACTGACTCATTCAGCAGCTGCACTGTCCATAATGGATCTTATTATTAACTGTATTTTCGAAGATCTCACGGTTCTAAACAACTAATTTGCCATACGATACAATAATAAATTAACTTTCAAGGTTGACTGGAGTTGACTGGAGATGCAATCGGATGCATCAGTGACTCATTCAGTAGCTGTAGGTATTCCATAATGGATCTTATTAAAAACCTTCATGGTTCTGAGTTGATTGTAGAGGTGCAGTCGAAAGACGGATTCATGAGTGACTCATTCAGCAGATATATTCCATAATGGATCTTATTATTAACCTTTAAGGTCTAGAGTTGATCGTAGAATTGCAATCGGATGCAGCGGTGAGTCATTCAACTGCTGCGGTCTATAATGGATCTTATTCACCCCCCACTCTTTTTATGACATCAAAGAATTTTACAAGTTACCACAATAATAATGAATATCCATAAACGTGTACAACTTAATTTAAGAATGATGACATGTAATATTTTGAATATTATTAATAAATGACTTATGACTTATGACTTATTGTAAACCTTCAAGGTCTAGAGTTGATTGGAGGATTGCAGTCGGATGCAGCGGTGACTCACACACGGCTAGGGCGGCGGCGGAAGGGCGGCAGACCTCGGATTAGCCATCCATTGGTGACGAATCCGTCTTGGTCATTCAGCCATTATTATTATCATATGACTACTGACACTATACTGACTACACTGACACCTGACTGACTTGACTCTCTGACTGAGTGTCTCTAACGTTTTCCCGTTTTGATGGCACCAATTTGCGTGAACTGACGAGGAGTATGAAAACCTAACGTGAGGTGGTTTGTACGTCGTTAAAAGTTGTTGTATTAAACGGACTCAACTGTAGGTACTATTTGAGTCGAGTCCGATTTAATTTTCATTAATGCAAAAACTATAATATGTTAATACAAATGTTTAGCACATTCTTAAAAATGTTTATAGCGATTATTGTACATACATACGTATGTAAAACAATCGTCAATAGACTTCTTATGCTTTTATAATGTTATAAAAACATAAGAAGTCTATACTTACAAAGAAAAAAATATTGAATTATATTGAGTGGTTTCCATGTATAATGTAACTCTATTCAAGTTTTAATATGTCAAAACTACTTTTATTGTGTCCGTATCACCTGAGGGGATTGCTTAAGGTTACATTAGACTAATGGATTGTACACGCGTTACCTTTTGACCTCTGAAGATTTCAGTTTAGGCAATCAATCTCATTTTAAAATCTGTTTTAACAGACCGCTCTGAAAGTTTTAGTATAGGTACATTGACCCGATGTTACAGACACAAAGTAAATAAAATAGTAGATTGTTAACCGAGGGTTGAAAGCCACCCATCCGTGACGAGATGTTTTGGCGCACGAACGAAGTGAGAACGCCAATAGTTTGGGGCTTAAATGGGTGGTTTTCCCCGAGTTAAACACTACTTTTCATTTCGAATACGAGGTAATGAAATGAAAGCCAAAACTTAAATATTTTCTAAATCAGTCAGATCCCTTAGAACCCATTTTAAAAGTGTTTGTGTGTGAACAATTTGGGCGGGAACTGTTGACAGATTTTAATAATGTTTGTGTGTGGACCATTTCCTGGACGCGCTTTTGAAGAGGTTAAGTATATCGAAAAACTAATTTTAATTGTTTTTGGATGATAAATTACATTATTAAATGCATTTATATATACAATGGGCCCCCATATAGTAACAAATAATGAAAACCATCATAATTATCAACAAGCTTCAAAAATTAACACAATTTTATGGAAGTGTGGCAGTATAGATATTTGCCATTGCAATTTTTTAATGACTAGGACGCGGTTCTGAAGCGGTTACATTAAACTACGAACACTTAAAAAATATTCAAGTCTTCAAATACCAATAATAGTCGTACAAGAATTAATTCATTATCAATATTTAAAAAAATAACGCATGATTGTCAACAAGTTTCAAAAATCAATACAATTTTCTGAAACTGTGGCTGTACAGTTTTCTGCCATAACTTTTTTATTACTTTTAAGCCCTAGGGACGACATCGACATGCCTCACTTCACTTTCGACCCGCTGTTTAGATAAAAAATAACCTACTTGAGAGATAAAAACATTTCTTGGTGACCACACTACACAAGCCTGGGCGTGTTTCATAGCCTGACACAAGATTCGATTTCCATTTTACTGGTTAAAGAAAATACTTAATATCACCTATGGATTTACTGCCAGTAGATAGAATAAAACCCTTTACCACAAACGAATATTTAGTTGGTCAATTGGAAGTTTTTAGTTTAACGTTATGTAAAAACATATGAAAAATTTAATCGCATTTAGCTTGCTTTTCTGAAGTGGCCGCGACTCGGCGGCGTCGGCGTCGGTCGATACGTCGCGACACCGGGACTGCACGCACACATCGACGGCTATGCGATTCACAGGCTGTTTAGACTACCCTAGTACCACGTAGTATATCTTGACCCTGAGACTCGCAACGTAATGAGACTAGACTTACACTGGTCCGCCTTTGGCGAGTTGCGAATCTCGTGAATACCACCTCTGTACAAGTCGTGAACTTCTCGACGGAGCGAGTGAAGACCAATCGGAAGGGGTTCGATTTTGAGGAGAGTAGACAGTATGACGGCGGATGCTCTCTAGTGGCGACTTTCTGGGAAACGCGTTGTGAAAATTGATTACCAACGGTATCGAATAATATGTAGGTTGCCTAACATCGTAAGATTTGTACCATTTGGTACAGAGGTCATTTCAGTACAGTACTTCAATTCAATAATTCGCCTTCTTTGAAGAGTTCCCTCGATTTCTCCCAGATCCCAGGATGACCAGGGGACCACCAGCAGTTGCAAGCGTCCTTAGGCTACGGTTACCATCAGCCCGGGTGGGCCGTAAGCTTGTTTGCCGCCGACTTGGTATAAAAAAAGGGAATGATATCCTCTCAAACAAAAATAGTAGATTGTATGACAAGGGGCATAAATAAGCCATATTACCACGAGATGGTTATTTTCCCGAGCGGAGTGAAGGAAAATTGTTGGAGTGTGATGGGAGTGTCATTAAATATTGTGGGATAATTTTCTGTAGCCTACCACCCTTTTTCAGTTATATTGAAAAGCGAACTTTATTTTGCGTGCGGAAATGTTCATTTTGCCGTTGACTAGAGATGTCGAGCACTTGGTATCGTTCACAGGCTTTTGCTTTAAATGTACCCCTACTGACAGTAATTATAATTACATAGGGTTTTATTTAATTTCACTGATCACGAGTGTACGGTTATTACGTATTTACTGAAATGTAAGTTATACGGAATGTGTTAGGTTTTTAAGCAATTCTTACACTACACGATACCTGATTATTTATTCTTTTAAAAAATTGGCACTGATTCTTTGATAGTATTTTCTCCTACTTTGATAATATTTCTACTCAGAATCACGTGCTCATCCTAAAAGGAGAAAAAAAGTGTCCCAAATTTTCCATAGACGTACATTTTAACTTTTCTCTGTTGTTGCCTGCCATTCAAAGTATGTGGGGAATGCTAACAACTAATACGATTTTTTTTTTGTCCTATTAGAATTTACAGGGCTCGTGATTGAAAATAGTGGCATTTTTTTTGAGAAACGCTCTTCTAGGTGCCTTTATCTATCGTATTCGACGTTACATAAAAAGAAGCTGATTTGACTATCAGAAAAATAGCATATTTACTCGCAGTGGGCGCGATCTTTAAATATTCAGAGTAGATAAATAAATAGAAAATGTATATGTAAAGCGCTGTAAAGCACTTCAAAGGGCTAAGTCTGCTTGGTCAATAACCCCCGATTACGTAGGTTAAGGCAACCTTACTTTCATTTACAGGTCGACGAACTCGCACATCAATAGACCTAAGAAGTTCTTTGAGCTTCGATTGAACTTGGAACTTATTTATAAACTTAATCTGGCTTTCTTTTGTTACAGTAATAGTAAATCCGAAAGCTCCCCCTGGGAACAAAGATGCCGCCAAAAGCTTCAACTTCGATTTCTCATACTGGTCCCATAACGTAAGTAGCAACTTTTGTTAAATCTAAGTTTCAAACAAAGTTTGGTGACATTATTTGGTTTTCAACACATTTGCTCGTAACTCGTCTTTTTATTATGTTGGTATTAAACACGCGTGTTTTATAACATTACGACACTCGTGTGTTATGGTTATATCCCGATTAAGTCACGTTGGCACCTATTGCAGCAAGATGTATATATGAACACGGTGCATTCTTATATTAATCGGATCGTACAGAATGTACAGTTTTTTTTTTCGGCAAATGGATTCTTACTCGACTAAACAAATTAAATCCTATATTTTGTTAATTAATTGACTATTTCTTTTTGGATATGACTTACAAACGATTAATTTAGTGAAACTATTCTCACATTTAATAATATTTTACATGAATGTAACTATTTATTTTAGTTTGTACTGGCTGTTTAGAGATTTCATCTTTAGTCTATATAATGGAAGTCAAACGATTATTCAGGTCGTAAATGCATGTCTTTTATCGTTCTCAGAGCTCCCAAAGTCTAGTTACTTATCGTATCATTTCTAACCAAATAGACAAAACGGCCATTGTAAATGACACAACAACATGGAAACTTCTATAAATAAACACAAGTAGACACACACACATGCGAAACACACCTAAAACTCTATCTCCGGTAGTGAATCAAAGGCAAATAAGGAGATTGCCTCGCCTTCCCGAGTCGGGTTTCTGTCAATATTAGCAGCGGAAAAAATAATGGAAAACACCGTTCTGTTTACCCTGCTTGTATAACTCGTGGCTGGATGCGGGTGGCGCAGGACCGCTCATTGTGGCACTCTTTGGGGGAAGTCTGTGTCCAGCAGTGGAGGTCTTTCGCCTGATATGATGATGATGATAAATCGTGGAAATATACCCCTTTTAAAGATAGGTACCCACGATGTAGCTAAAAATAATGGTTACTAGTAGATACTAGTAGTAGTTACGATGATTCCTGCTTCGCTATTCTGTAACTTGTATTGAGCTCACTTCAACGCTCGCCCACACATCTTGACGCCTCGATTCGTAGTATCTAAGCGTAGGTAGAGGTTTGGTTTTATTAGGCGTGACGGGTGGGGTGAGGGGTGAGGCGCATGAACGCGTAAAGAATGACAGCACAGGGCAGTGGCCATTGCCAGGACGAACCTTTCCCTAATCGAGCTACAGCCACCTACCTATTTACTTGTTCCACCAATTTCATTATGTATTTTGGATTATCAAGGTTGTCGGTAGACGCGGGTTCAAGCCGTTTTCTCATTCCATCTTTGTATAGTGAGAATCATTTTTCTAGAACAGATCTTATCTTAAGACCCATCGGTCGATCAAAACCTATTGTTTAGCCACGTGCCACAATAGCTTCGAAATGAAAAGGTAATTTTTAATAAAAAAATACTCGAATAGTGACTCTATTGTTAAATTAGCAAGGATCTAATGAAAACGGAAGGTATATCGGTATTAACATTTTTTTATTAATAGTTGAAGCATACTTATTTAGTACAACGTTAACAATTAGCGGTTACCTACACTTAACAATGAAAGACAACGGCTTTGACATCTTTTTGTGGGTACCTCCTACAAAGAGAAGTGAATTCGTTCTAGGAAAATGATTCGCGATTGAGATGATGCTCAAGTATTCATAAAATTACTTAGAGAGAATATTAAAGCGGGGACGTTTGTATTTACTTTTTCAAACACAGGGTTCGTCGACATTCCCTAGCCGTTCTCGAAGTTTTAATGGACATTTTAATCTCCTTTATGGCCGTCGTCCCGCCATCGATCAATCGTTAGTGCTTGACCGATGCGACGGTGTAATAAGATTTCCCGCCAATCGCCAGAGCATTTCGCTCATTTTGGGCTGCCGCCATATTGGAATTGGCCGCAATTCGCAACTCGATTATCGGATTATTTGTCTATGGTTTCAGCGCCGAAGCTGTCGTTGATCCGTTGTTTGTCATTATAGTAACCATAAAACAAAACCCTCGTCATACTAATAATACTTTGCTGTAATGGTGATTTAAGGAAATATTAGTATGATTCGATCGCTGCATAATTTGCGTTCCGTACATAAACAGGCATTAACATAAACCTAATGCCAAATTAGCTTTCAAAGAGTAATAGGGTAAAATAATTGTGCATATTTATTTTATTTATTTAGTGTGTTAACTTTAATTTTACTTTACCTAAATAATTCAGGCGCATAAATTTATTCGTCCAAAATCTCAATTGATTGTTGCAATTAATTCTTAAAGCAAAGAGCCGGGCTTAATTAGTAATTAAAATGAGAGGTTTTTGAATCTCATATTATTTTAATTTATTCGGCTGCGACAGCGCGCCCCTGGATTTACATTAATATCACTTATTTTTATGAGATTTCCATTTCGTTTATTTATTAGGACTGTTCTCAAGCAAGTGCTCTGAATGTTGTAACCTCAGACTAATAAAAAAAGATAGACGAGTTTTGTGCAATTTTGTTTGTTTATGTGCTCTGCCTATGTGGTTGAACACCGCCTTCACTAGGATGTTCGTAATTCTCCGTCTATCTCTTTTTCTTTTTCTGTGTTTGTAACAAATCCAAAACAAAAGTGTCCGTTTTCAGTAGGTACTTTTGGCTGAGTATGGGATTAATGCCATGGGTTCCAATAGACACGATAAGTAAAAAAAAACGTCGTTTACTTTTTACTAGTACTGTAACATATTTCTATGCCTTCTAATATTTATACTTATTCAGATGTAGTGAATAATGTTTTTCCGAGTTTGAAATACGACTATATCCGAAGTGTCAATAGATTATCGTATTAAATGATTGTCACGCTTATGTTGATTAATATAAAACTATGAATTACAGTCAAATATCAATGTGAAAACTGGTAGTTGGACATTGATTAATAATACCCCTTGTTATCGTCAGAGGTTAAAAAGTAGTACCTCAACTACTGAGAAACTTTAAAATTAGCTAGGTTTAAAGATAGAGAAAATATGATATCGTGAAGTTCCCACGCAGTATTAAATTCCACTAGAAATATTATTTGTATTGAAATCAATAAATACGTTAAAATGAGAAGTCGTGTGTATGTACAAGACAAGTTGTTTCCGGGATCTAGTCATTTTAACATCCTTATTATGCTGAACATATGATAACAATCCGTACTAATATTATGAAAAGGAAAAGTCTGTGAGGTTGCAAGGTTGTAAGTTTGTAAGTATGTAGGAGCCGACTGTGGAACCTGACATCTGATTTAAAAAAAAACATCAGTGACCACTGCTATTACTTATTATTATACAAATATGCACCAATGTGAGAGCTGTATACCCGATACTCTATGCAATTCCTATCCAATAAGTATCTAGAAGACTCGATTTTGTTTACAGCCCAGCGATCCGGAATTCTCCTCTCAAATCATGGTGTACAAAGACATCGGAGAAGAGATGCTTCAGCACGCTTTTGACGGTAAGACATATTCTAATCACGAGTATGGCAAACGCTAGATGAACCCAATAGATTCAATTCCCGGCGACAATTGGTCAAAAAGTACTAATGTCTCGTCATTGCATGTAGTGGGTTCAACTCACCACACCACGGACATTATACGATCAGTTTTATAAAGAAGCCCTATGAACTCGCGCTTGCCTAAGAGATCAGATAATAATGTTTGTGTTATAATTATAACACAAGTTTGTTAAATTATCCGTGTCGATAAACGATAACTGGTAACTATAGATGTTTAATTATGGTAAACGATGTCCATTGATCTTATGCAATCAATAGAAGAAATACATACATATATAAAATATGACTTACTGAAGAGAAATAAAACTATACATGCAGCAAATCATTGAGAAGTTTCGTGAATTTATTCGATCTAGAATTCTGGCGAGAATATTTAGGAACAATTTGTTTAAAGAAAAATGTAAATTCGTGATATATTGAAAAATTATAACTATCTTGAGGTACAAACAAAATAATGAATGCAGTCCAAGGTCCAATTCACAAAAAAAAATGTGTTCCACCTTTTCAAGAAACTTTACTTCGTTGATATTTTATTGCGCGTCACGAGCACTAGTACCCACCCACGTCAGTGACACAATATGTACTGTCATTCCATTTAACAATAAAGTTTGAATTGAACAGACCGCGGAAACTGTATCTTCGTAACAGCGTTTGCTTTCTCTCCCATCCGCAAAGATAACATTAGCGCTGTCGCTCCAAGTACACTTGAGATTATTTGAGTTGCCCGAATTATATCAACGTAGTCCATTCAAAAAGCAACTCTACGGTAAAAGGCAGAAGATTCCAATTCCGATGACAGTTTTATAAAAAGTTGACCACATTAAATAATTTCAGCCAAACGCGTTATGGTTGCGCAAACTTTGATATTCTATTTTGCACGTTACGCAACCTATGGTTACATAGTTTTGTTAGGCCTCATTTCCACTGAAGTATTTAATGTCTTGGCGTTTACCACTAAAATTAGTTCCATTGTCTCATCGTCATCAAGGGCCATTACTTCACCTTCGGATTATTGATGCTTTGTGGAGACCACGTTTGGTGGTACTGCTTCGTCTATAAGCCAATAGTAACCCAACCATATGTTTGTTGTCTATGATTTGCTAATAACGAAAGACATCACATATACGTATGGTATGTGGTTTAAAAAAAGTCGGTCCACTTAATGAAAACAATGGCTTTGTATTGTATAACGACTTTGTCTGTCTCTTGTAGCTAAAACCTTTTGTTCATTGAATTCTCTACTTCATCAACCTAACCTGTTAAATTAAAATGGGCTTTTGTTTCACTTTAACAAAAAGATCAAGGACAAAGTTAAAACCCGCTTAAGAGCGCGTCCTTGAAAATGAGGGCTTAGACTTTTATATTTATAAGTACAATAAAAACAAACACGGTTTCATTTTCGTGGAAGTTGCCGGAAGAATTAATTACGGTTTATGGTTGGTAATTTATTGCTAAGTGCAATGCATCACGGCATAAATGAATAATAATTTTCTGGCTGAAATACTCACATGGAATCATATTCTTAGAGCGAGAGCTTATCGTGGCAATAATCGTAATGCAGTTCGAAAAATATCACAAAACTCGCCAACAAACTGTGAATACAGTTTGGCGAGGTAAAATCTGTACCTTACATTTTAAGTATTCTTTTTTTGTGGTCAATCAAAAAAACCGGCCAAGAGCGTGTCGGGCCACGCTAAGTGTAGGGTTCCGTAGTTTTTCGTCCGTCACAGTAAGTGTCCCCACTTAAGCGTTAAAAAAATGGGCTATTTGTTACATTGAGTTGACATATTAAGTACAAAACCCTAAAACCCGACATACAGCGACATCTATCGGCAAATTAAGTAAACTATTGCGCGCGAGCTTAAAGTATGGAAGATGATTTTTATGGGATAATTCTTTATTGCGTGAACCGATTTTCACCGTTTCTTTACTTTATTTGAAAGCACGTCATTCCATTGTGATTTTGTAGAGATTACAGGTACAATAAACACCTGCTTATACGGTTAAATTACAAACTTACTTCAGAAATTATTTTGTAATTTTTTTCAAAAACTATTCAACCTATCAAGTTCAAAATAATATTCCTAGAAAGTTTTTATAAAGTTCTACTTTTGAGATTTTTTTCATATTTTTAAAACTTATGGTTCAAAGTTAGGGGGGGGGGGACACATTTTTTTTAACTTCTGGAGCGATTATCTCCGAAAATATTAACATTATCAAAAAATGATTTCAGCAAACCCCTATTCATTTTTAAATACCTATCCAACAATATATCACACGTTAGGGTTGAAATGAAAAAAAAAACACTCCCCACGTTACGTATAGGGGAGGTACCCTAATGAAAAAAAAACCCACATTTTATTTTACCACTGTCGGCGTGATTGATATACATATTAGTACCAAATTTCAGCTTTCTAGGGCTAACAGTTACTGAGATTATTCGCGGACGGACGGACAGACAAAGCGAAACTATAAGGGTTCCTAGTCGACTACGGAACCCTAAAAAAAGGTTGAACATACGCATCATCTCTACTAAGAGTCATCAGTCCACCTTCTGGGGGGTCTACCCACACTGACGATTCATCGTTTACCAATAATTTAGTTTTTGGGTTTTTAAATTCTAGGGGATGAAAATATGGCCTTGGGATTTAAAACTATTGGCTCAAATGATTATCGCGTTCGCGGATCCGTGCCTAAGCATACGATGGTTTCGCTTAAATTTTTTTGAAAATCAAAAAATCTAAGTCAATTATTTATTCTGCAAATAGGCCACAAGGGCACTTTTACATGTCAAACGGTAATGTACAATAAAATTGAAAATTAAAATTGATCTGCAGGCTTTACAGTTCTTACAATACACACTTAAATCTACGGCTAGGTGATGATGCATTCCTGTTATCCCACATTAGGGCTCGCAGAAGAGTCATCCATTTTACACGATCTTGAGCGACTTCTTCTAGCCCTCTCCAGCCGAGACCAGTTGAACCAACCTCTTTCTCAACTGATCGCCTCCATGTGGTCCGAAGACGACCGTCTTAACATCCTTAATTCCCCCAGGCTACAACATATGCATATTCGCGTACGGGCAGACGGGAGCTGGCAAGTCGTACACGATGATGGGCCGCGATGAAGACCAGGGCATCATTCCGCAGATCTGCAAGGACCTGTTCCGCCGCATTAGGCAGACCACGTCTGACGACCTTAAGTACTCGGTACGTATGGTCCATAGCAATGAAAATCGGTTGTACTATCGACAACACAGCTAACTGACCATCGGTGCACCTTAAGTGCATTGTAATAAGGTTCTATATAAACACAGGATGGTCAGTTAACAGTGTTGTCGTTATTACCTGGTTTTACCGACAAATGTGTCATCGAATGTATGTTTCGCAGATTTTTTATTTCAAACCTAACATTTTTATTCAGGAACAAACGTAACATAACCTAATGGGTTTTTCACAATGACCTTTTGGCTGCTGTGATGAATCATTTGTCGATATAATAAGGGGACATCATGAAAACCATTAATTACTCTTTGTTTAGAAGAAAGCTTCACTACGGCACAAATACTGAAACTGCGTTGTGCTTTATCTTGTTGCCTTTAATCGGTCGTCCAGAAACTGAGAACAATCTACGTAAATCTTGAGTGTCTTTGCGTACAGCTGCAGAGAAAAGTTACCAATTGCAAGTTTATGCAAGTATACCATAACGATTTTAGTGACTTTAAATTAGGGTCGACATTGTATCACTCGTAGAAGTATTAAATAATTAATAAAGTTCATAATTTCAAATCGTGACCTCCATTGAATCAACTGGATTAATCTTATCCTTCTAATACTTCTAATATTGTAAATGTGAATGTTTGTAAGTTTAGATGATTGGCACACAATCATGCAAAACGCCCGAACAGATTTGGATGAAATTATAACCTATGCCAGATCTCTATAACATGGACTAAAACAATGGTTACTTTTCATCCCGAAGTTCGACCTCCTAAGAGACGGAATCGGGAAAGGAAGTAGACAGGGGATTTCCCACAAGCGAAGTCGTGGGCAGATGCTAGTTACTCCGTATGATAATTTAAACATTATTTAACCAGGTGGAAGTCTCCTTCATGGAGATATACTGTGAGCGTGTCCGTGACCTCCTAAACCCGAAGAACAAGGGAAACCTCCGCGTGCGCGAGCACCCGGCGCTCGGGCCCTACGTCGAGGACCTGAGCAAGCTCGCCGTCACCTCCTACCAGGATATCTACGACCTGATCGACGAGGGGAACAAGGCTAGGTCAGTATATTTAGCCAGGTGGAAGTCTCCTTCATGGAGATATACTGCGAGCGCGTCCGCGACCTCCTAAACCCCAAGAACAAGGGGTAACCTCCGCGGTCGCGAGCACCAGCTCTATCCTCTTGCTGAACTTCTCCATCGCCCCTCGCCACATTTTATCTCGTCCTCGGGCGGAAAATATGTTTTCACACCTTTCATTCGGAAAAGTAAGTTTTGCTCCACGACAAGAGGGATCAAAATGCTACTTTTCTGTTCAAGCTACTTTTTTAATTTATTCATTGGCACGTATCATTTACGCAATGTGCCAATTGAACAAAGATCTTTATAATAAAATAATCGATTGTAATTTCATCGTAATCGATTAAAAACGAACATATTTCAAGTTTTAACTTTAACAACGTTATATGAAAATTTATGAACTTTTCTGAATATTTAAAAATTACATAGTAATGAAAATTAAGAAAATTTGTTAAAACTTGTTAAGTAATTTTAACAGCATCTTTTTTAAATTTCGTCATAGTCGGTGTGAAAAAGAGTATTTGTCACTCGGTAGCAAAATTATCTTCGTCTCGGGCGTTAACACTTGTATCCCTCGCTACGATTCAATACACCGCCCTCGCCGTAAATATACTATTTTGCTCCCTTGTGACCCAAATAACGATTGTCGCCCAGGCCCCCGCCAAATGGAACACTCGCGACCCCGATAACCCCCCTTTAGTCGCCTTCTACGAGAGGCTGGGAAGACCGTAGGTTGTCCTTGTCCGAACCTACACGGTTTCAGTAGTAAGGCCTAAGGTTTCCGGTTGACGCCGTACGTAAAACATGAAATTGTACCGAAAGTGTTATTAAATGTTATACTAACATTGCAGGACGGTGGCGGCAACCAACATGAACGAGACGTCGTCCCGCTCGCACGCCGTATTCACCATCTTCTTCACGCAACAGAGGCACGACCAAACCACGAACCTTATGTCCGAGAAGGTACATCAACATTTCTCTATGCTGCGTTTAGTATTTTATAGGTACCTAAGTGACGCTCTCGCCGGCCGGATGATTTTACAAGTATAGACAAATTTTTAATTTCGTTGAATAGTTAGGGTTGTTACCTCATGTTAAAATTGATAACCTTGTGTTGCTGTACAGATAGTAAACCATCAAATTAATGCAGTAAAGTGTAAAAATACATTTAAATGCAAACTAGTTTTCAGAGTTTCATAATGTTCAAGTATGCCGTTTTAAAATAAGAACCAGTCGTCGACATTTGTATGGACAGTCCAGCTTCCTCGGGACTCTTGAAGAGATCTTTATAAAAGTCGGTGGCGGTGCTGATGATGCCGATTCTTCTAGTTCTATCATTTCCGGTGCGGTCTTTTAGTTTAGGAATCCACTCTTCTTTTTCTGGCAATATTATTATTGCTTTTTTAGTCCCTCCAGTAGTACCTATCAGATCTTGTAGAGATTTTCGTCTATGTTGTTGCCGGTCTTTTCTTATGTTTTTTCTTAATAGTTTACTTATTTGGGTTATTTCTTTTCTAACTTCTGCCGTCTTGGGTGTTGATTGAATCTTTTCTGCTCTATTTTGCATTAATTGTCTCGTTTCTTCCGATAATAAGTCTACCCTTTTTATTTATATCTCTCGTTCTCTTACATTTATAAATAACTTCAGTATGCTTATTGTATGTGTCTGGGATGTTATCTTCGGATAAGTTTCCTTGTAAGTTGTTTAATTCTTGTTTAAGTTGGTCAGCTGTTATTTGTTACTTTTGGTCAGTGGTCTCTTTATACTGACGGGCAATATTGATAAGGGTGTAAAGTTGTATTTTCCTCGTGAGTGTGGAAATGAAACACGAGCAAGCGAAAGGATGCTATAGTTCTAAAATCCTGAGCGACGCGAGTGTTTCAAAACACGAGAAGTAACATACATTTGCACCCGTGTGTAACACAAAACTTTTCATCTCACTGTAGCGAGGAAAGTGCAACATGCAGAACAACTTTATTTAATTTGAAAGAGTCCAACCAAAAATTTCCCTTAACTTTAGCAATATCCATACAAAAGACTCGAACCTAAACATCTGTATGACGCATCCTTTGTACCAGGTGTCCAAGATCTCCCTCGTGGACCTGGCCGGCTCCGAGCGAGCGGACTCCACCGGCGCCAAGGGCACCCGTCTGAAGGAGGGCGCAAATATCAATAAATCCCTGACCACGCTGGGGAAGGTCATCTCTGCGCTCGCTGAAATCGTGAGAACATTTTTTAAACATTGCGAAAATCGTGATGTTCTACCATCGAGATTTTCATGTTTTAAAGTGGGATACGTCACTACTTTGTTATTATTGAAAAAAAGAGCGTTATAAGTAATAATAAAAAATTAAACGCCCCGCGTGGTCGTTCCGGAGGTTTTCCCTGGATGAATGAAAAAATGTGGAAGGTAAAAGTCCGTTTAAGCCAATACAGGGATTATAACTTATTACACATGACAAGAATTCGTCGGCTTAGTATTAGTTACTGGACTTATAGCTTGATTTGATAAAGCCAACTGCCTCGGTAAAGCATTCTTTTTTAATCGTTTTGATCTGTTTCAATAATAACATATTGTTTTTAATTAACGGTACAGTAAAGAAGATGTACGCGATTTTCAATCTTATTCGGATGGTATAAGTTTGAGTTTGCGTATGTTTGATACTTATTATTTTTGATTGAATTGAGTAAGCTAGGAAAGTGTCGCAACTATGTTACAGATCGACACAATTAATATGGCGCGCCTCAAGGCGCTTAAGTAGTTGACAGAGAGGCTATTGTTGCTTAACTCGCGCGCCTTATTACTTCGATCTTGCTATACTCTTTTAATTCGTTCTTGTTGGGCTTCATAATATAATTAAAAAAAAAAACACTATGAAAGCCACGAAACCTGCCTCATGGGCATCAACGTCTTTAATTGGTGCAAAGAAGAAATAAGTCATTGTTGTAGCAAATAAAATGCAACTTTTAGACACAGTGACACTGGAATTTCTTTATTGTTTGTGCAAATTGAAAATTTCCTGAGGTCTGTAAGTCAACTTGAAATTAAATTAATCAGTATTATTACATCATTGCGACATATATTGCTCATGTAATTCGTTTCTTTTCATTATACTATCTGATATATCCTCCTGAGTTCCAGGTTCCTATAGAAAGAACAAAATAATAATAAGAATAAAATGGTCCAGTTAAACATAATTCAAATTTTAAAGGTAGAGAATCACATTTCTTTTGTTACGTTTGAATTTAGATCAAGTCGAAATTCAAAACTATTATCCAAACCGCTGGGTTCAAATTATATTGTGATTTTTTCTGTATGCTCAGGAGGTTAAATTTTGCTAGATTTCATTATGTTTCCTGAATAACATTTGTTCACTGTTTCACTTTATTTTTACTGCGACTGTCTTGTGTGGATGACTGTAGTCGGTAAGTGCAGGTTTCCCTTACTGCGTGGACATACGTGTGCCTAATTATAAGTTGGCTTGATCCATGGGCTAAATAGTGGTTACCAAAGATTTACGTAATTCGAAGGCCAGGGAAGATATTCGAATTATTAAAAGCTATTAAAATATATACTAACTTACGTGCATGACGGTTTCCTATCTGAATCACTAAAAATTGTTTCCCAACTATATGATTTGTCCGAATTTTCATTTGTCCTAAAAGCCGTTTTTCTCTGTACCCATAAGATTTTCAGGATTATTATAAAACAAATCGAACCTAACGCAACTGGTTCTACAATATAAGTATAAAAAAAAAACAACCTTAAAAATTACGTGTTTTAGCCAGTTGCCCGTCCATACAAATGGTATGGGAACATGATTTCCTAGCTCAGCTTGGCTGATTTGTATGAAAACTGTTGAAAAACTTCATTCCTGGCCCATGGATCAACCTTGCTAATTGTTGAGGTGTATGCACAATTCGTTTCCAAGTGGAAAACTCCTATAAATAAAACATGATAATACGCATATTGCTAAAGCCTTGACATGGTCAATTAAAAGCCTATTAGAATATAAACAGATCTATGTACACAAGATTTCATTATACGGTCTGCTTAATCCGCTTGTAATAGCAAAGAGAATTGCAGCGTTCAAATAATTAAATAATGATTTACACACTTTCTAAATAACGTCTCAACAGTTTAAACTGGAGTTCTATTCGACTTAATTGTATTGTGTTGAAATCACATTGATGCCTGGAATAAGTGCGCGCAACAATAGTAAATTGTACAACCAAAACAAACCATTTTATCAATACGGAGACAATGTATTGAGCCGAGTCGCAGCCGCGGGTCGATATAAAGACGAGAATAAAAAGACTTATTAACGAGTTATCCATTCTGATTTTCACTTCCATTTCGAGTAAGTAATAATAACATAATTATGTAATCATATTTAAACTCGTGCTCACCGACCTCGTATGGGGGCGCCGCACGGTTGCGGCGGCGTATTTTGCTTTATGCACTAAAGCATAAAACACCATTTTATACAGCCCACACTCAACACAAAGACAGAACTTTACAAGCATGAAAAGTAAAAAATCCAATTGATTTCAATACAATACAAAATTAACTTGAACTTGGGCTTATATGAAAGCTGCTCTTCGCTTCGTTTCTCTGACTATTATTCTCATTTCTCATATGTCGAATATTGCCAGGCGTCAAAAAGCAAAAAGTCAAAGAAAGCGGACTTCATTCCATACCGCGACTCTGTCCTCACTTGGTTGCTGCGAGAGAACCTCGGTGGGAACTCCAAGACGGCCATGATAGCAGCCATATCGCCAGCTGATATCAACTACGACGAAACTCTTAGCACATTGAGGTATAAATGCTAATTTTAACTTTATATGTATATAACTAAAAGTCTAAGTTCCCAACTCCGTGCTTTATGAGTTACAAAAACATAGTCAACGTAACCTATTCTATCATTGGATACAAGGGTTCAATGCAAAGAAAAAGTCACATAGTGAATAAAGAAAAAATAATTGGGGATTTGTGGTGTGACATGTAAAAGTGCCTTCGTGGTCTATTTGTGGAATAAACCTTTTTTTTACGGGAACCTGCTATCTTAACCAATCGTGCAATCATTGCGTAAAATTGTCTGCAAATACTCACTGTACTGTGTAGCGGTCTGAGTGTTCTAGCTGTAAGGCATTGCCTTAGATTGACAGAGACACAGGTTATGATTTAATTGTAGTAGTTTCCACATTTAAATTTAAACCTTACAGCTATATAAATAAGTATCAAAATCGATCATAATTTATAGATACGCCGACCGCGCTAAACAGATCGTTTGCAAGGCGGTCGTCAACGAAGACGCCAATGCCAAGCTCATTCGCGAGCTCAAGGAGGAAATCCTCAAGTTACGAGAACTCCTCAAGGCTGAGGGCATCGAAGTCCAGGAAGGTAAGCGCTAAGCGGGTTAAGATGGTTACCGGTTAGGTTGTTTAGTCGTCATGTGACCGGTTAGCTCGTTCTGTGTGACCGTTTGAATGTGTAAATAACCATGCTACATAAACGCCACAACGATTTTCCTGATACTAAAACTGCCGTTTTGTTTTCAAATGGAAGGACCGGATGGTAAAGTCGTTTATGAAAAGAAAGATCCGCCTACCAGTAAGTAATTCAAACGAGGCTTCTGCAGTGTACACCCCACGTGCGCTTGGCCTCCTAGGGTTGCCACGCTTGAAAATATATATTTATTATAGCTGGCAACCCAGCATTAGTATGCATATGCAACCAATTGCACCCTTGTCCAAAGCTTGTGGCGTTCGTAGGTACCTACCTCGTGCACTCCACGAGTTCTCAATATATGCAAGATATCAGTCAGTTATACGATTGTATCTGCGCTTTTGTTATTGGTGTTGGATATGGTCTATTTATGCATATAATTAGTATGGGAATGGTTGGGATAGTTATTTTTATATTCATATGTATTATGTGTCTGTATGTGGAACTGAACATGTCAGCACTAAAACTCATAATACTTGTGTTGTGAAGTCGGCTGAAATGTTCAGTTATTATATTATACTCGTAACCGTTCGCGCCGACCTACAACGAAATTGGGATTTTTGTACACCTTTTAAACACAATCATAAACACAAAAAAATTAAAACAACAAACAATCTGAATTGTCGCGAACGGGAGTTGGCAATATTATATGTTGCGTATGTCGTTGCAGAAAGCTTTATAGCCTCAACTGCATGTTATCCCGTATCTTGTCTCCGTTTTAGATCTCGATGTTGCCATATTTATCTTTCGTACATATTTTTTAATTTCGTATTTTAATATTGCGCATTTATTTGTGGAAGTCTATCCATATTGTAAAAACACTGGAGAAGCTACATACTTCAAGGAGTGCTGAAGAAAATATTTATTACATTGACTTAGAAATTCGGCAAAAATACATGATCAAAAACAAATGATTAAATTAGTTTACTTATCTGAAGAAAATAATCTCGCTAGCTAACACGACCACATTTATGTCCTACATAAAGTATTCGCCGCTACTAAAAAGTAAGTGCGACAGGGGCGAATATTTTATGTCGGACTTAACACGATCATGGTACCGGGTCTGGGCAATATAAACACGCTTGGCGTCACGGCAATAAAGAAAAACTACAATTATAATTATAGTATTGATTAGCACGCATCTCTGGTTATCACTGATTGCTATCCGGCAGTGAATTATTCTTCCTAATATATTTAAAAAAAAATTGGGGTTATTCCAAATTTGAGCACCAGAAAACTATCAAAGCTACAATTTAAAAGCACATCGCAACATGCCACTGTCTCTCTCCAACTCTAACGTTATCCCATATGACAAAACAGCAGAGGAGAACGCGTCGCCGCAACGCAAGAAGAGCGAGGCCGAAGTGCTGTCGCCGAAGCTGTCCCGAGCGGCGACCACCATTGCCGAGGAGGCTGTCGACCAGCTGCAGGCGTCAGAGAAGCTTATTGCCGGTAAGTCGTATTACAAGGGGTTAGAGTCGAATATCGATTGACTATAGTTCTTGTAGTTGATGTATTGACTGTGTGTTGTTACAAAGTGAAGTGTCAACGGAACGAACTTGTGTATGTAATAAAGATTGCGTGTCATGCATCAAGCGAAGTCGCTCTAGCTTGGTCTTGGTGCTGTACCTATTGAAGTTATTCAGTATATCCACCGATCTCCCTCGTTAACTTGATAAGACGATCCTTTAGATATGTCAGAATCAGATAACAGATGGAGCCAGCAGAGTATAAGCATTTTTTGGGCATGTCAAGCAGACCTTGATTTATTGTTTAATCCAGAAGCGTAATAATTAAATAGGTACAGACAGAGTTATTAGGTTTCCTTACCAATATCCCCTAGCCGCCCACTACAATGAAATTTTAATCTACTGCAATGTAAAATAGAGTAGAGTTTGTTTTGTTTTAAAATGGAAGCGAACAATATTGTAGGCATTTGCGCTCAGAATCATATCTGGGGTGTTCACAGGTCCCTTCGGGGTCAAGGATCTGTTGGCCAAGATGGGACTTAGAATGTGTGGCGAGGAGGATGAGACCATGGAACACTTATTGTGTGAATGTCATGCCCTTGCCAGCCAAAGAATGAATTACTTTGGTAACGACTATCCGCAACCAAAGGAATTCAAGGTGCTCCCGCTGAGCTGCATCATCCGCTTTGTGGAAATGATGGAGCGAGCTTGGGAGTAGGCATAAAGCAGAGGGCAAATGCACAAAAGATCCCGCTGGGTCGAAGTGCATCCGAAAGGGCCCTCACCTAGATAAGATAAGATAAGGAATTTGCGCTGTTGTAATTTGGAATGGTATTCATTCCTTTAAGAGAAGGATGCTTTCTAACAGGCATTTAAGCAAATAGAGATTTTAAAAATCTTCTCAGTATCTGTTAGTCCATTTGTCACAGGTTTCTAGCTACCTTACTTTTGTGTTCAGAACTGAACGAGACCTGGGAAGAGAAGCTCAAACGCACCGAGCAGATCCGCGTGCAGCGCGAAGCTGTGTTCGCCGAGATGGGGGTAGCCGTGAAGGAAGGCATCACTGTCGGCGTGTACTCGCCCAAGAAAACCCCGCATCTGGTTAATCTTAACGAGGACCCCAATCTGTCCGAGTGTCTCATCTATTACATCAAGGATGGTAAGTGTGCGGAGTATGAATGAACTATAACTGGCACGATTTTTAAGCCGCCCTATAAAAAATGCATTCTAAAATGGCAATATTTCTCGCGCCATTTCTCTACTACACCTTAGTCTGTGGGATGGTGTGAGCGAGTTAGCGCAAGAAATGTAGACATTTTAGAATCCATTCTTAATTGGTACGGCTTATGCTATTATTAACTTTGGTCGTTGATTTGGAACATTTTGGGAGATTCAATAGTGACATAGGTCAGTTGAATTATGCAGAAAATTCGGTCTGTGTCAGAAAGTTTAGTCTTTCACGTTGTTTTTTTTTATTTTGGCGTTGAATCATAAAATGTTTGTTTTGTATGTATTGAGTAGTACATGTGGCAAATGGCGTGCACGTTTCTGGGAGACGTACCACACCTTTTGTAAAAATGTTCTATTACCATTTTCCATACAATATTCTGAACTTTATTAAAGCAGCACTGAATATCATCCTTCAATACGCGGTGGTGGTAATCCCTACTGTATTGGGTTTTTGTGTGGGATTATTTGACGTCACCGTTGTATCAAGTCAAGCTGCTATGTTGGAAGCCAATCAATCTGTTCTAAACAGGAGGATATTCAGATGTACTCTATTAGTAGGTAATGTTTTTATGGATACTGGTGTATATCAACAAGCCCAGAACGACCCGTGCATTCCGTGGTTACGTTACAATTTGGTTGCAGGCGTGACCAGACTCGGCACCTCTGAAGCCAACGTGCCGCAAGACATCCAGCTCTGCGGCTCGCACATCCTGAGCGAGCACTGCATATTCGAGAACACCGACGGCGTCATCTGCCTCATTCCGCACCGCGAGGCGCTCATCTACATCAACGGCCGTGAGGTAGGTTCGAGGAAAAGTACACCGTACCCCAGTAGATATCAAGCTTAGAGTAGTATAGCATAGCAAATCCGATCGCCCGATTTGACGCACTCGCAGACCTGTGTTGCTACTATAAACTTCAACGGCCGTGAGGTAGGTTCGAGGAAGAGTACACCGTACCACAGTAGATATAAAGCTTAGAGTAGTATAGCATAGCAAATCCGATCGCCCGATTTGACGCACTCGCAGACCTGTGTTGCTACTATAAACTTCAACGGCCGTGAGGTAGGTTCGAGGAAGAGTACACCGTACCACAGTAGATATAAAGCTTGGAGTAGTATAGCAAATCCGCACAATCGCCTGATTTGACGCACTCGCAGACCTGTGTTGCTACTATAAACTTCAACGGCCGTGAGGTAGGTTCGAGGAAAAGTACACCGTACCGCATTAGATATAAAGCTTGGAGTAGTATAACAAATACAATCATCCGACACAGTCGTCCGATTTGACGCACTCGCAGACCTGCGTTGCTACTATAAACTTCGGTGGACACGGCGGTGCATTAGTCACGTTTGCCGCTCATGTAGAACTGGTTTTCAATGAAGCCGAGGTCTAAAAAGGGACCATCCATATATTACGTAACAACAGAGGGGCGGAGGGGGGTGGGGGGTCATGCCAAACGTGACAGTACGTGTTGAAGAGATCGGGAAAAGCGTGACAGTATGGGGTGAGATGGCTTTCCAAAAAGTCGGAATTTTACGTGATGTAGTAAGTGGACGGTCCCAAAGGTATTAAAAGACTCTTCTTGTGATAAGACACTGCACACTATACCGCCCTTATGTTTAATTAAGGAGTTGTTTTTCAATCGGGGTAGTTTTTTGATGAACAACGAAGAACATGTGTATTGTATTGTATACTTCTTTAGTCAAAGTATTTACTATGACCTTTTCGAGGCCGCCAGTTATCTGACGAACAGAACCATCCCTGATATGGCAGAAGTACTGAGTTGAAGCTGCAAGAAACTATAACCCCCCCTATTCATGAAACTTAAAATGCCTCTGTTAACTTAAATGTGTTTGTCCCTTTCTTACTTAAATCTGTTTGTGGTCGTGCGCAGGCGGGTAAGCATGGGGGCACAACGCTTTCACATAATACGGCGAACATGCCGGACGCGCTGCAGCTCCACGGCAGCCGGAACAGCGCCCTGAACGCGGTGCACCTAGTGTGCTGCACGCGCAGTGCGCTGTACGTGCGCTTAGTATAATTAACTTATGCTTGCTCAAAAACAAGTGTTTTTCCCAGGTGACAGAGCCCATAATCCTGAAGACGGGCTCCCGCGTGATCCTGGGCAAGAACCACGTGTTCCGCTTCACGCACCCCGGGCAGCCGCTCGAGGACAAGGAAACCGTTATTAAGGACCAGAATGTGACCGCCGTCCCCGCAGGTAATGCTTTAAGAGTGAACATTTGTATCTAAGGGTGGTAGTCCAATGTGCATTGCATCTCAATCACTCTTTAAGCAAAATTTGAGACGCAAATACACATTGGAGCACCCTAATTCTGTATGGGGGACACCCGGAAGGTTAAACTTCCGCCAGTGCGATAGTGATGGTTAGTTTATCAGCGTTATTACAACCTGCTTCTAATAGCCCCTACAAATAGAAAAATACTTAAATCCATTACCGTTTAGCTTGGAGCAGCGAATTTTCAAGGCACGACCCCCAGAAAAAATATTTCCGACCACTGTTTTTTTTAACTAATAACAAATCCATACACCACCTTAGTTTGGAAATTCAAGTAGCTCTGACCCCTTTCAAAAGTCTACGCGACCCGCGAACCACATGTTGAAAAGCAATGGCCTTGGTGAAACTAAAAAATAAACATGTAAAACATGAAATTAAATTCAACTTTATTCCCAAAGCAACACAATTCAAACTCCCCTGACACTGTCCACAGGCAATGACGCAGAGACCGTAGACTGGGACTTCGCGCAGTGCGAGCTGCTCGAGAAGCAGGGCATTGACCTCAAGGCGGAGATGCAGAAGCGGCTCGTGGCCTTGGAAGAGCAGTTCCGACGCGAGAAAGAGCACGCTGACCAGCAGTTTGAGGAACAGAGAAAGGTATGGCGTTCGAAATTCAAAAATCTCGCGAATAGACTATACGCAGACAATAATGCCGCTAGAATTATCCAGTTTGGCGGTTTTTTTTTATGACACGGCTGGTCTGACTCCATTAGGGCACCCTAATAGAATCGTTTTACGGGCGACATAAACCAATATATCGACGCTTGACAGTCATCTGAGTGTGATAGGGACGAATGCTTTATGTCGGCCATAAAAGCGATCATGCCGCCACAAACGTTAACTTTACAAAACTGACGTAAGAGTGATACTGGGTGTTTAAATGGTGTCCTTTCCCATGCGAAATTGAGCATTAAACCCAGCCCACTAAGGGTGACATTTGTTCCAGAACTACGAGGCCCGCATCGACGCGCTCCAGCGCCAGGTGGAAGAACAGAGCGTGACCATGTCTATGTATAGCTCATACACTCCTGAAGACTTCCACAATGACGAGGATATCTTTGGTGAGCATTGGCAACGTTAGCCAGAATCTGTGACCCTATTTTGTTAAATTGACAGTGTAAAAACGAGCCTTTGCAATTTGGATAGGGTTCAAAATTAAATCGCAAAAATGTTACAAAAGGGCATTACATTTTTGTGAATATATTGTCATCAGGAATATTAACTGGATTACCTTATTAATAGAATTTGATTTTGATAAGTTCGCAATTTGACTCGTTTTATAGTATTGAGCATATATTTGTTTACAGATTTAAATACAATCAAATTAGTGATGAATATGTTACATTTTTTTTAAAATATTTTACCTACTTTTTTAATGAATTAACTTTAGACTCTAGACATACTTATTATTGTTTATTCCATATCCTAGTACATGAGATGCGTAATGTTTTCTTATTAAAGATTCAGATCCATCGGTTTCACGTACTTACATAATAAAAAACGTTTTTGATACGTATTAACAGTGCAAATCATAATTAAAATAGCAGGTTGAGGCTATTCTGGTTTCATCAAAGCTAGTAATAAATTACCTATCTGAATCACTAAAAAAAATCTTTCCCGACTGTATCCAAACCGTATCTGTGTACAGTTGAGAAGTGGAATTTAGTGATTACGATAATCCTATCATCAGCGTTATTTGAGTTGATCTATTGTTACTAGGGTATCCACCCTAGTAACAATAGATCAACTCAAATAACGCTGTAACGTACGAAATGAATGGTAGGTAATGGTAATGGTAATAGTCAACATCATACAAGGTGTAACAAAAATGAGGTATGAACCGATCAAGGGCTTAACAGGTATCGTGTTATGATAAGAAAAAATTGAAAAAAAAATTTTTTTGACGCGATTTTTTTTTACCTTATGGAGCGTTGGCGACAAGCTCCATAGAAATGTAAAAAAAAAATCGCGTCAAAAAATTTTTTTTTCTGTTTTTTCTTATCATAACACGATACCTGTTAAGCCCTTGATCGGTTCATACCCCATTTTTGTTACACCTTTTATAGTTAGTAGCAGCCAAAGTAGCCAAATATATAGGAACACGTCTTTGTTGGAGTAAGGATGTGTTACGATATATTTGACTACTTTGGCTGCTACTAACTATACGAGGCTGACTGTACAGAGATTTCTTTATAGTGAAAGGAGATACAACCGGCGAATTATTTTAACGGAATGCGGCATCGTACAGACGTTGGCAGTCTTAATTAGTTACTTTATTGGGAGCCAATAATGCACGGCCAAATAATGTGCGGCCCGATAATCCGCGTCCACTTTTTGTGGACTCGGATTATTGGTTCGTGCATTATCAGGGCGGACATAAATGGCTTGTCATAGCGAACTCTGTCTTAGGTCGGCTAGGTTAGGGTTCACATGTCGCATGGCAGTTAGCTCTTACAAATACAAATAGTTTATTTAGCAGAAACAGATTAGCATTCAAAAACATATCCATCAGACTCCAAACTAGGCTGAGCCTGTATCTTGGACGTCTGCGAGAGCGATTAACAATTGTTTATTAACTTCAAATTAAAATTCCAGGTAAGTTAGAAAGAGGTTATTCTAGAAACAGGTTAATAGTCAAAACATATGCAGTACAATTACACGCAAAATTTAAATAATTCGGTGAGATTTGAAGTAAAAATTAAAACTAACAGAAATACCAAATAGGCTGACATAACCAATTTATAATAATATAAAAGTTTAATCTTATAATTGTTCGTATTTTGTGCGTGTGTGTGTGAGTGTGTATTACCAAACGCCTTCTTCACGCATCTCATGTGTCCCTCGAACAGTTTTAAGTTTGTAGACTGACTTTATTCCCGTTCCTTTAGTGAATCCCCTGTTTGAGACAGAGTGTTGGTCGGCGCGCGAGGTGGGACTGGCCGCGTGGGCGTTCCGCAAGTGGAAGTACCACCAGTTCACCTCGCTGCGGGACGATCTGTGGGGGAACGCTATATTCTTGAAGGTAACATACTGCTACTTGACATAACATGCACGCTGCGAGTCATAATCGTGTCATGTGCGATCTCATCCTTACACTTATCATCGGTCAGACACGGGGTTTCATTCTTACTGTCAACTTAAAGTCCGACAATTTCGTCATAGTGGGGAAAACTATTGGAACTAATTTCTTCAACTGACAACAGTACGTCTATCATGCGACGGCCGCGACATACTCTCAATTTGTCTCGCACTATATCTCTTGTACTAAGTGTTTTAATACGAAAGAGACGTATATTGCGAGAAAAATCGAGAGAGCTCGCGCGCCGTCGCATGATAGCCGTGCAGTAACTGAAGACGTCATTAATGTCATCTGCCAATTGCTGTGAAAGTGAGGTGTCGTTGGTACGTGTTGTATTACGTTAAAATGCCGAAAAACTATTACATGTGACTTAAGAAAAGTGATTTACAATATGACGAAGTATTTGTCGGAGAGTAAGTCTGAAGGATTACTCTATTCCTCTAAATAACATCACCGACCTTGTTGTCAACATGACTGGTACCTACCAGTACCTACATCATATAGTATTTTTTTAGTGTTGCCATAATTATTGCTTATTTAACGCCCCCAGAGCAGGTTTTTTATTTTCCTGTTCGGACTTTAAGTAGACGACTCAACGTGTATAAACTACACCCCTGTGTAAGAAATCCGTAATTCGATCTCATACTTTAATCATAATCACATCATTATTACATCCTCAACTAATGTACAGTCGAGGAAATTGAATGTTTAGCACTTTTGGACCTTAACGTCATTCAAATAGAGTTGACATGTGCCAAACCTTCATTTTCCTCGACTGTACAAATTTTTATTTGGCGAACAAACAGACCTAGATTTACAGAAGAAAAATAGTCCTAAACATTGCTTATGAATGTACTACAAAACCTCTTATACTTCTCACGAATGTGATTCGCTCACGTCATTAAATTTGTATTCCCTGTCAAATCATTCTCAAGGATAGAGCACAGAACAAATAATAGTATTTACGTACAGTCAAGGGTATTAATATGCGTACACACAGGATTCTGTCATCAATGTCATAAGGGCGCGTACTGATATGTATATTATTAATTACCTGAGGCTCTAGTATAAGTTTTACCGAAACAAAACGTTACGATCGCGTTTGCGTTTTATCCTCAATTTGTATGGGATTTGACAGCTAAACGCAAACGCGGTCGTAACGTTTTGTTTCGGTAAAACTTAACTAGAGCCTCTGTACCTATCTGTGCCTGTGCTCGACAGCTAAAAAGCTCAAATCATGTCACCCCGCTTTACACCATAACACTAGCTCTTTAGTCTGGTGAGTCTATGACAGAGGCAAATTTTCCCCTCAGGAGGCGAACGCGATATCGGTGGAGCTGCGCAAGAAGGTCCAGTTCCAGTTCACTCTGGTGACGGACACGCCGTACTCGCCGCTGCCCGGCGAGCTGGCGCCGCGCGACGAGCCGGACGACGAGTACCGGCCCGGCGCGCCCGCCGTCGTGGCCGTCGAGGTCACCGACACCAAGAACGGCGCCACGCACTACTGGACGCTCGAGAAGCTGCGGTGAGTCCCCACACACTGCTTACGTCTAATGGGCGGCCGACGGATGCTCATTGTGGAAAATCATGTCAAACGATATACGTAATATGGACATGACTAAGTTTAAAAAAGATAACTTAATTGCAATTTATTTACTACAATTAATGTTGTAGTAAATAATCATTTCTTTCCTTGAAGCAGAAGCTTATTTAAGAACTAAGCTCTTGTCGGTGTAGCTCAGAGTAGGCCCTCCATTTTACTCCGATCCCAGGCAACTTCTTTGACATCTCGATACGACCTAACGTCAACTCTTTTTTTGAGCTGCTCTATGTAGTTTATTCTAGGTCTTCCTATTCCTCACTTCCTTCAACTATATTACATATTTTCAGTCCATTCCTCTTATGGTTCACTATCCACTTATATAGGGAAAATTACCTCAGTACATCGACAGATGTAAAAGGTGTGTATTCGTAAAGTGATACTTCACCATTATCAGAAACATCACCATCACTCAAATTTCTTATAAAATCATAATCTGGAAATTAAATAAAAGTCTTATCCATCTTATGATTTCGTCACTACATTGCATCCATCGTCCGCCCTTTAGTTATATCAAAAATAGAGTGAAGGTTGAATTTGGTGTGGTAGTGGTAGTATGCGTGTTGGTGGGAGGGCTTTCGACCTGTCGTTGCGGCTAATGGATCGTTTACACGTGGCAATACCCGGAACAATCCACTGAGACAAGACATTCAGAGCGTCATTAAAGCCACTAAACGCGAACCACTAATGGCCAAGTCTAGCTGGGCCATTTTACGGAACGTTGTACACTCGACTTTTTCTTTAAATTTGAATAAAATCAGGTTATTTCTACTCAGAATCGAAAGTACTTTCGAATGTTATACGAGAAAAAGTGTCTCAAGATTTTTTATTCCATTCCGTTGCCGTTTCCATACGCTTATACGGTGGTAACGGAACGGAAAACCGAAAATTATGTGTACAATTTTGGACAGGTTTCTTCTCCTATTAGATACGAAAGTGCTCTCGATTCTGAGTAGAAAAAACCCGATTGTATCAAAATTAAAAAAAAGCCGTGTACAACTTTCCGCAAAATGGCCCAGCTACTATTATACACGCCGCCATCAGTCGCAGCCACTGGTGGTTGGAAGCGACCACTAGTCACTGGTGGCAAGAATAGTTACGTTAGAGGCCGATGGCTGTGGCCGTTTGTGCGAGTCGAACGACAAAACACGGCCACTTCTGCTCGTGGCTCGGACGCGGCCTGTCGCTCGGTGTGCGCCGCCGATGCTACGACAAATATATGAAAGGACTAGTCCGCAAGTTGTGGCCCCCACTAGTGGCCCAATATTCGAACGCTCCAACACAAAGTTAGGCCTATAATAAGTCAGTTTTTAGTAAACTGTTTTGGCTAACTGGCTTGGAACCGATTCAATTACACAATCCATTATGTTTGTCTTTATTTAGACGATGCCAATGTTGGATTCATGTAGATTGTCTCGTGATTTGGCCATGTGTAAAAGATACATAATGCTGTGTTCATAAAAAAATAATTCAGAATACTCAATATATTTGTAAGGTTTGAAGCTCTCCAGTTGCCTGAATTACTGGAATAGAGAGTTATAGTATGTTTGCAAGGGTTAATATTTATTTAGAAAAATCTGGTGTCGTTTCTTATCGTCGAAGACTTTAAGTTTAAAGCCCATTTTTGTATGATATGTGTATATTAATTTAATGATTTTGTATAATTTGTATTGTTTCCAATTTATACAGGTTCATTGCATATTTTTATTTATTTTATTTCCGTTGCGTTATGTTGTCTACTTAGAGTATTTTGTTGTTTTTTCTTACTTGAAAAAAAAACCTATTTTTAACGATCCTGTTTTTGCTAGTGCCGTGTTACATATTGAGGAAAAATTGTGAAGTCTAAATGAGAAGTGAATACTTAAGATATGACATTGAATGTATATAATGTTAGATGTAAATATGTATTTTACTAAGGGTAAGTGCGTTTTCTATGTATGAAATAAATGAATGTCTAGTTGTTTTTTTTTTATAGAGCTTATTGCTGCTGCTTTGTTATTATAATTTATCATTTTAACGTGCTATTTCGGTTTCTCCGTACTATTTTAATTATTTATCACATTTTCCATTATATTCTAGAAAAGCTAAATTATGAGAACATCATAGAAATAACCATATAGAAATGGCAGTTGACTTTGATTTCACTTAATCGTTTTTCTGATAATATGTAGATTTAGACAGTAAATAAACATAGGTTGTAATTCCGTTAGTTCTCATCATTTAAGCGACAAGGTGGAGGTGGCTAAGATTCATAGAATAAAATTGCAAACCCTCATCAACTTTTCTACCGAATTACTAAAACATATATGTATATACCTATTTACTTGATAAAACTATGAATCTCAAGCCACCACAATCGTAACGCGTCGCAGGACGCACCCAAAACTCGACCTTACGTGTCAACGCACAAAGTCCAAAAGACGACGTGCGCTACAGGGCAGGGGTATTGTTGTAGCCACCGCCTGGAGCTAATGCGACAGATATACAACATGAACGAGAACGCGTGCGAGGAGGACGTGGCCCCGCCCCTCGCGCTCGCGGCCCCGCCCGCCGTAGCGCAGGCCACGCCCACCCCCGACATTCTGCAGTGTATATCGGCGGCTGCGCAATCCACCAGGCTGTCGCTAGCCAACCTGCTACCCTCGAGGTGCGTGCCACCAACCTGACGGCACGGCTACACGAGTGAAGGCGAGCCATACGTGTAAGTGAGAGACTAGAGGCCTCTCGCTTCCATGTATGGCACGGTGGCCGAGCCCTGAGGCTTGGGGCTTCCGTCAGTACAGTGAGGTTGCGGAGTTTCAATCAAAATTTGAGAAGTCACATGGGCAGTCAATGTACAGTGAAGCAGAATATAAAAATCAATCATTTTATTTATATTTTCATTGTATTTTGGCTCTCAGTAGGTATCACCCAAGCCGCCATTGTATTGATTTTAAATTAATTTGATAAACGAGACTGCTAGCGAACAGCGTAGGGTCATTACGCTGGTTACGCGACGACCTTCGGTTAGCGACCACCTGAAGGAGAAGGTTTTTTCTATTGACGATAACATCAATTCTACAGACCCTATTGAGACAATTAGTTGTACATGCATTTTTGTTGTTGTTTTAGAATAAAAATCTACTAAAAAACGAGGAAATATCCTTTCATTTCACCAACTCAGCTAAGTGGTCGCCAACCGGCACATAAAATTAGGCGGTCGCTAACCGGCGAAATGACCCTAATTATGAAGCTGACTTCTTTCCAAAGTTAATTCGCCAACTGTTAAAGCATTCTCTACGATGCAGTACCTACAACGCGTAATATTGCTAAAAAATATATTGCTGTCTTATTACCGCAACTTCACTGTCTTGGACTCTAGGCTGGAATGCTCATTGAATCAATCAACAAGCCTTGAATCAGAAGTCGAAAGGTAGCTTCCATAAATTTAGTTATTATCTGGACTTTCGCTGTGCCATACCTACATGGGCCGATGTGCGGACGGCTTTCTTCGTTGAGTTGAGCCGTGTGCCGACGCAGCTGTACAGACCCACGCCTCGCCTTGCACGCGGAAAACAAAATAGAACGAACCGGCAAATGATTTATGCCGAATCCCGTCACGACGTGACTTGTTCAGTCGCGGAGTAAAAAAGGTTCGTCAAAATAAAGTTCAACGTTTGATTTCTAACCTTCAACGGCCATTTAAATGGTGCCACAATTCGCATGCGAGTTTTATTACGTTGCAGTATTTCAGTAGCCCGCAGCCCATGTAAAAATCGCATACGAGTTGTTGCACCATGTAAAATGGCCCATTAAGAGGGGCGTATCTTTTTTAATCCTCGAGTATACCAGTAGGCCCAGTACCTACTTATAATATATATGGTTTGCATCTATTTTGTGAGTACGTAAGCATTTTGAGTGAGTAGGTACCAGAAAAGCTGCTTTTGCCGGCTTACTGAATTTGCTTCGCGCGTCAACGATATTATTTACAGGACAAAATTAACTTACCTTTTATATTGCGTAAAATTCTGCAGGCTTTCTCAATATCATTTTTATTAATTATTGTATAGTTACATATTCAAATTAACTCGGCAAATAGGAATATAAATAAATCCCCAATCCTAAAGCAGTAGACGTGATTGATTTGAACATGTAAGTAAACCTCAGCGAGGGGAGTTCTGGCATTCTCTATGAAGCATTGTAAAAACATATCGAGCACTGATTATGAATCGATGCCTTTAATTGCACTAGTTTAGGGTTTGCCTCTGTTTTACCGGCAAACTGATGACTTTACGATGTTTCGCCGAATTTTCATTTCATCGAAAACACTTTCTTTCTTTTTTTCGGTGAAACGTTTGTCGGTGAAATGATTTTAGGGTAGTTATTAAAACCCATTTTTAGGCCAGTAGTTGCAAGATGACAATTGATTCTCCGTCATACTAAAACGGATTGATGGCGGATTCAAACTTGTATTCATATTCATTCTTACCTGACGTGTCGTACCGTGACGCGACAGAACGATGTCAGTTCCATACATTTAGAACGGTATATTCACATCACCCATCTGATGCGCTCTGACCTGACGGCTCAGTCAGGGCGCATCAGAGACCGTCACGTCAGATATGTTGGTAAGGACCAAATTCTTGGCCAGTAGTCAGCCTGGTTAGTACTGACTATCCTGTTATTTCTACTCAGAATCGAAAGTACTTTCGAATGTTATACGAGAAAAAGTGTCTCAAGATTTTTTATTCCATTCCGTTACCGTTTCCATACTAAGCTTGTTCGGTGGTAACGGAACGGAAAACCGAAAACTATATGTAACATTTTGGACAGTTTTCTTCTCTTATTAGGTTCATTTTGTATGGCTAACTACCGAGTTAGCCATACAAACTGATGAAGCGAAAAAAGTTCCGTTGTGACACAAAAATTAACCATAGAATTTTATATACTTTAAATTAAGATAAATAATTATAATATTCTGACATGTAATATTTTTTGTATTATCAAAAAATGAGTATGAGTATGGTTAATTTTGGTGTCAAAGCGGAAAACTTTCATAGAAAATTTAATTGAGTGAGTTAAGCTGGCCAAGAATTTGGTCCTTACCCAAATATGAATCCCGCAAAAGATACATATTTGACAGCTAGCATGTGGTCGATATAACGCCTTTGCTAGAAAAAGTGTTCATTAACTTATCTGAATAGGGGTGTAGACATTAAATAAAATAATCAATAATGCCATATTTTCGCGAAAAAGGATTTAAAATGTAGTCAAATGGAGAAAAAATCAACGCAAAAGGTTAAATAATCACGAAGTTATAAGTGTCCAAAGTTTTAAGAAGGGGTATGTTCGGTCCCTTTTTTGCAAAACGCAATTTCATATGGTACGACGACGCTTGTAGATTGTGACGTCACTATAGACGGCGACGTGCCGCGCCCCGTCGTGGTCGGCGCCGCCGTCGACGCGGCCCCCCGGCAGCCTCGTGTAATGTGACGTCACACACTGTTTGAGTTTTCTCTCTAACAAGCAATATTAAAACGATTGTAGGTTCGTAATTCTTTAAGATATCCGAATGGGATTTTCATCACTAGGCATATTTTTTTGCCTTCTTTCCTTTGGAGTTGTAATAATTTTCGAGTCTACACCCCTATTCCTTGTTAAGTTAACGCATGAAGTCGTGTTCACTTAATTGATATTGAAGTTTTTTATGGCATTTTTGTCGCATGTTATACTTAGTACTAATAAGGCTGATTCCGTTTTGTTATCGCACAAGTTCGCTTTTGTTATTTTATTTAGTTAATTTGTCTGCAGGGTCCTATCCCACAAAACTCTACAAGTGTACAAGTCAACAAATTTGTTGAACTGTATTTAAAAAATCGTAGCACATAGTGTACATTCCCTAGTAAACTTTACAAATTTGTAAGATGACATTTGCAAATTGTAATTGTAATTGTGAGTTTTGTGGTATAGGGACCTGATATGCTTTGTTTAACTTTAGGAATAAATCAGCTTTGGCCTTATGGTCCCTGTTCACCATGCTTCATTTGACGCACCGCAGAAGAAAATTTGATAGACGCGTTAATAATGACTCATCGTGATCATTGGTGCTGATCTCATTGCTGTTTTTAAATACATTATGCATGGCTATACAATGATTGTACGTATTTAGTAAAATATTGTCAATTGTATCTACCAAAATGTCCGCCAAATGCAAAAACTACCAAACAACCCCATGAAATCTAAAAGAAAAAGTACGTTATCCTCTAGCCGCCCACCATTTAAGAATAATTTGCAATGTAAATATAATGTTATGGGAAATAGAGTAGTATGTCTTGTTTTAAAATAGAACGAAATAACACAAAACCTATAACGCTGTTCCAATTTCAAACTTTTAATACTCCAGAAAAAATACGGTTTTGAAAAACATTTATTTATAAGAGCGTTTTTTTGTTGATTCCATTTTAAAATGTTGTTCTGATGCTTTCCGCCAAACTCTCCACCCGGAAGTAATTATGTAGATTTAAATGAAGCATGCATTGTCTTTTTTTGTATGATTTATCTTGAATATTATAGAGCAGATGTAAATGAACCAAAATAAAGACAAAAATATTTATTAATATTTTTTCTGACTTGTTTGAAATTTTGTCGGATTCTGTCGCTGGGAAACGATTTAACTGATAATATATCTGTTAAAAATAAAAAATAAGCTATTATAAATTATTTCCTAAATTGTCATTTTTTCCATACAAGTTGCCAGTTCATTGACTGGATTATGAAATGCCTTTCGGTGGCTAGAGATCATCAGTCAGTACCGTATAAATTTCCCCTTAATTTCAATAAAACAAACGATAAATCCTTTCATCCCTGCAGGCAAAGGCTGGAGCTGATGCGGGAGATGTACCACAACGAGGCGGAGCTATCGCCCACGTCGCCCGACCACAACGTGGAGTCCGTCACCGGCGGAGACCCCTTCTACGACCGCTTCCCCTGGTTCCGCATGGTCGGACGGTCAGTGTCGCGTACAATCAACATTCGCAATCATCGTCGTCATTAATCCAAGATGAAATCATCAGAGAGCGGACGGATAGATATTATCGTCGCTTTGGCAACTTTGACGGCGCCACAGTATAGCGGAGTTTTTGAGTTGTGAATATACCGAACCAAGCGGTCATTATATCACGTGCCATCTTGGGTGTTTATTGGGAACCGGTTTACTCAGTTTCAGTATTGTTGAGATAGAGTTAAGAGTGATTTTCTTATATCCGACATCATTTTAGCTAACGTTCTTTTAACCCATCAAGCGCGCTAGACACGCCCGGTTGTGCCTAATTCGATTGGGTTTATGGCGCGCAAGGCACGTACGGTTGCGCCTAACGGCTGCGCCCTGTACGTTTAGCACAACTTGCTGCTCTGTCGCTTCCCGCGCGACTGAGCGTCTCTTATCTCACTCGCACCGTGAAAATTAGAAAGAGGAGGGTAGATCTTTCTCAACTCGCGTCGCGGCGCGGCGTCAGTTATGCTAGCCCCGCTGATTGCCCTTGCGCGCTTGGGGCGACGACGGGCTAAGAGAAAGACTCACGTCTGACGGGTTAAATGTAAACGTATGAGCACTAGAGTATACAATGTCGGTGTTATTTGCAGGAGCTTCGTGTACCTGTCGAACCTCCTGTACCCGGTTCCGCTCATTCACAAGGTCGCGATCGTGAACGAGAAAGGAGACGTGAAAGGCTACCTCCGGGTCGCCGTGCAGGCGGTTATTGACCCTGAAAAGAGTAAGCACCGACCTACTAAATCTTAGTTTACATATTCTATCTTACTCTCCTACATTTTCATACTTCTGGGGAGGAGAGCTTAGGGCCACCCCTAATCTTAAATCACGGAGACGATTACTTTTAAACTGAACTCAAAGCCTCGAGTGCGACTGCTTGACGTCTTCAATCAATACAGAGTGTACCAAAAATGGGGTGTGAACTGATCAAGGGCATAACAGGTATCGTATTCTGATAAGAAAAAATTAAAAGATTTTTTTGACGCGATTCGAACCCCATTTTTGGTACACTGTGTATAATCTATATAAGTTCTAAGCTTAAAAGCTTGATTCAAAATAAAATTACTGCACGTCTATCAAGGGACGGCCGCGACATACTCTGGATTTTTCTCGCACTATAACTCTTGTTCTAAGTGGTCTAAAAAGAAAGTGACGGATAGTGCGATAAAAATCGAGAGAGCTCGCGCGCCGTCGCGTGATAACCGTGCTGTATAGCCAGCATGGTAGAGGTTGATTGTATGTATCTACTCTACACATCATAGTTACTTAACCTACTAGGTACTACTACACAGACAACAAGAGAATCATAATGAATGATATTAACGGATAGGGTAAACTGAGTGGCACTGCTATGTGATTTGCTTTAATGTACAATTATTTAGCCCATGTCATTAAGAGTCCGCAGTAAGCTCGATTCTCCATTCAAACGTAGTTACGCTCTCATTTTAAAACTACGTGTTGGATTATAACGAAACTTTGCATATATAATGTCATGAGGTATATCTATGTCTGTAATTAGTTTATGTAGCTTCAGATACCATAGTAAAAAAAATACAGCTAATTTAAGTTTTTCATACGAAACTTGTTTTTGCTGTATTTCGTTTGTTTTTTTAAAAACTGGAACCATATAAACTAATTACAGACATAGATATACCTCATGTCAATGTATATCCAAAGTTTCGTCACAATCCAACACGTAGTTTTAAAATGAGAGCGTAACTACATTTTGTATGGGAAGGTGAAATTCGGCCGAGCTTACTGCGGACTCTTAAAGTTGGTAAAGTAAAAGAAGTTCTGACGGCATGACAATTGGATCCAAACTCGTAATCACTGTAAATATTTTGCTCCTAGACAACGCTGAATTCGCAGCAGGCGTGAAGCAATCAGCCAAGATATCGTTCGACGACGACGTAGTCCCCGCTCGCCGCAAGACCCTCGCGAGTGTTATCGACAAGAACAACGCGATTAACTTAGAGGAGCGACTCGACTTGGACTCCAACATTAAAATAGAAGGTGAGTGTAGCAGTCTCTCTTGTTCCAAACACGTCATTCGATAGCAAGGCTTCCGTCAACGAGTATTGTCTGTGAGAGAGATGTCGATAGGGACGTTACAGTGTATCTTCATTTCCCATAAGGCCATTCTACACCTAACAATTTGACACGCCGGCTTGCAACGAAAGGAATTTATTGCCATATCATATACCGCTGTCCCATACATCCATATAAAGAGACTACGACCCATATTGGTTTAGGTTGTTTTTTCACGAATTTTCCAAACAATTGAAGTGCGAAGCCGATGAATGGGTTTTATGTGCGAAAGTCATTTCAAGATTTGCTTAAATGGTGACTTATCTACAAGGTATTTTATGCACATCAGGACTGCTAGCACGATATCATTTACGTCTATAAAGCTTTCGTTCCTCTCGCATAACATGCAGCCGCCTTTCCGCCCGAGACAAACGCGATTATGCTACGCAGACAGACGTTACTGATGCTGGTTTATGATGAAAATTATTATTATTATTAAGAGCCTTAGGTGTCCCACTGCTGGGCAAATACCTCTTTTTCTTCCACATATCCCTGTCCTGGGCAGACTCCGACCAGTCCTGGTCAAAGACGTCAAGCTCTTCTCGCCATCTCCTACGTGCTCTACCGCGACGCAGTATTCAAACATAATTTGAGACATGAAAAATTCAAGCATGTTTTTAATTTCAGAGCTGGCTGTTGGCGAGTGCGACGCCGACAGCGGCCGCGGCGACAGCTCGCTTGCCTCAGAACTCAAAGAGGAGGATTTGCCCGAACACCTGACCCTCGGCAAGGAGTTCACCTTCCGCGTCACAGTACTGCAAGCCCACAGCGTCTCTACGGACTACGCCGACGTGTTCTGCCAGTTTAAGTGAGTTTTGCACCTTGTGCTGTTAAGATAGAGTCGAGTTTAGACTGGCTATTTCGCCTCCAAACTGAAAAAGGAAGACTTGCCCGAACACCTGACTTGCGGCAAGGAATTCACGTTCCGCGTCACAGTACGAACTACGCAGACGTATTCTGCCAGATTAAGTAAGTTTCCATTTTGTGCTGTCAGTTATCATTCGAGCGAGTTTGGGTCATACGCTCCTGAGTCGGGGTTAAAGTAGCTACAGCATTTTTAAGAAATAGTATTCCTAGTCGCGTTGCAGTAAAGCTCAATTTGGATCGCATGACCACCGTTATTTGTGTATTGAATCTTACACCTAAGAAAGAAGTTTGAAATTGCCTTGTACATACATGTAACTTGATAGATTGCTTTTGTTTCAGTTTCCTCCACCGTAACGAAGATGCGTTCTCGACGGAACCCGTTAAGAACACTATCAAGAACACACCGCTTGGATTCTACCACGTACAGAATGTACGTACAAACGACAATACTGTTAACTGACCATCCTGTGTTTATATAGAACCTTATTACAATGCACTTAAGGTGCACCGATGGTCAGTTAGCTGTGTTGTCGATAGTACTCTATTAACTGTAACACTTATATCATAGAACCGTCAGACATTCGACCAGTCATTTAACAACTAGCTTTATCATCATATCAGCTGAAAGGCGTCTGCTGCTGGACTTAGGGCTCCCCCAAAGAGTGCCAAAGTGACCGGTCCTGCGCCACCCTCATCCAGCGGACTCCCGCCACTTTTACCAGGTCATCAGTCCACGTTTTCTACCCACGCCGCGCCTTCCGGTACCTGGTCGCCACTCGACACCTTTCCACCCCAACGGCCATCGGTTCTACGTGCTATGTGCAATTAGCTTTATTATACTTCACTGAAAAATTACAAAAAAAAAATAGTAGTTTATTCTATGTTTTATTCAATTTATAAATCATATGTTTTGTCTTGCAGATCACAGTACCAGTAACAAAGTCATTTGTGGAATATATTAAGACACAGCCCATAGTTTTTGAAGTATTCGGTCACTACCAGCAGCATCCATTACACAAGGTAAGAAGATCAATTCTTGGCTTGGTGGTTTACGTTGAAATTGTTTTACCATTACGTTTAATCTAAATTTAGTTCCTCCGTTGTGTGAAAATGTAGCGTTTATGCACTAATACCTCTAGGTAACCGGATTAGGTTTTCTGATACGGTTTAGGGACGCAAGACACTCGTAGCGCTTATTCGAGCGCCATCTTCTGGTTCTAATCGCAACGCTCGTACCCGACTAAAGTGCTGGCTGCTTCGGAGTCAGTGATCCCAAAACCGTGTCAGGGAAACGAATTCGGGATTATGACGTGTCCGTTGAGCCTTCGGGTAGTCGTATAAAATAGATAAATAGTCTTATAAAGGGCGTAATTAACATCGCACCGAAATCTCAAACCCTGGATTCAGATTCAGATTCTAAATTGAAATAATTGTAAAAAAATCCGCAAAAATCAGCAAGTTACACGAAAGCAAAAATGGATTGCAAACTGTAAAAATGACGCACGTGGGGAGAAGAAGTCACTAACCGTGTGCAGAAAGTGTAAACATGTCAATAATTATCAAACAATCAACATTGTTACTTTTTTGTATTTATCGATTTTTAGAATGAATGCTTGGTCAATGATGATAAATAGCTTACATTTTATTTTTTTGCATTTGTCAACGATTCTTGGTCATTTACTGCATTATAATTGGCAAAGTAGGTACCGATCGTGTTTCAAACATGATCATCATGATCGCTCCCCTTTACGATTCATGCCATGAGATACCAGCATCTTGGTTCTTTCCAGAAACTCATTATTGATTTTAGAAATAAATAAGGATATCGTCGCTGCGCTTGTAAAATCCGCTATGTTAAAATACTTAACTTTTCAGGAGACACAAAAAACATGTTAATTATGTAACCAGGGTCAAAACTTTAAAATTATATATGCAGAAAATTTAATTTATTGTTGAGACGTTGTATACTTTGTGGTTTAAATTAATTCACTCATTATTCTAGGACATACAATTTTTCATGTATATTTTTGGCACACGACGGATTTTAAATGTGTCATTTAAATCCGCTATGCGTCAGTGGGGCACTTGACGGATTATTGCTCCTGTGAAATTCTAATAATATACAGTCTCATATAGCACTTATCTGGTTTTATTACTCACTGAGTTGCATTAAAAAATAGGTATTTTGTGTATCTTTGTTAATAAACGCAGACAATGTATGCGTCAATTATAAAAATATTCCTCGTGATCTACAGGCGGTCCAGCATCAGACAGTAGTATTAATGGACATATGTGATAGTTTTCTAGAAGGTTGATTCATTTTGTTCTGCTGAAAGTGTAGAACATCCAAATGAGCTTGAGTTCTATCAGATACGCTTCATTAAGTTCTGTTGATACTATTGTGGCATTTTGGCTATTCTGTATGCCTTTCTAACGCATGAGAATTCCTGTTGGAACGCACTGAAAGCTGAGAGGAACCCTGCTGGCTGAAATTTCGGAAGAAATGTTTGGAAAAACCATTCAGGTCATCAGCAATTTAGGTTCCTTTCCAATCCAGCAAGCAAGTAACTTGAACCTGAATCATTGAAGCCCTGTTTATTGTCGCTAGCGCTTATAAGCGCTAGCGACAATAAACAGGGCTCGAAGAGATTCTTCTTTTTTAATAACTTATAAGTTATTAAAAAAGAAGAATCTCTTCGAAACTCCGTCCTGAATCAATAAAGACTGTTGTTCAAATATATGATTCCTTATCAGACTTAACAGTATTATAAAAAAAAAAAAACAATGTACCCAATTTTGTTTTGTTTCCTTTATCCATTACATTCGTTTTTTACACAACTGCCCAACAGAAGAAGGCAGAGGAGGGCCTAAGCTAACATATTTTAGCCAAGTAAAGGATAAATTTGATGTCCAGTCGTATAAGGAAGTCAAGAGGCTGGCAATGGACAGAGAAGAGTGGCGGTTATTTCACCGACAAGAGCAAGGCTCTTAAGTAATGATGATAAAATGATCCAACGAAAAGGAGTGCAATGTTTTCAGGGTCTATGTACATAATTATGTGAGATACTTAATAACTCAGTCTACTCAAACTATACATGATTTTGCGACACAATCAAGTTTGTAGTAAAATTATATAGTATTTCACATTTTGTTTTCAAGAGTTATCACGAATGATGACTTCCAAGATGCCGAGCAAGCCGGTTTGCGAAGAGGCTTTAGAACCGTAAACTACATCCATACGCTACACTACAGACTTAGAAGTATAACCTGCCCCTATGTTTAGTGTTCGTGGACTACGAGAAAGCCTTTGATTCGGTCAAAACCTGGGCTGTATTACAGTCTCTCGAGCGGTGCCAGGTAGACTGTCACTGTATCGAAGTACTGAAGTGTTTGTACGAGAACGCTACTATGTCAGTCTGACTCCAAGATCGGAGCTCAAAACCTATTACGCTGCAGCGGGGTGTCCGGCAAGGGGATGTCATTTCCCCAAAACTGTTCACCGCTGTAATGGAGGATGTTTTCAAGACTCTGGACTGGAAAAGGCTAGGCATCAACATCAACGCCGAGTACATCACTGACCCTCTGTTTGCTGATATAGTAGTCTTGGCTGAGACCATGGAGGACTTGAGTACTATGCTCGATGACCTCAGTAAAGCCTCTGAGCGAGTTGGTCTAAGGATGAACATGGATAAGACGAATATCATGTCAAATGCCCGTGTAGTACCAACTCCCATTACAATCGGACGCTTTACGGTCGAAGTTGTAGACGATTACGTATACCTAGGACAGACTGTCCAGTTAGGTAGGTCCAAGAGATACGCGATTACTTCTGCGGGGTCAGTCGGCGGCTCACCCCGCGCCCCGCGTACTGCACGCAAGGTATATTAAATAATAAGGTCTAATTATAATCTAATTTTAATAAAAAGAACATACTACTAGCTGAGTAATATAATCGGAATATTTACTTTATTTGGTTAACTTCAGCACAACCCTACCATAGTGGCGAAAATCGTAAAAAAATCCAAGTTTGCCTTACGCGAGGACCAAGCCGACTAAATTGTTCTGCTGGGCCGCGCGGCTCACCTCGCTATCGATTTTGCACGGTATCTGTACTGTGTGGCCTGTAAAAAATGTTTGAAGTCCGACCGGCCGAAGGCTCACCTGTGACCTCCGTGGCCTGAACGGTACAGTACACGATCACTCACATGTGTCCCCAGCGGCTTGAATGGAACATCAGGCTTTTTTGTAGGGCGTTCAACGTGTTTTACCAAATAGCACATAATATTCACTACTTTAATTGCTTGTCGATAAATAAAACCAAATGAAATTACGGTTTTTCACTATAAAAGTTTAATAGTTCGGCTACCTATTTGTTCGTAAAATCCGCTGAGTGCTAACGCAAGGCGCAAAATTTAATCACAGGTGTATAGTCACAAGAAGCGCTATGAACATTTTGAAGGGCATTTTCAATACTATTTTACATAGCTGATTTTTACTGTTGTTAAAATTTTAATAAAATGATTATAGAGGAAGATGCGCCTTCGGAAGAAGTTCAAAATTATGCCAAAAGCCGATTTTCAAAAAAGGCACACGTCGGATTTTACAAGGGCAGCGACAATATCCAATAGTTAAAACGTTTGAAACATGTAAAAAGGAAAATCTATAAGATAAATTAAAACATCAAGATTGGTTATATAACAGTTTTATATAGGCAAATGTTGGTGGTTTTAGTCATTAGCCTGGACATTGGACACCAACACTACACTTGTTACGTATTCAGTTGTCGCGTTATCAGAAAGTGAATCGTAACCGTACGAGTATTCCCCAGGACGCCAAGCAGGACGGGCCGGTAGCGGGCCGCACGCCGCCGCGGCGCATGCTGCCGCCCTCGATCCCGATCTCGGCGCCCGTGCGCAGCCCCAAGTGGGGCGCGGCCAGCGTCGCGCCGCTCTGCTCCTCGCACCTGCACTCCAAGCACGACCTGCTCGTGTGGTTCGAGATCTGCGAGCTCGCGCCCAACGGGGAATACGTGCCGGCCGTGAGTACTGATAAGCAGACTGACGACTTTAGTTGCGCGCTGCGCGTACGTATAGTGGGGCGCCTGTCGTCCACTAGTCGAGACATTTATAGCGCGCTGTTTACCTTCGGCGCGCACGCATCACATTCGGTCGATGACAGCCGTGACACGTTACGCGCACGTATTGTATACGCCTTCGGCATCCCGCCAGAAAAAAAGACATTTTTTTAAACATAAACAGGACTGAGAAATTGACTTATTACGTTAAACCCTCACTCAGTGCCTTATTATTAGAATTTTTTATTAGTGACATTTTGTGAACATCTGATGATGGAATCCATGAGAAATCAACTGAACTCCTTACATTATAATTTTCAATACAGTTTGTCAGAAGATTCTGATTGTAATCAACCTCCTTAACTCGTATAATCTAGCATCACATTCGGTCTATACATACAATAAATGAGTGTGTGTGTCAGGTCGTGGAGCACAGCGACGAGCTGCCGTGCCGCGGGCTCTTCCTGCTCCACCAAGGCATCCAGCGCCGCATACGCATCACCATCCTGCACGAGCCTTCCGCCGACCTGCAGTGGAGCGACGTGCGCGAACTGGTCGTCGGTACGTATCTGACCGTTGTGATGATAAGGTTCAATATACAATGGCCGACTGTCGTTGCAATAGAGCTAACACTTCTAGGCTCATAAAAACAAGTTAGACATTATAAGACATACAAATAAGCCATAATAAATAGATCTGACCCCCATGGGCGGCCTTATCACACGATCTATTGAACGGTGTCAGCCGGTGACGGACGCTCTATCTTGTCACTTGCCGTGTGATAAGATGAAAATCAATTATTTATTCTGCAAATAAGCCACAAGGGCACTTTAACATGTCAAACGGTAATTTACAATAAAATAATAATAATCTTACACAATAATAATTTAAAATGATATATAAAAGGTTAACAAACTAAATGTCACTAAGGCCGTCCATGCTGCGGGGTCTGGACTATAACTCTTAAATAAATAAATAAATAAATAAATCAATATAAGGGGACAATCTTACACAAATCGACCTAGTCCCATAGTAAGCTCAGTAAGGCTTGTGTTACGGGTACTAGACGACGATATATATAATAGATGTAAATACTTAAATACATAGAAAAACATCCATGACTCAGAAACCAATATTTATGCTCATCACACAAATATTTGCCCTTACCGTGATTCGAACCCAGGACCTTCAGCTTCGTAGGCAGCGTCACTACCCACTAGGCTAACCGGTCGTCAAAACTCTTATATCAGCCGAAAGACGTCCTCCCACAGAGAGGTACCACAATGACCGGTGCTTCGCCCGCATTCATCCGACTACTACCATGGAGAGTCTTGTATGTACGGCTTAACATTGTGATAATTAAGTTGAACTTGTCGCTAGGTGGTAACCGCCGCTGCTAAAAAAGAACGCTTCTCATAAAATCACTTCAAACCAAAATGCTCGGATGAAAATCGGTCTCTTTCGGAACGGCCGTCGGCATCCCTCGGGAGTCTCGTCACCTAAATCTAGTTACAGGAACGAGTCAAAAAGTACTTTCAAGACGTTGCTTCTGTGGCCTCCCCCATTTTTTCCACTGCCGGCGGATTTTAGTTTCATCAGGCCATTCCTTCAAAAATGAGTCGACTAGTAGTAGAGTAGACTTTCGAGTTCTGAGGTTTTCACACTGTGGTGCTCCTCGCCGACTTGTAGTATCGCTGAATAATCGATTATAAGTGCCAAGCATGTAACGTAATATATGTTTGCAGGCCGAATTCGTAACGCACCGGAGGCCAACGAGGATACAGCGGACGGCGAAGAGGACGGAGCCCTATCACTGGGCCTGTTCCCCGGCGAGAGACCTACGCTCGACGACCGGGCCGTATTCAGGTATACCATTGTTTTTACAAACTTATATCAATTCGCTTTGAATAGTATTTAGAGAACAGATTGGATAGGTACATACGCTTTGGTATTTATCTGTAGAATGTTATCGGAACTTATGACTTGACGATAATGCAGTTGCAATGACCAATCCTTTGGCCTAAGTAGACATCGTACTTCTTTTCATATTATGGTTTGCCTTTGGTATATCGGGTAATTTACGATGTTGTGCACATCAGCTTTAAACTGGATATTTTTTGTTTTAACTTTTTCAACATAAATCTGTTTTTTGTATGGGCTATATGATATTATGAGATCCGCTAAGTATCGAATTAAATTCATATGACATCGAATCTAAAATAAACCCCGTGTGTGTGCATATAATCGAGTTTTGTGAAAAATAGCAAACAAAGACTTCAATATATATATTTAATATCGAGCAAATATTTATATTTTCATTTCCATCAAACCAAAATTTTAAAACGGCCTATATCTTCGCTGTCGCTTTTAAATTTCTGCTTGTTTGCAAGTTTGTGTGCTTAGGACGGGTTGCACCAACTAACGATTACAATCCGATCAACGTCAAATATGGCGCCTTCAGCTGTCAGTCCATAGAAACTTGTCAAACGATTACAGACGATACTTATTAAAGCGAACCGTTTGTTATCAGGTTCGAAGCGGCGTGGGACAGCAGTCTCCACGGCTCGCCGCTGCTCAACAGGGTCAGCGCCAACGGGGAGGTGGTCTACATCACACTGAGCGCATATCTTGAGGTGAGGACTACAGACATGTCTGACTCCACATAATAAACGTTGGGTGTCAACCAAAAGTCACTAATTACCGGTAAAGGAAAACTCAACTTCATTACTACTTCGTCACAACTTGATATTTCATAAATAATTCTACGTAATGTATTGAGCGAATTTTGGTTTTGACCCGAGAAATTATGTGATGTCATGGTTACAATAGAGTTCCCATTTCATCTTTTTAGAACTCTTGTCGCGGGTGCACCGGATTGTAACTTTCAACATTCTCAACAGTGGTGTTACGGGAATATACCATACACGTCAGCTTTTAATTAAATTTAGAAAGAAAGAAAGACAACATTTATTCGTGGACAAAACAATGGGTAGAAAAAACAAAACACAGTAACGTAAAAGTAGCAGGGTCCGCGAAAAGGCCCCGACTCAGCATGGTGCTAACCTAGAAGGCCAGCGCTGGTCTTCCGTCGGAACTTTTACATGAGTTACCTCCTGGAAGGCAACACAAAACAAATACCTACTAATTAAAATATATCAAAAAGACGGGCGTGAAATTAACGGATCGCTTTAAAAATACAATACTGCGGTCCAAAACTCTGATAGCTGACGTAGCTCACACATCCGCCAAATTCAAATGGGACTGGGCCGGGCACGTCTGCCGCATGCTAGAGGCGTTGTGGGCTATAATTACCACCAAGTGGGCCCCACAGAACCGAATACGGCGTCGCGGTAGACCGCGTAGGAGATGACGAGACGAGCTTGACGTCTTTGACCAAAACTGGTCGGAGGCTGCACTGCACAGGATAGGGATATGTGCAAGAAAAAGAGGGAGGCCTTTGCTCAGCAGTGGGACACTTCAGGTTTTTAATAAATAAATAAATAAACTTAATTACAAATGCAGAACATCTTTGTTTTTTTATTTTAAGAAAGGGGGAATTTATTGGAAATAGACTGCTAATTTATGAAAGTTTGTCACATAAGCATCTTAAAATATCACGCCCTTAGCCTGCGATTGTGAAATGACGTTTTGTATGGAAATCGATCCACCTTAATACTAAACTAGTAGAGCAGTTATTATCTACTAAAGTGTGAGTGTTTTGTTTTATGTCGATACTGATGATGTCCATGTCCCCCAGGTGGAGAACTGCGCCCGGCCCGCCATCGTCACCAAGGACCTGTCGCTGGTGGTGGTGGGCCGCGAGGCGCGCACGGGCCGCTCGCTGCGCAAGGCCCTGTTCGGCTCCAGGTGCGCGCGCGCCGACCGCCTCACCGGCGTCTACGAGCTCAGCCTGCACAGGGCGCTGGAGCCCGGTCAGTACCCCAATACTCTTCTGGTCACACTTCAATTAAACCGTCGCCGCTTCAACCTAACCGTCACCGATACGGGTGTACACTCGAAAATTATTATTACTCAAAGAAAAAAATGCCTACTGACGAAAATCCCATCCCGATATCTTAAAGAATTACGAAGCTAAGCGCTGATGTCACTAACTGCGAGCGTCATAGTAAATGACAATCGCTTCATATGAAGTTGCGTTTTGCGGAAAAGGGACAGAACATACCCCCTTCTTAAAACTTTGGACACATATAACTTCGTGATTATTTAACCTCTTGCGTTGCTTATTTCTCCATTTGACTACGTTTTTAGTCCTTTTTCGAGAAAATATGACATAATTGATTATTTCATTTAGTGTCTGTAGACACTAGCTCTATTGAATCTCATGCCACTTTACCACCTGCAATTTACCACTGGAACCGCACACCACACCTCTGTAACACTTGTAACCCATTCCAATCTAGCTATCCATGTCCTATTGATTGAAATGGAACCATTTCGTGGCAATGTTGTTCTCTCTTGTGTATTTGTGATCTATGTGTATGTATGTGTTGTTGTCATGAATAAATGATATTCTATTCTATTCTATTTGAGCTTGTTACTGTCCGCTTCTCCAAATGAACTGCGTGCACTCTCAAGATCAAGCTGCAAGACCTTAGCTATGTTTGTTTTGTAGGGAGTGTTTGAAATGTATAATTTATGTAGTTACAGGAGCTCCATTCTCTTGTTGTTTTAACTTAGTACTAACTCAATAAAAAAAAATTCCCAGGTGTACAGCGACGTCAGAGACGCGTGTTAGATACAAGCGGCACGTACGTGCGAGGAGAGGAGAACTTACACGGTTGGCGTCCGCGCGGAGACTCGCTTATATTCGATCATCAGGTAAATGCAGTTTTAATATGAAACCCATACTTCAAGAACGTCATTAAGATGATAGAAAGTTCACTAGAAGTCCTACAGCTAAAATGATTACCATACGAGGAAAGGAGTACTGCAGAAATTATCAAATGAGACTTGACAACACACAGCTCTCGCTGCCGCCGCCAGCTGGTCTCGGTAGATAGGATATGTTGTTAAATAATAATAATAATCAAATAAAAATTAATACTTTATTTATCCTTCACATGTATTGTATTGTATTATTTATTAGTAAATCGGCATTTACAAGTCATTAATAGTTAAAAAAAAAAATTTATATTACATGTCATTTGATATCATTATTTTCAGTCACTATACATAGTAACATTTTAATAAATGGCTGTATTACATAAGTCATAGCTGCTTACAGAATAGGTACAAAATATCTGGTAGTGAAATGGGTAATTTGAAACAGTGAGTAAGCGTCTTCTGTTCCCCGTACTAGTAAAAACTGTATCACGGTGGAACAGGACACACACCCCACCGCCCCTCCCCGCCCCCTCAATGTTGTTTACAAAATATATAAGAATCTTAAGTTAATAAGGCCATCAAAAAACATGTATATAGAGAAATAAATATCATCAACAAGGTTGGCGAAAAATAAAAATATAATAATCTTTAATGTTTAACTCAACACTGTAGTGTGCCCGCCCGTGATGAGCAGAAGGACATATCATCATCATCAATATTAAGAGGGCCTGGCCCTCTGTCGTTGCAGCATTCTCCATTCTAGTCTATCTTGGGCTCTCGTCTTTACTTCTTGGTATGTGAGGCTACAGCACCATTCCTTCATCTGTGTCATGTATGGTATTCTGGGCCTTCCTCACCCTCTTGTTCCTTCTATTTGCCTTCCAGGATTCAATTGAATCAAATAGAATTTGATTTTAAATGCCTTTGTAATGTATATACAATTTTGTGTACAGTGGGAGCTGGAGAAGATGACGCGGCTAGAGCAGGTGGGCCGCACGCGGCACTTCCTGGCGCTGCGCGAGCGCCTGCGCCACGGGCACGAGAACACCGTCGCGCCCAACGACTTCACCAAGACCGAGAAGGTATGCGAGCATCTGTAACTCTCCATAGACCGAACTCCCATCAATCATTGGCATATCACTGTCTTTTATTAGTACATTACTACAGAGGTCGCCGGCCGAGTACATATAGACGGCCGAGCGTAGCGAGGTCGGATAGTTATGAGGCTGCCAACCCCTTTTCACGCCGAGGTATGAATAGTGCTTTTCTCAAACATACAATGAAATAAATTAAATAAACTCCAAGAAATCAAACTTTAATTTTCATGGCTGAACGCCGTGATCCTGTGCCACAAATAGTGGAAAGGAAATTAAAAAAGACCATCTTGCCGGCCTAGGCCTCCAATTTCGTATGAAATGCCGTTACGGGTCTCTCGTCTCGCTGCGCCCAAAACGTGACACTTCGAAGCTTATTATCAAGAACACAACGTCAATATTTCATTGCATGTTTGAGAAAAGGAAAATAAAGGGGAAAAAATAAAAAGTGTAGTTGCTTCGAGCTAGTTTGACCAAGATTTACTAGCATACGCCTCCCTAATGCGTAATCAGAGTGAAGTTTAGTTTTATTCAAAATTAGTTCAGACCGTGATCGGTTCTGATAAAGCTTTCAAAACCGTTGATTTACTAACCAACTAAAGCAGTTGGTTAAAGAGCGATTGGCCACGTGGCCAGTATACGTATATCGAGATGAATATAAATATTCAGCGTTTATACTTTTTTCGCTATTATTATCTCGGCAAATATTGTCAAAGGAAAGATTCACTCACCAGCTGACAAAGACGTAGTTTGATCTTATTTTGAAAAGGCATGCTGGAATTACACGAAACTTTGTACCTATCCATACTAATATTATAAATGCGAAAGTGTGTCTGTGTTTCTGTCTGTCTGTTACCTCTTCATGCTTAAACCGCTGAACCGATTTGGATGAAATTTAGTATAGAGATAGTTTGAGTCCTGGGGAAGGACATAGGATAGTTTTTATCCTGGAAATCATCCCCCGATGGGATGAAATGGGGGGTGAAAGTTTGTATCGAGCTACGATATAAACGAGTTCCACGCGGACGGAGTCGCGGGCAGAAGTTAGGACACAATAAGATTCGCCATATCTAGACTAGAAAAAAAAAATAGAGTCTAAAGGCGTTTTTAATATAAAAGTTTAATGTTAGTCTAGCATGTCATTTTAAAACGAGAACAAAACTACGTTTGTACGGATAGTCGACTCGTATCGAGCGCGCCGGGGACTCTTAAACCTGAGGCAAAATACGGTTTTGAAAAACATTAATTTATAACCGTTTTTTTTGTTGATTTCATTTTAAAATGTTATTCTAAGATGCTGTATTCAAGAATCCGACAAACTTTCCACCCGGAAGTAATTATGTAGATTTAAATGAAGCATGCATTGTCTTTTTTTGTATGATTTAACTTGAATATTATAAAGCAAATGTAAATTAACAAAAATAAAGACAAAAATATTTATTAATATTTTTTCTGACTTTTTAGAAGCTAGTTTTTTTTTTGATGTCTGAAATTTTGTCGGATTCTGTCGCTGGGAAACTATTTAATTGATAATATATCCGTTACACAGAAAAGTTAAGCTATTATAAATTATTTCCAAATTATTTTTTTTTCCATACAAGTTGTCAGTTCATTGACTGGAGTATAATGTATTCTGTGTGGTGTCAGGAGGTGTGCAACATGGCGGCGAAGGCGGCCGCGGAGGGCGCGCTCGGCCGCGACGAGGCGCCCTCCGAGCCGCGGGACATGACGCCGCGCGAGCGCGACCTCTCCACCAAGTTCCTTAAGCTCATGCAAGGTGGCTCTTCTATTAGTACTACTCTCAAAGCGACGCACGCCACAGCCACTACTGGCCGCCGCCAAACGCCGCCGCCGGTAGCTGGCGCGAGCCGCTTCCGCAAATTGTGGCTGAAAAAACCAACTGACGGTTACAGACCGATCAAAAATTAAATATGGCGCCGGCGAATGGAAGCTTCACAAACTTTCCGTGCATTCAGAACTCAACGTTTACACGTTTGCAGACAGTTTGGTGCGAACACACCCTAATAAATAATAAATAAATAAATATAAGGGGATATTCTCACACAAATCGACCTAGTCCCATAGTAAGCGCAGTAAGGCTTGTGTTATGGGTACTAGACGACGACATATAAAATAGATACTTAAATACATAGGAAACATCTATGACTCGGAAACAAATATTTATGTTCATCACACAAATATTTGCCCTTACCGGGATTCAAACCCAGGACCTTCAGCTTCGTAGGCAGCGTCACTACCCACTAGGCTAACCGGTCGCCTAATATATTTATGACTCTTGCATCTTTTTTCAACTAAGGTGTAAGTAAATATTATGCGCAGAAAATCTTTAAACTCGGGCGAAGACGTATAGCTTTTATCAAGAATATCTTATTACGAGTAGAATTGCGTCCGCGTAATTCAATGGAATGAATGGCGAATGAAACGGCAAATCGTTTTCCTCGTTGGCGCGTTGCTTGAGCGCCTTAGCCACTAGTATGATATGCTTTCAGCAAGCTCTTAATCCACTAGTATGCTATGGTTTCAGCAGCTCTTAACGTACGGTTTATTGTTCAGGGCGAATAGGAGTGAACAACAACGCAGAGGGCGCGGTGTCGCCCGCCTCGCCCGTGGACGAGGGCCTCGCGCCCGACGCGTCCACGCCCTCGCTGCTGTCCTCCGTGCACAGCGCTAGCAGTTTCGAGTGAGTACTAAACACTACCTTATTGCTGGCGAATAAGGTCCGTATTGAGATGCACTTGAGAAAGATACCGGACTGAAAACTACAACTACACTGTGATCGTTAACTCTTTCACAATGCGTAAAGGTGCACTACAATGTATGTGTTGTCATCTATAAATGACCGTGGCGGTCAAAAGGTTAAGTGCACTCAAGTTAATTAAGTATGAGTTTTATCCTTATTGAATTGATTCTGATTCTGTGTCTTGTTCCACCTAACAAAACACATCCAATTATAACATAAGTCATTACTTATTGTTATGTTCTAACTCTAATTATTTTATTTATTTCACTGTTTGTTTTGTAGTTCGGATGTTTTAATTTTTGTTTTTATGTTTTCGGGGTCGCTTAGCCTAGAAGCAAGTTGACCTCGTTCGTTTATTTGGTCTTTCTTTCTTAGTTTCTTATCGTACCCCGCCCGGCTACCCCTCCCATGCACGCCAACCCCTTGGACGATAGCGTCGGTATTACTGAGGTACAGAACACATACACTGTGGTCCCTGCTTGTTAGTTCCATCATGTCACTTGTCATTGCAGTACATTTTATAACTCGGTAATAACTCGCCATGACAATAATAATACCACCGAGAGAGAGATTCATCTTTTAAAGTCTTTGTTCCACCTTTTTACAAGCTTTAAATTAACTTGCAATGTATGTTTGTTCCGGGTGAAATCTTGCAACTGAATTTTGAAGCAGATATCTTTAACCGATTGAGCTGAAATTTTGGGTAAAGGTATAGTTAGGATGACAATTCAATATTATAGCTATATACCTGATCTGATGATGGAGACGGAAGGTGGCCCTGGGAATTCAGTACTTAACCGACGTAACCCCTTTGAATTTGGGCTTAGAATCGTCTCAATGATTAGTGATGACGGTATATAGAAAAGTACAGTCGGCAATAAAAGCTTGTATCAAAAATTTAATTTTTGACAGAAAATTATTTACACCAAACCGTTTGGATAAGACGTTTTGGGCAAACAAACGATTACGTGCCCAAAATGCTTCTTTTGGGCACACTACTTAGTGTGGCAAATGGTAGGCCATTTTAAAACAAGTTCTCAATTTAGCAGCATAGGGGTTTTTTCGTTCTCACTGTGGTACGCGTATATTTATCTACTCTATGGCCTCTGAGTTTTATAACCTTTAAATCGCTCATCCTACTAATATTATAAATGTGAATGTTTGGATGTTAAGATGTTTGGATGTTTGTTACTCAATCACGTTAAAACGGGTCAACCGATTTGGATGTAATTTTGTACCTAGATAGTTTATAGCCTGAATTAAAATATAGGATCGTTTTTATCTTGGGTCCACGCAGACGAAGTCGCGGGCGAAAGCTAGTAGGTTATAAAATGTGCTGAAATGACAGGTGACTAGAACTGGTCTGCCGGGAACCATGATTATTAGTGTTATGATTCATAACTTATGAATTAGGATAAATCAAGTCTTAGGCTCAAGCCGGTAACTTGTATAGTTAAAAATAGCCTTACTGTAATCTGACGGCTTGAGCATTCAAGGCTCGGGTTAACCTAACTCATAACACTACAATTAATGCTAAAACTTACGCTACATTACCTTTATATATTCATCTATATTAATAATTTCGGTTTAGGGTTGCCCTTAAAATTGTAAGATCGAATAAGATCACTTGATGACATATTGGACAAATGTAGGTTCTCATATTTATTTTTTAAGTTATGTATGTATGTATGTCTGCTTGATTGATATACACACAAGAGTCAAAATGATGTAATGAATTTTCATACAAAGTGTACCCGTTTTTTTGCTCTGGTGTTTACTAATCATTTTAATTAACGAAATGATCTCAGTGACTTATTTTGATCATTGAGTATTATTATATGTATCATAATTATGTGCTTAACCCTGAGTATACAAAGCTTTCACGCACGCATGAATGGTTATCTCAAAAATGATCGTTCTTTAGCACACATGTCAATATTAACAGTGCTTATTTTAATTACTTTCAACGAAGCTTGGTGCAAATGATAATTGTCAATAGATAAATACAGTAAAATTGTTGACATAAAAAAACTCATGTTATACTGTCATCGCTGTCACTTCCACCAAGCCTCGCAGAAATGTATATCAAACCACAAGCATACAAAAACGCACTTTTATGAAGCTTACACTGAGAAAGAATTAAAGTAATCCCATTGTTTTCATCAGACTATGCTCACCGGAGCGCGCACTTCTGGAGAAATCAATTGCGCAATGGGGCGGGGTCCAACTGAGCGCGGGCGGCGCCCTATACGTGCCCGACTGCGAGGAGGTCCGCGTGTCGGCCGCCGTCGCGCGCCGCGGACACCTTAACGTGCTGCAGCACGGGACGCACGGCTGGAAGAAACGCTGGCTGGTGAGAACATAGCCTATAGTACTCCTACTGTAATCCTGTTTCAGTGGTGATGACCTGGTAAAGGTTGCGCGAGTTCGCTGCAAGTCATTGTGGCACTCTTTGGGGGAGGCCCATGTCCAGCAGTGGATGTCTTTCTGCTGATATGATGATGATGGTGATGGTGTATTGGGGCGGAGGATAGAAATAGAAAGTTGTTTATTTGCATAAGCGCACACTACAAAATGGTACAAAAATACACTGACCGGCAGAAAATTTGGCCCAAAAACTTTTCGTGATATCAAATTATAAATTGAATAGATTAATAATGTTGTAAATAATTAAATGTATTTATCTAATTTGGGCCAAATTTATTGCCGGTGAGTATATAATAAGAAACAATAACACATCGATCATAATAACACATCAAATAAAAATCTTTGAACTTTGAACTTTCGTGTGCCAGCAAAACGCTCATAGGATAGCGCCCATCGATACACGCTCTCGTAGAAAACAATAAAGCCAGCGACATTCATTGCACACTGAACAATAGTATCGCTTACTAGCAATTACTTAGCAATTTGTATAATTTTTTTTTTTTTTAGAACCAAGTGTGTTAAAACAACAAACACATTTAAAGACGTTATTTGAGTATCGAGTTCGTCGCATCATTTCGTTCTACACGTCCAAAAATCGCATTATGGAAATCCGCGTCTATGTAGTTTTTTTAGGCTTCCATACCCAAGGGGTAAAACGGGACCCTATTGCTAAGACTCCGCTGTCCGTCCGTCTGTCTGTCTATCCGTCTGTCACCAGGCTGTATTTCTTGAAGCGTGATAGTTAGACAGTTGAAATTTACACAGATGATGTATTTCTGTTTGCCGCTACAACAACAAACACTAAAAAACAGAATAAAATAAATTTTTAAACTCCCATACAACAACGTGATTTTTTGCCGTTTTTATAGATATTGGTATGGAATCCTTCGTGCGTCGTTCGTCCGACTCGCACTTGGCCGGTTTTGGCTCGGCTTGGCTCTCTCTTTATGTAAAATTTAAAAAGAGACAGTTATAGGACACGCGGATTATTTGGCCATATTTTTGCCAATAAGGATAAAGTTGATGTCGAGTCGTATGGGGAAGTCAAGAAGCTGGCAATGGACAGAGAAGAGTGGCGGTTACTCCACCGACAAGAGCTAGGCTCTTAACACGTTCGCTGCCAGGAACCCGCCTAGCGGGCATCTGCGCCGTAGTCGCTCTCCGCTACATACGGACAAAACCACGAGATCGGCTACGAGTGTAGCGCATAGCGATTCTTGGCAGTGAATGTGTTCAGTACAGGGACCGGACAACCCTTTCCGCGGTAAAAGCCCTTCAATGGGCATCCCTTAAACACGGCTAACCCATTGAAAGACTTTCCAGTTTGAACTGCTAGCCCATTCGTTTGACTACCCCTTATCGAAAAACTTAGCAAAAATTAAATCTAGCCCTTTGCAATTGCTTACTGCTATCCTATATGCCTTGCAATCCTTTAATAAGGGTTACCCTTATCATTTAGCGCTTTTCATAAAGCTTTCCCTTTAGTAATGTCGTAGTTGAGCCTTGCGTAAAAGAGACAGAATTATAGTGTTCTACGCTAGTGTATGAAAAGGAAAGAAAATACGTGCCTAGGGAAGGGTTTTGTAAAATTAATTTGTTCGCATACCATACCTACAACATACTAGTACGATTACAACTACCAGTTGCTGCGCTTACTATTGGATTCGGAGTAATGTGTGCTTTATGAACAAGGTAGACGATTTAAATTAGCTCGCTTATATGCTAAAAGGGAAGCCCTTTATAAGGCTAACCCTCATAAGGTGAGCGGGTGATAAGGTGAATGGGTTTCGTCGGGCAAAGGGTATGGTGAGTTAAGCCTTATGCGAAACCCATACAAAACCCTTTATAAGGAATAGCGGGCCGGTCCCTGGTTAAGTATGATGATGATGAAGGTGACATACATATGTAAATGCTGCGTCAATTTCCAGGTGGTACGGCGGCCATACGTGTTCATATACCGCGACGAGCGCGACCCGGTCGAGCGCGCGGTCATCAACCTCGCCAACGCGCACGTCGAGTACTCCGAAGACCAGGAGCAGATGGTGCGGATGCCCAACACATTCAGGTACAATACAATACAATACTCTCTTATCAATTACAAACCTAGCCTTATCACAAAAACGCCTACAGTCCCATGTCATAGCCAGATTTGGTAGCCAGCCTCGAAATGGGAATTATAGGGCCCGCTATGAAATGGGAACGGTATTTTTATCTGGTGGCTAGATTCGAAATGGAATGGCTTTCCATCTCCTACCCAGTAATGAAATAGGAACGGTTTTCCTATCTCGAAGTCAGATTCCATAGCGTGGGCTAGCCCCCCTACCGCACTTTTGGTTTATGGTACTCGAGTGACAGAGACACAGATATACGAACTTCGAGATTCGATTTTCGTGGTAGCGCCCCAGATTTGGTAGCTAGTTTCAAATTTAAATTTTGCAAGTGCATGCATACAGCGTTATATTTCCCTATTAGAAACTACCTAATGTGAGAGATGGGATTAACACTTTCACTGCCTAGCGGGCGCCTACGCCGTACTCGCTTTCCGCTATATACGAGGAAAACCACGGGGTCGGCTACGAGCGTAGCTTCTTTAACATTCTTGGCAGTAAATATATTAAAGGATTCCCGTGTCGTAGCCAGTTTTAATTGGTATTATTTCGTAGCTAGCTATCAAATCCGACTCCGAAATGGGACTAAAGATCTGGTACACTAGTAGGTACAGTCAGCAGCAGAAGTTGCTAAGCGGTCCTAGTGCTCAAAATGATCTACACATGAACTCTAACGTCAAGGGAATAAGGATCTGTGAAGGTCATTTTGAGCGTGTTATTTGGCTTAGCAACTTCTGATGCTTACTGTACGTCTGTTTTGAGGCACAGTGTGACGGTGTTGTGTTGTCGCAGCGTGGTGAGCAAGGAGCGCGGCTACCTGCTGCAGACGCTGGGCGACAAGGAGGTGCACGACTGGCTGTACGCCATCAACCCGCTCCTCGCCGGCCAAATCAGGTGAGCATTTCATTACAAAATATATATATTATGGTACAATCTTAGGCACCCGTCCCACCGCCGGCGAGTACTCTCATAGTAATTCTTTCTCGCTTTTACTCGCTTGAGCGAGTAGCCGTAGTAACACTCGCTTACTCGCCGGCGGTGGGACAAGTGCCTTAAGAGTCCGCAGTAAGCTCGATTCTCCATACAAACGTAGTTACGCTCTCACTTAAAAAATATATGTTAGATTGTAACGAAACTTTGCATATACATTGACATGAGGTATATATATGTCTGTAATTAGTTTATGTAGCTTCAGATACCATAGTAAAAAAAATACAGCGATTTAAAGTTTTTCATACAAAACTTGTTTTTGCTGTATTTCGTTTGTTTTATAAACTGGAACCATATAAACTACTTACAGACATATATATACCTCATGTCATTGTATATGCAAAGTTTCGTCACAATACAACACGTATTTTTAAAATGAGAGCGTAACTACGTTTGTATGAGAAGGTGAAATTCGGCCGAGCTTACTGCGGACTCTTAAGCCGGATTCATACTTAGCTGACGTTACGCAACAGCACGTTATCTGTCTCATACGTTTAGCACGGTTAGATTCACATCATCACGTCACATATGTATGAAACTGGCTTTACACAAATGGGTGAGGACCAAATTATTGGCCAGTAGTTAGCCTGGTTAGTCGGTAGTTAGCCATACAAATTGAAGAAGTGAACAAAGTTCCGTTGTGACACCAAAATCCTTACTAATATTATAAATGCGAAAGTGTGTGTGTGTGTGTGTGTGTTTGTTTGTCCTTCTTTCACGTCGCAACGGAGCGTCGTATTAATGTGATTTTGTATATGGAGATAGTTTAGAGGCTGGACAGTGACATAGGCTACTTTTTGCAGCAGGAAAACATCTATTTTTTAATAATTATCATAAAATTCCAATATGTTACATTTTCCTATAACCACGCCGGCGAAGCCGCGGGCATCAGCAGCAGTTAACCATATAATTGTATGGTTAATTTTCGTGTCACAACGGAAAACTTTCATAGAAAAATTTATTGAGAGAGTTAAGCTAGCTAAGAATTTGGTCCACACCCAAATTGAGCTATTAGCCCCACTGTAAGCCCAATAACGCTTGTGTTATGGACACTAGACGATATTTTTAATTGGTATAAATACTTAAATACACAAAAATACACAAATATTTGCCGTTAAGTAAGTATTTACTATTGCATCGTCATCGAATTTACAAGCACACACTTATAGTAAGGTGAACCAGGCAAGGTGACAACTGCACGGCTAGCACGCGACGGCGCGCGAGCTCTCTCGATTTTTCTCGCACTATCCGTCTCTCTCTTATTAGAACACTTAGAAGAAGAGGTATAGTGCGATAAAAATCGAGAGTATGTCGCGGCCGTCGTGTGCTAGACGTGCTGAAGCACATCTCAAATAACATCAAAGTAAGAAATAAAAGAAGGCGGTCACTGTGTCCGATGCAAGTGATAAAATTTATCAGTAACTCAACTGAAAACCTGTCCAATCGATTTCTGTATCATTGCTGATACACTTTTTTCAGTTTACTTTGCTATTGCATTGTCATAAATTTTATTCCTTATTTGAAGATATACCTCCTGTCGCTCTTTACTTGACTCTCTGTTAATGTGTAAGATAAGAAATAGCCTGAGGTTACCGCTATTCATTTTCTAAAGAATGTTGCCGGTCAAATCGACAACATTTCCAGACTATTTCTTGTTTCCCATTAGGGCCGGTGCAGATAGGGAATTAGTCAATAAATTGCTCCATCATCATATGAGCCGAAAAACGGCCTCTCCCGAAGAGCATACACATTTTAATATAAATAAGGTTTAAATTTTAATGAAAACCCAAATGTTCTTGGCTAATTGCGCCAAGGCAGCATTAAAGTATAACCCTGGCATTACATTGACGAAGCAATTTGTTCCGGTCTGACTCGATCTGCGCCGGGCCGTGTTCCCTGCGGAGCTGGCTCGCTCGGCCCACATCAATGTACACGGTGTAAAGTCTGTGCCACACAGGTCGCGGTCCGCGCGCCGCGGCGACAAGGCGGCCCCCGCGCCCGCATGAGACACCCTCACCATGGAGTCTATCCTCGTTTATTAAACGCATCGCCACGCACCAGCGTACTAACGTGCATCCTTGCCATTGAAACTGCTGGGACTTGTTTTATGTTTCTGAATGTTTGCGAAGGGAATATAAACGTTGGTTTCACTGACAACCCTCGGATAACTTTAGATCTGTTTCGAATGTTTGCGGATGGTCTCAATGCCTGGAAGTGTAAACACTGGCTGTCGCAGTGATTCAAGAGGCAATCCTATTTAGATCTGTCTCTAAATGTTGCGAAGCGTTCGGTCTGAATGCCTGGGAATAGCGTATTGCGGCAAAACAAGTCGTTGGATTAGGTTTAAAACCTGTCTCTCTCTATGATTTTGGTTGTTTTAGTACGCCTTTATTCCAGTATAAGCTGTAGACAATTTTATTGAGCTCATGACAAGATTACATCCGAGTTCACAACAAACTACGAGTTGTTGACAGAAAAATGTTTTGCAGGCCAATTTTAAGTACCTATGACTAAAAACACGAGTATAGTCGGAAGGAATTCAAGTTACAACTATGAATATACTTCCTCCCTTGATGTCTTGATCGCTTGATTATATACTATCATTTACATGTCGTCGCGAAGAACGGTCACAAATCAAATCGGAATGTAAATGAAAGGTTTGTAAAAATTGTGGCTGGTTAGGTAGCGGGCAAAGAGGGGGTTGTATTTTACTCTCGCGACTATTAAGGCAGCGATAAGATGACGGTTATGACAAGAAGTTTAGAATGCGTGGTCCAAGGGTTCAACTCAAAAGTTTCAATTCATTACTTTCAAAGAATTTTGGGACCACATAAGTTGAACTATAATTTTAAACTATAGTAAGTCCAGACTCGATCAATTATTTTAGCATATCCCCAATACGCAACAGTATTATAAAACAAATGCATTTAATGCTACATACGATTTATACGTAAATAGGCATATATGTTTATATATGTTGAATAGTGCGAGGCAGTTTGTTGAAGAGTGCGAGGTGGGACCAAAGCGGTGCACTGTTGAACGGGGTAATGAAAATGACGAATTTGAACATGCAGGAACAATAATTGTACAAGACTCTATTGAGCTGTTTCAGATATGCAGGATGCACGTTATCATATATTATGTTACAATTATATACGTTAGTTAACTGGCGTGAGTTCAGAACTCTGTATGCAATAATGTAAACCAAGTATTCCTATCTCGGCCATAGCGAATGTCTAGACATTGTACTACTAGCATGAATGGTATAAGATTGTGAGCTATAAAGTTAAAAAGGTTGTGTCCGCAAGAGTTACTGACGACTGGCCACAAAAGACGAGACACGCTCTGTAACAACATTCAAGTGTGAATGAGATAGATTTACCTCCTCAGTCGTTGCGGATACTATAGTGAGGCGCTTATCTACTGTATCGCTAAGCTAACTATTGATCATATAGCTTTCATCATATAGTAGTGAGTGGTAAGTTGTATACCAATACCACCTGCAATACTAGGTTTTTGACTTGTCTGTTGTTACATTTTTAAATATTGTATTGTATTTGTAGTTCGCTGGCGCTGTGATTGATAAAGAACTGCCGTAGATATTTTGACCAAAAGATCTTGTTTGCATGTCCATCGGAATGACCATATGTCACGCTCTTACGCCTCTGGCAATAGAGTCGTGTTTAGATAAGTTGAATATGCACTTACTCCACGCGCAAGCGTAGCGCTAGCGAGTCACGATTTGTTTCGATTGTAAGCTATTTCAATTGCGCACAAACTACGTACGCCGGCGATGGCGGATGGACTCCATTTTGTAACAAACCTACGGCGAGATATAAGAATTTAATTGAATGTATTGTGAAAAGACAAATTACTGAAAATACCTATATAGATTTTCTTCTAATGTTGGATACATTATTAATGTAATTTACCTTGTAATATACGTATGACCCGAACGGTAGAGTAAATATATTTTGAGGCTCAACTAGCCAATTCGAAGTGGCGGTGTCCGTATGACGTCATACGTAACGTTTCGTTTCACGTTTAGAATTGATTGTAAATACATTTATATTATAATAATTATAACATTGTAGTTAAATTTAGAATACGCGTTCCGATATACATCATTAACACACTACTTATTTGGTAGTTGGTTTATTTGTATTTTCTGTTATACCTTGAAACGTTTTCGTGTTAGGTTCCTATAGTGATATAGGTATTATCGAATGGATTGTATAAAGTAGGCTAATGTACCTCGGTAGGAACATGTCGCCCGCTGTGGCTGTCACAACCATTCCGACCGGATCTAGTCATATGCTCTCTCTGTTGTACATTGTATGTGATAGACTAGCTACATAGTGACACCGTGCTCCCATCCAACAATCTGTCGACCAACTCTCGTTGCCCTAGCATCCGATCACGTCAGATTGTCCATACAATCTGATCCCTTAATCTCACATTCGAGATGCCAATGGCGCCGAGAGCTGTGCCTTTGAGATTCAATTAACACATTATAATTGTCAGTCACAATGTTAGTCAGTAAGTTAAAGTTGTTCTGTTCCATGAATGTCGTACACTCAGCGTGACACATATATACACGTCACTCGACCGCTCCATAGGATCACACTAATATTAATACAGGTAACATAGAGTAGTTAGTTTCGATGTGACGGTAGTTTTATATGGATGATATTTCTTTCAATAACTTATTTCTATGTACCTATCCGGCAGTCCGAGCAACGCTTGCTCTCGTTACCGCTTCGATGTTGAAACTATATCTAATATTGTCACTATACTATCGCTTCTAGGTGACCGTTTTATATTTCCATTAACTCCATATTGACAAAGTAAGCTTTTGTGACGTTTAGCCGTTGTAAATATTTCCTAGTTGAGTTGGTATCTGCCTGAGCTACGCCGAGCCGGCAGGCTGCGGGCTCGGCTGGCACTAGAGAATATCCCGATAATAATTAATTTAGCATAGACTATATAGGCTAAGATCAAAAAAGTATTATCCAAGTCTAGACATTGCTGTGTGTTATATTTCTTAAATTTAAAATATTACATATTGTCTTGAATCTGTTTTAGTTTGAATGGCAACAGAATAAATATTATTTTTATCTATCTTATACCTATTGACGATGTGCTTACAACTGATGATATTGATTGTAGGCAGCGAGTGTTTAAAGTTGTTGTCTACTTTCTCGACGCCGCAACGAAGCGGGATCTCGCGTTTAGCGACGCCGTTTTATTTTATACATACCTTTCTTTTCTAGTCATTTTGTATAACATTCCAAAGTTTGTAACTATATAGTTTCTCAAATAACTAGTGATGTATTTTGCATGGCAAAATGATGTTTACGTAGAGAAATAGAGCAGGAAAAATCACGGGTGTGTCGTGTTGTGGGTGCAACTGTTTATATGGAGGATTTATTTGCAAAGCTTACGTTTAGTTGTTTCGTTATATTTTTGTAATTCGAATAAAATGTCTTTTTAAATTAGAGATAACAGCTGGCGCTGGATTATATATATTTTTATAGAGTATACTCTTTAAGCTGTACCGCTATTTTTATAGGGTAGTTATTTTGTTGGTTGCGTTAGTTCGGTTGGTATATTCGGTTGGAAGCGCCTCGGCTCCCGACCCGGCGCCGGGAGCGCCGAGTGATTAAGATAGTGATTGTTGATTGTTGGCCGAGAATGATATTGAAAATTATATATTATATATAATTTATAAATTTCATTCAATTTATGAAAATAAGAACAATGTAATGATTGGTAATATTACTCATTGCTCTAAATGTACTATCAAAATATATTATACACAGTGTTAAAGGTCATAAATAAAATGCTTTGAAAATTTCCAAACTGTTGTTTTCCTTTTGCACCCTTTCCCATCCGATCCGAATTATTGCTGACGTGTGTATAAATGAAAAGGCATGGCTCATTTACAGTATTTCCGTATAAAGCATGCGTTAGGCACGGCGCACATTATGGGAGCATAATGTGCGCCGGGCCTTATAGGGGCCGATGGCATGCTCAAAGACGCCTAGGCATGACTTAGAACGCCTCCGCATGTCTAACAGCCCGGTCACGACATTGCCGGAATTGCGGCGCGGCAAGTGTTTTATCTGTTTATTGCGCGGTCGAGACGCTCATTGCGCTGTGGTTGTTTAGGATCACACGCAATGAATTACTGCCACCGCCGCGAAATGTTACGGCCGGGCTGCAAGACGCCTTGGAATGCCTGAGAACGCCTGAGGGATGCCTCGGCATTCCCAAGCACACCTCGGTATGCCTGAGGACGCCTCGGCAATAATTTCCGTTAGAGTGTACCTGTGCTTAGGTATGCCGAAGGATCCCTTGCCGATGGTGCGCGCCGGGCCTTAAGCTCGTGCTATCCGTTTCATAAAGGAGAGAGTTGAGAACAAAATAAAGAACTCCCTGTATCTATGTGAATGTGCCCTTATTATATAGGCATAGGCGAGGAAGTCTAGCACGATGCTGACTATAGACAGTATAAACACCTAGATAAGAAAATATTTAACCCTTGGCATGCCTGGTGAACAAAGTCACATTGTATGCCTGGTGGGTCTGACAAACCCGTAAAAGTAAAAAAAAAAATTACATATGAATAATTTTTTTCACGCGTTGATTATTATTTACATCGTTATTTTGTACATTATTTTTACTAGAAATAAATAAGTCTTAATTCCAGAAACTCCATAAGAATTTATTACATAAATAAAAACATTTCGTAAGTATTTCCGTCAACAAAAATACTCATGTCTAAAAGCATAAAAATTAAACTTATGCCTAAGATCAACTTCAGTCTTAGGTTTATTTAAGGCACTGATATATTATTGCATCACATACTATCTATAAAATATATGTATATAAAATATATACGGGTAATAATGTAAATGTACTTACCGATAAAATGTTACGCCGTTTGCCTGGTCGGGTTTCTGCCAGCGCTGGTCTTCCGACCCAGTTAGCAATTTTACGTCATGACGACGTCCATCTACGGTCATTTCTAACGTTTATGACGTCGCAATAGTCGTCGCACAGACGGACGAAATGACGACCAAATGTCATAGCCTCACGACGTCTCTGACGACGTAATATAGGACGTCTAATAGGCACGTAATATGGACATCCTCTTTTGTCGTTGGTAGGACGTCTTATAGTTACGTAATATAGACGTCTGATAGTACGTCTGTGGACGTCTTTTAAATCGTTGGTAGGACGTCTTATATTAACTTGATATGGACGTCTTCTAAGTCGTTGGCATGACGTCTTCCAAGTCGTAATATGGACGTCTTTTGAATCGTTGGTAGGTCGTCCTATAGTAACGTAATATGGACGTCTTCCAAGTCGTTGGTAGGACGTCTTATATTAACTTAATATGGACGTCTTCTAATAGTCGTCGGCATGACGTCTTCTAAGTCGTTGGCATGACGTCTTCCAAGTCGTAATATCGACGTCTTTTAAATCGTTGGTAGGCCGTCCTATAGTAACGTAATATGGACGTCTTCCAAGTCGTTGGTAGGACGTCTTATATTAACTTAATATGGACGTCTTCCAATAGTCGTCGGCATGACGTCTTCTAAGTCTTTGGCATGACGTCTTCAAAGTCGTTCGTATGACGTCTCTTAATAACGGAATATAAACGTCTTCCCAATTCGTTAGTAAGACGTCTTGCGGGTCCCCCCTCACGTACGCCGCGGTTGCCCGTCGTTGTGCGGCTTATGTGTGAGGTCGGGAGAGGGGATCCACTCCGCACACACGTCACCGTTGTGCAAGTCCTAAATCCTCCTGATATCGTGACACAATGACATTTGATTAACAAACACAATAGAATTCATTGGGGCGTCAATTTAAATCTGTTTTCATTGTTTTTGGAAGATGCACTTCAAATATTTCTCAGACTAAATAGTGTTCGTATTGTGCCAATATGTTAACTAAAATCATTGAACAAAAATATACGTCATCACCATGTGCCAAAAATTACGTCCCAATGACTTATATTGCATTTGTTTAACAATACGAGGCGATGAACGGGCGATTAGAAAAATAAAAAGCCCATTTTAATAACTTCGTTTTATTTCAAATTTAGGACTCTAGATTACAACTGAAAATTATTACTATTAATTATTATTATTGTTGTTAGTTATAATAATCTACAATTCCGGTTCTCACAAGTTTATATTAGGCAGGTCTATGGTTTATTTAGTGCATGATCATATTGAATAATAACTTACATGAAAATGTTCTAACAGCGTTCATAAACAATGGTCAATTAGCGTTATTCTTTAATTAAGAAGTACTAAATAGTAACAGACCTAAAATAAATCAACCTTAATATGCATGGAGCATAGGAAAACAAATAAAATAATTCCCATTTGTCTCGTGGGGAAGAACAACACATTTTGAAATAACGTCATACAGAGGTAAAATTTTGTAATCAGAACTGAGTTCCGAGATTTTAAAAATATCAATTAACGCAGAGTCATAAGGATATTTATAATATGAATCGTATTGAATAAATTCTTTTCCATAAATAAAAAAACATTCCTTCGCATTCATTTTGCAGCTTAGAATATTATGAATTTCAACTACTTTGCCATTTGCATAACAATAACAATCAGCTACACGAACGGATTTAACATACATTGCAAAACCCTTATATACCAGTTTTTTAAAGCATTTATAAATATTGTTATCAATAGGCGTTGGTCCTACACTATTACTATGAAAAACAGCTGGCTGGAGTTTCTCTTCATATTTTGGAGACAATGACGGCTCCATTTCTTTTAACCTTTTAACAATTTGTAGCAATGGTTTGTTAGGCGACCTCACCAAATGCTTTAACATGCCCAAATAATTTTCGAACGGAAATGCGGAGTAATTGTCCAAAGCACCAAATAATCTTACATCATCACATAAATGGCATAACATATGAACATTATAAACTACAAATGTACGGCCATAAACAGTTATGGAATGTCTTATAAACATTAATAACAATTCGTGTGCTAAATTTGTACCAATTTGGTTAATATGTTTAGGAGAAATGAGAATTGTTACAGCACAATGAAACAACAAAAAATTTTCATACAGCGAGACAGGAAGAATATTTTTTAGAGCAACGGGCCCCGTATATAACAAAAACATCCTAAATTCTGTAGCTTTCCAGCGAGCTAACTCGCTAATACTTCGCGGTCGCCTGTTAAACTCTACAGGTATAGAACTTGCACAGTTCAATAATCTTTCCGAAATTGTGTTCACTAAACGACTACTCAAGCGGACATTTAAATTACCACCGGTCCAAATATTTAAAAGTTTCCTCATGACTCCTAAACATACGGCGTGCATGTAATCGATGGGAAACGATGCTACTAAATCTATAGGAAGGGACACGAGTGGAGTCTCACCGAGATGATGGTCTTCATCAGATTGCAAACGAAACTGTAAATCTGTTCTCTTAGTCGCAGACACGTTGTTATAAATTATTCTACCTTGAATATATTCACCCGGGTCTACACATTTATCACATGATGAATATCCACCATGTGTTTTAGTGCATTTGATAAAAGCTCTAGCTGGAGCGTCACACACAAAACTATGTACTTTGACCATATAACGAGACCCTTCGAAATCAATTCCATCACTAAGTAATTCAGAGAGCTCTCCAACAAATGGTTCCAAAAACAGAGACAGGGGGGAAGGTTTAGAATTTCCACAGAAAAGAGATATTACAAATGGTTGTGCAATTTGAAAGTTTTTGATTAACCCTAGTATAGGCCATAACTGTGTATTCGAACTTTTAAAAAGGGGCAACCCATCCACATTAAAAGATAGCAATATTTCTTTATCTTTAAACTTATTTACACTGTATAATTTTAATTGTGTCTGTATCTGATGAATGAGACCAATGTGTACTAATTCTCCAGATTGCAAAGAGATACTTGATATATTCATTGGTGTATTTAAAAATGTTCTGCTATCTCTAGGTAATTCAGGACAAACGGGATTTAGAATTTTCAATAGACTGTCGAGGGCATTGTGAGGAATTTTATATTCTACAGTAGCCCAATGTTTTAACTGAGATGGCAAATCTTTGGCATTATCAGATTTTATAACAGAATTTCTCTCTAAAGTTGAAATATTATCAAAAATAATACTCTCGGAATTGCCTCTGTATTCAATGGTACTACTACAATTAGCTGTAGCAGTGGATGTACTTTGTGGTGACAATGCTAAATTATTTGATGATGGTAAACTTCTAAACGCAGCAGCGGTCTGGCGAATTTCCATAAGAATTTTTTGTTTCTCTTTCTTAACTCTCCGAAACATTTGTCGCTCACCTACCACAACTTTTTTATATTCACTCATATTGTATGCCAATCTCTTGATTTATCAGCAAGCGCTTTTTTTGCTCTTTCCGGTGCGTGCTTGAGCCACACTTTTATACAGTCTTCAATATTTTTTTCTGTAGTTGATGCATCTTTTAAGCTATCTGTAATGAAAAAATGTTTCAAACATAGCTTTTACGTTTTAAAGAAACTGAGTATTAAACCTATAAAAGGTAAGTTTCGCCTAACCCACTATTTTTAATAACATTTTGTATTCTGATATACCACTTTATAGAGTTTTTGTCTGGGGTTATTACATTAAATAACACAAAAAATTTAAAGTAAAAAATACACACATCTAATAATGTCCTCGTTGTCCCTCAAACTATATAGGACTACAATATAATCATAGTCGTCGCATCGGGAGAACATTTATTTGTAGTGTGAATATTTTTTTTTACTCGGGGCCGCGACGGCTTAATCAAGAAGCAGAATTCACATAGCAAAAGTTGAAACGTCACAGAGATTGACTATAAAATACTTAGGGTGAAGAGGATTCGAATATATGATGATTGCTGAGGGAGAATAAAACAGCTCTCACTCTCGTCTCGACACCCGACATCCTCGAGTAAAGAGTAAGATAAAAGGTTTTTTTATTTATTTTAATTTTAGAATAAAAATTCTAATTATCTATAGATAACTGGAAAATGTCGATAAAACAAAATGTTAATGGGTACACTACATTACTCCGAAGTTTTATTTGTCCGAATCATCATTATTCCGAATTTTTATAATTCCGAAAACCATTTTGTAACGAAAATTTTTGATATGTTTTTGATCATCATACAACCCTAACCTAACCTAATTATATTCAGTAGCATTTCAACTACCAACAATAGCGTTTGTTTAGCAAAGTCTCTTTCGGATTTATGAAAATTCGGAATAATGATGCATTCGGACAAATATCCGAAGTTTGAATTTTTGGGTGTTTCGAATGTTAATCCCTATGATGTTTCAACTTTTGTTATGAGAATTCCGCTCCTTTGCTAAACTATACAGTAGTCCTATACGATGAAACGTAGCTGTTAAATAAATTCACTAGCTGTCCAGTTTTTTTGGCAATCCGATTATATACATATAAACATGCCTCATAAAATTCACTATCTATTGTTGACAATTACGTCAAAATCGATTCAGTAATTTCCTAGTTTTATGGGAACAAAATTCCCGGACTTTGTTTTACTAAGAAAACTACCGTGAATCTCAGACATTAAAATGTAAAACCGAGTTTACTCACGTCGTTAAAGTCGAAATACGCTCGACATGTTTCGAATCAGGAGCGATGACCAGTCGCGACGGCAACTAATTGATCACTGCGGGCTGCTGCTCTCTCTGCGCGGCCGCGGGTTGCACACCACACTCACTGAGTCACTTGCTTGGATAGCAAGTGACGTAGTGAGTGTGGTGTGCAACCCGACATTTGACAATGTGCGTGAAGATGAGGGAAGACTCGCAGTCGCCGGTGACGTCCGTATCTAGCAGCCGCGCGGAGAGAGCGGTGGCCCGCAGTGATCGATTAGTTGCCGTCACGACTGGTCGACGCTCCTGATGAAGAATCGCGATCGATTCGAAACATGTCGAGCGTATTTCGACTTTAACGACGTGAGTAAACCCGGTTTTACATTTTAATATTCTGGACTTTGCTTTATAATATGTATAGATAGATATAGATAGACACTAACAGCTACGTCTCTTCAAAATTGGTTCAGACGTTTTGGAGATATTGTACTTGAAATGAAAATGTCGGGGTGATTACTAATAATCTTACTAAAACTATCGTGAGACATCATTAATTATTATTATAAACGGTTTGAACTCGGACAGCTGTCCCTGATGAAGAGCTCCATACGAGCTCGAAACATGTCGGGCCGTTCCTGACAATTTTACGTGAGTTCAAACCGTTTATAATAACGATTACTAATAATAAAAAATGTATCCTGACTCAAAAAAAGTAAGAAAATAAAAATATATGTATTGACCAAGCGAGCTAAGCGTCTCTGCTTCAGCTTGGCCGAAAAATCGTTTTTCCTGAGGGCCGGATGTCAGGATTTCCAGATATTTGGATTTCCCGCTGTTCTCGCCTAGAGCTCGCAGTTTTCAACCGATTCTCATGAACTTTTGTTAGTAGGTTCGATAAGTATATAGAATGTTTTTTGTCGAGCCAGTCTTTCGAAATTTAAAAAAATGGCGGAGGAGTGGGGGTTAAAAAGGTAAAAAAACCGGCCAAGTGCGAGTCTGACTCGCGCACCGAGGGTTCCGTACAAACTTTCACTTATCCCATCTTAATTGGCCGCGTTGAGTTAAGTTTGCACCTGGTATGTGTGGCGCCGCATACAAACGAGGTATAAACTTACTTAACGTAACCGAGTTCTCCAAATATGATGTTTGAAAAGGGCTATATTTCTTATGATCTCATCACAAATGTATAGTTTTCAGATTTTTATAAGTATTTGTAGTATATGACGACATTACTTGCCAAATTTCATAGTTCTAGGTCAACGGGAAGTACCCGATCATTTTGATTCCCTTGAGAGTGTCTAAATATGCGTTTTTTTTGCGACATAAACGACCGTATCTTTTTTTTACGTTAACGTAGAAATTGGATTTTTTCACAGCTTCAAGGGACCATGGACCATGGTTAAATTTCAACTCGATTTTTCTACGCGTTCCCGAGATAAAGGGTCTTGACAGACAGCCGGACGGACGGGCAACAAAGTGATCCTGTAAGGGTTCCGTTTTTGCCGATAGAGGTACGGAACCCTAAAAATGACAAATATCCGCCATTTCGAAACAAAGCGAGGTCTACAGCTCACAGAGCCACTAGTAATATTCCCTTTTTCCCTTCAACCCAACTATAGGACTACAATAGTTATAGACGTCACGCCGGGAGACCGCTTAACGCCTAACCTAAGAAAAAAAATACACTACAAATACGCGGTCTCTCGATCCGACGTCTATAACTATATTGGAATCTTATGGTTGAAGAGACAAAGAGAACATTATTATGTTTATTTTCTTACTTGTTATTTTTTTGAGTAGGGGTTATTAATTTCCTTTTGTAGTGGGGCAAATACTATGTGTACATACCAACAACACACGCCCGAAGTCGTAGTCCTGCAAATGGCTTCTTGTCAGATCTTTTACCGTAATAGTTGAACTTGCTTGCCATAGAATCGGAAAATGCCGTTTTCATAACTCTGGAGACTTTATTATTAACACCGTGTCCACCAAGGCTCCTAAAGTAGGCGACCTGAAAATATTTTTTATTAAAAACATTCACAAAACTATGGTGGTAGGAGTCCTGGAGTGACAGCTAAATTACTGAGTTGCGTTCCCCGCAAAAAGCACAAAGTTCTGTGTTAAATCCAGATGTTGCCATGGTGTTTGCCAGAGCATGAAATATAAACACAAGGAGGCCCACCCTCCCCTTTCCCACCATAGAACCACACGTGACGGTTTGCGTTGTCATCGCTACACCGTGGAAAATATTAATACGCGTACCAAGCACTTCGGCAGTTCTTTCATCTGCCGAAGCCGAACCATTAAAAAGTGGAACTCTTTGCCGGTACTCGTAAATGTGTTTCTTCCTTCCCACAACATGGGATCCTTCAAACGAAGCGTGAAAAAGCATCTCGAAGACCAGCATGGTAGTGGTAACTGATAGGGCACTATCGGTTTCTTGTTTGTCGCCATTGCGATTTGGGCCTCCTCTTAATATTAGCTTCTTGAGGAGATTATGCAACAATGTGTGTGATGATTATCTACCTTTTTATTTGTAAATCGGCTCAAAAAAGCCTGATTAAATTATACATAAATTCTACTTGAATTTAAGAAGATATTCTATATTTTGCATATATTATCAACAAATAAATGATAATTATAGTTTAAAATTACATACGTTGAGATGTTAGTTAGTGTTTGGACTGATTACTTATTAGCAGTTACCTACCTATATATTTTTTTTGAAGATAGGAATTCGTTTTATTAATAAGTGAACGAATATTTGTTTCAGTTTCATGTTTTAGTACAGAATTATTAATTTTGTTAAGTTCATTCAAAGTTTGTTGATCAAACTTATAAAACCGGCCAATACTGTGAAACTAAGTGACAGTTAAGTGTTCATATTAACTTTAAAATGATTTTACACTGCTATTCAGACCTACTAAAATTATTTTAGAACCTTTTTTGTTATTTATATTTATATTTTAATTTGCCATTTCCATATATTTCTTCTGAAATTATGGACGCAACTCAAAATTTCAAAAAATTGTGTCTGCAATGTAGCCACAACTCTAAGTACCTGTATTTTAGGCCTTATAATTTTAAAGGTATGCACGTAATTTAAAAAGTGACGACTTTATTAAAAGCGTTATATTTTCAAGAGTAAAACAAGCTTAATTGCAAGTACATTGACCAAAAACTAAAGGGTTGAGACCCATTTTAATGTCGCGTACTAAGGTGGTAAAACTTTAACAAGCGATATCTCGAAATATTGGTTTTTGGAGATGTGGCCGTGTAGTAGTCAGCAGGCGTTATGTTTATGTATGTTTATCATGTATGTATTATTGGTATTATTCTTTTTGTTTCCTCCTGTTTTTTTGCACCGCCTAATAACACAATTAAATTTTTCAAGTTTTCCACCACCCAAAGGTTGTCTGGAAGAGATCGCTCTTTAGCGATAAGACCGCCTGTTGTTTACCTCTAATTGTTATTTCTTGCATTGTATATCTCGTGTTTGTTTTGTTTTGTGAGGTGTGCAATAAAGATGTATTTGTATGGCAGATGGCACTTAATTAAGGGACAAATTTTTGTACCTAACTACATATTATTTTATTTATTTAAACTTTATTGCACAAAACAAGTCAGTACAGATGGCGGATTTAATGCCAAATGGCATTCTCTACCAGTCAACCATAGGGCCAAACAGAGATCACCAGTGATCGGAATTAGGTGAGCCAAAATACCTATTATTCGCAACAGGACATAATGTAGAGTGGATACAACCGGGTAGAAAAATATTTTTTTTCTTTAATACCGGGTAATCGATATTTGTCCGGGTACTATAAGTAGTCGTAATGTTAAACATACATATTTTTACTAATAGTACGGGATTGTTTATGTTAGTTTGTAGTAAAAAGGGAAGGAAAAAGTATGAAATGGTTATAACTTTTAGATTAACATTAAACATCCCGTTCTATAAGTAAAAACATATATGTTGAACATTACGACTGGTACCCGGAAAAATAACGAATACCCGGTATTTAAGAGAAAATTCTGTTTTCCTACCCGGTTGTATCCACTCTACATTATGTCCTGTTGCGAATAATAGGTATTTTGGCTCACCTAATTCCGATCACTGGAGATCACGGACGGACAGAAAAACGATTTTTGGTCCAAGCTGAAGCATAGACACTTCGCTCGCTCGGTCAATTATTGCCATTATTATAAATGCCATTGATATAATTGCATCATCAAACTGAATCTTACCACATTAGCACAATTTTCCTTCACGGTCAGTAAATTTTCAACTGTTTCCAATTCTTCTAGAGTTTGTAAAGGAAACTTAAATTCTGGTTTCAGTGTCAATTTGGTATGGTTGTATCCATCTTGTAAAATCGATAGAATCATGTCATTTTGGGTCTTAATGTGTGCCAATAGCGAGATTACTTTATCTTGCAAACCTGGATAGAAAAAGACAATAATGTTTAATATATAATACTAAAAATATACCAACAAATCATTCAACTGCCGGTTTAATAAATTTAAACTTCTTACATAGAGCACTGGTGTTGCTAAGTGACACTGGATTTTCACTGTTGCTTGAACTTGGACACTGAAGATCTGCACCTGCAGTATGAATAATAACAGTAATAAAGGCAAAATCTAATTATCAAAATCTATAAGGAACACTATCTTGCATGGAAGCAGCCGCTGGCATGTGCTTGCAGCCACTCTGAGGAATGAGAAGTAAAATGCCCCTTGTTGAGGGGGTCACATGACTCTGAGCCGACTGTATGCAATGCACTTTAAAATAAAATATATTTCATGTTCAAACAAAATGATTGCACATATAATTTATTTTAAAACATCTTACCAAGTGAGTTGTTATCACTTTGTGATTGTGACACAGAATTTCGTAATGGATGTTCAGGGTCCGTCATGCGTTTTTCAATGTTGCTTGGAGAGTGAACATGAGGAGAGAGTACTGCAAAATACCAAACTATGACTAATCACAAAATATGAAATCAGTAATAAAGGCAAAATCAAATGTATAAATAAGTAAGTTAGTAGTTAAGGCAATACAAATTAGTTACAGCTAATTAAAGACTTCTTCAAAGGTGGAGGGCGTGGGAGGCCACGCTCATCATTATTATCTTCATCTGATGAAATATATCTATTATTATTCTTTATTTTACGCTTGTATGTTTTGTTTTTTTCATTTTCTTCCTCCGTCTGGATATCCGATGTTTCTTCCACTAATTTTAACTTTTTCTTAGCCTTATCCAAATTATCTAAAAGACAAGCCAAAACAAACACTAGGCATCTTTGTAATAAACATGCAAGGTCAGTCGGGTTAAGTCGAACATGAAAAATCTGATAGTCAAGTGCAACAAGTTCGCTACCACCAAGTATCATAATTCCATATACCTACTATGACTATGTCTTAAGCTCACACAGATTTATCCAAAAATGCTCAAAACTGTTTGTATATGCATAACAATATTGATTACTAAATCAAAATGAGTAACAAAATATTCGCTATGAAAACTCCATTAACATTTATGTCACACAAAGCCAAATACTCCTGAGCACTTATTATATCTGTAACAAGTACAGTACATCAGGGGCCTTGGCATGAAAGCCTTTATCTCCCTCTGCTCTGCATCCCGTTTGTACTTGAATAAGCGCTCTGAAATCGTTATTTGGAGCTAGCTTACTACATACATTGGAATGCCTTGAAGTGCTATTGCTATTACGTACTGTCGATTGGTCGCCCGGCCGGCCGGGCGCCCATCAGTCGCTTTTGCGTGGCCTAAAACCTATATGATGTATAAACCTGTACAAAATCACAGTCACCGGCGACCAGTCGTCAATGCGTACACAATGCGCACTGTAATAGGTCTTATAAACTTTTGTTGGTATTATTAAACATTAAAAAACTTACCAGTCTCATAGAACACTCTGTCAATTGCATACAGTTTCCATTGCTCATTAGGAGATGAGCTTTGTTGTAGCAGCTTGTCATAAGCTTTGGCGTCCTTAGTTGGCGGCCAGAAAACCTCTGCTTTCTTGGGAGTCAGCCATTTACTCACAATGACTGCCACAGTCCCCCCTTCGCTCGCCGCGAATTGGACAATGCCGTACATGACTGGCCATCAAACACAAATAAACTAACTTCAAATAAAGCCCGTTGAGCCGCCGCGTCTTTTCGTTTCGTTTTGACCAGTGCCTCTCAATTATATATTCAATATGGTTTTGACTTGACCGTTGACGGCGTTGACCAACCGTTGACCGTGCCAAGGCGTAGCGTCATGTCATGGCGCCGCGCCGTATGATGCAGTGTTGCCAACTCCTAACTTTTTTTACCCCGGATAAGAACAAAATCCGTAAAGCTTCAGTAATGCACGGATAGAAATTCTACCTACTAAATTGAAATCATTTATAATGTCATAGGTATTAGTCCAATACGGGAACGGTATAATTACGCCTCAAACTAAAATAAATCGCATTGTATGATTTTATTTTATAGCCAGCAAGGTTATATTGAGTACTAACGGGGAAAAAATATTTTAAAACGGACCTTGAGTGGGCGTTAGGTATAAAAAAAGTTTTTGTAGGAAACCTCTGTAAATCTTTGAAAATATTATTTGACCCAGTCATTTAAGGACAGTTAAGGGGTCAACCTCGGAATGAGAGATGGCAAGCTGAAAACTCGTATACACCTTCATTTTGGTGTTCTAGAAGTTGTCTCAAAAGTCACATAAAATGACGTGTGCGCGTCGTAAGTTATTCAAGGTCAAATGTCACAAAAAGCAGTTTTTCGCGATTATCTCGAAAACGGTGTGTAATAGGTATAAGGTGCTCAAAAAATTGTCATACAGAGACAGAGTCCTCTTTTGAGTACAATCAGGATTTTTTTCAATTTTTTTTTTTAATTTTTTTGAAACCTCAAATTAGTCTGGGGCCCAAATACGGTTTCGGGGGGTTTATTGGCCCCCAAAAACAGAATCCGTAATCAGATTTTAAATATTCTGTCAAATTCCGAAAATATCGGAAAAACTAATTTCTGAATGAAGTCTTTTTTGGTGTCCTGTATCTCGAGAACCGTTCAAAAAAGCTAAAAAGTGCTCGAACAAATGTCACAGAGGGTTCTTACTCGAGTGCAATCATAAAAAAAATTGAAAATTTCGTTTTTTTTTTACTTTTTCAAAATTTCAAATTAGTTCAAATTCGTCAAAATTTTGACTCGAGTAAGAACTATTAAGGAGAGTTAAACCTCCTTATGACTTTTATGTCACTATTGTTTTTTCTTAGACAGTTGACATGAATAAAATACGTAAAGCTTTTATATGGTAGCAGAGCGCAAAAATATTGTATTTTAAATGTTTCATTGACAAAAAGTGAAATAATTCTAGGAAAGAATTTGTAATTTCATACAGTGAAGTCTGTGCCAGCTATCTGCTATGGATAGAGCTATAGTAGAAGCGTCAAGGGTGCAGATAGGGCACCTAGATGCGAAAAACTTCAAGTCATGGAAGTATAGAATACTGGTTGTCATAAGGGCCATCCCGGGAGCCTTGGAAATAATTGAAGGTAGGAGATGGAGGCCTGAACAACCACCTGCAACGGCTGCCGCTGCTGTGCAAACAAAATATGAAAAAGATTTACAAGAATTTATCAATGTTGACAGTGCCCTGCTAGTGCTGATCACGACAAATATGACAGACGAGATACTAAATCATGTCATGCGTCTGACGAGTTCACAAGAGGTATGGGAAGAACTAAATAGATTATATGGCGAAAGTAGTGAAGACAAAAGTTACGATCTGTGTTTAAAATTCTTTGGCTATAAGAAAGAACCCGAACATGGTATGGCAAATCATATATCTGCACTAAAGAATATCTGGCATGAACTAAACAGCCAGTTTGAGTCGAAATTACCAGACATGCTTTTAATCTGTAAAATTTTAGACACTTTACCGACGGAATATTTTGCTTTCAAATCTAGTTGGTTACTAATGACTAAGAGAGATCGGACTGTGGACAATCTAAGTACCCAAATATGTGCCCATGAAAAAACCCTGATGAACAGCACTCAGAATGCGAGCACGAGCACCTCCGAGGCTTTATACGCCAGAACTGAAAAATTCAATAAAAAAGAAAGAAAAGACTTCATATGTAAATATTGTGGAACAAAAGGACATCGAGTCAAACAATGCAAGAAGTGGATTTCTGACGGCAGGCCACCTAAACAGGCAACATCAGTAAATCTAACTACCCGTCCTAGCCCTGAACCAAATAGTCGCAGACAAAGAATCCTGGTACGTAGACAATGGTGCAACAAGTCATGTTACGAACAGAGGGGATATCTATGAGACTTTCGAACATTTCAGAGGAGAACATACAGTCACAGCAGCCAATGGTCAAACCATAGAAGCATTAGGTAAAGGAACCATTCGTGCTGAAGTTGATGTATGTGGAAGACGCGAGCAAATAACACTCAAAGATGTTTGGTATGTACCGAATATAAAAATGAATCTCTTTTCTGTTCTTGCCGCACATGATCATGAGTTCAACACCGTCTTCGAGTCGACGCCAGACACGTGTATACTAAAAGTGGCTGGATCCACCAGATTAATTGGAAAAAGGCAAAGAAATGGCGGACTTTATAAACTGAACCTCAGCTGCCTTACTCCAAAAATCAATGTAAACGCGGTATTGACAAATCCACTACAAGTTTACCATGAACGGCTTGCTCACCAAAATAAGAGATGTAAAGCAACTCATTGAACAAGAACTTGGATTGAAAGTGGAGGACAACAAATCAGACCTGTGCGAAGGATGTCTATATGGAAAGGCACACAAGCAAAAGTTTGGCACAAGGGTAAGAGCAACTCAACCAGGAGAACTCATCCATGCAGACATATGCGGACCTTTTACATACTCCATCCAAAAGTTTCGATATTTCTTGATGTTCAAAGATGATTTCACTCACTATCGATTCATATATTTTCTAAAGCAGAAATCTGAAGCATGGATGAAGCTTAAGCAAATGCTAGCAGAAGCCAAAGCTGCCGGACACACTGTTAAAGAAATTTTGACTGACAATGGAGGAGAATTTGATAACGAACAGTTTCGGAAAATCTTAGCGGAACATGGCGTAAAACAGAGACTGACGATGCCTCACACTCATGAACAGGCTGGATGCGTGGAAAGAGAGAATCGGACAATAGTAGAAGCAGCAAGATCGATGATTCATGCTCATGAGGAGATACCGCAAGGTCTTTGGGCAGAACTCATTAACACAGCGGCGTACATCCTGAATCGCTCTAGTACATCAAGCGTGCAAGGAAAATCACCATATGAGTTATGGTACAATAAAAAACCAGGTATCAAGCACTTGAGAATCATTGGCTGCAAATGCTACGCCCATATTCCTAAACCAAACCGCAAGAAGCTTGACAAGAAAGCTCAGAAAGGAATATTGATTGGGTATGACGGAAATGAAGGATATAGAATTTGGGACAAAGTAAATCACAAGTTGATAAGATCTAGAGATGTGATTAAGGGATATTCACAAAAGGAAGGATTGGACTTTTATGAGACTTTTAGTCCTGTGGCAAGAAGCAGCACCACAAGAGCACTTCTAAGTGCTGCCGCCAAGGAAGAAATGATCCTATCGCAATTTGACGTATCAACTGCCTTCTTATATGGAAAGTTAGACGAGGAGATCTATATGAAACCTCCAGAAGGCTATGCAACTGATCCTAAATTTGTATTCAAGCTGAAGAAAAGTCTGTATGGGCTTAAGCAGGCACCAAGGTGCTGGAATCGATGCATTACGGACTACATTGTGGATATCGGCTTCAAACAAAGTAAAGCGGATCCTTGCTTATTTACACGAAGGAGAGGAAAAAGCAAGATAGTTTTAGCCCTCTATGTCGATGATGGACTTTTTGCATCTAATAGCGAAAAGGAAACGAAATTATTTCTAGAAGAACTGGAAAACCGTTTCAAGATAACCGTCAAACCCGCAAATTATTTTCTGGGTATGGAAATCGAGAGAAAATCAGACGGCTCCATCTTTGTTCATCAGAAAGCGTACACCAAGCGCGTTCTAGAAAAAATTGGCATTGAGAATTGCAAAACCGTGGCAACGCCAATTCTAAAACCAGCTAACAAAAATGAAACAGAGACTGCACTTTTCCCTTATCGCCAAGCAGTTGGAGCATTGGCCTACCTAATGACCGGGACTTGTCCCGGTCATTAGCCTTGGCCTGATATAGATTTAGATTTAGATTTCTTTATTTCATAAAATAAATTTACATTATAAGTTAACTTTAAGCTAATTTACACGAATTTATTTAATGATCGTCAAATAATGAATATTAATTGAATGAAATGTCACAGGTACAATACAACATTCATATGGACATGTATTACAAAATGATTCATGATAAAGTCAAAATAGGGAATATAAATATTGATATTGATACTCGTATCTCGTAATGATCGTCAAAATAAAACCAGAACATTATCATATTATAAAACAATTTAAATTAAATTAACCATGTCAAATATATTATATGTCCATATACTCACATACAGAATACAATGGATGCTCTAATAAAAAGATTCTCAGCTGACGTTTGAATGTTTCGTCAGATGGTTCAGTTCGCAGTTTGGCGGGTATAGCTTATGCTATAAGCGTAGTTTCAAGAAATTTAGGCTGCCCTACCAAGGAAAAGATTCAAACAGCCAAGAGAATATTCCGCTACTTGAAAGGCACCATAGGCAAAGGTATTACTTATGGAAGTAAAAAAGATCTGGAATGCTACAGTGATGCAGATCATGGGGGTGATCATGACACAGGTCGCTCCACCAGCGGAATGTTGTGTCTGTTTGCTGGTGGCCCTATATCGTGGCAGAGCAAGCGCCAATTGACTGTTGCGATTTTATCAACAGAAGCAGAAATCGTAGCTGCCAGTGAAACTGCCCGAGAGATTATATGGATGAAAAGAATTCTGAAAGACCTAACAGACAAGGAGTGGCCAGCCACCCTATATGTGGATAGTGAACCGGCAATCCAGTTGGCCAATCATCCAGCACACGAATACCACCAGAGAACAAAACATATTAGAATTCGATCATTCTTTATAAGAGAATGCGTAGAAAGAAAAAATATTGAAGTTTGCAAAGTACCAGCTTCGGTACAGCTCGCAGATATGCTAACCAAGCCTCTTTATGGACCCAGGCTTACAGAACTAAGCAGAATGTCTGGCTTAAAAACGGAGCCGGATATTAAGGAGAGTTAAACCTCCTTATGACTTTTATGTCACTATTGTTTTTTCTTAGACAGTTGACATGAATAAAATACGTAAAGCTTTTATAAGAACCCTCTGTGACATTTGGTCGAGCACCTTCAACCTATTTTAAAATATGAAAAAAGCAAGGGAAGCGAAAACGTAAAATATTATTATGTTATTTGTACTGTGTTATTTGTGATAAATGTATTTTCGATTGTTTTGTGTACAATGAAGTGTTTACACACATCAAATAAAACTATATTTAAGCATGCATTACGTTACAAACAGACTAGTTTATCTGCAAAATATTAATATATGACTAGGTATTCATAAATAATTAAAAAAAAGTTCAAGTCAAAAGTTAGTATTTTAGTAGTTAACTGTAACAGAAAACTATACTGTTATTCAAATTGATGTACTTTTCTTATTTTTTGATATTTCTGGATAATTATTTTTAGACATTATAAAGAGGATATGCAGTCAGTTGGCATGTATTTTAGAAAAATCCATTCAGTAGTTTTCAATTTAGAGCAGTTCAAAGTCAACTCGGACTTGTTTTTTTTTTTACTTTTTGTAATAATTTGTTAGACCAAGTAGTGGAAATGTTATAGTGTATTATATATTGAAATTTACTCACAAAGCCCTTTCATTTGATACCTCACATGGTATGATTAAAAGAAAAATTTTTTTTTGACATATGGTAATCTTGCCACGGGTCCGGTAAAGTTGTCACACTTTACGGTACATCTTCCAAATTTCAAATTACTTAATTTTCCTTTTTTTAAAGTATGTTGCATTTAAGGAGTTTAAAATCGGCATTACACGTTAACGCAGCCCTTATATTTTTTTGTGCGGTAGGTATAAGAACCGATTCATTTCGTCAGTGAAACATTAACTTGACCAAATTTTTTAGTAATTCTAATTCTAATTTTAAAATATGGCGTCCATCGGGTTAAGATGATTTCGCCAATGTCGAGTTTGCTCGTAGAGCATGCCGTTGTTCGGTGAGGTTAGTTTTTGAAAACTGATATCTTTTTTCAAAAACCACATGGCGTGGATAGTCAGGCCTTGTCAAAGAAGGACTATATCCGTTTCAAGTTAAAATCTTCATTATCCACTACTCAATCGTTAAAGATCAATAAAAAAGACGCACTGTCAACTGTCAACTCTTTTAACAGATTGGTTCCTTTCTGAATTAGCCGTATGCACAAAAACAAATGCAAAATTAAAAAGAGAACCCAGTAGAAATAGAGTAGAGAAAAAAACTTTTGAAGATGTCAATCGATTTTATTTTTTATTGAAAACAAAGGTCTGTATGGGACTACATACATTTAGTGCTCTTAGGGTCAGATATTGCTGTTAAAGTTTGACTTCTCCCTACTGACCGATTTAAATTGATCAACCTGTGCGTTTTTTATTTTCAACAACTAGGTAGCAATATTATGAGGTGATTTGGTAGGTCACAGGCCACACTGAACAACTTTTCTATAGGACCAACTCCAAAATCACAAAAAAATATTTGGTCGTTTCATACATTTTGGCTGATCAGATGGCGACGTTTTCTATAGGGAGGCCATTTTTTTTTGCGATTTCGGTGTAGTTCCCATTGAAAAAGTTGTTTTATCAGAATATTAAGTTATTATAACATTAAAAGACATAACAAAATTAAACCTAAATAAAAATAAAACTAATAAGCAGTTCGCGAGTCACCGTCTGCCAGAGATAAAAAGTGAGACAGTTTTATTAGGCAGGCGTCCGATGTTTCACCCAATAGCCCAGCCACTAGTCCATCAGTTTCACCCAATAACCCGTTTCATTTAGATTCCATCAACCATCAATAGGCCCTATACTCCTCAGCGGGTGCTGTCTCTGTGTGCGTCCCATGACACGGGCAGGGACAGCATCTGCTCGGTGTACTCCTTGCATTTTATTAAATTGTCAAAAGGGCCTCTACGTGTTGACTCAGTTGGTACTTTGTAGGTACCTAGCTCCACGCACGCCTCCCAAAGGTCCGGGACGTCATTGTCCCGTGAGCGGGAAAAACTAATAATAAAAAAAAGTTGTTTAGTACATATAATCTACCTAGTCACCTCGCACAATATGGCTATTTGTTGAAAAAACATCCTGTATTTAGTGTATTTATATAGGTTTTTAATCTTTTAATTCGACTTGTTACTAGTAGTTACTAGCGAGCTACAGTCTAGTCTGTATTGTGCCTATTCTCCCGATTTTTTTTACTGATTTGCATTGGTGGTCACTGGTCACACTGATACCGAAACAACCGTTATAGATTTGAAACGGAGCGAGGGGTCACGTAACGGGTCGGTTTATAAAATAACCAACTGTACGATACCGTACAATTGCAATTCAAGCGGCAGGAGATTACTTCCAATCACACAACGCATCTGTGCTGCGCATGTTTGCATGCGCCTATCACAGCCAAGGAGACCGGAACGGACCACTCACAGTGAATCGTTCATTCGTGTTGCACACGACTGCGCGGGCGAGTTAAACGGGCCAATCAGAGTGCGCGACAACACGGCAGGAGGCTGCGATTGGTGGTTAAGCGTTCTGACGGACTACAGCAGTATTATTCTCGTACGTTATTGGCTATTGATAATTGTTAACTTACTGCAGGTTGCAGATTGCAATTGTATTTGATCAAGCGTAAATTGGTATATTTAAGCGCAAAGGACAGTGTGTGTTCTAATATTCTTACCACGTCAATAAGATTGCAAATCGCATTTACCGTTGTAAACAGTATTTATCAACATGGGTGAAGACTTGAGGTGTATAATTGCAGCTAGGGGGCAATGAAAAGGGTTCATGGCACGTCTTAAGTCTTATATTAGAGAGTTGTCTTATAGATTCAGATGACAAAGAACTTCCTGATGTTGACCCCAAACAGACGTAAGTCAAACGTCCTCTTTGTCACGCTCATGGTACCTCCTGATATTGACCCTAAGTCAACGTCAGTTAAACGTCCGCTTTGCGACGATAATGGTACGTCCTTAAATTGACCCCAAATAGACGTAAGTCGAACGTCCTCTTTGTTACGAATATGGCACGCCCTGATGTTGACCCTAAATTGATGTTACTAAAACGTCCTCTTTGTCACGCACATGGTACCTCCTGATATTGACCCAAATTCGACGTCAGTAAAACGTCCGCTTTGCGACGATAATGGTACGTCCTTAAATTGACCCCAAACAGACGTAAGTCGAACGTCCTCTTTGTCACGAATATGGTACGTCCCGATATTGACTCTAAGTCAACGTCAGTTAAACGTCCGCTTTGCGACGATAATGGTATGTCCTTAAATTGACCCCAAACAGACGTAAGTCAAACGTCCTCTTTGTCACGCACATGGTACCTCCTGATATTGACCCTAAGTCGACGTCAGTTAAACGTCCGCTTTGCGACGATAATGGTATGTCCTTAAATTGACCCCAAACAGACGTAAGTCAAACGTCCTCTTTGTCACGCACATGGTACCTCCTGTTATTGACCCTAAGTCAACGTCAGTTAAACGTCCGCTTTGCGACGATAATGGTACGTCCTTAAATTGACCCGAAACAGACGTAAGTCAAACGTCCTCTTTGTCACGCACATGGTACCTCCTGATATTGACCCTAAGTCGACGTCAGCTAAACGTCCGCTTTGCGACGATAATGGTACGTCCTTAAATTGACCCCAAACAGACGTAAGTCATACGTCCTCTTTGTCACGCACATGGTACCTCCTGATATTGACCCTAAGTCAACGTCAGTTAAACGTCCGCTTTGCGACGATAATGGTACGTCCTTAAATTGACCCGAAACAGACGTAAGTCGAACGTCCTCTTCGTCACGAATATGGTGCGTCCTGATATTGACCCTTAGTCAACGTCAGTTAAACGTCCGCTTTGCGACGATAATGGTACGTCCTTAAATTGACCCCAAACAGACATAAGTCGAACGTCCTCTTTGTCACGAATATGGGACGTCCCGATATTGACTCTAAGTCAACGTCAGTTAAACGTCCGCTTTGCGACGATAATGGTACGTCCTTAAATAGACCCCAAACAGACGTAAGTCAAACGTCCTCTTTGTCACGCACATGGTACCTCCTGATATTGACCCTAAGTCGACGTCAGTTAAACGTCCGCTTTGCGACGATAATGGTACGTCTTTAAATTGACCCCAAACAGACGTAAGTCGAACGTCCTCTTTATCACGAATATGGTACGTCCTGATATTGACCCTAAATTGACGTTAATAAAACGTCAATTTTGCAACTAATGTGGTACGTCTACACCCTGACCCACTATTGACGTCATTAAAACGTTCATTTTATGACGAATATGACCTGACCTTAAACTGACGTCATTATAACGTCCGCTCGCGACAAATATATGACCGACCTTATAAGGACCTTTGAATGACGTCGCTCATGCGTCGTTGACGTCAGTTTGCTACCTGGGGAGGGGCCAATCAGTGAAGGAATACTCAGGGCGTGAATTGGAAAATGTCGCGCTCTTTGAAACGCAGTTCTGTTATCGCTGTGCATAATACATCCGTCACTTTCTGACAAGTATGCGAGTGCGAGAGTGACAGATGCCTTATAGTGATAAAATGGCGACCATGCTACGCCCGCAGGTTAGGGAATGATAAGGACCATGTTTATTTTTCTTTTTAATCCCGGACGCAAAAAGAGGCGTGTCTGTCAAAAAATAATTTTAATTTTGTCTTTGATTTCATAAATGTTTTTCTCAAACATGCAATGAAATATTAACGTTGTGTTCTTCATAATGGGCTTCGAAGTGTCACGTTTCGGGCGCACGAGACGAGAGATCCGTAATGGCATTTCGTACAAAATTTGAGGCCTAGGCCTGCAAGATGGTTTTTTTTAATTTCCATTCTACAGTGTGTCACAGGATCACGGCGTACAGCCATGAAAATTAAAGTTTGATTTCTTGGAGATGCCAGCCTCGCTACGCTCGGCTGTCTATAATGTACTCGGCCGACAACCCCTTACTTCCCGGCCTCTGTAGCACACTACACTGTGTATACTATTACACAATGGCGATATCGCGTCCTTTTATATGGAATATTTGCGCTTCGGCAGCGAAAATGAACGAAGCGAAACTTAATATTTGCAATTCGTCGCTGAAAAATAACTGGGGTAAGTATGTCCAGTTAAACAAAACATTGGTATATACGTTTTCTTTATTTTCAGTATCAACGGGTTATTACGATTCAGTATACAAAAGGAATACTTTAAAAGGCAATATTCATTCCATAAATAACATAATATGTATGTACATTAGGTACAATGTTTTTCTTATAATTTAAATGGTAGTAGTAGTACACTTCGAAATAATAGGTGGCCCAATATACATAAAGCACTGTATTAATTGATTTAAGCCTAATTATTATTTGAATATATATAATAGGCGTTTAATTCATTTATTTATTTAAATCGTACGACTGGAGCACGAAAATATATGTATTACAGTGGAACCTCTATAACACCAAATAAAATGCCATTCCCTTCCCCAAGCCCCAAGCCACAAGTCGAAATATTTTACCTCAATAAGGCAAACTAATTAACGATTACAATAATTTTCAGTTAAAACTTAAACTCTACAACTCGAAAAAAAAAACATCTGACCTCTGTATCTCGAAATAAAAATGTGTACATGTATACAATGTATGTGTATAGTGTGTGTGTGTGTGTGTGTATGACTACAACTAGAAAAAATAAGATATGTGACTTCTCCATCTCAAAATAACAAATTTATAGTTTTAACACGTCTACATCTCGTTAGTTCATGAATAAACAGCCTCTATAACTCAAAATTAAAACGGCATGGCATGCAACTCAAGAAGGGACCAATGGGAATACGTATAATACTATTTCAGACTAAATTTAATCGTCTTTTATTACCATTATCATTCTCAAATCAGCTTCTTAAGTTAAAAAAAAAATGTGTTACATTAAAATGGGTAACATGCTACATAAATATTTGCTCATATTATTACATATAGTGACGTATACCTACTGGACCAAGTACTTACCGAAATATAAGATTTTCTATCGATGTGATAGAACAATAGCTAGACTATACTCGCCCTCAACCCAAAAGACGACTGGGGCCATAAAACTCGAGGCAGGGGTAATAAAGCTCGGCGGTCGTAGTGATGGCAATGTGTCGATTACGAAGTGTTTTAACTTTCACTGTAATTGCCCAATTATTTAATGAGTTTTGTCTGTGTAAATAAGGTAAATGTTTACTAATTTAATAAACTAATGGTAATGAGGTACCTACCTATTAACCAGTTCATAGTGATGGGTAATTAAGAAATCACATATTTTATTATCATTTTACCAAAAGTAATTATGCTGTTAACTATAAAAGGAATAAAGTTCAAATGTATAGGTACCTCATTCGTTACTCGAATACTTACTGAGAATCTATATCTCTACCTATCCATGTAAAGAATACCAACTCGTAGGGCGCCCAAGATACAGGCCCAGCCTAGTTTGGGGTCCGCTGTACTACGCAAGAATATTTATGTTACTGATATTTTGTCTCAATAAAGATATTTTCATTTTCATATAGTGACGACGAATGTTTATAATAATTTTTAATTAGTTATGTACTGTTTTGTTATTTTATTTTTATTATAAGTTAGTAAATAGTAGCGTAGTTAACCTTTTTATACTTCAGTTTTACACTTCTATACCTTAAATAAAGAAATTGTATAAATTATTTAATTGAAATATTATGCACATGTTTTTAATTATAATGTTACACCGTATTTCCAATTTGATTATAATAATATTGAATTCATGCACAAGAAATGTACCTATTCACTCAACTTATCGACAATATCGACATTCCTTTATGTGGGTTTACTACCTGCACTAATGGTCTCCGCTCGCTCCGTGCAATATAATGGAAACTGATAACGCGAGCTTAAGGGTTTAATTGCCCTACTCGTCTTTTAGGTTGAGGGCGAGTATAATATAATTAGCCAACAGCGTAGTTAATTATATTGGTGGATAATGGCAATTAAAATCCTATTAAAACCACTTTACGTCGAAATTCTCATTAGTACCTTTTACCGAGGTTCCACTGTATACGTTTGAAAACAATAGTTTATTTTCTTCAATAAGTCCTTGCGGCAATATCATTCCACAATCTCATTTAACACGTTTAAATATCAATGACGCCTCAGCAGAGACGTTATTCTAATCGAGTTTAAACTAAAAAAAACCTCGCGTTGAAGACGAATTGCTACTTTTTGCGACTAAGCTGCTTTTCCACCAAAAAAAAATACATAGTTAAAGACCTACGGCCAAAGTATGATGCGTCACTTATCACGCTGCTGCCACTGATGAGGCCAATCAGGGGGGGCTTCCAGCACTGCATTATCGTATAGTCCTATCCCTTCCCTATTTCGAGGAACAAACGAAATTTGGAAATCTTATCATACCAGAAATCGTTATTTTTTTTATTGTTTTTTTAAGAGGGAAGTATACCTTTGGAATACTATGTACTCGTCCATACAAAAAGAGAAAACGTTTTCCCACTTGTAAATATTTTCCAATCTCAATGATTTTTTAGTACGTTATTGACACAATGAAAGACTAGGTTCTCATTTTTCCTTTTTTTGAAATTTGCAATAAATTAAAATTTATAGGCACCTACATTTTATTTAAAAAAAGGGAAACCTATAAACCTAGATATTATTATGCTGAAGCGATCGACATCTAAATCAAAGTGATTTGTTAAGATTTAGTTGGTGGAAAACGTTTTTTCCCGAAATGGAAATTTCATATAAAAAGTACCTATTGTCAGTCGCGAGCTGCTAGCTTTACTTCCCTCTTAATATTTAAAACAAAGACCATTTATGCCTAAAACACAGATTACAACTGTAACCTAGTTTAGGCAATAAACTTGTATATTGGTCCCCTAAGACCATTTCTTTCAGACGCATTGGCGTATTTATAATGTATACGAATAATCCTGTTAGATATAAGTTTTGTTGTTAATAACTTAATTAGATTATATCCACTTATTGTACTATTTTTTCCTAAATAAATCTTTTTATTTTATTATTTATTTATTTAATAGCGTTGCCAGTTTTTTCCCATTGCAGCATCGCCATTATGTGTTCGCCCGTTAATGACGTGACTAATTATATTTATCACCTGGTAGTTAGTCTTATCGAACTAGGTTTAGACTCGTGGGCTCTTGGACAATAACAAACAATTTGCCGTATATTTTTAAAAAGCGTAGTATATATTAAGCTTAACTTTATAGCTCATCGTGGTCGATTTGCATTGTCGCTTTGGAGGAAAAGCATCTTAAGGGCGGTTTGCATCGCAAATACGATTCGCAACTGTTTGAGACAACCGACCGTTAATCAGAGGATAAAAAGGTATATTTATCACTATAATTAGTCTCTATAAGACACTTAGAGTTAAAATCTAGCGTACTTCATTAGTTAAAGGGTAGTACTATTGGCCGTGAGCAATTGTAACGCCTAAATATCTCTCTCTCTATTTAGGACAGAATAGAGTGAGACGGGGGATAGGCTGCGTCGTAGTATTGTACTAGCTATACAATCTCGATAACAATACAAATGTTGAATATAAACATACACAGAACGTTTACATATGAGTTATCACGTTATAAACAGCAAGTACAACCTTGGTTAGAAGCAAAGTTAAATATTAATAACTATAACAACTATACTATCCAGTCACAATTTTTGTACATCTCTCCAGAATGCGACGCCTCTCCCGTTCACCTTCTACCTCTCCCGCTCATTTTTTACCTCCCCGCGCTCGCTATGCGCACTTCACACCGTTCCCAGGTGCACCGATAAGACATCGCGCGGCGAGGTGCACAGATATTGTGATCGGATAGTATTGGGCGTTTTCAGTCAATTAATAAAAATAATAAAAAGGTCAAATTTTGAGTGAAAACACCCCCTGTGAATACTAAAGCTGACCAACTTCATAACAGTTTGAAGACCTGCGAACGAAGAAGCATTCAGGGCCCTATCCGACAAATCCTTGCAAGTTTACAAGTTTACAAAATTGTTGAATTGTAGGCAAAATATCATGTAAAAATAACAACAACAACAACGAACAGTAAAAATTACAAAATTGCAATACGTCTTTTGTAAGTTTTGTGTTTGAAATAGTACGATCTATATATTTCTTCGAAAGAGCCAACGATGAATTATCATTAGTTTGGTTTAAACCACGCAAACACGCCCTTGGAATTTAATTTTAAACGTATTTTTGAAAAATAACATTCTGTATAAAAGTACACAATTATTTCCCAAATCACTTTCTCGTCTTCTTCTAACCAAGGCTACCCAAGTCTTACCACAGAACCAGGCCCGCAAGCACTGCTCAAACACTTTCCCCTAAAAGTACTGAGACTACACAACTCTCGCTAGCTTCAGGAGAACGGGTTCAGATTCTTATCATAGTCGTCATCCTCGCTAAACGGGTTCGTGGGGTCGTTGACCTCCGCATCAGCGAAGGGGTTTTTAGCGTCGTCATATGTTTCATCTTCAAATGGGTTTTTCTTCGCTCCATTGCTGATGGCGGACGATATTTTGGGGGAGTGCCCTCGGCTCATTGGTTCGGCCATTTTCCTGGTAGCCATAGGGGAGGCCAAGGGGGAGGTTTTGGCCACGTTGTGGACCCTGGGCTCGAGACGGGAGATGTTGGCCTCCAGGCTGGAGCTGTATTGTTGCTGCTCGATGAGGCGCATCCTACCCTCAGGCACGGGGATTACGGAGGTGCCTTTTGGCGCCACTTGTTTGGCGGCGGTTGATACGAATACTAGAACATACAATATAAGAAGTGTCAATATGTATTAGTTTATGTCTTTATAGCCTCTTCAGTGGAATTTATACCCTTTTAAATTGGAACACACATGCATTAGTATTATTTCAATCGATTTTAAAAGAAAAAAAAATTCTATTATATATAATCCGCTTTATTTTCTATTATATATAATCCGGGAGGCTGGCTAGATACAAAAAAAAGAATATTTTTGTATGTGAATCAATGTCTGTTCTGAACTTTAGACGTTTCAATTTCAATATTCAATTCATTTATTAAATCAGAAAACAAGATCCATTATTTGTTATTAGGGTAAATCGCCAATAAATGGCCACCTTTTTACCCTCTATTGGGGTCCCGTTTTACCCTTTGGGTACGGAACCCTAATAACAACATTGATACCTAAATACTAGGTATTTAGGTACCTGTGCTTTTGTTATTTTTGTGCTAGTAGTTCAGTAAGAAAAAGGTTATTGCTTATTGGATATAAGAATATAACAATAACGTGAGAAAGTGCGTAGGTATAAAATAATATCAGTCTACCAAATTAATAACGACAGGATGACAGGAGTAGTGCCAACACTTCTTCGCGTGGTATATTGCTGTAGCAAATTGTTTATAAATATGACTTTAATGTGCCACGAGAGAACATTGTAAGGTAAACATTCTCACCGATCAATACATCACCTACTACTTAAACGTAACGACGATTGTTCATGAACGCTGTGAATAACATGTCATGGGATCAGTTCAAGAGACCGTATTCCTCATTCCAAAACAACAACCCGATGTATCCATAGCTCTGAATAACACTGCATTTTCTCCGGGTGGTACAGTTAAAGCAATGACGCGTAATTCAATGTTGGAAAGGCAACCGGATGGCTCGCGGTATTTGAGCTTCCCAAGTGATTTGGAACCGCCTCCTGCAACCCGAAATGAGCCAACTGTGACCGGTTCGGAAATGGGACGGGGGCGGTAAATAAAAAAAATATCGCGAGGCAACCGGATGAAACGCGGTAGCCTGAAAGTGTGTACCCTGTTTATATAATGATTTTTTTATGCCATCCCTCCTAGTGCGACCGGAGCCGAGGAGGGATGGCATAAAAAAATCATTATTTAAACAGGGTACACACTTTCAGGCTACCACGTTTCATCCGATGCCTCGCGATATATATTTTTTTACCACCCCCCCTCCTATTTCCGAACCGGTCACAGTTGGCTCATTTCGGGTTGCACAGGGCGGTTCCACATCACTAAATACCGCGAGCCATCCGGTTGCCTTTCCAACATTGAATTACGCGTCATTGCTCTGAATAGTAGATGTGTTGGAAGTTGCTTAAGTACTTATGGACTCATATCTTCCAACTCACGTGGCTGCCTAAGGCACCTAATCTCACCTTGCTTGCTCTGTCCCTCCTGCAGCCGCAGCTTGGCCTCCGCGCCGGGCCCGTAGCTGGGCGCGGGCGCCGCGGGGGCTCCGGGGGCCCCGGCAGCCGCGGGCGCCGGCGCCGGCGCGGCCGCGGGCGCCTGGCTGTCTGTGATCACCGTCAGCTTGTTGAACAGTCCGCGCCCGTAGTATTCCGACACCACCGCATAGCTGTAATACACAGGTTACTGAAGTGAAAACTTCTTTAGCCGTGCTGTGCACTTTTTGGGATGGGGAAAAATGGTTAAACTCGCCACAGATTTCGTAAGGTGAGATTTCGGGAGAGGTCACGTGGGGACGGGAAGGTTTGACGTCTTTCTAGTTGCCAGACATATCGGTTGTTACCGTTATTATTTTAATCGTTTCAAGGATTCAATCCACGTTCACTTTACAAACGATTATCGATAGTTGATGATATCAGTTCATCATCATCAAATATCAAAAATGCACAACGTTATATTCAAGTTTTCACTTCTGCCGGCACTCCCGGAGTGCAACCCGGTCTTTTTTAGTCCAAAATAGTTTATTTTATTCGAAAATACAAAAAGAAATATACAACCGAATAGACAACCTCCTCCTTTTTAAAGATGTTTAATGGTTTGTTATTATTTCAGCGTCTTAAAAGGTTTCGGTTCATATTATCTATTTATATTTTTTTATTATACTTTATGGCACAAATAAAATAAAAGTACAATTGGCGGACTTACTGCCTTAAGGGATTCTCTACAAGTCAACCATTGAGCTAAACAGAAACTTTAGTGGTGCAGGACGCCAAATACTGACACTCGAATGAAAACACAAATCATTAAATTACATTCATATACATACATAATATAATGCACACAATATAAACTTACTTAAACATACTTAAATACATACAATCATATGTACCCGAACAACGAGGAACATCAATTATTAATAGTTAAAATGGGATGCTTATTTATGAGAGGATTAAATCGATAATTTATTTTACACTTGACTGTACTAACCAAAACTCACTGGCAAACGGGACTCTAATATTTTTTATTACTTTGTTATTTAGTTAATCTGAATCATAAACCGAGGGTTGAAGTGTGTTGTGGGCGATGGGCTAGCAACCTATCACTGCAATATGACATTTTGTCGATCTTTTATACATTTATGCTAAAAGTGGCGCTGGAACAACGTTTCATGTGCTCTGCCTACCCGTTTTGAGAATAAAGGCGTGAATGTATGTATGTATGTATGTATAAGCCGAGGAGAGATGCATTTCATTTCGGTTTATATACTCATACAACATAACAAACCTACATCAACTAAAATATGTTTTGGCCATTTCACAAATAAGTTAATCATTATAAGATAAAGAAAAAAGTATTTTGAATAAAAAAGGTTTGCTGAACGTTTTTGTATAAGGGCATTTATATATACTTTATTTTAATAGTCCAGACTCGCGCGAAATATTTAAAACTAAAACCATACGATATTGTTTAATATTTTACTACAACCTTGTAATAATGCACTAAACATGATTTGATAAAAGTACCGTAAATTCGAATTGTTGTGTAGATAAGCCGTAAATATGATATAAAACCGTTACGCACACAAATTCAGTTCATGTATTTACTCACATTGTTTAATATATAATATTCTGCTACGAAAAGTGTTAAAAACATAGCTAACATTAAGAACTATGGCGCGTACTAAATACTTCATTAGATCATATTTGTACACAATTTACCATAAAAATTGACGGGAGTCGCGGGAACTGTTTCTAAGGTAACTTAAAAGCGTAACATATGGCACCATTAAATATTTTTTCTAGAACATAAAATATTAAAAAAACAACTCAACACAACATACCAATTTTCATCCACCGCATTGGCCACGCACCACGAAAACGGCGGTATACGCGAAATCATTGCAAATAACACAAAATTAATTAAAAAAAATAAACCCGCTACCGATATCAGCGGCGATAATTATATTAATGGCCCGACTTACACTGCTGAGATGATAACTATACTACACGTAATAAACGACCATTTCATAAACTCGTATCTAATTAGTGAGACTCATATAAAACGCGACCTTGTTCCATCGAAATAAAGTATACAATACGAGCAAAGGTAGCATCGTGATGCGAGATGGCCGAAAAATACATATCGATAATCCGCGTGGCTCGATCGGCGATACTATGAAAATTTCACCAATGCAGACGGATTATTCGGAAGTGGACTTTATATACCAGGCAATAGTGACTTTAAGAGCTACATTGTCAGTGTTGAGAAAATGTTGTGACATGTATCACATTATATCATTGTTATTATTATTGTTGAAAACGATGTGTGCAGTAATTCAGTATCAAAATAAATTACATTACAAAATAATATTTGTTTTTTTTTATGTGTAAACATAAACAAATCTGGTTGACTGACAATAACGCAAATAAAAAATAGTAAAATGTGCATCTGTTTGTCTGTCTGCGGCATTGAATGTCCCGTATGCAACGATATGATTGCCCTTTAAAAACAATGTAAGTGTTGGGGGTCTTTACATTTCTAGGGTTCCGTAGTCAACAAGGAACCCTTATAGTTTCGCCATGTCCGTCTGTCCGTCCGTCCCTCTTCGGCTTAGCTCCGTAACCATTACTACTAGAAAACTGTAATTCCGCATGGGTATAAAAATCAATCACGCCGACAAAACAGAAGTATAGAATCTTGAAAAAAAAAATTTTTTTGGTGTATCTCCCCTAC